>CM045760.1:86486017-87154372 GCA_025200525.1 Camellia lanceoleosa | reverse complement strand
GAACTTTGCAGAATACTCACACTAATATGATATGCCATGTTAGAAGACTGGTTTATACTTAATTGTAATGATCCCAAGTTCTTTGGAACATGAAAGAAATGAAAATCACGAGTAGAAAATTTATAATATATGTAATTACAAGTAGGTGCGACTAATTGGATTTATATACTCATTAAATCTTATTTTATTTTTTTTATTTATATTTTTTTTGTAAGGTATTGCCTCTCGTTTTATAATGAGAATTTTTTGAGATTTTTTAAATATGTTTTGTGTTTGTGGAATGATCGTTTTGTCTTTGGTAATGAATCTTGATAAATTTATCAAGTGATAAATGATTGAGATATTTTGGTTTTTGTTTTGTTTTTGCTTGTGAAATTTTATTTATTTTTAGTTTGTTTGTGTTTGTATTGAAATATGTACTAAGTGTGAGTAGTTTAATTGTATTTTAAAAAAAATATTTTTATAATGATAAATTTATTATTAAAAATTGAATGAAATGTTTTGATAAGCAAGTTCCCTCCATAGGACTAGCTTGTAATTGTCCCTTTATAATATTCAGTAGGTTGAAATTATACAATCCATGTATGAAGAAATTAAAGGCTTTTATTTTTCTTTTTATGAGAATTAAATATAATGTATATATGTGGCCTACTCTTAGGGCCCTAGAGGGACGAGGGTGGGGAGGAAATAATCTAAATAAATATATTTTTAATTTTTATAAAAAGATGTCACAAAAATAAAGAGGTGACAACTGACTAGTTGTAGAGATCGAAACTAGAAAAGTCCTTTACCCAAATCACCCAACTCTTGTCAAAGACGAGAGTTGAACCCCAACCAATTGTACATGAGAGGCAGGCCTACCGTTGGGTTACAAGCCCCTTGGTTAAAGGCTTCATTTGAATGGCGGAATGTCATTATCAGAAATTGCATTATCAATATTGAGATTTCTACGCAAAAAGAAAAAAAAATGTGTAAGAGGAATCTCATTCCATGTCGAATGATTAACTCAGATTTACATTCTTGACGCATCTAAACAATATAATGAAAAGAAGAAGACTAGCATCCTTATTTAGTACTGAGCGAACTTTCCAAGCAATCCAGAGGTAATCTAAAAACAATATGGTTTGGGCAGTACATTTTTGATTTGGTGTGGGCCTGCTTCATTTCCAAAGGGCTTAGAGCATCTCCAACGGTAATAGATTTTATCTATTTAAACATTATTATAAAATATATATTTTATTTCAAAGAATGTATCATGAAAAATTTTCATGAAAATAATCATGAAAGTTTTGTGACCCTTAAATTACACTTAGAATAAATCACCACACACTAATCAAGGTAATCCAAGGATCATAAATTTTTCATGACAAAATTTTCATGATCCCTAACTTTTCCCATTTTATTTTACCTATCAACTATTTCATGTTTCTACTCCAACTATGCTCTTTATTTTAGCTATTCATCTAAATATTATTAATTTTATAAAATGCCACATCAACAACAAAGATGGAGGGAAATGATCATAATGATTAAATACATTTTGCCTAGCCTTGAAGGCTAGTTACATGTAGCTAATGAATGTGAGTTGAGCTAAAATGCCCAATCATATGCCTAGTGTATTGGAATTGAAAAACATGAGCTATACTAGGCATTTTAACTAACAAGCATTATATACCTAGTGGGTTGGAGATGCTCTTAGACAATTTAAAACAATTTAAAACTCGAATTATATATATGTATATATATTAAGATTACAAATATTGATAATTATATTTGTAGTGATATGCAAAGGGAGAACAACTTTTGGTGTCTCCATTGTTTTCGATACCAAAATTACTTGTAAACAAATTTATTATATATAATTTGGTTTAGTTTTGTTTTTATTGAATTCAATACTCTTTCTCTCTTTCTCTCTCTAGTTTGAGAGCTTTTTACTCTACACTTTTCTTCCCCTAGGGTTTTTGAGGACTGCGGCAGTCGGGGGTGGGAGAGGAGATTCCGGTGGCTTCTGACCTCCTCTTCCCTCCTCCTACCCCCATTTTTCTATTTCCTTTTCTTGTTTAACAATCTGGAAGCTCTGTACTTACATCATCTCCCTCCTTTGTGGGGTGTTTCTTCCCTCCGCTTCAACTCCGGCCGTGGCCTCACCGGATCTGTCGCTTTCTTCCTCGCCGGATCTGTTGTAGCTGTTGTTGTTGGAAGTTGTTTGGTGTGTGGGTTTATGTTTCTCTATTTTGTGTTTTTTATTTCCTTTTTGCTGTGCTCTATATGCTTGTATGTTTTATTGGGAGTCCATCAGTGCGTGCTTCTTAAGCTTACCCACTTTGTGGTTGAGATCTATGATTTATTCCAGACATGCTCTATTACCGACTCTTATGATCGGTTCTGCTTCGCAGTACGAGCACGTGTACAAGAGGTGCATCTGAATATTTTCTTAGGTTCTCTCCTTTGTGTTTCTTGCAAAATTTTTACTTTGTTTGGTGTAAGTTTTGGTTTGGCTGGATTCCTGTAAGTGCTGCTTTGGCTTTCATTAATGAAATCTTCTACCCAAAAAAAAAAAAAAAGCAAATATGAAAACAAACAACTACAAAACTAAATTCTAAACAAAATCAATAACTGATTTACTTTTTAAAATTGTCGATCAGAATTTTAAGAGTGAGCTGGACTTCATCATAAATTTGAGTAGTGTTGATTTTTGACAATTACTCCATAATGCATCATGAATTTGAGTGGTCCTATATTTTTTTTCTAAATTTTGTTTTACATATGATTTATTATTAAACCATGAAAGGGGTTTAATTGACCCTTTCATGTCTTCTAATGAAAAGATGATTATTACAACTGTTTCACAAGATCAATGATATATTTATAATATCAGTGATGCTACACATTAATTATTATACCAATTAATATAATAACAGATCCTATGACATTGCAATTTTAAAATTATAGACCTCAATTAATGCGTGTAGTTTTATTCATAAATTAGACCAACTCAATACATTAGTCTCAGTCTATATTATTGTATAACAGTTTGTATATTCAGATTTAATTTAACAATGTTAACGGATTATGTTGATTATGTAGTAATTTTATATGTACTAGAAGATATACTCACAACGATTGTGTAATCAAAACCAAATAATAAGAATGTTATAAGAATAAAATTATACGTACTAATTAGTATATTAATTTAATGTACTAACAGATGATATGATATAATTTGAAAAGTTTTAAATATTTGTAAATTGTATAATGGATGGATTCTATAATTATTAATTGGTGTGTGTAGCACCACTACTAGTTTATTGTATTGAATTTGGTCCATTTTGGTAGTTGTCTACGAAAAATCAACTAAAATACCAGAGCCCAAAAAATAAAAAATAAAAAATAAATAAAAGGAGCATCCGCAAAGAACCCATATATATGAAAAATATATATATATATTTGCTATATGATAGGATGTTAGTGTAAGAAAAACATACACATATATAATATAATCATATGTGTATAGATATATAACGGAATAAAATTACACTAACCTCCTTCATCCATTGTTTGTGTGATGTGTGTATATCTTCTGAATCTCTACAATATTATATTACTCACTCATACTTTAGGAATAAGTGTCTTTTAACCTATGCAGAACTTAAGTGACCCATTGATGGAAAACCACATGTCTATTTATAACTGCTAGGTTAGGGACCTTATTAGATAGATCTTATTAGTTTCCTTTCATCAAAGAAACTTATCAATTAGTGAAAATTGATAGGCCTTAGCCAAACCACCATAGACTTCTTAGTATTTAGGCAACCTTAATAATTATCACCCATAACCTTAAATAATTAATAAAATAAAGATAAATACACATGAAATGATAAATATACAAATAATATATAATATATAATTTATAAAATTAAGTGTATGTGGGCCACATTAAGTCTCCTATTGGGAGACCTAGCTTACATTCTCCCATTTGGTCCACAAATTACATGAATAGTGTATTAGGTGATATGTACTGAATTATGGCCATTAAATTTGCATAAACTTTAATATTGAAACCCTCACACTCCATTGGTAAGTGTTATTACACGAGTCATAGCGGTTATGCCCCATTTAATAGACATTTACTTTTATGAATGACAATGTATGACACTTCTCAACGAGTACTAAATAAAATACTTTAATTTACAAATGACTAACAAATAGCCATTCAGGTTCTACTTTATTTATTCGAAAGAATAACAAACATGATAAATACTTTAAATGCGCAATCAAAGGTCATGAATTTATTCTCTAAATAAATATTGTTCTCAATAGTGAATCCCTCAAAATAAGAAAGTAAAATCATACATCAAAAAAGTCAATTAGTCCCATATGAACCACATGATCATTGTGTACTTTAGCCGGCAATCCTTTTATCATGGGATCTGCAACCATCAGCTTAGTGTTGATGTGCTCAATAGCAATTTCTTCATCTTGACTTGCTCTTTGACAACAAGATATTTTATGGCAATGTGTTTATTATAGCGATTTCGGTTTTGACCCGACCTTTGTTGTACCGCGGACTCGGGTTTTATGGTTTCATATTGTTGTTCACCTCTTGCTTCCCTTGTATCTCCTTAAATTTGGCTGTTGGATTGTTGTAGTTGCATTTGGGACAGGTTGGTTGCTTAGTTTCCAAACTCTTGTTGCCTAGAATTTTGCTGGCTTTGTGAACTCTCAATATTTTTGCAGGTCTGCAAAACTATTAGGAGAGCGTATTCTACGCTTGAGCGAATCTTTCTGTGCTCAAGCGGGCTTAGCTCGAGCAGCGTTTCTTGCACTTGAGCGTTGGTCTGTTGTCTACAAAACTACTGGGAGTGTGCATTCTGCGCTCGAGCGTCACTTCTTACGCTCGAGCGGACTGTGCGTATTTCACTCCGTAAAAGTGACATTTTACATCACTTTTTCATATATATATATGTATATCTCTTTCTCTCTCTTTACTTTTCAAAAACCCTAGATCTAGAGTCTCTCTCTCTAAAACTTGCCTTCTCTCTACCTTTTCACCTAGATCCATTGGTTTCTCTACCCATGTGCCTTTGTTAAAAGGGTAAAGCGTTTCGAGAGCTCCGTTTTGGTCCAAACAACATTTGGTTTTAGCGTCTTTGAGGTTCCTCCATTGTTGCTTTGGTCTTCAAAGCTTGAGGTAGGGATTTTCTACACTCTCCTATGATTTTTAACTTAGCAATTCATTGATTGTGTAAATAATGTTGGGATTTGGAGGATTTTAGACAAACCTAAGGTTTTGGTTTAAAATCAAAAAAGGGGTTTTCAAATGAAGGTATTGAAAATTGTTGTGGGTGTAGATATGAGGATGTGTTGTGTTAAATATGTTGATTTTGACATATGGGTTGATTTGGAAGAAAATGAAGTTTTGCTTTAAAATGTTTCAAGTAATTATTTTGTATAAATAATAAAATTGGTATTGGGAATGTGAAGTTAGATGAATGTTTATATAAATGGTGGAGTTGGATGTGTATTATCTCTCACCTGTAGAAATTTGGATAATTTATTTGTCTTGGAGATTGTATATCTGTTTAGAAATATCTGTTTTAGGCTATCAGTGGAAGATAGCTATGTTTGTTGTAGAAATTGCATTAGGATTAGGTGAACTGGAACTAATCTCTGAATTGTTTTCATTGAATATGACTGTGTTTTAATACATTGTATATGTATGATGTTGGGAGGAGAAAATAGATGTACTCTATGTTTGAGAGAAGAAAGGGAATGGATTTCATTGAATTAAGTTGGCCTAGGTGTCCAGGATGAAAGTCTCAAAAATCGCGCGTATACATGGGTGCCGATCCCGCAGACGAAATTTTTGTAAAATGGCAAAATTTGAAGTGTTTGTGTAATGATCGTATTGGTTAGAGAACCACCGAGTTGTAGCTTCAGTTGGGTTGTCTAGATAACAATGGACTTGACTCATGGATTGAGGTGAAATGAATTGTCATGAAATGAATCAAGATAAAATGGTTTGAAATATGAAACTTGGCATATTATGATCTAGTAAGAATACGAATGATCTTATCATGGGCATTGTATATGCATATCATACTTATATCTTTGTTAAGATTCATATATTGTGCTAGATTGTTTCTACTAGGTTTTGGCTCACCCTACTTGGGAAAAACATTTTCAGGTGTTGGTGATATGCCTCCGCCAATGACTTAGCTTGGGAGGATTGTGGAGCTGAAGGCTCACTTTTGTTTATTTTGTATTTATCTTTTGTACAAGCTTAGAGCTTTATTTGTATTGAGCTTATGACTCATTTTTGTTGTAATAAAGCACGGTCTTGGAAAGATGTAAGTCTTTAGGGCATATGAATATCTGTTTAGCTTTCATACCTTATTGTTTCTTGTAACATATGCTGTATATTCAAGATGAATGATTTATGAATGTGTATCGCATGTGTCACTTTTTGTATATTAACTCTGATTAATGAAAGCTTCTTATTGCATCTATATTACTTTGTATTGGTGTTTGGAGTTGGATTATTGTAATTATTTGGGGGGCGTTACAATTTTGGTTGCCATTTTTATTGTTTTTAAAAAAGAAAACTGCAGTCGAATTATCACAGTAAATCCTTAGTGGTCTTGATATAGAATCAACAATCCTTAGTCCTGCGATAAAATTCCTTAACCATAAGGCATGTGTTGCAACTTCATAGCATGCAACTCTAGCCCGACTTTCCACGCTTCTTTCGGAAAACGAATAGCCCTACAGTTCGGACTCCACTTGTGGCTCTGAATCTGATTTCACAAGTGCAATGTGAAATAGTGAAAACACAAAAAGAGTCCAAATCTGGCAATTCTTTTTGGAAAATCAATGTTTGAATCAAATGCCAAAAATGGACTGTTTTGCCAGAATATAGAGTTGTCACCTAAATATTTTTGGAAAATTTAGGAAACCCGAGACTCGTGCCAAAGGCCATTAGTCCGTCATCACCAAAGTGTCTCGGCTCGGGAACTTAGGTATGAGAGGGGAAGGTCATGAATTGAGCATCTTACTTGCCCGATCAAAGATTGGCCTTTTTACTAATCATGATGTGTTTTTTTTTTTACATTTTATACTCTTGTTCTGATTTATTAGCTATTTTTACTATGTGATGCGTACACAAGGTATAGGCTAGTTTACAAGATTTGGAACACTTCATTTCATGTTTTGCTTCGAAATCGTTTTGTGAATTTGTCACTTGAAAAAGTGGGCTAATAATGGACATTAATCAATCCATCCCAATTCAAGCAACTAGCCTTCATCTACAGGCATTCAAACAATTATATCATTTAAGTAAGTAACTTCATGGTATTCATCTTTGACATGGCAATACAAACATTCAATGCAACATGCTAAAGCAATAAAAGCTCACCTAGTACTTCGAGCCAAAATAGGTGAAAGAGTTAGAAAAAAATATGCATGTTCCTAACTTATGCAATATGACTAATGCAACACACACATTATGTATTTTATAGGCTCAGCTATGAGCATGGCATATGATTGTATTCAAGACATGCGATAGAGCATCTATTCAAGTAATGAGTTTTGAACATCGATATTAGATTAGTATGATGAGCCGAGCCTTGGATGCATACAAGACAAATGGATGTGAAACATGGAGTATGCTAAAAAAACGTGATGTTTCTAAACTAACCATCATAAGCAAGTAAATAAAAGGGAGAAAGACGTGGGGTTGGAAGACATACAACTTATTACAACATTGCCCTCGTGCAAGAGGGTGCGAATCAAAGTCTAAAGGTCCGAATTAAACTACTTATTACATAACCGAATGAATAAATTAAAGAATAAACTAGCTAACTAGGCTATTACAACAAGGATAACCATTCCAAGTAAACTCGCTATTTAAACTAATTAACTACAACAATTACAAATAAACAATAATAATTAATTAATTACAACATTAATAATTAATGAGACTAATTACAATAAATAATATTGAATAAATCAATTACAATGATGATCATGATGTAAGCGAGAATGCGTAAGGGTTGCATACATGCACATCCACAATGTTCAAGAACAGCTCTGTCTGCCCTAGGCTTGCTCTGTTTCACCTCAGCCACGGTCCTCTGTTTTCTACAAAACTACACTGCTGACCAAACATTGAGGGTTGGCTGGCCCTCAATAAAGCTCGGCCGGCCATGCCTCACTTTTGTACAAAACTTTATTTTCTGCTCTGAAGTGAAAACAGTGCAGACAGAGTTGTTCAAGCTCTGTTTCTCTCTTCCTTCCTTCTTTGTCATGGGAAAGCCTCAAGAGAAGGTTAAAATTGTTTCCAAAACCATCAATGAGAAAATTGATTGCTTGATGATTTCGATGCACAATTTTGGACAAAAATCAATAAATGAAATAAATAACAACCACCCCTCCCTCTTATCATGGAGTAAACTCAAAGAGAGAGGTAGAGATGCTTCAAAGATCATCAAAACGCCATGAATTAGCGTATGACCACTCTTGACTCGATAAACTTGGCATAACATCCGGCCAAACCCAAGCAATATGACTCATTTTCTTTATATGTGTTGGTTGCCTTTAAACCAATTCTCTTAGTCATTTCCATTCTTTAGTCCATTTGTCTGAAGTGATGATTAAGTCCTCTAAAAGGAGAGAAGTGTCAAATGGGAAGTAATTCTCAACATGAAAGAGAGATTATGCCGTTGATAATGAATCTCCATAGAGATTAAGCCATTAAGCGTGAATCTCTAGTTCATGTGTTGAATGACCGTCAACTGATTGAAACAAGTCTCAAATGAAAGAAAGGAATGGCAAGTTGATTCTTAAAATGAGGTCATTAACATGAAAGTTAAACAAAGAAAGGCTAAGAACAACATAATACAAGCTATGTACAAAGACTAATGCTACAACAAAGGAACTAATCAAAGCTTGAATCAATTAAATAGATTAGGATAGCCCTAAAATAGTCTCTAATAAGCCAAAACAGTGGCCAAAAATGAAAGAAAAGAACTCAAAAAGCTAAACAAAAAGTAAAGACAACAAAGCTATATAAGCAAAAACAAGGGTGGCCAACCCCTCCAATTTCAAGACTTCAAACCATGTTTTTCAGCCTTAGTTCAACTCTAAAAATCAGCTCAAAAATCAAAGGAAAAGAGTGTAAAGGAACCAAGGGTTGAGCTATGAAGATAGGTGCAAGTAAGAGTGTGAACCTTGCCACCTTTGGTAGCTTATCCTAACCCAATTTCTAACACTTAAAATGGATGCAAAATAGCCCAAGAATACAAGAAATAGATAGAAATGAAGTAAGCAAAAACAAGAACAAGAGTTGCAAGCTTATACCTCTCAAAATGGAGTAAGTTTTGGTCGATGATTAAAAACACACTCTCAAACTTGAATTATGCTTCTCAAGGGTTAACCAAGGCTCTAAGATGATGAGTCAAGATTGTGTATGGTGCATATAGGTGATACAAGGAAGGTAGGTTAGTTAAAGATAGCTTGTAATGGAAGAAGGAGGAAGAAGGAGCTCTCTCTATGTGTATAGGCTTTCTCTCAATTGTTCAACCCTCAAAATAGAGATATATGGTCATATTTATAGAATTTGAGCAGAAATATCATAAATATCTTCAAAAATGGACAGTTGGCGGCCTCCTACCCAGAATAGTGTTTCTCGTTACTAAGGCCCGACCGACCCTCAATGAGGCACGGCTGGGCTCAATGAATTCCCCTGTTTTTTTTGTTTCAGCCTCAACACAGGGTGGCATAAGGTGTAAAAGTGAATTTCTTGGGTATGATCAGTGGAAATATGAAAGGTTTGGGGTTGTTTCGAAGCTTAAACAAGGCTCCTTCGTTGAAATCTAGAACTATGCACAATACCACTTTCATCATCGAGTGTACTGGACAAAGCACTCTAGCCTTGCGGGTAGTCAAAAATGGGGTGTCCACAGCAACAAATTCCGCTTGCATAGTCGACGAAGTAGTTATAGACTGCTTGTTGCTTCTCTAAGATACAACTCCTCTAGCAAGAAGAAAGATATATCTTGAAGTAGACTTTCTAGTGTCTGAACATCTAACAAAATCTAAATCTGAATATCCAATCACCTCTAGTGAATGCACATGTCTGTATGTAAGCTTGTAGTCCTTAGTTCCTTGCAAATATTTCATTACCTTTTTACCAGTTTCCTAGTGTTCAAGGCTTGGATTACTTTGATATCTGTCTAACATTCCTACCACAAACCCAATATCAAGTCTTGTATAGACCTAAGCATACATAAGACTACCTACTGTAGATGCATAAGGTATGCTTTTCATCTGCTCTTTCTCAAAATTATTTCGTGGTGATTGACTTAGACTAAATTTGTCTCCTTTAACAATAGGTGCTACATAAGGTGAGCAAGACTTCATGTTAAATCTTTCCAAAGCCTTTTCAATGTAGGCCTTTTGAGATGGTCCCAATGTTCTACAAGATCTATCTCTGTGAATCTCTATGCCAATGACATATAAGGCTTCACCCATATCCTTCATTTCAAAGTTTTCAGAAAGAAATCCTTTTATTTCATGTAGCAAACCCAAATCACTACTCGCAAATAGAATGTCATCTACATACATGACTAATAATATGTATTTACTCCCACTAACCTTAAAGTAAATACAATTATCAACAATGTTCTTCGTAAACCTGAATGAAGTAACAATGTTGTGAAATTTGAAATACCATTGAAGGGAGGCTTGTTTAAGTCCATATATAGCTTTCCTTAACTTGCAAACCAAGTGATTATCCTTTGAAGAAGATGTTGGAACAATCTTCTGTGTATAACAAATAAATTGAAACAAAATCAAACCAATAAAATAACGTACCAAATTTATTTTACCGAACCAAATGAATAATAAAAAGATTAAGTCGAGTGTGTGACACTCTATCCTTAAGACAGATTCACCCCACTACGGTGCTTACGAACAAGTGGCATCTATCTCCCAGGATACAATGATCTTCACAAATTGTAGTAGCACTCCAAACAATTTGTATGGCGAACAAAAACCTTGTGTTCTGTACTCTCTTCAAATTCCCTAAACAACTAATATGAAGAATAATACAAACAGAGCACGAAATGGACAGCAAAATGAAAATTTTCAGATTATTTTCCAAACCCAAAACTGCTGGAAAATGCTAGAATTTATAGGCCAAAAGATCTGTCCGAACAGGTGCTGTATTTAAATTGAACAGGTATGAAGAACCTTGAACAGATACAGTTTGAATCCTTGGATAGATCTGCAACTGCTACAGTTATAAAACTGTCCAGATTTTGAATATGCTTGGACAGTTATGAATCTGTCCAGATTTAAACAGATTGAAAAATTGTTTGGACTGAAAAATCTATTGTGGAATTTTTTAACATGTTGAACCTCCGATAAAATCTGTTCAAATTTGCCAAGGCAGATTTAAATTTGTTTGGGAACACAGAATTTGTCCGGTGCAAAAATAGTTTCAAAACCTGTTTTGGACAGATTAATCTATTATGGAATTGATCTTGAAAGAGACACAATTATTGGATACAAAATTTGAATTCAAATTTGAATTAAATTCAATTTGAAATTCAAATAATTTCCTGCAAGAATTTGGAAAAATTCAAATAAATTTTGTCTAAAAAATTAATGTTAGAACTGATCCTACCCACAACCCATACCCTCGCCCGCACGGACGACGTGCACGTGTGGTGGTTTGGGCTAAGGTTCATTTTGTCCATAACTCCTTTCTTCTACAAACTTGGAGTGCCCCTTGGGGCCCAACCTAAGTGTTGCCACCTAGAACTTATATACATACATAAGTTATCTTCAAGTTTCAATGTGGGACAAGCCTTACAAGGAAACCCACATTTAATTCTTTAAATGTCTAATTCCACGAACCCGAAAACGACGTCAACTTCCCATACACTCATAAATAGTTTTGATGAACCATCTTCACTGTGTGACTTGCTATGCGGCAAGGCATACGTCACCTCTTCGGACCCACCCCAAAAGACGTTTGGGACCCACTCAATTTTGGGCTCAAAGTTGTCCTAAAATAAGCCTTATAAAAACCAATTTTCCAACAGAAAATCCCTTAGGCTGAACCATGTATACCTCTTATTCAAGATCCCCATTAAGAAAAGCCGTCTTCATATCCATTTGGTGTAGCTCTAAATCAAAATGAGCTACTAAGGCCATGATTATTTGATATAAGTCCTTTTTAGAAACTAGACAGAAGCTCTCATGGTAATTAATTCCTTTCTTTTGAGTAAAACGTTTGGCTACAGGTCTAGCCTTATATCATTCAATGTTACTAGAAGAATCCCTTTTAGTCTTATAGACCCATTTACAGCTAATGGCCTTAGCTTCTTTTGGTAACTCCACAAGATCCCAAACTTTGTTTCTAGCCATTGATTTCATTTCTTCTTTCATGGCATCATACCATAAAGTGGAATTGATTCCATTTATGGCTTGTGAAAATGAACTAGGATAAACATTAGGTCCAACATCAAGTCAAATTCTTGTAGGTATACAAGTTAATGACTAGAAATCGCCGATTTATTTTCTCTTGTAGATCTCCTTACTTCCATTGGTTCATTCAAATTTGAATAGGAGGTTCAGTATTGATTTGTTCCTCATAGAGCAGTTGTTCTTCAATGATATCTGGAATAACATTTGGAACAATAACCAATTCTCCAATTGATTTCTCAATAGGATCCCTTATTTCCTCGAATTTTATGACACGAGGAAAACCACTCCCACTTGACTCATGATCCTCAATAAATTTTGCATTTCTAGCTTCAACAATATTGGGTGTGTGTGAAGGACAATAAAATTTGAAACTTTTGAAATTTTCAGCATAGCCAATGAAAAGACCACTAACTGTTCTTGAGTCTAATTTCTTTAAGTATGGGTTATAAACCCTTACCTCAATTGGACAACTCCATATGTGCAAATGTCTTAAACTTGGTTTCCATCATTTCCATAATTTAAAAGGTGTTTTAGGAACAACTTTAGATGGAACCCGATTTAAGACATATACATCGGTTTTCAAAGCTTCACTCCACAAATTTATAGGAACATTGGAATAACTAAGTATGCTCCTTACCATGTCCATAAGTGTACAATTTCTTCTTTCAGCTACACTATTTTGTTGTGGTGTACCAGACATCGAATATCGGGCAATTATGCCTTCTTCTTTAAGGAACCTAGCAAATGGCATAGGTATTTGTCTAGATTCTGTGTACCTTCCGTAATATTCTCCACCCCTATCTGATCTCACGATTTTAATGTTCTTTTTTGTTTGTTTCTCTACCTCTACTTTATAGGCTTTAAAAGCATGAAGTGCCTCAGCTTTATCAAATAAAAGATAGAGATACATATATCGTGTATGGTCATCAATAAATGAGACAAAATATCTTTGACCATTAAAACAAGGTGGAGTAAATGGTCCACAAAGGACTGTGTGTATGATCTTAAGAATATTAGAACTCCTTTTGACACATTTAGTGGACTTGTTGGGTTGCTTTTCCTTAATGCAATCTACACAAGTATCAAAATCAATAAAATCAAGAGTATTTAAAACTCCATCATTCACTAATCTTTTTATCCATTCCATTGAGATATGTCCCAATCTCCTATGCCATAACATAGCAGAGTTCTCATTGGTAATACTTCTCTTTATGCCAATTCCATTATGCAAGGTTAAAATACTATTTTCATACAAAAGATCCAAATCAAATTTATATAAACCATCAGTTAAAAAACCACTATCAATAATGGCATTATTTTTCAATAAATTGAAACTCGAAGTAATAAAATTAAATGTATATCCAAAAGGTACTAATTTTGAAATCGAACTAAATTTGTAGAAAATGATAGAACATAAAGTGTTTTTAAGATCCAAAACAAAGCTAGAATTTAAAATTAGTCTAAAAGTCCCCATAGCCGACACATGTGAACGCATCCCATTTCCTGAATAAATGCCTTTTCACTTGTTATTGGTTTCCTTAAGCTAAGAAAGTCCTGCATAGTATTGGCAACATGAATTGTAGAACCAGAATCAATCCACCATGTATTGTCAGGAACTTTAACGGAGTTAGATTCATAACACACAAGAGAGAAGAGATTACCCTTTTTCTTAAGCCATTTCTTGTACTTAGGACAATCCTTCTTCACGTGTAAGAAGCATTCACCTTTACTGCCACAACGCTTCATTTGCACTTTCTTGTTATTTTGATGTGGAACAGTTTTGTCTTATCGGCCTTTTCCTTATCTATGAAATGCAAGATTGGCAGTCTCTAGTTTTTCATGCTTCAATCTCTCTTTCTCTTACCACTTCTCCTTCTGTGTGCCATAGGAAACTTAGAAAACACTATATTCCATAGGAAGAGAGTTAAGGATAAAATATCCTAAGAACGACTCAGAAATCTCTATCTCCAATGTTTTAAGTTGAGTTGCTATAATGCCCCAAAATAATAATAATAACCCATATCATCATATGCCGCAGAATTGATCATTTACATCATATTTAATATTTTCATTTATACTCATTCATACAAAAGATGACACATGTGTGTATACATTCATAAATCCTAGATCATGAATCTATAGCATATGACATGTGTACGTGAATTGAAATAAAAAGAGCATCAAGTAATTTTTATGCCCTAATGGCTACATCTTTCCAAGTCATTGCTTGGGTAAAACAAAATGAGTCCAACTCAATATAGTTAAAGCCCAAGGCTTATACAAAAATAATTACATCAAAAGAAATAAAAAGAAACTCTTAGCTTTGAGTCCTCACAAGCTATGTCCTTGGCGGAGACATATCATCTGCACCTAAAAGTTATTTTCCACATAGGGTGAGCTAAAGCCCAATAGAGATATTTCAACATAATGTATGAATCTTAACAAAATCATAAGGTGAATGCATATGCATGTCATTTGTCAAACGTTTCCCATTTCCATCTCAAAATAATGCAATGTCAGATTATATATCAATTCATGAAAAATATCCTTTTATAACAGAAAACAAGGTAGTGGATACAAAACGCTAGGAATCTTTAGGTACTGTCTGCCAGTAGGCTATACAAGCACTACCAAAGCCATTTTATCAGTACTAATCAGAAGGATCGACACCAAATAAATGCGAAGTTTACGGACTTTCACCAAGGACACACAAGCCTACATAACAACCAAAACCATACCCCCTAACCAGATTCACCAAGGTATTCACTCCATTTTTTCTCAAAACAATACATTTTTAATGTTTAAGTATGAAACAATGGTTGGTGCAAGATGTGTGAGTAATTTCTTTCAATTCACCTAATCCTCATGCAATTTCTACAACAATCGAAGCTATCCTCCACCAATAGCCCAAAACAAATATTTTTATTCAACAGATAATTTTCAACAAAATATAATCTTATCATTTTCAAAATGGGAGCGATATTACATATCAAATTCCACTCTCGGCATCAACAAATACATTCATTTCATCCTTTCAAAACTCAACATCTTTTCTCTTTTCTTTCATAAACAAAATATCAATGATTTTAGAACAAAATCTCCTTTACTTTCAAGTCCCATTTAAGTGAACAAATTCCAACATTTCAATATGTCTCAACCCTAAATGCATCCCCACAACCTTCTTCAAGTACCCATTTGAAAACCCCTTTTTTACATTTCAAAATCAAATCCTAGGTTTCACTCCAAAATCCCCAAATCACTAAATCCTTTCAATGAGCAAATAGCTAGGGTAAAAATCATACAAAATGTTAAAGAAATCCCTACCTCAAGATTAAAAGAAAAAGAGAGCAAGGGTTGGAGTTTGGCTGAACTGAAAACGATATCCTCTCTGATTAAAATGAACTTTCTACGAGCTCTACCTTTTTCTCCAAGGAACTAGGGTGAAGAAATTAACGGATTGGAAGTATTTGGGGTTTTAAGGCTAGATGTGTCACTCCTACTTTTGGGCATCATATATTAATATAAATAATTCAACATGGTTAAGTATTAAGTTCTGATATAACAGTTAAAGAAGTACATTCCAAAGATTAATCTTAATATAATTCCAAATGTTTGATTTCTTACACCAATCTCTGGACATTGTTACGTTAATACATAAAATTTCATCAAAATAGATAAGAAGGTGGGCAAGACAAGCCTTAATGGCCAGGCTAAGACGGTTCTAAGTGAACCATGGCTGAACTTCGGCATCTTTGACACAATCTTCCCCAATATTTTTTCTTCCTTCTTCACCTGGCATTAAATGCCATGAGTTACAAAGCCCAATAGGATATAAGAAACCACCCCCCCTAAAAAAAAACTAGCCACTTCTTACAATTTGAAAACTCATGCAATAATAACACAATATAGTTAATTAACAACATTTAAAAATATACAATCATCACGAAAAAGATAATAGCACAGCGAAAACAACACATATATATATAGACATGATCCATCACAAATATATTCACAATGTAAATGTTAGGTTATCATAGAGTTCATAACATAATTTCATTTAATTGTAAATTCAATGAGCCTACGGTGACTTCCTGTGGAGTGCCGTCGTACCCAACCATTGACCCTGGCCAAGGACTATTCTGCACCTCCTCTTGATCGCGAGCCATTGGATCTAAAGATGCTACGTACTGAGTTAAATACTTAAGGCGTATCATCAGTGGTCCGTCTCAAGAGATCCGGCATTACAGAGGTACTCCCCCTGTGTGAGACCCTCACTACCACCCTTATCCCAAAACCAAATCCGTGAGATCAGAATACGATCCAGGCCATGTCAAGGCTTCGTAAGCTAAATAATCACATTTCCTTAGAACTAGGGCGCACTCTGCACCAACAAAACATCAATATACCTTTTCCTTGTATTCATTAGCATGCGCATGGTCCAAAACCACCCACTTCATTTTCCCCATATTATGGTTATAATAGAACTTGACGAAAATACACATATCATGATTCATTCCAATTGATCAAGCATATTTAAGTGTATGCAAGACAAAATATATAAGAACAAGGCAATACAAAAAGGTTTTAAGCCATCACAAACTTGATTCCAGATTGTGAACGGTTTTCAGTAAACTGTCCCCTCAAATAAAAATATAGAAATGATAGTAAATGATATTTAAAAATTTTGATTTTTGGTGGAGTTATAGATTATTAAGTTGGGAACATTGCTGAAGAAGGGCTCAAAGTCATTTGGCCACTGGAAGATATCCAAATAAATTAAAAACAGTAAGTAGCTCTAGATTCGTCGCGTTTTTGAAAAAAAGACATGTCTCACCCCATACTTCATGAAATGAGTTGAAACCTGTGGTATTGGAAAGATAACTTAAAAACCTCACATTGTCAATTTGAATCACTCAAAATTTCATTCTGTGGAAGAAACTGCGGCCATGTAAAGTAGGCCTTGCTACTGTCTTAAGAGCAGAGGTGAACATAAAGCATATTTTTGGCTATAAAATAGTGTCAAATAATTTTTGTAGAATTCTCACATATAAATAAGATCTTAAAATAATTCCAGTATCTTTAGATTTTCAAAATAATAAATAATGGATTTATTTCATGGTTTTGAAGTGAAAATAGATTCTGCACAGTGCAGTTTCTGTTCGAATGAGCAATGAGTTGTCTTCCTTAGTTCCCTACTTAGGCATGCTAGGCTACATTATTTATGGAGAGGTATTTTTCTTGCATTCAAGAGGTACTACAGGTTATGACAATAGAGCAAAGAGAATATAAAAATAATAACAAGAAATAAGACAAGTGAGTTCATCTAAGGCATGCAAGAGAGACCTTTCCTATTGAGTTTGTTCTTGCTTCCTTCACGTATTATATGACATATTAGATTGCTTTGCATACATTTTTCTAAAACTTAAAGAAGTGGAGTATTTCTAAGTATCCTACCTTAGTGAAGCTTTTAAGACCTTTCAAGTGATGAGTCCTTCCTCATTCTTCCTCTCTTTCTCTCTTTTCTTTCTCTCCCTCTCCATTCTCTAGCTCCAGCCAAAAATTGTAAGTGGGGAGTTGGGGGAGCTTGTGTTTCATATATAGACTAAAATGAGAGGGAGAGTTTTGAGAAAATATTTGGTAAAAGAATCCATGCATGTATGGCCATTGGGGGGTTGTCTACCCAACAAGCACACTTATGACAACCCATCTCTTCACTCAAAAGTAAGAAAAAGGTTGGTTAAGCATGCTAAGAGGGCTGCACTTTTGAGATGAATCTTCATATAAGAAAAAATCAACCCTTCCCCATGAGAGTTGACTTGGCCGGCCTCCCCTCTCCCTATTTTTTTTTTCATATATATATATAGACACTCATGAATAAGACAATCAAGTTAGGACAAAATTCTAGATTGCCTTTAGAAGCTGCTTTAATCTAATTGTGAGGATTAGTGTTAATTAGGATTTAGTTTAATCAATGCCTCTAAACAATGATTAATTTTAAGTATGCCAAACTTCTATATCTTATGTATTAAATTAGAATAACTCTTTAAGAAAAAGATAATTTTTATTTAATAATTTGTTACAAAATTCCCGAGCCTTACACTAGAACTAGAGAGGGAGAAAGAGAGTGAAGAATTTAGGGTTTGGAATGTTTTAGAGAGAGAGATTGAAAAAGTGATAAAATCTCCATTCTCCCCGATCTAATATACGCACAGACTGCTTGAGTGATCGAAACACCACTCGAGCGTCAGACACAATAAGTGACATCGCTCGATCGCACAATGACCCCCTCTTAGAAGTTAAGACCTGTAAAAGAATGCTTGAGTGCAAGAAACATCGTTCGAGCATACCCTACTTCCAGAAGTTTTGTAGACCCGTAAAAATATTGAGAGATCTCAAAGACCGCTCAAGTGACCAGAACACCGCTCGAACAAAGAAACAGAAAACTGGACAACAAATCTTTTGAAAACCTAACTTAACCTATTTCAAACACGAAAATAACTCCCAAACAACCAAACTTAACTAGCAATAATAGTAAGAGGTTATAAACAATAGTTAAAGATATAGAATTATGGATCTAAGAGCATCAAATGGGTCGAGTCAAAACTGAAACCATTATAATCTCCACCCCTTAAGAAATTTTGTCCCCAAAATTTAAATAAGACCAACAATCACCGGATTTGAATCAAACCATTGATCATCTATACTTGTAACAATGATAAATAGAGTCTTTCAACACAAAATATTACAGTTCAACTTTTCAAAACATTTACAATGTTTAGATTTCACAACATGAATAAGATTTTCAATATAAGTCTCAAACTTCAACAAATAGGTTCGGATACTTCTCATAGACTTTTGCCTCACGCTCCTAAGTTGCCTCCTTGACCCCATGGTGTCACCACAACACCTTAACCAAGGGAATAGTCTTTTCCCTTAAGACTTGGTCCTGAGTATCTAACACCCGAATCGGTCTCTTCTCGTACGAGGCATCCTCATTTACCTCTAACTCGGTCCAATTTAGCACGTGTAAAGGATTAGACTCGTATTTTCTAAGCATACAAATATGAAACACGTCATGAATCCCAAAAAGTTAGGATGGCAAGGCCAAACGATAAGTTACCTCTCCAATCTGCTCTAAAATCTTAAAAGGCCCAATAAATCTAGGAGACAACTTCTTGCTCTTTCTGAATCTCATCAAACCTTGCCTTAGTGATATTTTAAAAAATACATGATCTCCTACCTCAAAAGATATAAAAGTCTCCTATGGTTAGTATAGCTCTTCTGGTGACTATGAGCCAAAACCAACCTCTTACGAATAAGCGCGAACTTCTCTGTCATTTTCCAGACTAGTTTAGGACCTAACATGGGTGCGTCACCCACTTCAACCCAACACACTAGAGATCTACATAGTAGGCCATACAAGGCCTCAAAAGGTGCCATACCAATACTCACCTAAAAACTATTATTATAGGCAAACTTTACCAAAGGTAAATGCCTCTTCCACGACCCCTTAAAGTCAAAAACGCAACCTCGAATCTGAATGGTTTGCTCAGATTGCCCGTTAGTTTGATGATGATAAGTGGTGCTAAATGTGAATTTAGTACCCAAGGCATTCTATAGGCTCTACCATAATCGAGCCATGAAACGTGGATCTCTATCCGAAACGATAGTCACAAGGACCCCATGAAGTCAAACTATGTCCCTAACATAAAGGTCGGCAAGGTAATCTACCGAGTCACGTGTGCACATAGGTACAAAGTGTGCTGATTTAGTTAACTGGTCGATTATCACCCACACAACATTATTACCCTGTTAAGTCCCAGAAAACCTACAACAAAATCCATCATGACATGCTCTCACTTGTACTCGGCTATAGGTAAGGGTTGTAACAAACCCATTGGTCGTTGATGCTCGGCCTTCACTTGTTGACAAGTAAGGCACCTCAAAACAAACAAAGCTATGTCCCTCTTCATCTCCCTCCACCAAAAATGGCAACTAAGGTCGTGGCACATCTTTGTGCCTCCCAGGTGTATCGTAAGACATGAATGGCAGAACTCTTGGAGTACCTCATCTCTACAAGATTCTAGCACGAAAAAAAGGGTCTAGATATCTCATACTCGAGTCAAAATACACATTCAAGCCCTTCTCTACCTTTCCACTAGATATCTTTCCTCAGATAGCTTCTACTTCACAATCACCTTGTTGTGCTTTTATAACTCAGCTCACTAGAGTAGGTTGTGCAACTACAGTGAACAAAATGGCCGACTCAACGGACTTGCCAAGATGCAAGTCAAACTCGCCCACTATGCCCAACATCTCTCATTCCCATATGGTAATACTAGCCACACTACTTACGGATTTCCTACTCAAAGCGGCAACCACTACACATTGGCCTTTCCCGGATGATAGTGTAACTCAAAATCATAATCCTCCATAAACTCTATCCACCTCCTCTGCCTCAAATTCAAATCTTTTTGTGAAAGCAGATATTTCAAACTCTTGTGATCAAAAAACACTTCAAATCTCTCCCCATATAGGTAATGCCTCTAGATTTTTAAGGCAAAAATCATCACCGCTAACTCTAGGTCATGAATAGGATAATTTCTCTCATGTGTTTTCAACTGCCATAAGCCATACGTTACCAGTTTCCCCTCTTGCATCAATATATAACTCAAACCTTCCTGAGATACATCACAATAAACCGAATAACCCAAACCCTTCTTCGGAATGATCAGCATTGAAGCAGTGGTGAGTCTAGCCTTAAGCTCTGGAAATGACTTTTTGCAAGTCTCACTCCACACAAATTTAATTCCCTTTCTTATTAATCGAGTCAATGGTGAGGCCAATCTAGAGAAACCTTTCACAAAATGTCGGTAATACCTGACTAAGCCCAAGAAACTAAAGATCTCAAAGGCATTCTTAGGTTGTTTCAAATCTTACATTGCATCTATCTTAGAAGAGTCTACAGTCACCCATTCCCTATATATCACATGAATTAAGAACTTTACTTCTTTTAGCCAGAACTTACACTTCCAAAACTTAGCATATAAACAATGTGCTCTAAGCAACTCAAGTATAACCCACAAGTGTTCCTCGTGTTCCTCCTCGGAGGGTGAGTAGATTAAGATGTTGTCAACAAAGACAACCAAAAAATGGTTTGAGAACTCACAAAAGATTCAATTCATCAAATCCATAAACGAAGTCGATGCATTGGTTAGCCGAAAAAGTATCACTAAGAACTCATAATGACCATACCGCGTACGGAATGCCGTTTTCTGAATATCCTCCTCCTTCACCCTCAACTGGTGATACCCCAATCTCAAATCAATCTGAGAAACAACGAGACCCCTTCAACTGGTCAAACATATCATCTATTCATGGTAATGGGTACTTGTTTTTAACAGTTACCTGATTCAACTTCTGGTAATCGATACACAATCGCAATGTGCCATCCTTCTTCTTAGAGAAAAGGGCCGGTGCTTCCCAAGGTGATGTACTAGGGCGGAAAAATCCCTTATCTAACAGTTCTTAGAGTTGAATCTTCAACTCGTGCAACTTGGCGGGTGCAAATCTATATGGTGCCACAGAAATTGGTGTTGTGCTAAGCACTAATGGAGAATTCAATCTCCCGTAGGGGTGGCAAACTAATAAGATTTTCAAGAAATACATCCGGGTATTCACAAACTACCCTCGACAAGTCAACTCGGACCATATTACTCTCATTACCCAAGAAGGTTGTAAGGATGAAATTAAGCTGGCCCCGACCTTATGAGTCATACATTGGCAACAAAATTCTATCAGCTCGGTTCCCTAGAAAATAAAAACAGTCACCACTCGAGGTGCATAACTCTCCTACGATAATAATCAATAATAGTACGATATGAAGACAACCAATCTATTCCCAAGATGACATCGAATCCTGACATGTCTAACAAAATGAAATCAAAAGGAAGTCTGAAACTAGCAACCTTTATCTTACAACTGTGACATCCCTAGTCCAAGACAACTCTACCCCTAACTGGTGACTCTACCCTGAGCGGAGAGTCTAACCAAGCCACTACTAACCCCAAAATTGATGCGAAGGTAAACAAAATAAATGAATGAGAAGCACCAGTATCAATCAACACATCAACAATAGAGTTGAACAACAAAAAGTTACCTCTCACAACAGAAGGTGCTAGCGACTGATCTGGCGTGGTAACAGCATACACAAGTCTTATGGGCCTCTCCTCTACCTGCTCATCCCTCAGAGCATAGGTCTAATACATTGATTGAGCCGAAGAGGCTCCTTGATTAGCCCTCGAGGCTTGTGCTGAATAGATAGGTTGACAACTTTGTGTTTGTCTCGAACCCGACGCACTAGATATGCCAGCTGCTTGAGAGCGAAACCTCCTCAAGTACCCCAACTACCCACACTGATAATAGGTAGACGGCTACCCTTTTCCTTGACTCTGGCTCTGTGGACGAGCCGAAAATGGTGCAATCTATTGCCCTCTTCCTTTCTGTGGGCAAATTGAAGACTCGTGGCCCAACTGACCACACTTGAAACAAGTGATCGCACCCTGACTACCTCTCCTTGAACCAGAACTCAATACAAGAAAGGTGGATCTAAATTTTGCTGTCTAGGACTGTTGTGGGTTGGAACCCCTTTGCTGTTTATTATCCCGAACATCTCCCTGAAACTTTTAACTCCTTTGCTTGGAGCCTCTCATCCACTCCTCCTCTGCTTGAATCATAATCTCTAAGTGAGCCGCCGCCTCTACAAAGCGACCTTAATCCCTAATCATAGACCCAGCCACCTTGAAAAGGAGCCCGATCCTCAACTTCTTATCAAGCTCAATGCAACGACGTTCCTTCGTCACCACAAGTTCGGTGCAAATCTAGATAGGCTAGTAAAATTTGCCTCAAACTTGGCTACATGTGTGTTCAACTGCTTAAGCTTCAAGAACTGGTCTCTCAAATTCTCCCTAGCAGTGGAAGGCAAAAACTTATCTTGGAAGGCGTTAACAAAGGCCTCCCAAGTCACCCTAATGTGCCATCGTGCATACTTTTACCATTGACCTGCATTTCTCTTCAGTTGGAAAGATGCCAAGGTCACCCTCAACTTGTCGTCCTTGATGCTAAGCGTCTCGAACGTCTTCATCATCTGCTCAAGCCACTCATCGGCCTTCAGTGGCTTCTTAGGATCCCCAATAAACTCCTTCAGATTCGACTAGAAGAACTTCCTCTTCAGAAAAGATGGTTCTGTCTCAGTAACATGGGCCTGGACTTCATACTCAGCCTTGAGAATGTTCACGAATTCCCGCAAAGCTCTAGCCATTTCGTAGGCCAAAGTGCCTATGGCTTGCTGCACTGCCGGCTCGGCCACATTGGCCTAACCAACTCCACCCTCTTGCGCTGAAATATCATCCGGTAACAACATTTCTTGCTGCCTAGGCCTGCCACGCCTACCACTATCACGTCTATATCCTAACATCCTAATAAAGGTAACACAATCGATTAGCACATTTACATATATGCCCAGGCAAATTCACTCACGTCCTAATACAGTGGACAACAAGTAATTCATTCCACATAAACACCTAATCACATAAGCACAAACATATAATGATCATTCTGCGACATTGCCAGAGTTCCAGTTATAAATAGCAGTGATCAAGTGCTCTTCTAACAGGACTACTAGAAACTCGTAGACCCAATCAATATCTTAGAAATTAAACCCCATACTCATC
This sequence comes from Camellia lanceoleosa, assembly GCA_025200525.1. NCBI lineage: Eukaryota > Viridiplantae > Streptophyta > Magnoliopsida > Ericales > Theaceae > Camellia > Camellia lanceoleosa. The sequence continues at coordinate 87,130,148 of CM045760.1, read as the reverse complement.
TAGTCACATAAACATGTTATCACATAGCATACCAAGTTTACTTCTAATATCATCTAGTGAGATAAACCTAATGTAGTAAAACTACATCCCACGATCCCAAAGTATTCAAACCTGATAGCTCTGATACCAAGTTGTAATGGCCCGAAATAATAACAATAACCCATATCATAATATCCCGTAGAATTGATCATTTACATCATATTTAATATTTCCATTTATACTACTTGTTCATACAAAAGATGAAGTGCGCGTATACATTTATAAATCCTAGACCTTGAATCTATAGCATATGACATGTGTACATGAATTGAAATAAAAAGAGAATCAAGTGATTTTTATGCCCTAATGGCTACATCTTTCTAAGTCATTGCTTGGGTACAATAAAATGAGTCCAACTCAATATAGTTAAAGCCCAAGACTTGTAAAAAAATAATTACATCAAAAGAAATAAAATGAAGTTCTTGGCTCCAAGTCCTTCCAAGCTATGTCCTTGGTGGAGGCATATCATCATCAATTGAAAGTTGTTTTCTACATATGGTGGGCTAAAGCCTAGTATAGATACTTTAACACAATATATGAATCTTAACGAAGTCATGAGGTGAATGCATATGTATGCCATTTGTCAAATGTTTCCCATTTCCATCTCAAAACAATGCAATACCAGATTATATATCAATTCATAAAAAAATATCCTTTTATAATAGAAAATAGGGCAGTAGATACAAAACACTAGGAATCTCTAGATACGTGTTTGCCAGTTGGCTATACAAACACTACCAAAGCCATATTAACTTTACTAACCGGAAGGATCGGCACCTAACCGCAAGGGTTTCTAGAGTTTCACCAAGGACACACAGACCAACATAACAACCACAACCACAACCACAACCACAACCACAACCACAACCACAAGATATTTACCCTTTCTTTCTCAAAACAATACATTTTTAATGTTTAAGTATGAAACAATGCTCAGTGCAAGATGTATGAGTAATTACTTTCAATTCACCTAATCCTCATGCAATTTCTACAACAATCAAAGATATCCTCCATCGATAACCCAAAACAGATATTTATATTCAACAAATAATTTCCAACAAAATATAATCTCATCATTTTCAAAATAGGAGCGATATTATATATCCAATTCCACTCTCGTCATCAACAGATACATTCATTTCATCATTTCAAAACTCAACATATTTTCCCTTTTTTCATAAAGCAAATATCAATGATTTTAGAACAAAATCTCCTTTACTTTCAAAATCCCATTTAAGTAAAGAAATTCCAATATTTCAATATATCTCAACCCTAAATATGTCCCCACAACCTTCTTCAAGCACCCATTTGAAAACCCCTCTTTTACATTTCAAAATCAAACCTTAGGTTTAACCCCAAAATCCCTAAATCACTAAATCCTTTCAATGAGAAAATAACTAGGTAAAAATCATACCAAAGGCTGAAGAAATTCCTATCTCAAGATTAGAAGAAAAAGAGAGCAATGGTTGGAGTTTGGCAGAACTAGAAACGATATCCCCTCTAATTAAAACGAAGCTTTCTATGAGCGCTACCTTTTTCTCTAAGGAACTACAATGAAGAAATCAATGAATTGGAAGTATCTGGGGTTTTAAGGCAAGAACTAGAGTGAAAGAGTGTGAAAAATTTAGGGTTTGGAATGTTTTAAAAAGAGAAGGAGTGAAAAAGTGATAAAATCTCCCTTCTCTCAATCTAATATACGCACATACTTGTAGACACCCCATTTTTGACCGACCTTAAGACTCAGATGTCATCGATTGAGCACTCGGTGATTGCACATGTTCTGCTCGTTCTGAGGTTTCAGAGTCTCAGCTGAGAGCCTTGCCTCCGGGCCTCGGACCCCTTTTGTGCTTTGCCTCGATTTGCGAACCAGGTTCTGTTTTCTCTTCCCAAAGGGAGGGAGAGGTCTCGTAGACCATCTCTTAATGACCATAGGCTACTTTTTGTGATCGTAGACCACTATTCCTATTTGGAGACTAGTTTTCAGTTTTCGGAGCCGTCGGTCGCGCGCCTTGGTTCGGGACCGCTTAACTTTCTCCGTTTGCTCCGGTTTTTGGCACACACCTTGTTTCCTCTCTCTAGAGGGACACTGTGGCCTGAGAGACCACGTTTGTGGTCGCACGCCACTTTCGATGCTTAACAATCAATTTTCGGGACACCTCGTTGCGCGTTTTGGCCCCTGAACCCTCGTTTTGTATCCGTCTTGGTTCATTTTTGGCATGGGCCCTATTTTCAGTGTTTGGAAGGTGGTACAAGGGTGGGAGACCACTTTTTCTCCTTGGAGACCACCTTTCCCCGGTCGGCCGATTTTCTTGTCAGGTAAGTGGTCTCCCTTACTTTTGGGCCACAATTACTGGTCTCCCACCACACCACTTGCTTACTTTGAGTGTGGAGACCACCCTAGGAGCCAACCGACCACCTGAACCTTTTGACCCTGGTCGGCCGACCAAGGGGAGTGGTCGGCCGACCACCTAAACTGGTCGGCCAGCTTTCTCCTTTTTTGTCTCACTGAGTTGGTGCCAGCTGGAAGCCACAGATTGCATCCTCCATGTACGTGTATGGAGGATGTTTAACCTTGGTTTTAAGCTTCTTGGAGAAGCCTTAAGCCCTCTTGTCTATAAAGGGAAGGCTCCTCTTCCCTTGCAAGGGTTCAAAAAATTTGGTTAAGGCATATGCATACACCCCTCTCTATTTCTCTATTTCAAGCTCCAAAGTCCCTTGTTCTTGCACCATTGCATATCACCTCTTAGCCTAACACCTCCAACATCAACCTAAGCACCTTGGAGCTGGTTTTCAGAGGTTGAAGGTGTGCTATTTTGGTCCAGAAGCTGCTGGTCCCTTTGGCTACAAGGGTAACACTCTCTTTCCCTTTTCTTAGCATTGTTTTGCTTCATCTTTTAGCCATACTTGCAAGCATATTTGGGCTTTGTTATAAATTGAAAAAAGTCTTATTTTGATCTTCTTAACATGTTTGTTTAAGACCATTTTTCTTTTGGGGGTCATCCCCTCGCATGCTTCATTTCCCTTTGTTTTGAGCCATGCATTAGGGCCTTTGTGTTGAGCTTTGTTGGCCCTTTTGACCACTGAAATCTAGCGGATTTTCAGTGGTTATTATGCGTTTTTGAGCACAAAAATTAGAGAGGGGTGACCCTCTTACCCCTTGTCTTATTTACTAGCATATTTGGCCTAACAAGGGAGCCCATGTGTGCATGCTTCCAAGCCATGTTTCAGGCCATTTTTGGTGAGTTGTAGGACCTGCATGAGCTCTGTCCAGAGCTTTTTTTTTCCATATTAGGTGTCCCTCTTGCATGTGTAGAATAACCCTCTTCATAGCATATCAAGGGAGCCTATACTTGCATGCTTCCTAGCCTCATTTCAGGCCCTTTTCAGTGAGTTTTAAGGCCTGTATAACCTCTGTCCAAAGGTGGTTTTATCATATTGGGTGTCCATCTTGCATGTGTAGAACAACCCTCTTCATGGCCTATCAAAGGAGCATCTCATTCTTGTATGCATAGACCATGTTTTCGTGAGTTTTTGGGCATTATTTGTCATGTCATACATCTGAATTTTTCTAGTTTAGTGGCCTCTTGAATACTTAATATACTTGTAGTGTAAAACCTCTTCACTAGTTTGTATTGCATGTTGTTTTGGCCCTTGATTCTAGCACTTTTTTGCCATGCCTTAACCTGATTTTGTGTATGTTTTGGACTACTTTAGCTTTGTTTTTGTGCCTCATGGTCGAATGATGCATGCTATGCATGGTTGTAGTTCAATATCCATGCCTAGCCTTGAGTTTTGTAGCCTCTTGCATGCTTGAATAGAGGTGTTTGCATGTCTTGGCATGATTGTGCGTGTTATTTCAGACCTCATACTTGTGGCATGTTCCCATGTTTTCCACTCCTTAAGTGCATTTGAGAGTTGTGCTTGTTTGCCTCATTTTCGGACCATTTCATGAGCTTCATTTCCATGCCTTTTGAGCCACCATTTTAGTCCATATTTGCTGCTGTTTTGGTCTGCATAGGGACTGTTTAGGGGTGGTTTGGTCATTTGAGCATCACTTTGCATACCTCTAGTGTAAGCCACTTCACTAGTTTCGGTATTTGGGCCACCTAGCATGCATTGTGTGAGGTGTTTGCATGATTCGGGACCCTTTCGTATGTCATTTCAGAGCTGGAAAATGTGTTGTTGTATGCTATATTACATACTTGCCATGCCTTGGTAGAATTGCACTTGGTGCCTTAGTTTTGGTCCCTTGCATTTGGGCATGTTTGCATGAGTGTTGTTGCTTCATTTCATCATATTTGGCCACTGATTTGAGTGTGGCTGAGGTCCACTCATATTAGTTTAAGTCCATCTTGCATTGTGTATGCCATATTATGTCATGTGCATTGAGTATGCCATTGATAGTTCATAGCATTGCGTATGCTAGTTGCACCTTTGCATATCACTCCTTGCATGTTTGCGTGTCTTAGTTGCATTTCGTTTAGGATTGCATGCTAGTTGTTGCATTGTGTTTGCATGCCATGCCATTCTAGTTGTTGCATAGTGTTTGGAGTAGGGTTTAGTCCAAACACGAGAAACAAGGGACATTTCGTACTCAAAGTGACGAAATGTGCTTCAATTCCTGGTCACCAACACTCTTCACTATCCATGATAGAGTTGTTGGCTTTAGGTGTCCATTTATGCATTTATTTCATATTGAGTTGTGCAATTTGACTCCTCAGCCATCATGCATCGAGATGCGTGATTGGTGGCACGAGGGTTGAAGACTACACTCCCTAGAGCTCATGCAATGACGGGGAGAGTGATTGTGCATACATATGTTGAAAATACTTTGCCATGCCCCTTTCTTGCTCTCTGTTGCAGCAAACCGGAAGCCAGCAGCAAAAACTGGTCAGCAGTATCCCTACAAGTTCCCATGGAGTTGTGTACAGTGTTCCGAGGTCAATTGTAAATAGAGGCAAATCGGGGCATCGTGATGGATTTCCCGACAAGGCAACTCGAGCATGCATGCATCTTTCATCATTCCGAACAGAGCTAAGGCAGTCTACTTCACGTAGCATTGCATGCTAGTTTACTCGCTTTCTTAGTTAATTTGTTAATTAGCTAGTATTGTGTAATAATTAGTTATTCATTTTGGTTGTGTAATATTTATTTGGACCCTCTGTGAGAGAGCAATGTTGTAATAAGTGTGCGTGTGTGTGATGCATGTCTTCCAACCCCACGTCTTTCTCTCTTTTATTTACCAGCTTATGATGGTTAATTTTAGGGCACGTTTCAATTAGCATACTTATGCTCGCATGTTTGCATCCATTCATCTGTCTTGCATGCACCGGACTCGGCGCATCATACTAATTGCATTGTATTTCAATTCCAAGTTGAATACATGTTATCTGTTGCATTTCATATGCCATGTTTAGAATAGCCGAGTCTATCTTAGTTGCATTTTGCATGTGTTGCATTAGCTATCTTAACATGAACTAGGATCATGCATTGATTACTAACTAGTTTCTTTTTTGGCTTGGAGTACTCGGTAAGTGTTTATACTTTAGCATCCTTGCATGCATGTGAGTGACTGCCATGATAGCATGCTTACCATGAGGCTATTTGCTTATGTGATATAACTGTCTGAATGCCTGTGGGTGGAGGTTGGGTTATTTGAATTGGAACAATGCATTGAATGAGAGTTTTAAGCCCACTTGAGAGTGGCAAAATCATGTTTTCTAAGCCCACCCGAGGGTGGCAAAATCCACGTCTTAGCCTACTTGCGAGTAGCACCTTCAAACCGTTTTTCAAAACGAACATAAGATGTTTGGTTCCAATTCAGGCGACCCAGTCTATACTTGTATGCTGTGCGCATCACACAGTAACTCTAGGCTAATAACCGGAATAAGCGCACATAATGTTTTCAAAACTCGATATCGTGGTTAGTAAAGGCCGATCTTTGATCGGGCGAGCGGGGGTGCTCACGAAGTGACCTTCCCCAATCATACCCAAGTTCCCGAGCCGAGGCAACTTTGGTGATGATGTACACGTGGCCTTAGGCACGAGTCAGGGTTTCCTAAATTCTCCCAAAATAAAATATTTAGGTGGCGACTCTGTATCTGGCAAAGCAGTCCATGTTTGGGACTTCTTTCTAAAAATCAAATTTTCAAAACGGTTTGCCGGATTTGGACTCTTTAATGATTCATCGGTCTTGCATTGCACTCCGCAAGATTAGATACAGGACCATGACATTGAGTCTGAACTGTAGTGAGCCCAATGAACAAAACGGGATTCCCTCCCAGGACGTTCAGAGACGTCTACAAGACCGCTTGAGCGATCGAAACATCGCTCGAGCATTAGACACAATAAGTGACACCGCTCGAGCACAAGAAACACCACTTGAGCGAATATACCCTATTTCCAGAAGTTTTACAAACCTATAAAAATACTGAGAGATCTCAAAAACCGCTCGAGTAACCAAAACACCACTCGAGCGAATAAGCAAAAAACTAGACAATAACTCTTTTGAAAACTCAATTCCCAACTTGTTTCAAACCTTACAATAACTCCAAATCACTAAACTCAACTAGCAATAAGAGTAAGAGGTTATAAACAACAATTAAAGATATGAAATTTTGGATCTGAGAACATGAAATGGGTATGGTCAAAATCGAAACCATTATAGCTGCAACATCCCGCATTTCCATAATGTGTTCACGCACACCTTTAGAACCATTAAGCTTCATGCTTGAGAGCTTCTTCGTTAGGTTATTGGCTAATGCCTTATAAGATGTCACAAATTGCTCTTCAATAGCTTTCATGAAGACCTTAACCTTGTTGCAGTCAAGGATTGAACTCCTAATGCCCTTACTAATATAGGACATAATGAGCATCAAACTTAAGCGATTAGATCACTCCCACCGCTCATAAGAAGCCCTCTCAATTAGCATACTTGATTCCGTGGGAATAGGTGGTTCATTCACACGAAGCGCCAAATCAAGGTCCATGCACCCCAAAGTCAAAAGAATCTTATCTTTCTAGTCAAAATTTTTTTCACCACTCAAAAATGGAATATGAGATAATTCACAACTCAATAATGTAGTAGGAATAATTGCAACAATTGTAACGCCCCAAATTTCTAGCCCAAATGATAATACAACAATCATGGCTCTTTCAAGGAAAACCGAATATAAATTTCCAAACTTACATTACATGATACAATAGTTCTTCATCTAACAATACATTAATCCAACAACAAGTAAATAAACAAATAAATACTCCCAAGGGGTTTACAAGTTTCCAAGGCTTGAGCCTGGTTACACAAAACTGTTATTCAAACTCACACACATACAACCCTTGGCTTACACACAGAGTCACAGCAAAATAAGAGTCTCATACTCTCAACACACATTTCCTCGCCTCTAGTTAGGTAGCATCACCACATCTTTTCCCCCACAAAAATCCCGTAAGATGAGCATAAACCCACTAGGAAATCTTTAACAAAGTATATACATTTTATACAAGTCTCAAGAGATGAAATGCACATGCCATGCTATGCCCTTTTGAAAGAAAATCACATCCTCATCTTTGAAAACCATCATGCTCAATGATGTCATGCAATTTCAATTCTTCAAAACCTAACAATTCATTTCAAGAGCGGTAAATACGACTCTAGTAATCCCTAGGTTGGTGTCTGTAAGTAGACTAAACAAATACTACCAATTTTTCATTTTTACCAGCATTGACTGAAAGGCTCGACAGCTATAATTTGTTATTTTTACCAGTATTAACTGGAAGGCTCGACACCTATTCAATTTTATCCACACCACCTGTTAAGACTTACCACCGTATTTATCTCAAAACCAATTCATGGAAACTTGTTTCTCAACATTCTTTTCTCAATGCAAGTTTTCAAATCAACTTTCAAAGTTTAATGTAATCAAATGAGTTGACATGCCAATAACACAAAATGAATATAAATACTTTTATTCAAATTCATCATCCAAAGAATAACACAATTCCCTCTTCTTAAGTATCCTCAACAATTAGTCATTTCAAGACTATTTCAACGTTTTGAACAATAATTTCCAAAATAAACAACAATTCTCATATTCCCTTAAATTCATCATTTATATAAATATAAATAAGAAAATTTCTAAACATTCATTTATTTTGACACACAAAATAAATATAACAATATCATTCATGAATTTTTAGTCTCTTTAAAAAAATTCCCAAATTCTAGGTTTTCTCACCAAAACTATACAACTCAAATTTTTTGAAAGAAAACTTTCCAAAATCATCTTTTCTTCAATCAACAAAGATCAAAACCCATAAGATCATTTTAAAAGAACAAGAGACAAACCCACTTTCAAAATCGCTCAACTTCTTGAATTAACAATCAATTTTTAAAGCTATCGAATGATGATTTTGAAAATCATTTAGATCTTGCAAAAATATATATGTATAACTCTAAGAAAATACATACCTCAAGTTTTGAAGAAGAAATGAGATGAAACCCCAAAAATCAACGGTGTCGAAACTCGATCTTCACCACACACAACGAAGTCTTTGAGAAGTTAACTAACTTTGATGAAGAACCTATGGCAGAACTCTAATGGATCTTGAGAAATCAATGTTTTGATCCAATTTGGCGTAGGAAAATGTAGAGAGAAGGAAGAGAAAATGTTTTTAGAGAGAGAGATATACAAAAGTGATCTGAAATATCAGATTCACGAACTGATATAACATGGTCCGCTCAAGCGTAGAAAGCCCCAGCTCAAGCGTCGAATACACATTCCTAGTACTTTTGTAGACAGGTCAAACTTCTGGAACCAAACATTCTCTGCTCGAGCGCATAAACGGCCGCTCGAGTGCATAAACGGCCGCTCGAGTAGACAAGCAACTTTGAATGCATTTTGCATTTTTGCTTCGGGGGCGTTGCCCCTCGACCCCGCCAGGGCGCTACCCTCAGATTTGCCAAGGGGCGTTGTCCCCTGGAACCCCGTGAGCTGACCCCTGACCTGCCTAGTTGAAGTGGCAAAACATGAAAGAAGGGTCGAAACCGGGATCGCTACAACAACCAAGAACAAATCACGCTATGAAATAATAAAAATAAAGTAAATTCTAACTTCATTGTGGGTAAAGAATGCAATATGCATAGAATCTACTTAAATGTATTAATAAAACTAGTAAATATCTCTCACCAAAATAAAAAAATTCTATTATCCGTGGATGTAGAAAGTTTCTATTTTGATACTTAACTTACTATCTTATTCCAAATAAATTAATAAAACAATTATCTTCCTGTGGATAAAAATTATTAATTCTACTAATTTAAATGCAAGTAATAAGATATTGTCACAACCCGAACCCGCTTCTATAGGCTTAGCGTCGTAATCGACTAGTAATCCCAGATTACCAAACAAATGCCATCTAATATAATTATTTTATGAATTTATACGCATAACAATAATTTAAAATGTTGTGGCTATTCTCAAATTACTATAGTGCTCAACCATCTTATAAATTAGGCATCAAATAACTTTTAATGGAACAAAACACAAATCCATAATGGTACCAAGATATTATACTTAATTTCTGTAAATAGGTCCTTTTGCACCACAAAACTTTGAAACAAATTGTCCACAAAACTAAGTTACCAGACATCATGTAAATGTATAGATAATGAATGTGTTTTCTATATATCTATACAGAAAATAATATTATATTCATGTCACTGTGATGGATTCAAAAGGTAGATCATTAAAATAATTAAATAGTGCATGATTTAATTCATTATAATGTTCTAAAAATATGTGCATATACAGTAATAGCATATACCTATGCAACTATCAATAGTTAAAAGACTTTATAAAATATTTGAAATCATTCATCTGAAAACTATGAATAAATTAAATTTTAAAACAATTTGTTTTAAATCCAATTCCAATTCCATATGACTGACAAAATGTTTATATACACATTGTGAATATGTCAACATATTATATATATCATTGACAGATAGAAAACATAGTCTAGAATAAATATATAATCAGACTAGTAACTTTCCGATAGACAAACAATTTTGTTTGTGATATAAAATATTAAAATAATACAAGTTATGATTTCAAGGCATATCAACGAGACAACACGTCAATAAAATCCAAATTTAATAGTACAATTTTAATCGGATGCAAATAGACAAGTTCATGCTGACTATTAACGCAAATTTATTATATATTTAATGTAATGTTTTCTAAGATATAATAAATCTGTATATTGAACAACATGTATTTAGAGGTAGGCTCTGATATCACAATGTAAGAAAAACAAACACATATATAATATAGGCCCTGTTTGGTAGAGCTGTGGAAAAGTGCTTATAGCTTATCCCTAAACAGCTTATAGCTTATAACTATGAACATAAGCTGATTTTTGACTTATAAATTAAGCTTCTCCTGCCCCACTCAAAGAATAAGCTGATTTCTGACTTCCAAAAAGCTATAAGCTATAAGCTATAAGCTAAACCAAACACATCAAAATAGCTTAAATTAAGCTGAAAGCTGAAATAAGCTACTTTTAAGTTCTGCCAAACAGGCACATAATCATATTTGTATAGATATATAGTGGAGTAAAATTACACTAACCTCCTCCAACTATTGTAGATCAAGTTGTGTGGTGTGTGTATATCTTTTGAATCTCTCAATATTATATTACTCACTCACACTTTAGGAATAAATGCCTTCTAACTTATGCAGAACTTGAGTGCCTCATTGATGGAAAATCATAGGCCTATTTATAACTGCTAGGTTAGGGACCCTTATCAAATGGATACCTTATCAGATAAACCTTATTAGTTACCCTTATCAAATGGATACCTTATCAGATAAACCTTATTAGTTTCCTTCCATCAAAGAAACTCATCAATTAGTAAAAATTGATAGGCCTTAGCCAAAGCACTATTAGACTTCTTAGTATTTAGGCAACCTTAATAATTATCACCCGTGACCTTAAATAATTAATAAAATAAAGATAAATGCACATGAAATGATAAATATACAAATAATATATAATATATAATTTATAAAATTAAGTGTATGTGGGCCACAGTAAGTCTCCTATTGGGAGACTTGGCTTATAGTTAGAAGGTTGGTAAGTTAAATTACAACGAAAGGGTCTTAGTTGCTCCATCGACTCGAATCTTGAACCTTTGACCTTCTCATTATCTCAAGGGACAACTACGTTAAGCACTAGGTTACCCTGTCCCAATTTATGAAATATAGTGAAAGTTCAAAAAATTAATTTAGTAACCCAAAACAATAGATAAAAAAGAATCCTACTTAACTCCATAAAAAAGATGATTCTATTTGTATCCAAATAGTAACTCATATATCCAACTAAAATTTTGAAATTTTAGTTCCTATTATATCCTAATGTAAATTTACTAATACGGGCAATGCACATTAAATTCTAAAATAAAATGATACCATTTTTCTCATGGTACACCCTAATCACTTATATGTATTCTTTATATTAAAGTCTCTTCATCGTCTTCTTCACTCAAAAATTTTAATCCACTTCATCAAAACTCACCATTATCATCAACATCATTGCTTCTTATTGTGTTGTTATTTGCAAATAAAAAAAGTTTAATCAAAATCAAACAATATGAAAATAATAATCAAAAGTGTTTTTTGAAAGAATTTATCAAAGAGGAGGTAAGTATTCACACAAATATCAAAATACAATTCTTGATTTTTGTGTGTTTTTTTTAATGTAAAAAAACATATTCTATTTGTTTTACGTCAACACTATTCAGCCTTTTAGAGCAGAACAAAGGCTATATGTTCAGCATACTAGGGTCGAAAGGCTTCAGCAAAGATCAAAAATTGAAATCAACCATTGTGGTTTTGAAAAGCCTACAACCACTATTCCAAACAACGAAAAATGTAGTCAATGAAAAAATATGAGGAATTTACCTACTTATGGGGATGAAACAATGTCCTTATTCTTCTTCAGTATTTGTCAATGATGAGAGTGAGGGAGTATCGTAGCTAAAAAGAGAGAAAGAGATGGATGGAGTACCATGGTTAAGAAGAGAGGAAGAGAGGGAGAGAGTCTTTTTTAAATTGATTTGTTTATTATTTGAGTGTACCACAAATTATGATTTTATCTTGAGTGGTAAATTGTAAAAAAACATAGGATGTATTAACAATAAATTATAATCTTAAATAATTTAATAGAGAGTATTGAGAAATTAAACATACTGAATACTTTTTTAGATGCAAATAGAATCACCCCCATAAAAATTTGTGGCCAATCCTAGCCTAACCCAAATTCAATTTGTTGAGTTCGGGCCAGGACAAGCTTGAGTTGGAACATTGCACTTCTACTCTTTAGCCTTGTATGATAACTAGGTTTGGAAGTCACGTCCAAAATGCCCACTACGTCCACCAATGTGCAAATCTTTGATAACAAATGTCTTAGTGAACCTTATTTCCTTTGAAAAAGTAAGCATTAATCAGTATGTGATCATTCATTTCCCATCATTCAAACTCGAAGAACCTTAGAGAATGTCATAATACTCAAGTAAAGGATCAAACATTAATGATTTCAAAAAAAGAAAAAATAATAATGCTCAATACATCACTGCCTTCATTGGATGAACTAGACCCAAAAGTTTTTTTAAAAAAATAAAATAAATTAACATGTTTCGAATTCATCACTTGTGTCCTTATGGATATCAAAGCTTCATACTCAGAATAAAGAACAAATTGCACAACAATTAATGCATGTGGCTTGAGTAACATCATATAACTCCTTGTCATGATTTAAATACTTCAGCTTTGCAACATCAAGCTTCTCACTAATAAGGGAATTAGTATTTATTCTTAGGGCAACGCATGTGATGACTCAGGGTATTTCTATTTATGCAATTATGTTATTTTCACGAATTTGTTGTGTTATTCATGTAATTAGTATTTATGTGTGTATGTGTGTGCACGGATTTGGACTTGAGTTAGTGCAACTGAGTATTAGTCACCACTCGAGCAATCAATTACTAAAATCTAAAATTTATTATTGGAGTTCATTGGTCAAAGAGGTGAAATGTGCGTTTGAGCGATCAGTGTAACTTGAGTGTATGAAAAGTCACACTTTGTCAAATTTTGTAGAGTACGAGGGAACATTTTTGCTCAAACTATAAATCAAAGAGGTCAGACTTCAGTCTTTTCACTTTTTTGTCTCTCATCTTTATCTTTTATCTCTCTATATATCTATCTTCTCTCAATTCATCTGTATAATTCTCAATTTGAAGGCTCCCAAATTTGATTTGTGTAACACCAAAGAATAGAAAATTGGTGTATGTAGTATGGAGCATAATTGATTTTTGTTGTCTTTGAATTTCTTGGTTTTTTCCTATTCCCTTCAAGAGGTAAAGGTTTGTTTTACCATGACTTAATATTTTCCTTTGTGAACAAGCTCTCCTCCAGACTATATTGTTCTTAATCCTCTAGACTACTCATAATAAAAAGCCACATTTAACTCTAATTATATCAATGGATTGTGTGCATGCACCCAGGTCATTCAACACTTAAACATTATTTAACATTTTAGTAACAATGTTAAAAAAAATAAATATCCAGAGATAATACAAGGTAAAGAAAGGAAAGACAAGATGTTCAACCTATTTGAATTAGTTATTGTTCATGGCAGACGATAACTATTGAATTCCGTCATTAATGTGGCTAGAGAAATGGATCTTCTTCCTCGACCTCAAAAGAAGTTGTGGGTCAAAAATTGTACCATACAAATTAATTAGAAGAATACCTTCCTCATAAGTTTCTGGAACATTGCCAGTGCTTGAGAGATGAATCTATCGAGATCTACGCCTGCAAAATTGAGGCTAGTACCTTCATCGATCTTGTCGTCAACTAGGAGGGCACTCCGATACTTAAGTTAGTAACTTCCTCTCTCTAGAAATTAGAAGCATATTGAAAGTTATAATCAATTACTAAAACATGCGTACCTCAACCCATGTGGGGTGTTCTTTATATAGGGAGGGTGTAACCCGATTTGTAGTATTGCGGGTTGGTAAAAATGGACCTGGTAATCGCCTGCAGTACGGGTCGCGGTTTGTACGAGTAGGTCACTTAGATCTGCAGGTAGGTTGGGATTCAAGTTTTGTTAGATGAACTCTAATGACTCCCTCTCCTCTCTCCGGCGTCTCTGTCTCTAATGACTTTAGTAAGCTTTTTTCTTCTTGATTTTTTCTTCTTTTTCCACGTTTTCCAGATCTAGAACTCTCCTCCTAACTTCCTCTTCCCAATTTCTTCTCTTTCTACATCTTTCAAATCTGGTTCGCGATTAATGGCGATATCAACGGTGAGAGAGAGACGAGAGATGGTGACGACAACGTAGGAAAAGATGAGAGAAATAATGATGGTGACGGTGACAAAGAGGAGAGAAGAAAAATAGAGTGTAGGGACGAGAGATGGCGGTGGCGACATGGAGGTGAAGAGAGAGAGGAAAGCAATATGAGAGAGAGAGAGAAAAAGGGCAAAGAGAGTATGGAAAAAAAATAGATTTGTGTAGGTAGGGTCGGATTAAACCCGAACCCGATTTTATCTCTAAAGATAAACTTGCATCCGACCTTAAATATCTTCTCTTTTTTTTTATTCAAAAAAATGGATATGCAGATAGGCTACTCCAACATATCCGCCAGGGAGTATTGCCCCTTAGCATCTACAGCATATCTGCAGGGAACCCTACCGCACCTACGTCGGGGCCGAAGCTTAGGCCCCGCGTGCTCCAGGCGCTAAGGAGTATGTTTAACCCCAACAAGGGGCTATGGAGACTCGAACCCAAGCCTTGAGCGAGGGATTCGAAGGTCTTATCCACTGAACCAACCCCCTATTGGTGACCTTAAATATCTTCTAAAACTACCAAAATCATTGCATGTGGGGTTGGATCAAGCAGGTCACACAGGTGGGAAAATTTCATTATCAACCCTAGTTGCCAGTACTTGAGAGATGAACCCGATGAGAGCTACACCTACAAAACTGAGACTAGTACCTCCCTTGATCTTGTTGTCTATGTGTTATTTATAGGCACTTCAATACTTAAGTCAATAACTTTTTCTCTCTAGAAATTAGAATACTCAGTAGCACAAATATTGAAAGTTATAATAAATTACTAGAACATGTGTACCTTAGCCCATGGGGGTTGTTCTTTATATAAGAGTGTCCTGCCTCCTCTTAGGTTTCCTTTTTCATCTACAAATATACTTGTTTGGAAAATATTCCTTATTTAGAAAAACTTTTCCTAGTTGCATTAGGTTTGATCTCATCAAGAGTCTAATTCTTAACTTAGGAGTCACATCCCAAATGGGATTCTATTGCCTATGAGTCATATTCTGACTAGGGTTTGACTAAAGCCACAACCTCAGTGGCACGCTCCGGATTTCTAAGATTCGAAACCCAATAAATAAACTCAAATAAAATAAATGAAGAATAATAATCAATATAATCAAAAAATTTCCTCTCGTGTATATATATGGGTATTATTCAATACATTAGATTGATTCATTATATACATCATTTATTCAACATCTAGGTAGAGTGAATAACAGTATGTAATGGAAAATAAACATTCAACAATAAAGAAATACCCTAAGGCTTACATCAATTTAAAAGGATTTAGCCCTCACAAAATATAAAGGGACTTGACTTGTACTACAAAAGAATGGCCTTAGGCCGAACATACAAGAGAGCTCTAAATAGCCCATGCACAAGATCCAAGCCACTCATTGTCATGGCACATCATCAACTTTTGAAAAGATTTCAGTCACGTATGGTGAACGTATAATCTAGTACGATAATCTTTCCACTCATTAATATACACCTACATAAGTACATGATCATGATGCTACATTTGTATAGGATGTTCTACTGAATTCTCAAATCAATGCAAGTTTTATTTTCCAAAATCACAATTTTGATAAATATTAATTTCATAATCGAAATCACCATTTTATATCGGTGAATCCTACTAAGATACATGTATTTGCTGGTGGCAATCATTAAACGTCACCTAATCAACTAGTGGCTTGTCATAAGTATCACTCTATCAGTGGTCATCTCTAAGTACCACCTAATCAATCCCCATTTTACGGAGACTAATCAAAAAGATAAATGGATAACTACCCCGCGTAGGTTTCCAATCTTTCACTGAGGACTCTGTCGCCACATTAAGTATCATCTTTATACATTATTCAAATTCATTATACCCATCAATCTAAAACCATGTTTTTTTTTTTTATTTGTAAAAAGGGTAATTCATGCAACTACTCCATTCTATTAAAATGTGTTCAATACACTTCCATTCAACAAGAAGTTTTCATCTGTTCACGTGTGCAATTATAAAATGAATTTTTATTCATCCTAAGATGTCAATCTTGACAACAATGTCATTCCCCACCAATGACCAATAACGCAATCTCTAACATTATTCAATTTTACAATACTCATGCTAATCATCCTCAATTTCAAGGTGGAGATACAATTTCTACAATTTGGACCATTTCACAAATTAGGGTTTACCAAAATTGGGATTTTCTCAAGTTAAAGTACCCACATGCTATTTGATAAGAAAATTATAGAGAAATACTCAATCAATCCCAAGCCCTAGCCTCTAACATGAATTTTCACAAATATCTTTACATACTTTCTAATGTGATATACCAAAAATATCACATATACTCATCTAAATCTATATTAAACAAATAAAAGAAAAACCTACCTCTTGGAGAGAGGAAGAGAAACATAGTTTAATGAAAATGTCCAAATTAAATTTTGACTTGGATGATCTCGAAGCCCTTATTGAGCTCTATGACTTTAGTACTCAGGTAGAAGATCGATTACGACTCTAAGGGCTCTAAATTGAAGTTTGAAGTTGTGTAGTTATGATGGAGGAAGTATGTAGAGAGAAAAGATATATATATATATATATAATAAATGAGGAGAGAGAGAGAGAGAGATAAGTTTCCTGCAAAAAATAGGAGAAAAAAGGGATTCAAAATGCTTGGCTGAGGGGTTGCCACGTCGCAACCTGCAGGACTTGGCTGCTTGTGCGGTAAGTCTGGTTACTCGTGTAGTGGCCCTACCGTTCATACAGAGGATTTAGCCATTTGTGTGGAGCTTCAATAGAAGTGAAGCCCAGCTTAGCAACTCATGCGGTGGTCCCACCGCTCATGTGGAGGATTTGGACTCTTGTGCGAAGCTTCAACAGAAGTGAAGCCCAATTTGGCCGTTTGTGCAGTGGATTTGGCCACTTGTGTAGCCAAAACCTAATCAAGGTCACTTGTTCCAAAAATATTTCTAAGTCTCCATTTTTCATCCTTATGCCTGAAACGAAAATATTGAATATGCTTAATCCAAAAAGAAATTGATGTGGTCTGAATTACAATTACAAAATACGACTCGCCACACTAAAGGACAAACTCAGCGTCGACATACCTACATACAAGGTTTCGAGTCAGGTTTTAGACTTGGGACGCTACAATATATATATATTACTGTGTGTCTGTTCAAGTAAGAGAGGAAAAGAAAAAAATAGAGAAAGTGAGAGTAGGAGAGTGATGGTCAGGTGGATGATCGACCAGAGGTCCGAAGGGACGATTGGATGGTCAACCAACCCAATCTATATTCGATTTTCAAGAGTTTTTGAAGAGGTTCAAGTTTCAGAAAGAATTCAAAATCATAATTCAACATTTAAGTGAGTTGTATTATATCTTGAACTATCCTGAACTATGTTATGCTAAATCATATTTTGCAATTTCTATTATTTTTTCAAATGTGATATTTGATTTATAAACCTTATTTGTGTAAATAGGAAAACCTATGTATATAACTTTTTATTAAATATGTCTTTGACTATGATTAAATACCTTATATATATATATATATATATTTATGCATAAGTGTTTCTATAAGTACTACCATGGAAGTATGGAGGTCCCATTCCTTTGGATAACTTTAATATCTATTTGGAGTCACTTTTGTCATGACCCAACCTCGGTATCTAGAGGTTAGGTATCATAATCAGTTAACTACTAAGATTACCACAGATCAATTCTAAATTTAACAAATTAATAACGCAAGCGGAGACAAAATAAAAGGGTACCTAAATATTTGTATACTAAAAGAAAACATGAATTGGAGTTTTTATTTGTTTATAAAAAAAAATGCCATTAGATGTTAAATCTGTCTGGTTTACAAAATACATGGAACTAAACCATATTTACAAAGTGCACTTTGTCTATTCCAAGCCTTGGCCTTGCTACTTCCAAAAACCTATAAGCACGGGGTTTAAAAAAAAAAAGACCTCCCTAAGTCTCATCACTTGAAAGTGCATATGGTAGAGTGAGAAGCATTATACTGAGAGCATAAGAGTACAAAATCACCATGGATAATTATTTGGTCTAGGCAGTGAATAATTCAGTTTGAACAAATAAAATATTTTAAATAACAAAAATACAATTCAAAATCATATAAGAAAAATAATCATAACCACGGTACAAAATAAAATAGCGGGTCAATGGATCTATGATAAACAGAGGATCACTAAAGTGACTAATCAGAGGGCCAATGGTTATTTACGTCCCCCAAGGCATGAGATCTCCGTGGTGGTACTTATAAAATAATTGCTCTCATTATCAATTACATAACCGCTTGGGTTAGACCCGACCCTTTCATGTTCTTGGATCCGGGATCTGATACTCGTTATTGTTATCTATACTCCTTGTCTTGTTGTTATTTAGTTTGGTTGTTTGGCGTTGTTGGTTGTGTTGTGAACAGGTTGGTAGTTCGTTTTTCAAAGGAATTCATGTCTGTTTTTCTTCAGGTTCGCTCGAACGATCTTTCTTGCACTTAAGCGGTCTTTGAGTTCTCTAAGTATTTTTGCAGGTCTGCAAAACTATTGGAAGTATGGTGATCTTCACTTGAGTGGTCCTATCTTCGCTCAAGCAGTCTTTTGCAATCTGCAAAACTTCTAGCAGGGGGTCATTGTGTGCTCAAACAGTGTTTTTGTCATTTGAGTAGTGTCACTTCGTATGTCTGATGCTTGAGCGATGGTTTGGTCACTCGAGTGGTCTATGCGTATATCAGATAGGGAAAAGGTCTTTTTCTGTCACATTTTGCTTTATCTTTCTCTCTCTAAAACATTCCAAAACCTAATTTCTTCACTTCCTTTCTTTATTTCTTGTTTAAATACTCCCATACATCCTAATCCATTGATTTCTTCACCATTGCCCCTTGGAGAAAAGTATAGAACGCATAGAGGTGGTTGTTTTTATCAGAGAAAGTTCGAGTTTTGGCTTCGTCAAATCTTGTGTATTGTTTGTCAACTCTTCTAGTCTTATGGTAGAGATTTCTTCAACCTTTCCATATGATTATTAGTTTCGTTATGTGTTTCTTGTAGACTATTGTGATTTGGAGTTGGGCTTTTGATTTTTGAAATATAAAAGATGGGTTTTCAAATAAGTTTTTGAGGAATGTTGTGGGAAAGAGATTATGGTTGAGTTATGTTGAAATATTAGAAATTTCTTCTTTAAATGTGTTTTTGAAAAGAAAATGAGATTTTTTTGGAAATCATTAATGATTGAACATTGAAGGGAAATATGTTGAGTTTTGAAATGATAAAATGAATGTATCTGTTGATGATGAGGGTGGAGTTGGATATGTATTATCACTCCCATTTTGATATTTTGAACTTATATATTGTTGTTGGAAATTTATCGGTTGTATAGCGATATCTGTTTTGGGCTACCAGGGGAGGATAATTTTGATTGTTGTAGAAATTGCATATGGATTAGGTTAATTGAAACCAACCACTCATACATCTTGCATTGAGTATTGTTTTAAGCATTGAAAATGTATCGTTTTGAGAAAAATGGGTGTATACTTTGGTGAATCTGGTTAGAGGTTGTGGTTGTGATTGTGGTTTAATATGTTGGCATATGTGTCTTTGGTGAAAATTCAGAAATCCGCACAGTTAGGTGTCGATCCTTCCAGTTAGTACCGATAAAATGACTTTGGTAATGGTTGTATAGCCTACTAGCAAACACGTACCTAGAGATTTCCAGTGTTTTGTATCTATTATCCTATTTTCTGATTTAGAAAGTATTGATTTACATATATAACTATGGCATTGCATTGCTTGTGAAAGAGAATATGTAACGTTTTTGACAAATGGCATGCATATACATTCACCATATGACTTTCTTAAGCTTCATACATTGTGTTCAAGTATTTTCATTAGGCTTTAGCTCACACTATGTGGAAAACAACTTTTATGTGCTAATGGTATGCCTTCACTAAGGACGTAACTTGTGAGGACCTTGGAGCCGAGGGCTTCTCTTTGTTTCTTTTATGTAAATATTTGTTGTACAAGCCTTGGGTTTTATATGTATGGAGTCGATCCGGAAAGATGTAGCAATTAAAGCATTAACTTATTTGTACTTTCTTTTGTTCTTGTTCACTCACACATGTCATATACTCTAGATTCAGGATTTAGGATTTATGAATGTATACATGCATATGTCATCTTTTGTACAATACAAGGATATCAATAGAAGGTTAATATTACGTAAGTTTCTATTTTCCTTTGAATATTATGAGGTGGGTTGTTGTTATTACTTTAGGGCGTTATAAATTATCAAATTGTCACCCAAAACATATTTAATAAACAATTATAATTATGGGTTTCTCTTGTTAAACAAATGGGGTTCATTAAAAAAATAACATATTTGAAATGTTAATATAATTTACAAAGCATGATTTACATAAAACAGTTTATAGTTACTCAATGTATAATACAACTCATCTTAATATTAATTCCTAATTTTTATTGTCCATTTTCTAAGGCTTCTCTACTATGCTGATTCTACTTCTCATTTGTTTGCTTCACTCCAGCAGAAGTTCACCAATCTATATATGTGTGTCAACAACAAGTCTTTGGTGCCAAGGATCTGAGCACCGACACATTGCAGCTTAACTGTCGCCTTTCATTGTCTTTATCCTTTATCCATTAGGCTTATCAAATCTTACCCAAGGCAAATTATATTTTGACCCTTATATTAAAGTAATTGCATTATCGTACTTTTGGTAAAACATAATACCCCTAACTTAAATTAAATCACATTTCTTTACATAAAATTAAATATACTTTTTCTTTTCTTTTCTTTTTAATCGTAATTAGTTGATATTAATGCGGTACTAAAACTATTTAAACATTTGGGTGTCACAACCTTGGTGGACCTCTGATTAGTCACTTCAGCAACCCTTTTATGTGGAACAAAATATTTTACGAAACTAAATGCTACACTACGAACAAATCACCTACGGAGTCCAAAAATCTATAGTCGTGGATCCATTGACTATTTTGATTGTCACTTTGGTGACTCTATGTTCTGTTCTACACCGTAATTATGGTTATATGTTCTGTATGATATTGTATGTACGTGATTTTCGAAATATATTTCTGTACGAGCACGAAATATTGTCCTCGTATAATCCTATTGATCAAGTCTGCGCTCCTCCGTACGTCGTCGCTTTACTCCCTGAAAACACAAACGTGAGCTAATCGGCGGGTGTGTGCCGGATACCTCTCCGATGCTTAAGTCAGCAAAATAAACAAATAGGCAAAAAGCTCTGTGTATTCGAGAATCAAAGTTATGTTACCTCTCCATAGGTGATGCTATGAGCTTTTATAGGTTCCGCGTGGCACAATCCTTGTAGGACTCTTACTCCTCCATATAGAGTCCTCCTAGGAATCATACTCCTCAAGGATAATGCTTATCCTTTCACACCCCCCTCACTGCATAAACCAAGTGAGATGGTTTTACCTCGGTAGTATGACAAAATGACCGAGATAAAATAGCCATGCTAAACTGGTTGAGATGACCGAGCTCTAGCTAGCTCGGTTCTCTCATCTATTACTTGTACTCCAGTTTCACCTGTTGAGACTGTGCTATCCATAGCGTGCCTAGACTGAGCTATTCAACAGCAAGGTCCTCAGAAAAGGCCTAAATTACCTCGGCTCAATATGGTTTGACCGAGCTAACTGTTGCCGCTCTGTCCATGCCCACCGAGCTAATTATAAAGCTCTTTGGACCGGGCTAACTTCAAGGCCCTTTTACTCAGTCCTTACTCTGGCCCACAAAATGGCCCATTACTCAGCTCGGCCCAATTTACATATAAATTACCCTCTCAATTGCCCCTTAATTCCATATGTGCAGCATGATAGGGATTATCTTTTACCAGCTGAGCTAAATCCACACCGGGCTACCCATCTGTCCGGTCAAAACGTCTTTTCAGTCGTTGTAACTGAATCACTTCTCATTCCAAGAACACGTGGCACACTCTCCTTGGCCCAATGCAGCTGTCACGCCGTCTTCGTACTTCGCGTATTTTGAATAGTCCCACCCAATTTCTCCTTCTTTACACAAAAACTACTCATTTTGAATCTATCACGTCTACTATTCATCATTTTCTCTCTCTTTGAGCTTCTTTTCCTTCGTTCTTTTGCAACTGTGGAGCTCGTGTTCTTGCTGGGATCTTTTTCACCTTTAGTTCCTCCATGCAGATTTGAACTTTCTCAAGTCCCAGTATAGCTACCCTAAGTTAAACATACTCCGCGCCGCACTGCGATATCCGAATAGAAGTTGGGCCGAGCTACTAAATTTTGAACCGAGATACCGATACAGCAGCCGTAAGAAGACCAAGGTAACTGACTTTTTGTTGGAAGCCTCTCCTGAACCGAATCTAACTTTGCCTCAAATCAACTTGATCCCACTAACTGCTGAACAAGAAATGGCCAAGAAAAGAGTTGTAAGAGCCCTTCTGACCGAGACAAACCAGCCCGAGGTACCACCAGTCGGTCAAATACAAGAGACCGTGGTAGCCCTACCATCCCATCAGCCTTCATCGTCTCGGTCTCGCAAGCACGCTCGGTCTTCTCCCACCGAGCCACGCCTTGTCGATGAGGACGAAACTGTGCTTCCTCCAACCGCAGTACCAAGCCCATAACTTGAGAGCTTAGACCGAGCTAACTCTTCCAATTTGGCATCGAGATTATCATACTAGAACCGAGCCATCCAAGATACAGATTCAGTGGTGGCAGATAAAGATCACATACTGGTCTTCAATCTGGCTAAGAGCATGTGTCTGCCCCCTGATATGGATCACCATGCCCACCTTACCGAGCTAAAAGCTATCCGCTCGGCCACCAAATCAATGGTACTGGTGAGTATTCTTTTCTTTGTTTTCCCATTTTTGTGCTTATGTTAGCTCGGTTCTTACTCAAGGAATTACTTACCACCCTTATGCAGACCATGCAAAAAATTTGGATTGCACTGGCGTATCTTTGGGCTGCGGAAGGCAAGAAGGCGGTATGTGGTTGATCTTGACAAGAAGGCAAGAACTAAAAGTGGCCAAACAAAAAATGGCCGAGCTTCAATCTGAGGTCGCCCGCCTCACTGGTGTAATTGACTCAGCTGAAGTGGAGAAACAAAAAGCTTTGACTAAGCTAAAGGACTACTACTTGCGTGAGCTTGCCATAATTGAGGAGAAGAAGAAGACCGAGATAACTGAGTTGGAAAAGAAGATTGAAGAAGCGAAAGACCGTGGCTACAAAGAAGGTGAGGCAACCTACATCCTGTAGTGCGAAGCTGGTAAGGATTTATTCTTCAAGTGTGGGTGGAAAGCGGCAGTGGCACAGCTCGGTCACTGTCCTAACACCAAGGTCTTCCTGAACCCTCCTTCGCACTTTATACCGAGCTACATGGCGGAGTACGCTCAAGCCATTCAACAAAAATTCCTTCAAACTGAGGATGATGAAGAGGAAACCGAGCTTGACAATGCCCCGGTCGTCAATGATCATGTTGTTCAGCCAGCTTGGGTGGAGCCACCGGTAGAAGACTTAACGATCAAACTACCAACTGAAACCAGGCTCCGAATTGAACTAGATGCGGATCTTGATGACCTCTTTGCGTAATCTTGTATTTTCTTCCTTTTGCTTTTGGAAAGAAATTGTAACCGGGCTGAGGCCCCACCTTTTGTACTTGATTTGAATTTTCAATGAAACCTTCTTTTGTACCAACTTTTGTTTCGGTTTACTCTTATGCTTGCCTTTTCTTTCCAACTGTAATCTAAATGAAGTATGACATTTTTCAGCCGAGATACCTATCTCGGTCTTAACCTTGAAATCTCTGACAATACCTACCAACCTCTTCAACCTAGGTTTTCACCTCGGATGAAGATTACAAAAAGTTATATTCCAGCCAACTACTCTTCAGCCTTGATCCTTATCTCGGTTGAGGAGTACTTAGTGTTAGTTTTTCCAACCAACCACTCTTCAGCCTTGATCGTTATCTCGGTTGAGGAGTACTAAGTGTTAGTTTTTCCAGCTAACCACTCTTCAGCCTTGATCCTTATCTCGGTTGAGGAGTACTAAGTGTTAGTTTTTCCAGCCAACCTCTTTAGCTCAGATCCTTATCTTGGCTGAAGAGAACTCAAAGTTGGTTATTCCTGCCAACTTAGAGTGAAGTGTTTGGTTTTTCCAGCCAAACGTCCTGCAGCCTAGATCCTTATCCTGGGCTTAAGAGAGGTGTTGGTTTTTCCAGCCAACCTCTAAGTTAGTTATTCCTGCCAACCTAGAGTAAAGTGTTTGGTTATTCCAGCCAAACGTCCTGCAGCCTAGATCCTTATCCTAGGCTTAGGAGAGGTGTTGGTTTTTCCAGCCAACCTCTAAGTTGGTTATTCCTGCCAACCTAGAGTAAAGTGTTTGGTTATTCCAGCCAAACGTCCTGCAGCTTGGATCCTTATCCTAGGCTTAGGAGAGGTGTTGGTTCTTCCAACCAACCTCTAAGTTGGTTATTCTTGCCAACCTAGAGTAAAGTGTTTGGTTATTCCAGCCAAACGTCCTGTAGCCTGGATCTTTATCCTGGGCTTAGGAGAGGCGTTGGTTTTTTTAGCCAACCTCTTCAGCACCGATCCTAATCTTAGCGGAAGAGAGTTCAAAGTTGGTTATTCCAGCCAACTATGTTGTCATTGTCCCTAGCTCACTAAAACAACTTTTACAGAATAAAACAAGCATGCTGAAAAGAAAACTACTTGTTTTATTGAGAAAAGGAAAAATTACAAGTACTTTAAAGAAAAGCTAAAAATAAAATAATTTGAGATTGGCAGTGTTCCATGGCCTGGGAATGGCTTTGTTGTCCTCGTCTTCCAAGTGGTATGCCCTTTTTCCTGCTAACCCAACCACTTTGTAAGGTCCTTCCCAGTTAGGCCCTAACTTACCGTCTCCGGGTACCAGGGTGTTTCCCATTACTTTGCGCAGTGCCCAATCTCCAACCTTGAATTGCCTTGGATGTACTGTCTTGTTGTATTTTCTAGATAACTCCTGTTGGTATGAGGCGATGTGAACCAGTGCTCTTTCTCTTCTTTCTTCTACAAGGTCGAGTTCCAATGCGATGGCTTCTCCATTTAAGTCTGGATCAAAATTTTCGCTTCTAATGGTGGGGAGGCCAACTTCCAGTGGGATTACTGCTTCCATGCCATAGGCCAAGGAAAAAGGTGTTTCTCCAGTTGATCGCTGAGGTGTGGTACGGTAAGCCCATAAAACATGAGGAAGCTCATCCGCCCACTTTCCTTTTGTTTTCTCTAGCCTTTTCTTCAATCCATCCAAGACGACTTTGTTAGATACTTCTGCCTGGCCATTTGCTTGGGGGTATGCCGGTGTAGAATTGTAGAATTCTATCTTGTATTCCTCACAAAAGCCTCTAAAAATTTTGCCGTCGAACTGAGTGCCGTTGTCTGATATTAGAGCCTTGGATATGCCAAACCGAGTGATGATATTCTGCCAGACGAACTTCTTCACATCTTTCTCTTTTATTGAAGCGAGTGCTTCTGCTTCCACTCACTTTGTGAAGTAGTCTGTTGCTGCAAAAAAGAACTTCTTGTTGCCAGGTGCTGTTGGAAGTGGTCCTACTATGTCCAAGCCCCACATTGCGAAGGGCCATGGGCTAGTTAATAGCAGTAGTTCTCTAGCTGGCTGATGTATTTGGTGTGCGAACTTCTGATATTTCTCGCACTTCTTGACATATTTCTCTGAATCTGCTTGCATCTAAGGCCACCAATATCCTTGTGATATTGCTCTGTAGGCTAAAGATCTTCCTCCTTAGTGGCTGCCGCATACGCCTTCGTGAATCTTGAACAGGAATGCTTCGACCTTGCTGGGATGGACACACTTCAGGTAAGGTCCTGTGAAGGATTTCTTGTACAAGGCCATTGATGGAGAGAGCCAAAATCGCTGTGACTTTGCTCTTATTTTGTTGGCCTCCTTCTTCTCTTCGAACAAAATGCCGTCTTTTAGGAACACTATAATGGGATCCATCCATGAAGGGCCTAGTTCTGCACAACATACCCTGCTGCTTCAGCTTCTTTAATGTTGGTCTTGGTAGGAAGTCGATCAGTAATGGATGCGAGATGGATGTGTCTGCCATCGAGGCAAAGCCTGCTAGTTCATCCGCTCTGCTGTTTTCTTCACGACCGATCTGCTTTATCCGTACTACTTCGAACTTCATGATCTCTTTTCTGACTAACTCTTGGTATTGAGCCATCTTTTAATCATTTGCCTCGTAGTCGCCTGAAATTTGGTTTACAACTAGCTGGGAGTCACTGTAAACCATTAGCTCGGTTGTCTTCATGTAGAATGCGGATTTCAGTCCTGCTAAAAGTGCTTCATACTCCACTTCGTTGTTTGATGCTGGGAAGCCAAGGTTGACTGCTTGTTCTACTACCAAGCCATCTAGTGAGATGAGGACTATGCCAAGCCCTGCACCGTGTCTGTTGGATGCTCCATCTACAAAGAGCTTCCACATCTCTCCAACGAATAGCTTCCAGTAGGTAGAGGGATCGGATGATGTCTTGGTGTCCTGAGTGTTGTTAGTGTTTTCCTCAAAGTCCACACTTACTGTTTGCCCCTCACTATCTGATTGTTCCAAGTTTTTATTTGTTGATGAATCTTTGCTTGGTGTAGCATGGTTTGTTTCTTTCTCCCTTCGTTCACTCTGGTCTATCCTGGGATGTGGCTAGGTATCTTGTATCAGGGGTTGTGCTATTCCGGTGACACTTTCCAGCCCCATTTCGGTTGTACCAGTTAAGTCAACTAGGCAGATGTGATGGTTTCCTGGTGTAAATTCTGCGACAAAGTCTGCCAAAGCTTGGGCTTTTATTGCAGTTCTGGTTTGAAACTTGATGTCGAACTGTCCCAACTCTACTACCCACTTCAAGATTTGCCCAGAAAAGTTCGCTCTTTTAAACAAAGCTTTTAATGGAAAGGCTGTGAGAACGATTATGGTATGGGCTTGAAAGTAATGCGACAACTTCCTTGAGGCCATCATCAAGGCTAAGGCCAATTTTTCCAATGGTAAGTACCTAGTTTCTGCGCCCAACAGTGTCTTGCTGACATAAAAGATGGGCAGATGTTAGATTCCTTTTGCTCGGACCAACACTGCGCTAATTGCGTGCTGTGAAACTGCCAGGTACAAAAATAGTTCTTCTCCAGGTATTGGGGTCACTAGCAATGGTGGAGAAGATATGTATTCTTTCAAACTTTCTAGGGCGCGGTCGCATTCTTCATCCCACTCAAACTTGGCTTTTAATGCTTGAAAAAACGGTCGACGTCTATTTAACGACCAACTTATGAACCGGTTTAGCGCAGCAGCCATACTGGTGAGATGCTGTACCTCTTTTACTGAGTTGGGCCTCTCAAGATCCTGAATTGCTTTGATCTGAGAAGGGTCTGCCTCTATACCTTGGTTGATCACCAGGAAACCTGGGAATTTGCCTAATCCTACGCCAAACGCACACTTAGATGCATTAAGGTGCAACTTGTGCTTCTTTAGGATCTGAATCATCTCACCTAGGTCCCTGAGATGGTCGTTCTCATCCTTGCTTTTGACTACCATATCATCGATGTAAGCCTCCATTGTACTGCCTAACAATGTTGCCCCTGCGTTTTTTAGGCCAAAGGGCATGACCTTGTAGCAATACAGTCCTCTTGGCATTGTAAAGGATGTGACCTCCTGGTCTAGTTCATACATAGCAATCTGATGGTAACCTCTGTATGCATCAAGAAAGCTAAGTCGATTGTGTCCTGCTGTTAGGTCTACCAGTTGGTCTATCCGTGGTAGGGGAAAGCTGTCTTTTGGGCATGCCTTGTTGACTATTTTGTAGTCCACGTAGACATGCCATTTTCCATTCTTCTTTGGCACCACTACTGTATTGGATATCCACTTGGGATAGTGCACTTCTCTGATAGCTCCTGCCTCTAGAAGATTCCCCACTTCTTCCACCACTATCTCGGCGTGGTGGAGTGCTGATCTGCGAGTGCGTTGTATAATTGGTCTGACAGTTGGATGGATGTTCAATTGGTGACATATGAAGTTTGGGTCAATGTCAGGCATGTCATACGGCGTCCAAGCAAACACTTCGATGTTAGAGGTCAAGAATTCTATGACCTCTATTCTCTCAGTGCTGGACATAGATGAGCCAAGCAAAAAGGACTTTTTCGGGTTCTTTTCATCTATTCTTACTTGTACCAAGTCTTCTACTGCCTTCTGTTCAGCGGCTTTGCCAACATCCGCGAACAATTCATTGCTCTCAGGTTCTTCCACCATCTAAACAAACCCTTTGGCAGCGCGGTTGCCGTTTACGGTGATGAAGCATTGTTTGGACATGATCTGGTCTCCAAAGACTTCTTCAATTACTCCGGCTTTGTTGGGGAACCGCATTACTTGATGGTAGGTTGACGCTACCGATCGCATGGCATGCAACCATGTCCTTCCCAAGATTATGTTGTAAGTGGAAGGGACTTTCAATACCCAGAATTTCACTTGTTTCGTCATGCTTCCTGCTCTGACTGGGAGGATTGTCTTGCCAACCGGCCACTCTGGCATTGAGTTGAATCCGATTAGGGGAGATACAGCAGGTGCCAAATCCTTGTCCTCCAGTTTCAATTGTTTGAAGGTTTCGTAATACATTATCTCACATGAGCTCCCTTGGTCTATCAAAATTCGCTTGATGTCGTAATCCTTGATGTGGAGAGTGATGACCAGTGCATCATTGTGAGGGCAATATATCCTTGCCAAGTCTCTGTCTAAAAAAGACATGACGTTCGTGGCCTCTGTTCTCCCCTTTTTATTGGTAGGTTGTGCACTTAATACCTCCCTTAAGTGCTCAGCCTTCTTGATCATTCCCCTGAGTTCACATACTCGCTCAGGTTCGAATACCCCATGTATTACGTTTATCACGCCTTGAGGTAGGGCATCGATCGGCATTCTGTCTGGGTGATCGTAGTTCTGGGGGGCTGGCTGTGTCCCTCCTTCTATGTACTGGTCCAGGCGCCCGACTGCCACTAACTCCTCCAAGTGTTGTCTCAATGGTGTACAATTTTCAGTACGATGTCCTTTTTCCTTATGGAAGGTGCATCGAGATCTTTCGTCATAGTCCTTTTGCGCTTCTCCTAACTTAGCTGGTCACCTGACGAAAGGTTCATCACGTATCTCACTGAGAATCCGATAGATCGATTTTTTGAACACTGTGGTAATGGCAGTGCGGACTTTCAACCAGCTTTTATCTTGGTCCTCTCCGTTGTCCCGCTTGCCTCGCCCGTTTCTGCTTAGACGTTCTACTGCATTGACTTTTGCCGAAGTCTTTTTATCTGGTATTGCGATTGTACCAGACTTTGTTTTAGCACGGGCGCCATCCTCTTCCACCCGAATGTGCTAGTGTACCCTCTCCATTAAGGCTTCCATTGTGAGGGGGGGCATCATGGTGATTGAGTCCCTCAGCCTGTTACCGATTGGAAGACCTCTTTTGTACTGAGCGCTAGCGAGATTTGTGGGGCAATCTCCTATCTGGTTGAAGGTCTCCCTATAGCGACTGTTGTATGACCTCAATGTCTCCTTGTCGCCCATATCAATGGAGAGTAGTTGATCGATCTCCACAGGCGTCTTGGTGTTTGTTTTGAACCTTGTCACGAATGCCTCTGCCAATTACGCCCAGGAGACTATGCTATCTTCTGGTAGCCTTTCGAACCAGGTTAAACCTAGGTCGCCAAGGCTAAATGGGAATAGGATGCACATTAAAGCTTCGTTCCATCGGTATACCGCCATAACCTGGCGAAAGTGGCTTAAGTGCATGTAGGGGTCTGTCTTCCCCTCATAAGTGGTGAACTTAGGCTGGTTGAAACCTGAAGGTAGAGGTGCGTTCTCAATTGTCGGAACGAACGGTGAGGTTTGCAATCTGGCTAATACCTTGTTTGCTGGTTCGTAAGCCAGGCGCGGTATTGGCATTCCGACCTCGACGCTTCCATACGTCCGAGGAGCCAACTGCTGAAGGGCTGAAATTTTGCGTAGGTAGCATGCCCTGGTATCCTCCTTCCATCGTGCCTTTTCTTGAAGCACAGTTCGTAGGTCGGATGATCTAGGCAACTCCATTTGCCTGGATGCAGTCTGGTGTGTGCATGAGGGCCGATAGGTGCTTCCCTCAGTACATGACCTCTTAGTCCTCATTCTCTCAGACCTGGAGTAACGAGTCCTGGTATTCCTTGATTGAGTGTCGCCTGTTCTCAGGCTCCTACTCTCTGTGACGGAGTGGTATGCCTACCACGATCTTCTGAGTGGCGAGGGGGCGTGTTGCTTTTGTGCCCTACTCCTGTTGCCACCCATTTTCCTTTGATCTAGCGTTTTATAGCCTCTATGTCCGCCGCCATCTTCCTTATTAACTCATCTTATTCCTTTACGTGATCTTCCAGAACTTGAGGATCGATCCTCCGCCTTTGTCTTTCTGAACTTTGAGAGCGACAGGGGCTATTAGTCTGCCTCCCCCTTGCATCTCTCCGGGGGTTCTGTC
Organism: Camellia lanceoleosa; assembly: GCA_025200525.1. Classification (NCBI taxonomy): domain Eukaryota; kingdom Viridiplantae; phylum Streptophyta; class Magnoliopsida; order Ericales; family Theaceae; genus Camellia; species Camellia lanceoleosa. The sequence goes on along the minus strand of CM045760.1, from coordinate 87,099,150 downwards.
GCTGGGGCTCTAAATCCGCCATGGGAGGGATAGAAGGCAAACCTTCGCGCCTCTCACCCCCCTTTGGGGTTTGTTCGTCGATGGTGGACTGCGGCAAATCTTCATTGTGCGCCATTGCTTTCAACTAGCGAGAAAAACTTGATCAAGAGGTTTTGTTCATTTTGGATTTCCCATAGACGACGCCAATTGTACAAGCACGAAATATTGTCCTCGTATAATCCTGTTGATCAAGTTTGCGCTCCTCCGTACGTCGTCACTTTACTTCCTGAAAATACAAACATGAGCTAGCCGGTGGGTGTGTGCTGGATACCTCTCCGATGCCTAAGTTAGCAAAATAAACAAGTAGGCAAAAAGCTCTGTGTATTCAAGAATCAAAGTTATGTTACCTCTCCATAGGTGATGCTATGAGCTTTTACAGGTTCCGCGTGGCACAATCCTTTTAGGACTCTTACTCCTCCATATAGAGTCTTCCTAGAAATCATACTCCTCAAGAATAATGCTTATCCTTTCACACCCCCCTCACTACATAAACCAAGTGAGATGGTTTTACCTATTGAGACCGTGCTATCCATAGCATGCCTAGACCAAGCTATTTAACAGCAAGGTCCTCAGAAAATGCCCAAATTACCTCGGCTCAATATGGTTTGACCGAGCTAACTGTTGCCACTCTGACCATGCCGACCGAGCTAACTATAAAGCTCTTTGGACCGGGCTAACTTCAAGGCCCTTTTACTCAGTCCTTACTATGGCCCACAGAATGGCCCATTACCCAGCTTGACTCAATTTACATATAAATTACCCTCTCAATTTCTGTTATGATAAATGAATATGAACAATTTTTCCTTTTTTTTTATTAAAATACTTTGTATCTGATCAGATTTCACCAAAATGTTTATCCATAGTTATTTTATGATCCTTATGCTCTCAATATAAAACTTCACAATTTGCATTATGCTTATAATTGATTTAACAATTTTCAGGAGATAAGGATTAGAAGGGAAGGTGTACAGATCGTAAATTGTTTTTGGAGATTCTTGAATAGGGCTATAGATTAGACTCATAGTGCACCTTTATAATAATATTTGTAAATCTATTTTGTACAATTTTCATTCTTTATTTTTGTAAATATTAGCATGTTTGATTAATGACCTTTTTGTATTATTAATAAATAGAAGCTTCGATGTATATTTTGGCATTCTATTTAAATAATTATTTTCATTTGCATTTGTTAATCAGTTTTGGAGAACCACAACTAGTGGCCGATCGCAATGCCCAACTCTTGGGTACCAGGAGTCCATCATGATAGAGAGTCATAAATTAATATTTAATGATTTTTCCATTCACTCAAAGCATAGCAATATACATATCAAAACTAATTAAATCTCATGGCAAGCACATTTCAGGATCTTGAAAGGTAGAACTCCAAAGCCTCAAGAAACTTCCTTCAAAGAACGCTTCAAATCTAGCCCAAAAAATTGCACAAATTCTCTGAATGAGCTTACTAATAAGTATACAAGGACCCTTAAGTTCACAACACTCAATATACTAGCAGTGGAGGATTGACACTTTAAGATCTTGAATCTTCAAGGACACAAAGAAAAACAGGAGAGAGTGAGAGAGTGGGGTTGGTTTTGGCTAGAGGAAATGAGAATGAAATTGCGATTCCTTTCTCTAAAGATGAAGGTCAAGCTTAGGGTTAGTTTAGACCTTAACTTCCATTAACCACAAATAAAAGCCTCACAATCAATCTTGAAATAAATAAATCAATCTTAACCCTCCTTTCTAACTGAAATTTGATATGATTATCCATGTATAACTAGGTTTATACAAAAGTAACTAGGGTAGCACATTATTAGTGCAAATTTTCCATTATTGTGCATGTGTAATGAAGTTGTGTAAACCCGACTTGAACTGCTCTTCTGGACTTATTGTTTTATTTTTTAAAACCGTATGCATTGAGTGATGCTATAGTGATCATCATTGGGATTGTGTTTTATATTCCTTAATGTTTGATCAAGCTAGATTTTGAAATTTTGAACAAAATGATGAAAAATCAGAGTGTGGAACCAAATTTAGAAATGGTTGGTTCCCAGGTGAAACCACTCTTGAGGATTATGGCTTCATCACGTGCGAAAGTAGTCAGGGAATTGGGAACTTTCTGGTGGAAAACTACTCATACAGATTATAAGTCCCGCATGTGCGAAAATAGAAGCGAGTTTCTAGTTTTCCATGGAGTGAACCGCTCATGCGTATTGGATGTGCCGCTCGTGTAGCTAATACACTTTGAAATTCGAGCCTTTTTTCACTCAAATCAATCTATCTTCTCTTATTTCTCTAAACTTTCTCTCTCTTTAAACCTTTTTTTTAATCTTACTTCTCTCTACAACTAAACAAATTCTTGCAAATCTTGATTCAGCACCAATCTACTTAGAATTGAATCTCACCCTAGTTCTTTGGACAATAGTGTATGTTAAGAGCATCATTTTGAACAAGAGCGATCTTCAATCTAATAACTTTGAATTTTTGGAATTTCTTTCTTCTCTCTCTCAACTCTTGAAGTATGGATTTTCTTCACTTAGTACATGTATTTTAGCAAGATTATGTGGTATTTTGTTAGTTATGATTGTTTGGAAGATGTGGGTTTTATTATTATTAATATTAATTTAGAAATTAGGGGTTTACTCAAATTTTGAAATGATTCCTCAAGTTTTTCTTTTACAACTAAAATATGGCAAATGAATTTATGGATTTTGTGCTCAAATCGAGAAAATCCCAATTTTTTCTAAAACCCTAGAAGTGTGGAGAATAAGGATGTGATTTGTATATTGAGGAATTCATGGAAAATTATGAATATTTGGAAGTGTTGAGAAATTATGAGATTCTTGGAATTCATGTTGTATTTTGAAAATGTTGAGAATTGTTGAATTATGCTCTAAATATTGCCTCATTGAAATATTTTGATAGAGATCATTGTTTTCGCAATCGATGGAGGATATTAATTGTTGTAGAATCAATATGAAATTAGGAGAATTGAAATCATTTGAAAAAAACATGCATAACATTGACATATCGTGATTTTATCTATCATCATATTTGAAAAATGTGTTGTATTAGTTCGTTGAGAACTTTTTGGAAAAATGTTGAGAAATGGGGTAAATACCTTGGTAAATCCAGTTAGGGTGTGTAGATATGATTTAAGAATTAAGTTGGTTTGAAGTCCTCAGTGAAAGTTAGGAAAACTGCGCAAGATAGGTTCCAATTTCTTTTCAGTTAATAGGTGGTAAAGTGGGGTATTTGGTAGTGCTTTGAAAGACTACTAGTAGACACATAACTAGGGATTTTTCAGTGTTGTATGCCTAATGTTTTGATGAAATGAAAGTTGTGAATGGTTTATGTTTTTGTAAAGTGCATGGCATGACCTCTTGGAAACAAAACGTAATTTTGAGCATGACATATCATTGCATCTCATGATCATGATAATATTAAAACTCATGTACTTTGTTAAGATTATCTTTGTTAGGTTATATGCTCATCTCTATTTAGAAACTATTTTTCAGGTGTTGACACTATGTCTCCACTGAGATGAAGGCCAATAAGGAATTTGGAAGCTAAGGCTCATATTTTGTGTATTTTTGTAAAGCCCAGGGCTTAACTTGTATTGGGTTGAAACCTTATTTTATTAGTAGTACGGCAAGTCCCTTGAAACATGTAAGCCTTTAGGGCATTCCTTGGTTATTATTTACTTTTGGATTTAATGTTTTGCGTGCTACAGATTCAGACTTCTAGGGTTATGAATGTATCAATGCATGTAATTCATCTTTTGCAATCTCAATGGACATTGGAAATGGAATTTATATACATATAATGGATGGGATTTGTTTTATCCATGAATGTTGGTTCATATTGATAATCATTATCGGCTTTTATATGTATAATTCTATTGATCAATGGAAATCAATAATTGATAGGGGTTAGATTTGATAAATAGAGTCTAATGAAATTTAGGTGTTACATTTAATTTACCAATTTTACAGAATTGTTCAAAATAATTAAAAAAAAATGTAATTAACAAAGAAATTATATACCTTGCTCGGGGAGTCCCTCTTCCAAATCCCAAACACAATCTGGCCCCTATGCACACGAATCAAGATGTTCTGTGTACTAAAATTTTCAATTCACTAGAGTAACTCTAAATTAAAAAATATATTATATATTAATATTGTAACATCATGTATTGGGTCTAGAGAGTCTATATCTCAGATCTTGAATTGGATTGGACATAGGTGCACACAAATTGAGATTGTCGGTGCACTGCAATTCTCAAACAATTAAGAGGAGTTAATTTATCAAAGTGCAACATATTATCATTGAAAAAACACCATCTATTATTAAAGTGTAACCTATTATCATTAAATTGTTTTGCATTGACTTTTATTTTTTATTTTTGATAGTGTGAATGAGTTATAAGATTTTCATGACTATGCTTCTAAATTTGGGGTGTGTTACCCATCAACGTCTTTCTTCATATAGCCGAAATAACCATTTATTACTTTCAAGTTGATACTCCTTAATGAACCAGCCTTAATGTTTTTAAAATTCTTCTTTTGTTAATAAATCATAAACTACATTTTGTATGCCAAAATTTATAGCTTTATCTTCTTTGTATCCTCCAAAATTTTCAAATAAAATTTTCATATATGCCACAAACACCATCAATGATGCATAACAGAGGAAACAATTTGTATAGCATTTTTCATAGCTTTGTCTTGATATGCAATGATTGCATTGGGAGGGAAACTAGGCATGCATACAAGCTAAAACTTAAATAACCATATAAATGTCTCTGTGTCTTTATCTGAAATGGGTCTATAACCCAATAATATCGACTATTTATGATTGTTCACTCCAACATGAGGAGTAAAGGTCATATCATATTTATTTACCAAGTATGTTGTGTCAAATGTAACCACCACCACTATATTCTTAAAATGCAACTTTACTCCTTACATTACTCCAAAATACATTCTGTGATTCCATTCACATTCATGATGTAAAAAATTATGAATTATCACTTTGCATTTTTTACAAAACAATTACGTTGCAGTGGCATCTCCTTCCTTAAGCTACAAGTAACGAACTTTGTCTATATGATTCCTACAATCTTTCTCTAAAAATGATAAGTTATCATGCCTAACTTCAAGCAAAAGTGAAGTGAATTTTTTTGTTTGAAGTAATAATTAAACTTTGTAGTGGTTTTGGACAAAAGAGGTACACGCAATTAAAAAAGTAACTGTGAGTATAACAAAGAGAGAAAATAGAAATTGTATTGTTTTTGTTTCTTTGTAATTGGATATAATTTTAAAGAGTAAAATTAAAAACATAATTAAATTATTTGATGATGATGTCAAACATTTTTTTAATGATAAAGCAATAGAAGTGAAAATTTGTAATTAAAACTAAACCTCAAGGTAACCTCAAGGAAGGTTTCTATAATTTCATGAAATTTCAGGAGAGGTTAGTGTGATTAAAAACTGAACCTCAATAGAGATTTTTATAATTTCATTAAATCTTAAGAGGGACTAGTTGTAAACACTCCATTTTTGACTGATCTTAAAACTCTGACGTCATCGATTGAGCGCTCGATGATTGTGCATGTTTGTGCTCGTTTTGAGTTCACGAAGCCTTCGGCTGGGCGCCTTATCTCGAGACCTCTTAACTTTCTCCTTTTGGCCTAGTTTTTGGACAATGCCTTGCTGCCTTTGCCTAGAGGGAGATAGAGGCCTGTAGGCCACTTTTTGTAGCCGTAGACTACCTTTCTCTCTTGTAGGCCACTTGTAGTGGCTCGTAGACTAGTTTTTGGGGCTTCCGGCTGAGTGCCTTGCCTTGCGGAGTCTTGTCTTTCTTCTTTTTGGTTTGTTGTTGAACCAAACCTTGTTACCCTTTGCCTGGAAGGTGGAACAGGGGTGTAAACCAGTTCCCCCCTATAGACCACTTTTCTTCCCTGCCAGCCACTTTTGGTGGTCGGCCAGCCAGGGTGGGTGGTCTATGGACCACCAAAGGTGGTCGGCAGCTTGTCACCACCTTCTACTCTCTCTGTAGACCCTCTCCCTCCCTTGCCGACCAGTTTTATTCCCTGTAGACCACTTTTGTGGTCGATCGACTAAGGGGAGTGGTCGGTCGACCATTTTAACTGGTCGGCGGCCTTCCTGCATTTTCTACAGATATTTTCCTTGCCAGCTATGCCAGCTGTTGGGCACAGAAGGCATCCTCCATACATGTGTATGGAAGAATTGCACCAAGCCTCTAGCTTGTCTAACAAGCTTGAGGCATGGAATTTTATATAAGGGGAGCTTCCTCCCCCTTGAGAAGGGTTCAGAAAATATTAGGGCTAAACATATCCCTCTCTTTCTATATTTCTCCCTCTCTCTCTATATTTGTGCTTAAAAGTGTTGTTTCTTCACACTTTTGCACACAAACACCTACTCAAACACCACAATCTTGTTGCTGAGGTACTTGAGGGTCTTGCTTGGACTCAAAAGTTGGTTTTAGCTCAAAAAAGTTGTTATCTTGCTGTGGTTCTTCAAGGGTAAGCATATACCCCTTTTTAGGCTTGTTTTTGTATTAGTTTAGGCCACCTTTTCATGCTTATTTTGGCCTAGTTGTCAACTACAAAAAGCTTCATTTTTAAGTACTAAAAGTGTTTGTTTGAGGCCTTGTTTGAGTTAGGGGTTGTCTACCCCCTTTTGTGCCTTAATTTGCTTTGTTTTGAGTTATCCTTTAAGGCCTTTGAGATCATCTTTATTTGACCTTTTCACCACTGAATTCCAGAGGAATTTCAGTGCTGGAAAGTGTGTTTTGAGACCTAAAATGGATGGGGGTGGTCCCCCCCATTTCTATCTTGTTTGCATGTGTTATTGGCTTATCAAGTTAGCATGTTTTTCTACCTTCTTGAGGCCCTATCTTAGCATGTTTCAGACCTTGTTTTTCCATGACATAGCTCTGTTTGGGGTTGGTTTGGTTACCTCTTGCATGCTCCTTACACTTGTAGTGCAATTCCACTCACTAGCCTAGCATGCTTGCTACTTTGGCCTATGGTTCTAGCTTGTTTTGGCTCTATTTCAGCATGCTTTTTGCCATGATTTCACATGCTTTAGGTCTGATTTGGGTGGCCTTGATCATGTATGCTTTGCTTTGTACAGCCATAGTGTAAAGGCCCTCCACTAGCTTTGTATTTTGGGTCCACTAGCATGCATTGCTTGGGCTATTTACATGATATAGCATCATTTGATATATGATTTCAGAGCATGTTTCACTTTCATACCCTCGTGTGTATCACTCTTTCAATGCTTTGGAGGGTTATGCTTTATGCCTTAATGATGAGCCAATTTGCATGCATGCTTGTCTAAGCTCTTGGGTTCCATTTCAGCATGTTCTTGGCCCTTAACTTGGCATGTTTGAGCTCTGTCCAGAGCTGGTTTGTTTGGTTGTGCTATGTATTGCATGCCTCTTGTGTGATGCTCTTAACTAGCCTTATGCTCTAGGCCCTCTAACATGCCTTGTTTGTGTTATTTGCATGGTATAGCCTCATTTCTCACATGATTTCAGAGGATATTTCATTGCCACATTCTCACATTTTCCACTCCTTCAATGTGTTTGAGAGTTGTGTCTTCATGCCTTGTTTGTGAGCCAATGTGTATGCATGCTTGTATAAGCTTTTGGGCTCCCTTTTCAGCATGTTTTGGCCTTTGTTTTGACATGGTTGAGCTCTGTCCAGAGCTGGTTTAGTTGTTTAAGCTTAGTATTACATGCTCCTTGTGTATTGCTCTTTACTAGCCTTGTGCTTTAGGGCCTCTTGCATGCTATACTTGTGTTGTTTGACTGATATGGCATCATTTAACACATAATTTCAGAGCATATAGCCTTGTTATACTCTCATGTTTATCACTCTTTCAATGTGTGTGAGGGTTGAGCTTTATGCCTTGCTTGCGAGCCATGAGTTGAACATGCTTTTCTTGCTTCTTGTGTTTAAGTTTCAGCACATTTTGGCCATTATTTGGGCATGCATGAGGTCTGTTTAGGGTTGGTTTAAGTCCATTGAGCATTGTATTGCATGCCTCTTGTATGATACTCTTTACTTGCTTTGATGCTTTAGCTTCCAAACATGCCATGCATGCATTGCTTATATGATGGAACCTCATGAGTCCCACTCTAGCATTGATAGATAGCATGTTATTTACATGTGTGATGCATTGCATGTGTTTGGATTGGGCGTTAATCCAAACATGAGAAACGAGGGACGTTTCATACTTGAAGTGATGAAACGTGCCTCATTTCTTAGTCGTCGACCCTCTTGATCAAGCATGATAGAGGTGGAGGCCCTTATGTGTTATTTGTGTGCATTTATTGACATTGAATTATGCAAACTTGGCTTCTCAGCCATTGTGCATTGCGATGCTCAGTTGATGGCCTGAGAGTCAAGTATCGCACTCCCTTGAGCTTGAGAAATGATAGGGAGGGTGGTTGTGCACACATATCTTGCAAATACACTGCTATGCCCCTTGTTGTTCTCTGTTGCAGTAAAACAGGAACTTGGCAAATTTACTGGTCGACCGACCAGTAGGGGTGGTCGACCGACCACTTTTTCTGGTCTACAACCAGTTTTTCTGGTCTATAGCCCCCTTTTCTAGTCGGCAGCCCACCAGAAGGTCCCCATGTTGGAGCAGAAGCAATCTGGAAGTTGGTGCACTTTTCAGAGATCAAATCAAATGCAAACAGAGACAATTCTGGGCATAGCAATGGATTTCCAAGCGAGGCGATCGAGCATGCATGCGCCCCTCGCCCCGAGGACCTCTTTTAACTGCTTTAGCTGCTTTACTTAGTTAGCTAATTCGTCGGTTTTGTACTTAATTAGTTAATGCGCTTAGTTAATCGATTTGTTTTGTAATAATTAGTTAACTAGGAATAGTTAATTAGTTTTGGTTTGTAATAATTAGTTTAATTAGCGTAGCTAATTAGCTTATTATTCGGACCCTCCGTCAAGAGGGCATCTTGTTGTAATAAGTGTGTGTGCATGTGTGCATGACTTCCAACCCCATTTTTTTCTTCCTTTTACTTATCAACTTTCGACGGTTAGTTTAGGGCATATTTCAATTAGCATCCTTGTGCTTTGCATGCGTGCATCATTCATTTGTCTTGCATGCACCGGGCTCAGCGCATCATTCAAACTGCATTGTATTTCAATACATTTACTTGAATACGTGTTTAACAACAGTTATCAAGTGTTGCATTCATATGCCATTCTAGATAGCCGAGCCTATTTTAGTTGCATTTTTGCATGTGTTGCATTTGGCATCTTAATATAGTTAGGATCATGCATGATTTCTAACTAGCTTCTGTTTTGGCTCGGAGTACACTGTAAGTGTTTACGCTTTAGCATACTTGCATGTGTGTGAGTGTTGCCATGATAGCATGCTTGTGGATGAAGGCTTTATTGCTTGAATTAGAACAATTCATCAAATATGAGTTTTAAGCCCACTTTGCGGAGTAGCAAAATCATGTTGTTTTAAGCCCACTTGAGGGTGGCAAATCCGCGTCTTAACCTACTTGCGAGTAGCACTTTCAAACCATTTTCGAAAAAACAAACACGAGATGTTTTGTTCCAATTTGAGCGATTTAGTCTATACTTGTGTGTTGTGCGCATCACATAGTAATATAGCTAATAATCGGAATAAGAACACATGTGTTTTCAAAAACAACATATCATGTTTAGTAGAGGCCGATCCTTTGATCGGGCGAACGGGGGTGCTCATTTTAGGACCTTCCCCTCTCGTACCCAAGTTCCCGAGCCAAGACAACTTTGGTGATGACGGACACGTGGCCTTAGGCACGAGTCAGGGTTTCCTAAATTTTTCAAAATAAAATATTTAGGTGGCGACTCTGAAATCTAGCAAAGCAGTCCATATTTAGCGCTTTTTGATTAAAATATATTTTTCAAAACAATTTGCCAGATTTGGACTCTTTGGTGATTTATCAGTCTTACATTGCACTTTATGAGATTAGATTCAGAACCGTGACGAGAGTCCGAACTGTAGTAGCTAGAACACAATTTTCGCCCTCTCCGAAAGGGGGGTGCGTGGAGGAAGTTTCGGGCGGTCTACACTAGTATAATTGAAATATAGACCTCAAGAGAGGTTTCTGTCATTTTAGAAATCTCAGTGGAGGTTTTTGTAATTTCATTAAACCTCAGAGGAGGTCAATGTAATTTTTCCTAAAAAATAACATATGTATTATTAGAGCAGATCTCTTAAAATATAACATTTTAACACTATAATATGCTAAAATATAACAATAGCACAATCGATTATATAGCACGATCGATTATGGATGGTCTTACATGTGAAACTTTTAGTTAATCAATTACTATAGTACATTTTTTTATATTAAAATTTTACTTTAAGACATAACAAATATATATGTTTATCTACTCATGATTGCATCGCATAGTAGAAATTAATTTATATAGTGATAATGTTAAAAAAGAACTTGAAGTGTTGGAGTGAATTTTTTAAAATATAGCCTTTTGACACTATAACATGTTAAAATACAATGTTAGTATCAAAAATAAAATGTGATTTGTTCACGTGTCTAGTGACGTACGATGGAACTAATTTTTTTATACAATTCATCTTTACTACTCACCTTACGAGATGAATGGTTCAGATCATCATTGTGGTCCCAGAATGGAGCCCACGAAAAAGAGTATGGAGGAGAATGGATAATAGTTTTATGGAGGGGATATTCTCAAAATACTACTATCATTTATACTCTTCTATGCTTTATTTTGTAAGCCCTACTTTGAACTGTAGGAAAATATTTTTGGAAAAATCAATTTAATGCAAATAAATAATACAATAATCACAAGAAATTTCTTACAAAAATTCTGTAAATTTAATACAGATTGTGACTAAGGCCAATGTTTGAACACTGTGTCTTTAAGACAGAATTTCGCCCTTGCCTTTGAGGTTTGCGATTAATGGACATTCTACCTCAAGGATACAATGATTACCCCACATAAGAATTGCACAACTTTTTGTGTGTACAGCGAACCAATTTGTGGCATGCACTCTCTCTTATAAATCCTAAAATAAACCTTAACTTATGTATGAATTCCATGGGATGTGATGGTATTTATAGAAGTACTTGTAACTTTTAAAATGGTCATGTCTCTTAGGTTCACACCCTTTTATACGAATAGACACCATGAACAAATGAAGTCCAATTCCATTCACTTCTAAATTTTTCAACAATCCCCCGCATGAATGAAATTGATGACACAATGCAAATGAAATGCAGACATTGATAAAGAGAGTACAAAATGGAAATATCCTGCATCAAGATAAGTAACTTTTGGCCTTGAACCTTCCTTAGTGAAAGACTATCGGACTTATTGGCTAATCAATGAACCTGATGCCTTGAACTGTTTAGTTGTTTATGTAAGCCAAGACAATAAAATTCACACAAAAGATCAGCGAACACAGCTTGGTTCTTTCGGTTATGCCCATTTTGGCCTTGGGCAATTCTTAGTTTTTGTGAGTGCTTTAGAGAATTAAGCCTTATTAATTCTCATAAAAGTGTCCCTTTCACACTCATATAGGTGATTTTTATTTTGAGTCTCTTAAAAAACTCCTCTTGAAAGATACCGCTTTAGTTTTTTCAAGATATAAGTAATCATTAAAAACATAACTTACCCTAAGTCCCCTGCATACAACACATGTTGCAGATATCACTCTCATCATAGGAATGGATAAGAGATAGACTTCTTTAGTGATTTCTGTTGAGTCATCCATAATTCGGTTGTCCCTTTAAACCTAGATCTTGGGATCTCTAGTTAGTTAGGTTGAGTTGCTATTATGGCGACTCGAATTTAATAGGCTTTAATCACATTTTCCTCGATGACCTTTCTCTCATTTGCATTTTGGTTAAACCTTTTGTTTAGCGGCCGCTATTTTTCGTTTGACCTTCTTCTTTATTTATCATTAGGTAGTTGGTGGATCCACTTATATTGTTCTTAAACAATACTCACGTCTAAAAGCAAATGTCTTACAGTATTAAGTTTTTGAATACATTAAAACTTACCGTTACTCTATGTCACTCATATAAGGTGAATGCATATGCAATGCTCGTGCCAAAACATCTTATATCTCTTTTCAAAACCATACAATGCCAGGTTAACATCATAATTCATAAATCATTTCATTTATAATAGAAAACAGGGCAGTGAATCACACTCTGGAAATCTCAAAACAAATACAACCTTTCACGAAAATTTCGTCCACGAGAAACCGCAAACCGGCACCCATGTAAACATAGGTTGTACAAGCACTACTATTGTCATTTCACGAAAATTTTGGTCGCGAGATCAACACCCATGTATATGCACAGTTTTTACCATGGACACTCAGGCCAACTTAATTCAATGAGACAACACATACTTCCCAAATTCACCCCTTTTTCTCAAAACGATAAACATTTCCAATGTGTAAATAAGAAATAATGCTCGATGCAAATGGATGAGACAATAGTTTCAATTCTCCTAATTCTCATGCAATTCTACAACAATCATAGCTATCTTACACCGATAGCCCAAAACAGATATTTCTAAATTGATGAACAATTTTCAATAGAGATAAACTTTTCAAATTTCAAGATATGAGTGATAATACATATCTAAGTCCACCATCCTCATCAATATCAACCCAATTCCACATTTCCAACATCAATTTCATTATTTCTATAAAATCAACATTTGAGACATTTAGGGTAAAATCCATTTTTTCTTCCAAAATCAATTCCAAGTATCAAAATCAACCACTTCATCACAACTCAACTTTATTTTCAACACTACAATCATTTCCAAGAATCCATTTGAAAACCCCTCCTTTGATCTTTAACTCAAAACCCTAGATTTGTTTCAAAAATTTCCAAAATCACAATATTGTTCAGAAATAGAAAATAACTAAGTTAAAACTCATAAAAAGTGCGAAGAATCACTGCCTCAAGCATAGAAGATGAGAGAGCGTGTGAAGAAAACTCAAAGACGCCAAAAATCAACTTTGCTCCAATTAGAACGAAGCCCTCGTCGAGCTCGACCTTTTAACAAAGGGACACAGGTGAAAAGATCGACGGATCTAGATGTATTTGAGTGAAATAAATGAGTTTTAGAGAAAGGGTAGAAGAAAATAGGGTTTTGAAATGTTTATAAAGAGAGAGATGTGAAAGTGACTCAGAAAAGTGACTTTATGAACTGATATACATGCAGACCGCTCGAGCGCAAGAAGTGTCGCTCGAGCAACTAGACACAATAAGTTGCACTGCTCGAGCACAGGAAGCTTTGCTTGAGCGAAGAATACCAACTTCCAGAAGTTTTACAGACAAAGAACCATCACTCAAGCACAAGAAGGCTCGCTCGAGCGAACACCGCTTGAGCGCAAAAAATACTGCTCAAGCGAAAAATGCCAACTCCCAGTATCTCTGTAGACCTGCAAAAGTACTAGTAGTCCACAAAGACTGCTCGAGCACAAGAAGCGTCACTCGAGCGAAGAAGCAAAATTCTAGGCAGTAGCAATTTGATAAACAAACTACCAACCTGTTCCAAATGCAACCAACACATTCCGATAGCCAAACTCAAGAGAAATAAGGGGAAACAAGGCATGAATAACTATATAAGACAATGAAACTAGGATCCAAAACATAAAAAGGGTCAAGTCTAAACTAGAATCGCTATAACCTCCCCCTTTAAGGAATTTCATCCCTGAAATTTTAACCAAACATTAAAACGATGTTTAAACCAATTACAACAATGATAGTAATTCAAATTTATCACCATTACCCATCCACCGGTCATCTATTCTCATTAACATGATAAACTAATTTTCAATATTGAATATACAATTCACATTTCCAAAACATATACAATGTTTGTATTACATTAACATAACAAGGTTTTCAATACATGTTCAAATATCAATGAATAGGTCCGGATACTTCTCATGGACTTCCGCCTTACGCTCCCAAGTGGCCTCCTTAACCCCATGTTGTCGCGATAACACTTTTACTAAAGGAATCATTTTGCCTCGCAAGACTTAGTCTCGAGTATCTAAAATTCTAACCGGTCTCTCCTCATACGAGGCATCCTCGTATACTTCTAACTCCGTCCAATCCAACACGTGTGATGGATTCAACTCATACTTCCGGAGCATACAGATATGAAACACATCATGCACCCCGAAAAGCTATGGCGGCAAGACCAAATGATAAGCTACCTCCCCAATCCGCTTTAGGATCTCAAAAGGCCCAATAAACCTAGGAGACAACTTCCTGCTCTTCCCAAACCTCATCAAACCTGTCTAGGTAATATCTTCAAGAAGACATGATCTCTCATCTCAAAGGATAACAGTCTCCTCCTACGGTCGGCATAGTTTTTCTAACCTCTCTAAGCCGTAACCAACCTCTTACAGATAACTGCAACTTTTTCTGTTGTTTTTCAGACTAACTCTAGACCTATCATAGGTGCATCGCCCATCTCTGCCCAACACATAGGTAATCTACACGGTCGGCCGCACAAAGCCTCAAACGGTGCCATGCCAATACTCGATTGGAAGCTATTGTTGTAGGCAAACTCCACTAAAGACAAGTGTCTCTCCCACGACCCCTTAAAGTCAAGAACACAACCCCGAAGCATATCCTCTAAAATCTAAATAGTACGCTCTGACTAACCGTCAGTCTGAAAATGATAAGCAGTACTAAAAGTCAATCTAGTGCCCAGAGCATTGTGCAGGCTCTACCATAATCGAGCCGTGAAATACAGATCTCTATCTAAAACAATGGTCACAGGGACCCTATGAAGTCGAACTATGTCCCTAACATATAGGTGTAGACTCGACTTTCTTCGCGCGCCCCCCTTTTGGAGAGGCACAAATTGGTCTTCTACAGTTCGGACTCCTGTCACGGTTCTGAATCTAATTTCACAAAGTGTAATAAGAAACTGATAAACACCAAAGAGTCCAATCCGGCAAATCATTTTGGAAAATTGATTTTAGATCAAATAATACCAAAACTGGATTGCTTTGCCAGATTACAGAGTCGCACCTAAATATTTTATTTTTGGGAAATTTAGGAAACCCTGACTCGTGCCAAAGGCTACGTGTCTGTCATCACCAAAGTTGCCTTGGCTTGGAAACTTGGGTATAAGAGGGGAAGCTCCTAAAATGAGCACCCCTACTCGCCCGATCAAAGGATCGACCTCTACTACTCATGATATGTTGTTTTGAAAACACATGTGTTCTTATTCCAGTTATTTAGCCAACTTACTACGTGATGTGCACAGCATACAAGTATAGACTAAATCACTCAATTTGGAACAACTCAACTCATGTTTGTTTTTCGAAAATGGTTTGAAAGTGCTACTCGCAAGTAGGCTAAAGCGCGGATTTGCCACCCTCAAGTGGGCTTGAAAACATGATGATTTTTCTACTCCGCAAAGTGGGCTTAAAACGTACATTTAATGAATTGTCCCAATTCAAGCAATAAAGCCTTCATCTACAGGCATTCATGCAATTATTCATTTAAGCAAGTAGCCTCATGGAAAGCATGCTGTCATGGCAACACTCACACTCATGCAAGTATGCTAAAGCGTAAACACTTACAGTGTACTCCGAGCCAAAACAGAAAAACTAGTTAGAAATCAATGCATGATCCTAACTACGTTAAGATGCCTAATGCAACACATACAAAATGCAACTAAGTAGGCTCGGCTACCTAATCAAGACATATGAATGCAACACTTTGATACATGTATTCAAATAAGTATCGAAATACAATGCAGTTTAAATGATGCACCGAGCCCGGTGCATGCAATACAAATGAATGATGCAAACATGCAAACATAAGGTATGCTAATTGAAATATGTCCTAATCTAACCACCGAAACCTGATAAGTAAAAGGGAGAAAGAAGTGGGGGTTGGAAGACATGAACACACACACGCACCCTTATTACAATATTTGCCCTCTCGATGAAGGGTCCGAATAAATAAGCTGACTAGCTACACTAATTAAGCTAACTATTACAGATAAACTAATTAACTAACTATTCTAACTAATCAATTATTACAGACCGAGTTGAATAACTAGCTAATTAAAGCAATTTAAATTAATTAACTATCTAAGCTAATTAATTACAACACATTTGAACCAGTTAGAAACAACTAATAAAGCAATAAAGAGAAGATGGCCTCGCAGGTGAGGGAGACATGCATGCTCGATTGGCGTCGTCCCGAAAATCCATCGCCTTGCCACCGGTTGCCTCTGTTTGCATTCGCCTTGATTCCTGAACACCGAACCAATCTCGGGTTGTTTCGCTTGAGAACGAACAACCGACCACCTCGAGCACGAGAACCGCTGCCACTTAAGGAGGTCAGAGGCCACTTAAAGTGGCCGGTCGACCACTTCCTATGGCCGGTCAGCTACTTGCTCTGGCCGGTCGGCCACTTGCTATTGCACACTCCAAATTTGCTGCAAACAAAGTACAACAGGGGCAAAGCAAGGCATTTGTAGGATATGTGTGTACAACCACCCTCCTAATCATTTCTCAAGCTCAAAAGAGTGTGGTACTCGACTCTCGGGCCACCAACCGAGCATCGCAATGCACGATGGCCGAGAAGCCAAGTGTGTACAAGTCAATGAATGCACAAATAGACTCGATGAGCTTCCACCCTATCATACACGATCAAGGATGTCGGCGACTAAGAAATGAGGCACGTTTTATCACTATGAGTATGAAACGCCCTTTGTTTCTCGTGTTTGGATTAACGTACGATCCAAACACATGCAATGCAATACAAACATGTTATCTTGGCATGTTTTACTTTGATTCATTTTGTTTACTTGTTTTAGATTACCGATAAATCCTTTACCGATTAAGTCCAAAAGTGAGAAGTCCTCTAATGGGAAAGACGGACCAAGCCACAAGCTTCTTGAGCATGAAAGAAGCATCATGCCGTTGGTTAGTAGAAACCCTCAAGAGAAGGCTAAAACTATTAGACATGAACGCCTCAATTTCGTGCTCAAACCAACAAAGGGCTTAAGACCACTTTCGAAAGTGACATAACAAATGAAAGATGAAATGCAATGGCACATATTCTAGCACTGAAATAGGATGCTAAATGACATCAAAGCATGAAAATGATGCATGCAAGACATGCTCGGAGTCGAAAACATTGAAGCTAGCAAAGAGCATAACACTAGAACCATGCAACACCATGCTTAAGGGACTAATCCAGCCCCAAATAGACCTCATGCATGCCAAAATAGTGGCTAAAATGGGCTGAAATGATAGCATGAAAAGCAGAAAATGCATGCTCAAATGATGGCTCATAAGCGAGGCACAAAGCTTAACTCTCAAGAGCACTTAAAGAGTGATTCAAGTGGAAGCATGGCAAAGATATAAGCTCTGAAATTACATACCAAATGATGTCATATCACACAAACATCACAAATAAGGCATGCTAAGGGTCTCAAAACACAAGACTAGCAAAGCCAACTATGCCATAGCTATACAAAGCAAGCCCCAAGAGGCCAAGATCACTCAAAATAGTCCTAAAGCATGTCAAAACAATGCCTTAAATATGTTGGAGTGTAGCCAAAATAAGCTAGAATGATAAGCCAAATCACTAAGCATGCAAGGCTAATGAGTGAGATTGCACTACAAGTGCTAGAACCAAACAAGAGGTGACCCAACCAACCAAAATCAGAGTTAGAGAATGTTAAATAATGGCCAAAAACATGCTGGAGTGGAGCCAATACATGCTAGAATTATAGGCTAAGACATGAAGCATGTTAGGCTAGCAAGTAGGATTACACTACAAGTGTATGAAGCATGCAAGAGATGACCAAACCAGCCAAAAATAGAGTTATAGGAGGTCCAAAAAGTCACAAAAACATGCTCAAACTAAGCCTCAAGAGGATAGAAACACATGCTCATTTGGTAGGCCAACAACACATGCTAACAAGACAAGAGGAGGGGGGACTTCCCCCTCCTATTTGGGACCTCAAAACAAGTTTTCTATCACTGAAATTCCTTTGGAATTCAGTGGTTTTAAGGCCAAAAGGAAGTTGTTTGAAAATCTTGAAAGATAGCTCAAAAGGCCTTACAAGCCAAGGAGCAAAAGGGAGGAAACACCCCCTAGCCAAACAAGGCTTAAACCACCATTTTAGAACCTCAAAATCAGAGTTTTTTATGGTTCAAAACCAACCCCAAAATAGTACAAAACAATGGGAAAAGGGGGATAAAGCAAGTGTGCAAAAACAAGCTTGAAAAGGAGAAGTGCTTACCCATGAAGCACAGCAGCAAAACCAGCCAAAATCTGAGCCAAAACCACCTTTTGGAGCTCAAACAAAGTCCCAAGGAATCTCATCCCAATGGTGGTCAAGTTTGATCAAGGATGTGTATGCAAAAGTATGGTGTATCTAAGCTTTCATGCACAAAAGGGCAAGAGAGAGTGAACTCTAGAGAGAGAGGCAGAGATTTAGCTCTGAAAATTTTGTAGAGAGAGAGGGATTTTAGTGTGAGAAGCTCCCAAACTTGCTAAAATGTTCTCTCCCCAAAATGAGTGATATGGCTCAATATATAGCAAAAATGGAGCTTTGGTCGAAATATCTGAGTTTGGAAATATCTGGAGCAGTGTATAACAGTTGGATAAGAAAGATCTACAAAAAAAATGAGTTTTTGAAAAAATGGCTGGTAGGCTACTTTAATCGCCTACGGGCTACTTTTTTCGTCGACAAAGAAAAATCGCTTCTCGCAGGTCAAACTTCAAATGGGCATATCTCCTTCATCTGGACTCCTTTTCAGGTCATTCTTGTGTCCAAATTGAAACCCCGGAAATAAGCTTTCCAATAGGGGCAGTCTCACATCAAAATTCCAACTATGCAAAAATTTACGCCTGTTTTGGTGAAGCCGCTCAATTTCGATCCTTCCCGGATTCATACCGAACTTCTCCCAAACTAGTTTTCTTTTCTTCTCTCCTCTCCTCTTTTCTTCAACTCCAAACCCCGAAAAAAGGTGTTTTGAAAGATTTTTCAAAGATTTCATCTCTTTCATTCATTTCCATTTTATCCTTGCTTCGTTTACCGAAAAGCACAACATTTAACGAAATGCAGGCCTCGGAACATCGTAGGAACTTTATTTCAAAAATATTTTGAAAGAGAGGGTTTTAAGGTCTAAAAACCATTCAAAATAGCTTTGGTCCACAATGGGATGTGAAGTTGGGATTTGAAGCTCCTCTGTCAAGAAATCGAATCTTTACACTACACATCTTTCACCACCAAGTAAACCATCAAGAGTGCCTAAGTCTTAAGAGCGGTAAAAATGAGGTGTCTAGAACAGTCGACAAGATAATCTACCGAGTCACTACGATAGGCACAAAGTGTGTTGATTTAGTCAATCGATCAACTACCACCCATATGGCATCATTACCCCGCTGAGTCCTTGGAAGATCCATAACAAAATCCATCATGACATGCTCTAACCGCCACTTGGCTATAGGCAAGGATTATAACAAACTGGCCTCGATGTTCACCTTCACTTGTTGACAAGTAAAGCACCTTAACACAAACACGGCTACCTCCTTCTTTATCCCTTCCACCAAAATTGGCGACTAAGGTCGTGGTACATTTTTGTGCCTTCTGGGTGCACTACAAGGCATGAATGGTGAAACTCTCGGAGTACCTCCTCTCGGCAAGACTCCGGCATGAAAAGACGGTCAAGATATCTAACACTCGAGTCAGAATACATGTTCAGACCCTTTTTCTACCTTTCCCTCAGATTTTTTCTCCTGGGGGGTTTCTTTCTCAAGGTCACCCTCAGGTGCTTCTATAACTCAGCTCACAAGTGCAGGTTAGGCAACTACCGAAAACAAAGCTGCCGACTAAACAGACTCGCCAAGATGCAAGTCAAACTCACCAATAACACCCAACATCTTTCAATCCCAGATAGCAATACTCGCTACACTGCTAATGGATTTTCTACTCAAAGCATCGGTCACAACATTGGCCTTCCCTAGATGATAGTGTAACTCAAAGTCATAATCCTTCATAAACTCCATCCACCTCCTCTGCTTAAATTCAGATCTTTCTGTGAAAATAGATACTTTAAACTCTTATGATTAGAAAATACTTTAAACTTCTCACCATAAAGGTAATGCGTCTAAATTTTCAAAGCAAAGATCACAGCTGCTAGTTCTAAGTTATGGGTAGGATAGCTCCTCTCATGTGTTGTTTTCAACTGACGCAAGCCATAGGCTACTACCTTTCCCTCTTGTATCAAAACACAAGCCAAACCTTCCTGTGATGCATCACAATATACAGAATAGCCCAAGCCCCTTTCTGGAATAATCAACATTGGAGCAGTGGTAAGTCTAATCTTAAGTTCTTGGAACGACTTCTCACAAGTCTCACTCCACACAAACTTGATTACCTTTCTCTTAAGTCTAGTCAATGGTGAGACTAATCTAGAGAAATCCTTCACGAACCGACGATAATACCCGACCAACTCCAAGAAACTACGAGTCTCAAAAGCATTCTTAGGTTGTTCCCAACCTTGCATTGCCTCTATTTTGGGAGAATCTACAATCACTCCTTCCTCATATACCACATGGCCTAAGAACTTCACTTCTTTCAACCAAAACTCACACTTTCTGAACTTAGCATATAGTTTGTGGTCTCTAAGCAACTCAAGTATAATTTGCAAGTGTTTCTCGTGTTCCTTCTCTGAAGGTGAGTAAATCAAAATGTCATCAACAAAGAAAACTACAAAATGGTCTAGGAACTCTCAAAAGATTCAGTTCGTCAAGTCCATACACAAAGCCGGTGCATTGGTTAGACCAAAAGGCATCACTAGAAATTCATAATGGCCATACCGCATATGGAATGCCGTTTTCTGGATATCCTCCTCCCTCACTCTCAACTAATGGTAGCCTGACCTCAAGTCTATCTTAGAGAAACAACAAGACCTCTTCACTTGATCAAACAAGTCATCTATACGAGGCAATGGATACTTGTTCTTATGATTACTTTCAACTTCCTTCCTAATCAATACAAAGTCACAATGCACTATCTTTCTTCTTAGCAAAGAGAGTCGGTGCTTTCCAAGGAGAAGTACGAGGGTGGATAAAACCCTTATCTAACAATTCTTAGAATTGAATCTTCAACTTACTCAACTCGACGAGTGCAAATCTATACTATGCCATAGAAATCGGTGTCATGCCTGGCACCAAGTCAATAGAGAACTCAAACTCAAGGTAAGGTGGTAAACTAGTGAGATCCTCAAGGAAAACATCTAGGTATTCACAAACTACTCTTGGCAAATCAACTCAAACTTCATCACACTCACTACCCAAGAAGGTTGCAAGAAGACAACTAAGCTCACTCCGACCTCGCAGATTATACAATGGCGACAAAACTCTATCCGCTCGGTCCCCCAGAAAATAAAAACAATCACCACTCGAGGTGCATACAGTGACCCTCTGATGCTAACAGTCTATAATGGCCCGATACGAGGATAACCAATCCATGCCCAAGATGGCATCAAAACTCGACATATCAATCAATACAAATGAAAAAGGAAGTCGACGATCAACAACCTCT
This sequence comes from Camellia lanceoleosa, assembly GCA_025200525.1. Lineage (NCBI taxonomy): Eukaryota > Viridiplantae > Streptophyta > Magnoliopsida > Ericales > Theaceae > Camellia > Camellia lanceoleosa. The sequence goes on along the minus strand of CM045760.1, from coordinate 87,077,450 downwards.
ATATCGCAACCCCGACACCCTTGGTCCAAAACAACTTTACCACTAATAGGTGACTCTATCCTGAGTGGAGATTCTAACCGAGCCACTTCTAACCCCAATGCCGATGCAAATGCAGACGAAATAAAAGAATGGGATGCACCCGTATCAATCAACACATTAACAATAGAATTGCATAACAAAAAGGTACCTCTCATAATCAATGCGCTTAGCACTAAGTCTAGCATGGTAACAAAGATACACACGCCCAGAAAGTCTCGCTTTCGCTTACTCACCCTCAAGTATAAGTCCGATACATCGATCGGGTGAAGAGGTTTCTAATTGGCCTTTGAGGCCTGTGCTGACTGTGCAAACTGGTGTCTCTGTGTCTGCCTCGAGCCAGATGCACCAGGTGTGCCACCTGACTGAGGGCAAAACCTCTTTACATGCCCTGACTGCCCATATTGATAATGTAGGCACCGCCTCTCCTCGACTCTAGCTCGAGAACGAGTCAGACGATCTGCATGTTGCTCTCCTCCTCTATGCAAGAAAACTGGAGACTTATGACCTAACTGGCCACACTTAAAACAATAGAAGCCTCCCTAATTACCTCTCCCTGAACCCGAACTCAACATAGGAAAGGTGGATCTAGATTGTGCAGCTTGAGACTACTATGGGTGGAACCCCTCTGCCTCTTACTGTCCCGATTCTCCCCCTGAACCTTTTGACTCCTCCTAAAGCCCCTCATCTACTCTTCCTCCGCCTGAACCACGGTCTCCAGATGAGTCATCGCCTTCATAAGGCATCCATAGTCCCTAATCATTGACCCAGCTACTTTGAAAAGAAGCCCAGTCCTCAACCTCTTCTCGAACTCGATACAACGACGTTCCTCCGTCACCATAAGCTCCAATACAAATCTAGAGAAGCTAGTGAAAGCTACCTCAAACTTGGCTACAGGTAAGCTAAGCTGCTTGAGCTTTATAAAGTGATCTCTCAGCTTCTCCCTAGTAGTGAGAGGTAAGAACTTGTCTTGGAAGACGTTGACAAAGGCCTCCCAAGCCACCCTAATGCGCCCATGCATATACTTCCACCACTAACTCGCATCTCCTTTCGGCTGGAAGGATGCCGAGGTCACTCTCACCATCGCCTTGATGCCAAGTATCTCAAACATTTTCACCATCTACTCTAGCCACATCCTCCTTCAAAGGGTTCTCCGGATCACCCAAAAACTCATCCGGATTAGATGGGAAGAACACCCTCTCCAAGAATGACGACCCTTCTTCAGCATCTTGGCCCTGGACTTGATTCTCACCCCTGCAAATGTCCATAGATTCTCACAAGGCTCCAGCCATTTCATAGGGCCAAAGCGCCCATGACTTGCTGACCCACTGGTTCGGCCACATTGGCTTGACTAACTTCTTTTTATTATGTCAGAATCTCATCCGATAACAATACTTCCTACCATCTAAGCCTGCCACGTCTATTACCATGCCCACGTCCTGACATGCTAATGAAGGTTACACCAGAGATAGCACATTTACAATTGTGTCGAAGCTAACTCACTTGCATCCTAAGGCAATGGACAACAGTAATTCATTTCACATAAGCATGTAGTCACATAAACACATACGAATTTCCTTTTCTAGATAATGATTGTCCCGTGACATCACCAGAATTCCAATTAGAAATAGCAATGATCAAGTGCTCTTCTAACAGGACTTCTAGAAATTCGTAGACCCAATCAATATCTTAGAAATTAAATCTCATACCTATATAATCACATAAGCATGTTATCACATAAGCATACCATACACATAAATATCCCTATCAAACGAGATAAACCCATTGTGGTAAGAACCACTTCTTACGTACCCAAAGTATTCGAATTCGGTACGCTCTGATACTAAGTTGTAACACCTCGAAATAATTACTATAAACCATCCACAATATTAATTACATAACAACACATGATAAGGTAATTATCTTCCATTAGTCCCAATCACTTTTACAGAAGAGTAACATATACAGGTATACATTCACAAGCCTAACCTCAATCAGAGTATATGTTACATAATAAAGAAATAGGTTGAAAGTTAAACAAATAAGAAATACTCTAAGGGCTTACAGCTTTCCCAAGTCAATAATTGGTTACAACAAAATGGATTTAAATCCAATACGCTTTAAGCCCTTGGCTTGTACAAAATAAACATAACAAATACACAAAATGAAGCTCTTGCTCCAAGTCCTCCCAAACTATTGCCTTAACGGAGGCATGTCATCAACACTTGAAAATGTTTTTCCCACATAGGGTGAGCCAAAGCCCAGTAGAAATAGTCCAACACAGTATATGAATCTTAACAAAGATACAAGGTGAATGCATTTGCAATGCTCATGCCAAAACATTTTATATCTCCTTCCAAAACCATACAATGCCAGGTTAACATCATAATTCATAAATCATTTCCTTTACAATAGAAAACAAAACAATGAATTACAATATGGGAATCTCAAAACAAATACAACCTTTCATGGAAATTTTGTCCGCAGAAAACCGTAAACTGATACCCATGTAAACATAGGTTGTACAAGCACTATTATTGTCATTTCACGAAAATTTCGTCCGCAGGATCGATACCCATATATACGCGCGATTTTTAGGACTTTCACTATGGACACTCAGGCTAACTTAATTCAACGAGACAATATATACTTCCTAAATTCACCCATTTTTCTCAAAATGATAAACATTTCCAATGTTTAAATTAGAAATAATGCTTGATACAAATGGATGAGACAATAGTTTCAATTCTCCTAATTCTCATGCAATTCTACAACAATCATAGTTATCCTCTACCGATAGCCCAAAACAAATATTTCTAAACCAATAAACAATTTTCAATAGAGATAAACTTTCCAAATTTGAATGATAATATATATCCAACTCCACCATCCTCATCAATATCAACCTAATTCCACATTTCCAACATCAATTTCATTATTTTTATAAAATCAACATTTGAGACATTTAGGGTAAAATCCCTTTTTCTTCCAAAATCAATCCCAAGTATCAAAATCAACCACTTCATCACAACTCAACTTTATTTTCAACACCACAATCATTTCCAAGAATCCATTTGAAAACCCCTCCTTTGATCTTTAACCCAAAACCCTAGATTTGTTTCAAAAATTCCCAAAATCACAATATTGTTTAGAAATAGCAAATAACTAAGTTAAAACTCATAGAAAGTGCGAAGAATCCCTACCTCAAGCTTAGAAGACAAGAGAGAGAGTGAAGAAAACTCAAAGACGCCGAAAATCAACTTTGCTCCGATTAGAACGAAGCCCTCGTCGAGCTCTACCTTTTTAACAAAGGGACACGGGTGAAAAGATCGACAGATCTAGATGTATTTGAGTGAAATAGATGAGTTTTACAGAGAGGGTAGGAGAAAATAAGGTTTTGAAATGTTTAGAGGGAGAGAGGGAGATGTGAAAAAGTGACTCAGAAAAGTGACTTTATAAACTGATATACGCGCAGACAGCTAGAGCGCAAGAAGATCGCTCGAGCGACCAGATACAATAAGTTGCACCGCTCGAGCGCAAGAAGCTTCACTTGAGTGAAGAATACCAATTTCCAGAAGTTTTACAGATAGAGAACCACCGCTGGAGCACAAGAAGGCTCACTCGAGCGAACACCGCTCGAGCACAAGAAATACTACTCGAGCGAAAAATGCCAACCCCAGTATCTCTGCAAACTTGCAAAAGTACTGGAAGTCTACAAAGACCGCTTGAGCACAAAAAGTGTCGCTTGAGCGAAGAAGCAAAATTTTAGGCAGCAGCAGTTTGAGAAACAAGCTACCATCCTGTTTCAAACACAATCAACAATCCCAATAGCCAAACCCATGAGAAATAAGGGAAAACAATACATGAATAACTGTATAAGGCAATGAAACCCGAATCCAAAACATAAAAAGGGTCTGATCTAAACCAACATCGCTATAGAGATGTTCCCTAGGAGTTAATAAAGTCATTTTTGTTTTTTCTTCAGCTTTGTCTTAGACAAAGAATTAAGATCTTTTATGGACTAACCATCGGAACCCTTACTTTAGTAAAGTCCTCCAAGCACCCTCCACATTTTAAGTACTCTAAGAAACTGTTAGGATATCAAGCAAATATCAATGGACCCTCACAATTTAGATATAAATCAGAATATGACATCCATCGCATATTAACTTTTGTGTGCTTGAATAAAAAAATTCTAAATTAAATTTATAAAATAGAAAACCCAAAATAATTATGACTACACAAGTCATTCACACTCTTAATTTTGAATACTTCTTGTTTGCTTCTCTCCCCCACATTTGTGGTTATATATAACTTAGCACAAACAATATAGCTCATTTTTGAAAAGGGTCACTGTCACAACTAATAATTCATTTTAAATAAAATAATCTTTTATTCATTCAAAAGAAATATTTGTGACAAAAGAAAATTTAATTATCACTTCAAGTTCAAAAGATAAAACTCTCACGAGTAATTATTATTCTTATTTCACGGTTAATGTTTAAACTATCATGTTTAAACTTCTCCAAAGATAATGATTGTGTTAATGTTGCAAGAATACTACTACCATAATCAAACGGAAAGTATTTACACATAAAATATATATTTTCACATAATACTCCAAAAGGGATCCATTGAGTAGCATAAATATCATAATCACCATCACAAACCATTTGAGAGTATTCTTATATCAAAAACACATAATCTCATATGATTGTCAATAATATTTTAATAAACAAGTAACTCACATAGTCATTACAAACAATTCAGTCTATAATCTCTAACTACATAAACTATGGTTTAAGAACAATATCATAATATCGATTCATGTAAAGGTCATCACATAAACATACATAATGTGTACCACATCAAAATATAAAATACTTACCTACAATTATTATAAAAATGTGAAGAATTGCTATGTTTTCTACTTTTTGTGTATTTCAAAAATATCCTTTCAAACTTATTAAATTAAATATCAACAAAACTACAAACAACATAGACATCTTTTGAAATTCAAACACCTTCAAATATCAAACACCTTCAAATAACCAAACACCTTAAAACATCGCAATCTACTATCAAATACCTTGAATGTTTTGGATTCACAACTTATATCCAATTATGCTATCACTTTGTAATTATTACCTTAAAATATCACAATCTACTATCAAATGCCTTGAATATTTTGAACTCATGACTCATATCCAATTATATTATCACTTTGTAATTATTTTTTACCCTTTAGTCTATACTAGAGATGGGACAGAAAATATTTCTTTATAAAATTAATTATGATTTTCCTTGATGTTTGGAAATTCTAGTCCAAACAGGCAAACCGGTTGTTCTTGATGGTTTTTGGTAGCGCAGTCACCAGGGATATTCTTGCAGAGTGGAGTAACCAGGGTATTAGGTACGCTTATGTCTTGTTTTTAATTGCATTTTAAGGCCTTATTTGGGTATTCTCAAATAATTTAAAAAGTCAAAAATTACACAAAAGTTAAAAGTTAACATTATTCATCAAAATTCAACAATTATGGTTGCACAACTCCTAATTCAAATTTTCCTCTAAAACCAATTTTCACAATTTTTATTACACATTTTTCCATAAAAATCAAAAGTTAACCCAAACATCCATATTTTCAACCTCAATTTTTTAGTCAAAAAAGACAAAAAGTACACTTATTTAGTCTTTCCAAACTTGACCTAAATTTAATTGGTTTGAAATTTGAATTGATGCTATACTGAGCCAATGCATTACGTTTCTTTAATTGGCTTTTTTAATCGTACGGTGGTCTTAAATTTATATCGAATGGTGCATAGTCTGCTTAAGGAGCAATTCTTGTATGTTTAATTGCTGGATATTGGGAGTGTTTGGCAAAGGATTCTTTTTAGCTTTTTGCTTTCCTCTTCTTTTATTATATTGGCACCAAAAAAAAAATCCTTTAGAAAAAATGTTGTGTTGGTTTTGTATTTTAAATCCACAAGTTTTATAATTTTTTTCAACACCTTTTAATTTATAACCAGATTTATTTAAAGATAGCAAGACACAATAATTTTTTGAATTTTAAAACCATGAGTTTATATTTGATTATTTAAATATTTATATTATATTCTCTGAAATTGATATCTATCTATCTATCTATACTATTATATATGTGAACAACTCACTTTAGTGTCTTGAAGCCTACTTTTTCCTTTTGCCAAGTGAATTTTTTTTTTATCAAAAAGAGAGAAAAAAAATTTATAAAGTGAAGTGCACAAGATTTGAACTTAAGATCTTGAGTTTGGAAGACAACACCCTTACCACTTGATCAACAAACACTACATATATTTTTAATTTAAAATTAAAATTTTATAAATTTAATAGCATACCCATCGGGTGGGCTTATACCCCTAGTATTATATAAAGTGTACATTTTAGTTGATGTAAACATGTGTTTAGATAATTATATTTCTTCTCTCTCTCTCTCTAAATATATATATATATATATATATTGTCTTTATCTGAAAGAAATATACCTTCTCGTATAATCCTGTTGATCAAGTCTGCGTTCTTCCGTACGACGTTGCTTTGTCACCTGAAAGCACAAACGTGAGCTAGCCGGCGGTTGTGTGTGTCGGAAACCTCTCCGATGCCTAAGTCAGTAAGCTAGACAAATAGGCAAAAGCTCTGTGTATTCAGAAAGCAAAATTGCATTACCTCTCCACAGGTGATATTGGTGAGCTTATATAAGTTTCGCGTGGCACAATCCTGGTAGGACTCTTACTTCTCCATGTAGAGTCCTCCTAGGATTCATACTTCTGGAAGATAATGCTTATCCTCCAACACCCCCCTCACCGCTTAAACCAAGTGAGATGGTTTTACCACAGCCGAACTACCTTACGACCGAAGTAAAGTATATGTGATCCGCAACCAAACTATACTTAGTCCGACTCTCCAACATGACCGAAGTTACCGCTAGCTCGGCTCCTACCTTAATTTCTCTTATATCGGCTTTCCCATGCTAAGACCGAGCTGTCCATAAGAGTGGAGCCGAACTAATTACTGAAAGCCGTATTCCTCTACACTCATCTCATCACCGAAGTAGACACAAACTCTATGTGACCGGACTAACTTCCACGGTTGCTGGTTTAACTTCGAGGCTATTTCCTCGCACGAGTAAACTTATACGGCCTTTCTTAAAGTGCAGCCCAAAATGACCCACTACTTAGCTTGGCCCAATATACTCAGCTCGGCTCAATTTTCACATAAATTACCCTCTCAATTGCTCCTTAATTCCATCTGCACAGCATGATAGGGATTACCTGTCTATAAACCGAGCTAAAGTTGTAACTTATTCAGCCGAGCTAAAATCCTTTTAACTTCTCTAGCCGAGCTAAAAAATCATTTAGCTTTTCTAGCCGAGCTAAACCCAGGCCGAGCTACGCACGTCCGGCCTAACATCTCTTCAGTCACAGCAACTGAAGCGTTCCTCATTCCAATGACACGTAGCAGCCTTTTATTGGCCATTCACAGCTGTCACGCCGTTCTTCGTGCTTTGTGAATTTGAACAGTTCCCGCCCTTTTGCCTCTTCACAAAACACACCTCACTTTTGAATCATACCTTACTCTGTTCATCTTCTCTCTGTCTGTGCCTCCGTTCTGAGCTTGGAGCTGCTGCGTTTGAGTTCTTTAGTGCTGCCTTTGCTTCTACCTCCATCTTCTTCCTCTTTCTCTGGTAAGCTTTTAAAAACCCGTTTCTGTTTTTCTTGTTTTTGCTTTCGTTTTAATCCATAGCAGTCTATTTTGTATATTTGCAAAGCACTTTTCTGTTTCCAATAGTATTTGAAGTTTTCTGCAAAAAACCTTCACAAGAACACTATGAATATAATGAAATAGCAAGTAGAACACCTTTTTGATCTTTGCACATGCCCCAACCGGACTAGAACACTGTTCTTGCTATATACAGATTTAGGTAGACTGGAATCGAGCTAGAACTTGTACACTTCACAGTAATTTTAATAGGCCACCAACTAATTCACACTAGCCGAAATGAAAACACACCGAACTAGAAATATCAGCCCTTGACCGAGCTACGCCTTGGGGGCTAAGCCAGCTTTCTCAGTTCCTAAACTGGACCCAGAAAGCTGCCCCTTGATGCTTAACCGGAGTAACAAAAACCATAGGCTGAACCGAGATAACCAAACATCTTGGCGAACCGAGATAACAAGCATCTTAAGAAAACCGAGGTAGGTCCTGTAGTACACTGCGTAGCCGAAGTAGGACCTGTCTTTTCTTACATTGTTTTTTTTTTTTTTTTGGTAGCACGGTCAACGATCTGTGCTTAACACCTTGTTTTCCACTTTGCAGACTTAGGTTGCCAGGCACTTCCCTGCGCTCAGCCGAGCTCCTGAGCACACTTATTCGACCGAGATAATTTATTCCTAACTTATACAATAAATGGGGAAGTATAGGTTCCTAGCCGAATTCAGAAAGGATTACAATATTCCAACCGATGTAAACCTCACCCTAGCCGAACAAGATGTAGATCCTTGGGACAACGAAGGCTTTGTCCCCTTTACCCTCCAATCAATAATAGAAACCGGACTCAGATTCCCAGTCCAACTCTTAATATGTGAATTCTTAAGACAAACCAGACTATGCCCCACCCAGCTGTCCACCAATACATACCGAATAATAATAGGTATAGCCGCACTGAACCACCAAACCGGTCTCAACCTCGGTTTGGCCAAGATACTTCACCAATACTCTATAGGATCCAAGAACGAAGGCTGGTGTTATTACTTAAGAGTACGCCGTGGCTGAGAAAAAATAATAAAACACACACCGGACAAAGACTTAAACGACGATGACTTTTTTTGGGTTTCTGAGAATTTTGAAGACCTTCAAGCCCAGATTCCTGGCCGAAGAATAAACTGGAAAAAAGGAGAGCCCGGTATACATACTTCGGTTGCATTTCACACCTTTTTTTTTTAAATTTATTTCGGCTTTCCTCTCTGGACCGAACTAACAGTTAAACTTCTTTTGCAGATAAAGCCCATCTTCTATCGAACTACGGCTACCCAAACCTTGATGTTTTACGCGCCACACTGCGACTAAAGGAGAGAAGCTGGGCAAAACTCCTGAATTTCGAGCCGACCTACCGATACTCCGGTCGCCGAAAAGCAAGAGTGACCGACTTTCTTCTCGAAGACGCACCTGAACCGGACCCGACCTTGTCCCAGATCGTCCTAGTGCCACTTACTGCCGAACAAGAAATGGCAAAGAAGAACAGGCTAAAGGCCCTTCTGACCGCTACAACTACAACCGACGTGCGGACAACCGGCCAAGCCACTGAGACCGTGGTGGCCCTTCCATCACAGCAACCATCCACTTCTCGCCGAAACAAGCGTGCTCGGACTTCCCAAACCGAGCCACGTCTTGCTGATGAGGACGAGACCGTTCTTCCACAAAGCTCTCCTCCACGCCCCCAGCAAAGCCTCTAACCGGAGCAATCTGACCGAACTGCCACTTCCTCAAAATGGGCTCCTGTCCTTTCTTTTGACAACCGAGATATCACAACTGAAGATTCAGTGGTTGCTGAGAACGACCACTTATTGGCTTACAACCTAGCCAGAAAAGTGTGCCTTTCCAAGGACATGGAGCACCACTATAAACAACTCAACATCGAGCTGAAGTCAATTCGGTCCTCCACTAAGTCCATGATCCTGGTAAACAGCTTTCTTCTTTCTATGTAAATTTTTTCCAACTTCGAGTCCGGCTAACGTTACTTCTCCTTTGCAGGCTATCCAGAAAAACCAAGTCACTCACAGGAGGGTCATGGAGCTTAGGAGGAGTACAAGAGAGGCCATGGCTGAGGCTGAATCAAAAACGGCCGAACTGGAAGAAGAAAAAAAGCAACTGGCCGAGCTCCGTGCTGAGAACGGTTGGTTGACCGAAGTGGTCAATTCAGCCGAGGCCGAGAAGCAAAGGATTGCCATTGAGACGAAGGATAGGTACCTACGTCACTTGGCTTCGATTGAGAAGAAAAAGGATGCCGAAATAAACGAACTAAAGGCTGGAATGAGAAAGTCCGAGAAAAGAGGTTTTAAAAAGGCCGAAGAAGCCTATACCCTCTAGTGTGACGCAGCCAAAGATCTCTTTTTCAAATGTGGCTGGAGGACTGCGGTGGAGAAGTTCGGTTGTACGCCCGACACTGAAGTCTACGACGCTCCACCGTACTCCATTCGGCAAATTTCACTTTCTGTCAATACGCTGCCGATCTCCAAAGGCAGTTCCTTGAGGGGTCTGGTGACGAAGATGATGATGATGATGAGGATTCTGAAGAAGATGAACAAACTCCCACCCCGGTTGTCAATGAACAAAATAATCAAACAGTTCGGTCGGAGCCAATCATTGAAGACCAAAGGGACGAGCTACCATCAACTGAGACCGAGGTTCAAGTTGAGACCCAAGTTCAGGCTGAGACCGAGCTCCCAGTTCAGACCGTGCTCCCGACCGCCACCGGACTTAGGGCAGATGCCGAAGATGAATTTGATGCCGAACTAGATGCACTTCTCCACTGATTTTTTGTTTTTTTTCTTTTGTTTTTGAACTTTTTGTAACCGGGCTGCAGCCCCCCAATTGTACTTGGTTTGCACTTTTAATGAAAAAATCTTTCTTCAACTCTTGTTTCGGTTTTGTATATATATGCCTTCATTTGTAATGATTTTTGCATGAACTCATTTGCTCAACTGTGATCTCGGTTTAAGCTATCTAACTTACTAGCCAACCACTCTTCGGCCGATATAACTTACTTCGACTGAAGAGTATCAGTGTTGGTTTAATCCAGCCAACCACTCTTCAGCTGAGATAACTTACTTTGGCTGAAGAGTACAAGGTGTTGGTTTAGTCCAGCCAACCACTCTTCAGCCGAGATAACATACTTTGGCTAAAGAGTACAAGGTGTTGGTTTAGTCCAGCCAACCACTCTTCAGCCGAGATAACATACTTTGGCTGAAGAGTACAAGGTGTTGGTTTAGTCCAACCAACCACTCTTTAGCCATACACTTACTTCGGCTGAAAAGTATCAGTGTTGGTTTAATCCAGCCAACCACTCTTCAGCCGAGATAACTTACTTCGGCTGAAGAGTACAAAGTGTTGGTTTAATCCAGCCAACCTCTAAGTTGGTTTTTCCAGCCAACTTAGAATATAATGTTTGGTTATTCCGACCAAACGTCCTGCAGCCTGGATCCATATCCTGGGCTTAGGAAGGGTGTTGGGGTAATCCAGCCAACCTCTAAGTTGGTTTTTCCGGCCAACTTATGTTTACAATGTTGTTAACTTACTAAAGCTACTTTCTACTGAAAACAATTATGTTAAAGAATCGACTTGTTTTATTGGGAAAGTAAAAAATTACACATACTTAAAAGAAAAAAAAAAGCTAAAAATAAAACAACTTGAGATTTGCCGTGTTCCATGGCCTGGGAATTGCTTTGTCGTCTCCATCTGCCAAGTGGTATGCCCCTTTGCCTGCCAATCCGACCACTTTGTAAGGACCTTCCCAATTAGGCCCGAGCTTGCCATCTCCTGGAACTAAGGTATTTCCCATTACTTTGCGCAACACCCAATCTCCGATCTTAAATTGCCTTGGATGCACTGTTTTGTAATACTTTCTAGACAATTCTTGTTGGTAGGAGGCGATGTGAACCAATGCTCTGTCTCTTCTTTCTTCCGCAAGGTCAAGTTCCAAGGCTATTGCTTCGCTATTTAAGTCTGGATCAAAGTTTTCACTTCGGATTGTGGGGAGGCCAACTTCTAATGGGATGACTGCTTCCATGCCATAAGCTAAGGAGAATGGTGTTTCTCCTGTCGACCGCCGAGGTGTGGTGCGGTAAGCCCATAAAACATGGGGAAGTTCCTCTGCCCACTTGCCTTTTGCTTGCTCTAACCTCTTCTTTAACCCATCCAGGACTACCTTGTTTGAAGCCTCTGCCTGACCATTCGCTTGGGGATATGCCGGTGTGGAATTGTAGAACTCTATTTTGTACTCTTCACAAAAGCCTCTGAAAATTCTGCCGTCGAACTGAGTGCCATTGTCTGAGATTAATGCCTTTGGTATGCCAAAGCGAGTGATAATATTCTGCCAGACAAATTTCTTTACATCTTTCTCTTTGATTGATGCCAAGGCTTCTGCTTCCACCCACTTTGTGAAGTAGTCGGTTGCGGCAAGAAAGAACTTTCTGTTGCCTGGTGCTGTTGGAAGTGGGCCTACTATGTCTAATCCCCACATTGCGAAAGGCCATGGACTAGTCAAAGGTAGAAGTTCTCTGGCAGGTTGGTGTATTTGGTGTGCGAATTTTTGACACTTTTCGCATTTTTTGACATACTTCTCTGAATCCGCTTGCATGTATGGCCACCAATATCCTTGTGAAATCGCTCTGTATGCCAATGATCTTCCTCCTTGATGGCTGCCACATACCCCCTCATGTATTTCGAACAGGAATGCTTCCACTTTGCTGGGGTGAACACACTTTAAGTAAGGTCCTGTGAACGACTTCTTGTACAATGCCAAGGATGGAGAGAGCCAAAACCGCTGCGACTTTGCTCTTATTCTGTTGGCTTCTTTCTTCTCTTCTGGGAGGGTGCCGTCCTTTAGGAATAGTCTGATAGGATTCATCCAAGAAGGACCTAACTCTGCACAACATACCTCTTCAGCTTCTGGGTCTTCAATGCTTGGTCTAGGCAGATAGTCGATTAGTAATGGGTGAGGAATGGAGGTGTCTGCCATTGAGGCGAAGAATGCGAGTTCGTCTGCTTTGCTGTTTTCCTCTCTGCCGATCTGTTCTATCCTCACTACTTCGAAATTCTTTATCTCTGTTCTGACCAAGTCTTGGTACTTGGCCATCCTATCATCCTTTGCCTCGTAGTCGCCAGATATTTAATTCACCACCAGCTGCGAGTCGCTGTAAACCATTAGTTCGGTGGCTTTCATGTAGAATGCTGACTTGAGACCTGCTAGAAGCGCTTCATACTCTGCTTCATTATTTGATGCTGGGAAGCCCAGGTTGATTGCCTGCTCCACTACTAGGCCGTCTGGAGAGATGAGGACTATGCCAAGTCCTGCTCCATGCCTATTGGATGCTCCATCTACAAAGAGCTCCACATCTCCCCAACGAACAACTTCCAGCAAGTGAAGGGATCAGATGATGCCTTGGGATCTTCTATGTTGCTGGTGTCTTCTTCAGAGTCCATGCTCGCTGTCTGCCCCTTACTATCTGATTGTACCAAGTCGTCATTTGTTGGTAAGTCCTGACTTGGTGTAGCATGGTTTGTTTTCTCCTTCTTTTCCTTACTTCGGTCTGCCTTGGGGCCTGACTGAGTAACCAATACAAGGGGTTGCGTTATTCCGACGTCAACTTTCATTCCTAGTTCGGTTGCTTCAGTTAGGTCGACTGGGCAGATGTGATGACTTCCTGGTGTGAATTCTGCGACGAAGTCTGCCAACGCTTGTGCTTTTATTGCGGTCCTTGGTTGGAACTTGATGTCTAATTGTCCCAACTCTACTGCCTACTTCAGAATTCGCCCAGAGAAGTTCGCCCTTTCAAATAAAGCCTTTAATGGGAAGGCTGTGAGAACAACTATTGTGTGGGCGTGAAAATAATGTGACAACTTCCTCGAGGCCATCATCAAGGCCAATGCCAGTTTCTCCAGTGGCAAGTATCTTGTTTCGGCGCCCAGTAACGTCTTGCTGACATAGTAGATGGGCAAGTGTTGGATTCCTTCTGTGCGGACCAACACCGCGCTAATTGCATGCTACGATACCGCCAAGTATAAGAAGAGTTCTTCTCTAGGGATTGGTGTTACAAGTAGTGGTGGAGAAGACATGTATTCTTTTAGGTTTTCCAGGGCTTGGTCGCATTCTTCGTCCCATTCAAACTTACCCTTCAGTGCATGGAAGAATGGTCGTAGTCTGTCTGATGACCGGCTTATAAACCGATTGAGCGCAGCCGCCATGCCGGTGAGATGCTGTACTTCCTTCACTGAGTTTGGCCTCTCCAAATCCCAAATGGCCTTGATCTGAGAAGGGTCTGCCTCTATACCTCGGTTGGTCACCAAGAAGCCTAGGAATTTGCCAGACCCTACTCCGAACGCACACTTCGACACGTTGAGGCGTAACTTATGCTTCTTCAGGATCTTGAACATCTCATCTAGGTCCTTGAGATGATCATTCTCATCCTTGCTCTTGACCACCATATCGTCAATGTATGCTTCCATTGTTCTGCCCAACAATGGTTCAAACATTTTGGTGACCATTCTCTGGAACGTCGCCCCTGCGTTTTTTAGGCCAAAGGGCATAACCTTGTAGCAGTAGAGTCCTCTTGGAGTTGTGAAGGATGTGACCTCCTGGTCTGGTTCATGCATGGCGATTTGGTGATAGCCTCTGTATGCGTCCAGAAAGCTAAGTCGGTTGTGTCTTGCTGTTAAGTCCACTAGTTGATCTATCCGAGGCAAGGGGAAGCTATCTTTTGGGCACGCCTTATTGACCATTTTGTAGTCGGCGCAGACACACCACTTGTCATTCTTCTTTGGTACTACAACAGTGTTGGAGATCCATCTTGGGTAGTGCACCTCTCTGATTGCCCCTACCTCCAGCAGGTTTCCTACTTCCTCCGCCACTATTTCGGCGTGCCGATCTGTGGGTGCGCTGAATGATTAGCCTGGCAAAATGGTGGACATTGAGTTGGTGGCAAATGAAGTTGGGATCAATGCCTGGCATGTCGTATGGGGTCCAGGCAAACACTTCGATGTTGGAGGTCAGGAATTCCAAGACTTCTAATCTCTCAGTGCTGGACAACGACGAACCAAGTAAGAAGAACTTATCCGAGTTCTTCTCATCTATCCTGACTTCCACCAAGTCCTCCACTGCTTTCTGACTAGCTGCTTTGCCTACATCCGCGAATAGTTCATTACTCTCTGGTTCTTCCACCGAATGAACATATCCTTTGGCAGCACGGCTGCCGTTCACTATCACAAAGCACTGCTTCGACATGATCTGATCTCCATAAACTTCTTTTATCACTCCGGTGTTGTTGGGAAACCGCATCACCTGGTGGTAGGAGGACGCCACCGAGCGCATGGCGAGCAGTCATGTTCTGCCCAAGATAATGTTGTAAGTGGAGGGGACTTTCAACACCCAGAACTCCACCTGTTTCGTCACACTCCCTGCTCTGACCGGGAGAATAATTTTGCCGACGGGCCATTCTGGCATAGAGTTGAATCCGATGAGGGGAGATACTGCTGGTGCCAAGTCTTTATCTTGTAACTTGAGTTGCTTGAAAGTTTTATAGTACATAATTTCACACGAGCTACCATGGTCACTCAGAATCCGCTTGACGTCAAAATCCTTGACTCAGAGAGTGACGACCAAGGCATCGTTGTGAGGGCAATAGATCCTTGCCAAGTCTTTATCCGAAAAAGACATGACATTTGTGGCTTCTGCCTTCCCCTTCTTGACAGCTGGTTGGGCACTTAGCACCTCTCTTAAATGCTCCGCCTTTTTGATTGAACCTCTGAGCTCGTATACACGCTCAGGTTCAAAGACTCCATGTATTACGTTGATGATGCCTTGAGGTGGGGCATTGTCACGACCCAAACCCGGCCCTAGGGGTTTAGCACCGAATCGCGGCGATGTCGAGATTACCGAAGGCCTCTTGACGATGTCTGAGTTAAGCAGTCTGGGGCCTAGAAGCCAATCTGATAAATAACTAGTGTCCATTGAAATGAAAATCAGATGCCAAAAACATTTTTCATTCATACATGCATTTATCTGATTCAAAAGCGGTATAGTCTGTACAATTATTCACAACATTCAAGATCTGAGGACTTAATCTCTTGTGATCAAGATAAGGTCGATTAGATCTATCTGATGGCCCCCAAAAACAAGTACATGAGGCGCATAGGGAAAAACAAAATCCCAAAGCCATAGCATGGCAACTAGGAACCTCATTTGTGAGGCACACAATTTGGTGACAAAAGCGGGGTGACCCACGCTCCTAGCTCGATGCAGGCTGAGAACCTACATATATATATATATAAGCAGTGAGCTAAAGCCCGATGAATAACATAATGTGTAAAGAGGTTATGAATGAATGTCCTTACAGTAATGAAATCAATGCATTATACAGTATT
Organism: Camellia lanceoleosa; assembly: GCA_025200525.1. Lineage (NCBI taxonomy): Eukaryota > Viridiplantae > Streptophyta > Magnoliopsida > Ericales > Theaceae > Camellia > Camellia lanceoleosa. The sequence goes on along the minus strand of CM045760.1, from coordinate 87,061,240 downwards.
CAATCTTTCGGTATTTCAGTCAATCAGTATTTCAATCAATCAGTCATATGTGGTACATCCATTAGCCTATAAACAGTAGGTCCAAAAGGACCGGGCCTTAACAGACCCAACAATAATGATGGCCATCAATCAATAAACAGTATGGTTCCACAAGGAAACCGACAGAGCTCTGTAACAGTCAATAACAGTGGGTGCTAAGGATGCCACAATACAGTTCGAAATACAGGACATACATTCATTCAATAAACAATATCAGTTCAATAAACAGTTCAGTTCAGTATTCAAAATATAACCACTTTGAACATATCTTTACACAATCTGTTACTCACAGTGATTGGGCTATCAGTAGCTAGAGCGCGTCCCCGTGAGCCAACCCTAAACAGTTAGCAAATAGAACACACACTAAGTTTACAGTTGGAAAGGATGATAATTAAATCCCTAAATTCCCTCGGTGTGGTTCTATGTCTAAATCCTCATCAAGATGTCTTAAACTAGGCCTAAGAATGCCTAGGATGGGATGAGGATGCAAAAATACAGTTGGAAGGCATTTTTCAAAAGTTCTTTGAAAGCAGGGTCTCGCCGGCGAGCCTTCCTTCCTTCGCCGGCGAGCTTTCAAAATCAAAGGCTTTGCTCGAGCGGACAATTCTTCGCCGGCGGTCCGATGAAACGATAAAAAGTCTTGGTTGCTCGATTTTTACGCGCGATACCACGCTCGATGCTCGCTCGAGCGGAGTCCTGAATAAAGGTGCTCGCTCGAGCGAGGAATCCTTCGCTCGAGCGAGGAAGCAAAATCTGGAATTTCCAGATTTGTCTCCCAAGTTCGAACCAAGTATTCAACCATCCAAAACTCAACCTCTTGGCCCCAAATTCTGGAAAATACACTTAAACTCAATGTATAACAAGTTTCAAAAGCTAATTTGCACATGCAAGGGCCAAGGGTTGGTCAATTAAAGCCATTTCCAAATCTATTTTCAAGAACACTTTCAAAACATGTAATGCATGGGTTTCAAATCAACTTCAAGCTTCACAAGCCAATTCTCAAGATGAATTCAATGCTCTCTCTCTAACTCTCTTACTATGGTCGGCTGAAGTATAGGAAAATGGCTGATCAATAGGTGTAGTTAGTGTAATAAGGCTCCATCATAATAATAAACAAAGGTCCACTATAGGTGGCAATTTGGTAGATAAGCCTAAGTTCGCAATTAGCTCATTTTAATCTAGTTTAATCATTCCTAATCGATTTTGGGGTAAATATATCATAAAATCATAAATATTCTACCGATCCCAAAACATCAAACGGTTTCTAAATCGGCCGCCGATAAGGCCTTCAATTAGCAGTTTAAACATATGAATTTAAACAGATAGTCATTCAATCAAACAGAAGCAATATGCGATTCGATAAATAAACTCATTCAATTTCAGTTTCGATTTCAATGAGGTAATTCGGTATCTCATTCAGTTCACTTATCAGTCATAATCAGGTCAGTTTATCAGTGATCAGTAGCTAATTCAGTCGTTAATCGGTAAATAAAACGAGGGTTATTCTGATCTCCTCCTTATAAGGAGTTTAGTCCTCTAAACTCGAGTTACCTTCACCGAGGAAAAGCGAGGTCGTGGGACCAAATCAGGATATCTTTTCATCATGTCATCTTCCCTTTCCCAAGTGGCATACACACCACCATGATTCTGCCAGTCAACTTTCACTAGCGGGATCTCTTTGTTTCTCAGTTTCTTGATCCGTCACATTCTGTCTGATAGGCCGTTCCTCGTAAGTGTAGTCATCACTAAGCACTATCCGAGTAGGCTCAATCACATGAAACGGATCTCGAAGATAGTCTCTCAACATCGAAATGTGGAAGACGTTGTGCATATGCTCCATTTCAGGAGGGAGCGCAACTTGATACGCCACCGGATTGATTTTCTCAATAATCTGATACGGTCCGACGTACCTCGGCGCTAACTTGCCCTTGACTCCAAAACGAGTCTGGCCTTTCATCGGTGTCACTTTCACAAACACGTGATCACCCACTTCATACTCTCTATCCCGTCTTCTAACATCCGCATAACTTTACATCTACTGCGGTTTTTAGGTCTACCAGATCAATTTCACTTTCTCAGTCGTTTCATATACAATCTCGGGCCCAAGCAAAGGCCCATCTCCAACTTCTGCCCAGCAGATTGGAGATCTACACTTTCTGCCATACAATGCCTCGAAAGGCGCCATACCGATACTCAAATGGTAGCTGTTGTTGTAGGCGAATTCAGCCAATGGCAGATGACTTTCCCAATTTCCCTGAAAATCCAGGACACACATTCTCAGTAGATCCTCTAGAGTCTGGATCGTCCTTTCTGACTGGCCATCTGTCTGAGGATGATAGGTGCTACTCAGCCTCAATTCAGTACCCAATGCAGTCTGTAGGCTTTGCCAGAACCTCGATGTAAACTTCGAATCCCTGTCAGAAACAATAGATACAGGCACTCCATGCAATCTCACAATTTCATCAATATAGATAACAGCCAATTTGTCTGCATTATAAATTGTCTTGACAGGTAGGAAGTGTGCAGATTTAGTCAATCTATCAACAATAACCCAAATAGAGTCCATACCTTTCCTGGAGCGAGGTAATCCAACAATGAAATCCATCGTAATATGCTCCCATTTCCATTCTGGTATGGGTAAGGGTTGCGATAGCTTCTTGGTCGCTGATGTTCCGCTTTAACTTGTTGGCAGTGAAGACATTTAGACACAAAGTCGGCAATTTCCTTCTTCATTCCTGGCCACCAAAAATTCTGTTTCAGATCTTGGTACAAAATCTGTAGGTCATAGTCTTTGATCAGTTCAAGCCATCTCCGCTGTCTCATATTCAATTCTTTCTGTGTGAAAAAGTACTTCAGGCTCTTGTGGTCAGTATACACTTCACATGTTGCTCCATACAAATAGTGACGCCAAATTTTCAGTGTAAACACTACTGCAGCAAGTTCTAAGTCGTGAGTCGGGTAGTTCTTTTCATGTGGTCTCAACTGTCGGGAAGCATACGCAATAACTCTCCCATTCTGCATTAAAACACACCCTAAACCTTTATGAGAAGCATCACTAAATACAGTATAACCATCCGTACCTGAAGGTAGAGTCGAGAATCGGTGCGATCACAAGTCCGGTTTTCAATTCTTGAAATGTTGATTCCCTCCGTCGATCGATCAAATGATATCCTTTCGTGTCAACCGAGTCGATTGGTAAGGCAATTTTGGAGAAGTCTTTGACAAATCTCCTGTAATATCGGCCAGTCCCAAAAAGCAGTTTCGGTCACATTTGTTGGTCTAGGCGATTCACTCTGACTTTAATTTTCTGCGGATCACGAAATTCCATCTTTGCTAACAACATGTCCCAAAAACATAACATGGTCCAGCCAAAATTCACACTTAGACAGTTTAGCATACAGTTTCTGTTCTCTTAAGGTTTGCAGGGCAAGTCTCAGATGATGTTCATGTTCTTTTACAGTCTTAGAATAAATCAGGATGTCATCAATAAATACCACAATAAAATCATCAAGGTATGGTTTAAAAATTCTGTTCATGAGGTCCATAAATGCAGCAGGGGCATTCGTGACTCCGAATGCCATAACTAAAAATTCGTAGTGGCCATACCTCGTTCTGAAAGCAGTTTTATCAATGTCTTCCGGTTTGACTTTCAGTTGATGGTACCCCGATCTAAGATCAATCTTGGAAAATACTTGTGCACCTCAGAATCGTCAAATAAATCATCAATACGGTAATGGATATTTATTCTTCTGATTACCTTGTTCGATTAGCGGTAATCAATACAGCCTCGATGAACCATCTTTCTTCTTTACAAACAAAACAGGTGCACCCCACGGTGACGTACTGGGTCTGATAAACTTCTTGTCTAACAGTTCCTGCAATTGTACTTTCAATTCCTTTAGTTCAGTTAGAGCCATTCTATAAGGAGCTTTAGATATCTATTTGTACCGGAATCACATCAATCAGAATTCAATCTCCCTGTCAATCAAATCCCCTGGTAGGTCATCTGGAAACACATCTGGAAATTCTCTGACTATAGGAATGCAATCCACATCAGTTTTAACACTATCAGTAGACACAGTCAATACAGAACAGAAATACCCTTTACACCCCTTTCTAATCAATTTCATGGCTTTCACAGAAGAAATCAAGTATGGGGGAGGTACCACTCCAATCCCACTAAAAACAAATTCAGGCAAACCAGGTGGACGGAAAATAACTTGTTTTGTCACACAGTCAATGGTAGCATGATATTTCTGTAGCCAATCCATCCCCAATATTACATCAAAATGATCTATGTTCAATGGCAGTAAATCAATAAATAGGTGCATATCCCCAACAATAATCTCACAAGCAGGATACATATATGCACATGTCATGGATCCCCCAACAGGTGATGATACAGCTAGCAAATAGTTCATGGGTTCTAAGGGTCTATTCAATTTTCTCGAAAAAGCATACGACACATAAGAATGTGTAGACCCCGAATCAATCAATACATATGCATTTTGAGTACAAATAGAAAGAATACCTGACACGACGGTCTCGGTATTCTGGACATCTTCCGACACTAGGGCGAACACTCTACCGCCTCATAGGCTCTTTCCTAGCTTTGGGGTTCGGTTTTGGTGTTGCGGTGATCTTTGCCACGCTTGGTGCAGCTTTACTCTTTGCTTCTTGAGGCGGAGGGGACGATCTTTGATTCTGGCCCACTTTGCCACACCGAAACAAGCTCCAGAATCGATAGCAAACCCCTTTGTGCTTGTTGCCACATCTTGGCGAGGTGGAGTAAACCCACTCCCTTGGTCAGCTAGTCGTCGACCGTGATTCTTTCTTGTTTCTTTGGGTTATGCTTGCCTTTCTTAAATTTAAACCCCTGTCTTTTACCTTGCCACTCGGTCGTTGGTGTTTCAGATTGTTTTCCCGCTGCAATATTTATCTCGGCCATCAATGCCCGGTCGAGAACACCCACGAAAGTTGGCATTTTCAAAACACTTATTCGTCCTCAGTATAGCGGACTAAGGCCTCCTTCAAACCTTCGCCTTCTTATATTAGGTATCCACCATTTGTGGTGCATACCGCAAATTCGGTGAATTTCTTCTCATATTCGCAAGACATATTGCCTGTCTCAATTGCTCAAACTCGGTCACTTTTACGTCTCGATGCCTTTGGGAAAATACTTTTCAAAGAAGGACTCCTTGAACTGAGTCCAAGTCACAATAGTATTCGCCTCACGGGTCAACATCCACCACCTTCTTGCTTCTTCCTGAAGGGTGAAGGTTGCTAATAGTACTTTGTTGGCTTCGGAGCACGGAAACATCTCAAACAACTTTTCAGTCTCAAGAACCCAAGCTTCAGCCTTTAACGGTTCTAAGCCTCCCTGAAAGGACGGCGGTTTCATCTTGCTGAACTTATGGGTCAGTGCAATAATGTCCCCCTCATTAGCATTCACATTCTGTACATTTTGTTCCGGTTGCACCGGAGGAGGTGGGGGTTGTTGGTTCGGTTGTTGATCCAGTCTCTCAATTATCAGTCCCATCATTTGTTCAAGTCTGGCCATTCTGGCCTCAGAGGATGATGATTCAGGTTCATTTGCATTATCTATTTCACTATAAGCAGTTATAACAGTTATCATTATAAACAGTTGTACAATTAAACAGTTTAACACTTTAACATGTAATCAGTCAGTCAAAAGCACACACTTTTCAAGTTCATGAGATGCCCTAATTGCTTTTCTAGGACACCCTATAGCTCATTTGGACACGTGTGTGCGGTATAACTCGTGGTTAAGTATCGCTCTGATACCACTCTGTCACGACCCAAACCCGGCCCTAGGGGTTTAGCACCGTGAATCGCCAAGAATCCGAGATTAGAAGGCCTCTTGAACGATATACGCTTAAGCAGTCTGTGGCCTAGCGGAAGCCAATACAGTAAATAACTAGTGTCCATTGAAAGTGAAAATCAGATGCCAAAAATATTTTTCATTCATACATGCATTTATACAGGTCAAAACGGTATAGTCTGTACAATTATTCACAACATTCAAGATCAGGACTTAATCCCTTGACAATGCAAAGAAGGTCGTAACAGTCTATCTGAAGGCCCCAAAAAGCAAGACATGAGGCGATAGGAAAAACAAAATCCCAAAGCCATAGCATGGCAACTAGGAACCTCGCTGTGAGGCACACAGTGGTGACAAAAGCGGGACTCCACCCACGCCTAGCTCCGTCCTCGTCACGAGAACCTACATATATATATATATAAACAGTGGGCTAAAGCCCAGTGAATAACATAATGTGTAAAGAGGTTATGAATGAATGTCCTTACAGTAATGAAATCAATGCATTATACAGTATTCAATCTTTCGGTATTTCAGTCAATCAGTATTTCAATCAATCAGTCATATGTGGTACATCCATTAGCCTATAAACAGTAGGTCCAAAAGGACCGGGCCTATGCACCCAACAATAATGATGGCCATCAATCAATAAACAAGATGGTTCCACAAGGAAACCGACAGAGCTCAGAATACCAATAACAAGGTGCTAAGGATGCCTGTCTGATTCGAAATACAGACATACATTCATTCAATAAACAATATCGGTTCAATAAATATTCGATTCAAGATTCAAAATATAACCACTTTGAACATATCTTTACACAATCTGTTACTCACAGTGATTGGGCTATCAGTAGCTAGAGCGCGTCCCCGTGAGCCAACCCTAAACAGTTAGCAAATAGAACACACACTAAGTTTACAGTTGGAAATGATGATAATTAAATCCCTAAATTCCCTCGGTGTGGTTCTATGTCTAAATCCTCATCAAGATGTCTTAAACTAGGCCTAAGAATGCCTAGGATGGGATGAGGATGCAAAAATACAGTTGGAAGGCATTTTTCAAAAGTTGCTGAAAACAGGGGTCTCGCTCGAGCGAGCCTTCCTTCGTTCGAGCGAGCTTTCAAAATCAAAGGCTTCGCTCGAGCGAACAATCCTTCGCTCGAGCGGTCTGATGAAACAGTAAAAGTACTGGTTGCTCGATTTTTACGCGCGATACCACGCTCGATGCTCGCTCGAGCGGAGTCCTGAATAAAGGTGCTCGCTCGAGCGAGGAATCCTTCGCTCGAGCGAGGAAAAATCTGAATTTCAGTTGTCTCCCAAGTTCGAACCAAGTATTCAACCATCCAAAACTCAACCTCTTGGCCCCAAATTCTGGAAAATACACCTAAACTCAATGTATAACAAGTTTCAAAAGCTAATTTGCACATGCAAGGGCCAAGGGTTGGTCAATTAAAGCCATTTCCAAATCTATTTTCAAGAACACTTTCAAAACATGTAATGCATGGGTTTCAAATCAACTTCAAGCTTCACAAGCCAATTCTCAAGATGAATTCAATGCTCTTTCTCTAACTTTCTTACTATGCTCGGCTGAAGTATAGGAAAATGGCTGATCAATAGGTGTAGTTAGTGTAATAAGGCTCCATCATAATAATAAACAAAGGTCCACTATAGGTGGCAATTTGGTAGATAAGCCTAAGTTCGCAATTAGCTCATTTTAATCTAGTTTAATCATTCCTAATCGATTTTGGGGTAAATATATCATAAAATCATAAATATTCTACCGATCCCAAAACATCAAACGGTTTCTAAATCGGCCGCCGATAAGGCCTTCAATTAGCAGTTTAAACATATGAATTTAAACAGATAGTCATTCAATCAAATGTAGCAATATGCGATTCGATAAATAAACTCATTCAATTTCAGTTTCGATTTCAATCAGGTAGTTCGGTATCTCATTCAGTTCACTTATCAGTCATAATCAGTTCAGTTTATCAGTGATCAGTAGCTAATTCAGTCGTTAATCGGTAATTAAAACGAGGGTTGTTACAGGCATCTACTGGCATGCCGTTGGGGTTATTATGGTCCTGGGGGGCTGGCTGTGGCCCTCCTTCGATGTATTTGTCCAGGTGGCCTGCTGCCACCAATTCCTCAAGATGTTGCCTCAACGGCGTGCAATTCTCAGTGCGGTGCCCCTTTTCTTTGTGGAAGGTGCACCTGGATCTGTCATCATAGTCCTTCTGGGCCTCGCCTAGCTTGGCTGGCCACTTGACGAAGGGCTCGTCTCGTATCTCACTAAGTATACGGTAGATCGGTTTCTTAAATACCGTGGTTATGGCGGTGCGGACTCTCAACCATCTCTTGTCCTGGTCCTCGCCATTGTCTCGCCTGCCTCGTCCGTTTCGGTTTTGGCAATCTACCGTATTGACCTTTGCTGAGGTCTTCTTCTCTGGTGTTGTGGTCACGCCAGTTTTTGCTTTGGCACGAGCGCCATCCTCTTCCACCCTGATGTGCTGATGTACTCTCTCCATCAGGGTCTCCATGGTGAGGGGTGGTGTCATGGTGATAGAGTCCCTCAGTCTGTTCTCGACTGGAAGGCCTCTTTTGTATTGCGCAATGGCAAGATTGGCCTGCGATCCCCAATCTGTTGAATGTTTCCCAAGATGCTTGTTGTATGACCTCAGAGTCTCCTTGTCACCCATATCGATGGAGAGTAATTGGTCGATCTCTACTGGGGTTTTAGTGTTTGTTCTGAATCACGTTACGAATGCCTCCGCCAGTTGTGCCCAGGAGGCTATGCTGCCCTCTGGAAGCTTTTCAAACCAAGTCAAGCCTAGGTCGCCGAGGCTTGAAGGGAATATGATGCACATCAAGACCTCGTTCCGCCGGTATACAGCCATAACCTGGCGAAAGTGGCGAAAGTGTGAGTAGGGGTCTGTCTTCCCTCATACGCTAGAATTTGGGTTGTAGGAAGCTTTGACGGAAGCGCGTTCTCTATTCTTTGGGGACGAATGGTGAGGTCTGCAGCCTCGCCAATGCCTTGTCTGTTGGTTCGTATGCCAGGCGCGGCATTGGCATTCCAACCTCGATGCTTCCATGCGTCCGAGGAGCCAACCGCTGTAAGGCAGGAACCTTGTGTGGATCGCGCGCCCTGGCGTCCTCCTTCCATTGTGCCTTCTCTTCTAGCATGGATCGTAGGTCGGACGATCTAGGTAATTCTGTTTGTCTAGACCTCGTCTGGTGCGTGTGTAAGGGCCAATATGTGCTTCCCTCAGTGTATGACCTCTCAGACCTCGTCCTCTCGGACACAGGTGGAGTCCTGGAAGATCTGGATTGCGTGTCGCCTGTCCTGAGGCTTCTGTTCTCTGCTTGAGAGGGTGTAGAATTCCTACTACGACCCTCTGAGTGGCGAGGGGGCATCTTGTTGTTGCGCCCCTCTCCTGTCGCCACTTCTTTACCTTTCACCTGGCGCTTTAAGGATTCCATGTCCGCCGCCATTTGCCGTATTAATTCGTCTTGTTCCCTGACGCGATCCTCCAAAGTTTGAGGATCAATCCTTCGTCGCTGTCTTTCTGGGCTTTGCGAACGAGAGAGATGAGGGCTATTATTCCGCCTTCGTCCCCTTGCATCCCTCCTGGAATTTTGTCTTTGCGGTTCCAGGTTCGCCATGGGAGTGACCACTGGTAGGCCTTCGCGCCTTGCACCCCCATCTGGAGTTAGTCCGTCGACGGCAGATTGAGGTAACTCTTCGTTGTTCGCCATTGATTTTTTTAAAGGAAAAGCTTGATCAAGAGGTTGTTCTTGTCTGAATTCCCACAGACGGCGCCAATTGTACGGGAAAGAAATATACTTTCTCGTATAATCCTGTTGATCAAGTCTGCGTTCTTCCGTACGACGTTGCTTTGTCACCTGAAAGCACAAACGTGAGCTAGCCGGCGGGTGTGTGCCGGAAACCTCACCGATGCCTAAGTCAGTAAGCTAGACAAATAGGCAAAAGCTCTGTGTATTCAGAAAGCAAAATTGCATTACCTCTCCACAGGTGATATTGGTGAGCTTATATAGGTTTCGCGTGGCACAATCCTGGTAGGAATCTCACTCCTCCATGTAGAGTCCTCCTAGGATTCATACTCCTGGAAGATAATGCTTATCCTCCAACACCCCCCTCATTGCTTAAACCAAGTGAGATGGTTTTACCACAGCCGAACTACCTTACGACCGAAGTAAAGTACATGTGATTCGCAACCGGACTATACTTAGTCCGACTCTCCAACATGGCCGAAGTTACCGCTAGCTCGGCTCCTACCTTAATTTCTCTTATATCGACTTTCCCATGCTAAGACCGAGCTGTCCATAAGAGTGGAGCCGAACTAATTACTGAAGACCGAATTCCTCTCAACTCATCTCATAACCGAAGTAGACACAAACTTTATGTGACCGGACTAACTTCCACGGTTGCGGCCGGTTTAACTCAGAGGCTATTTCCTCAGACCGGAGTAAACTTATACGGCCTTTCTTCGTAGTGCAGCCCAAAATGACCCACTACTTAGCTTGGCCCAATATACTCAGCTCGGCTCAATTTTCACATAAATTACCCTCTCAGCCCAATATACTCAGCTCGGCAAAGCAAGGCATTTGTAGGATATGTGTGTACAACCACCCTCATAGTCATTTCTCAAGCTCAAAAGAGTGTGGTACTCGACTCTCGGGCCACCAACCGAGCATCGCAATGCACGATGGCCGAGAAGCCAAGTGTGTACAAGTCAATGAATGCACAAATAGACTCGATGAGCTTCCACCCTATCATACACGATCAAGGATGTCGGCGACTAAGAAATGAGGCACGTTTTATCACTATGAGTATGAAACGCCCTTTGTTTCTCGTGTTTGGATTAACGTACGATCCAAACACATGCAATGCAATACAAACATGTTATCTTGGCATGTTTTACTTTGATTCATTTTGTTTACTTGTTTTAGATTACCGATAACTCCTTTACCGATTAATTCCAAAAGTGAGAAGTCCTCTAATGGGAAAGACGGACCAAGCCACAAGCTTCTTGAGCATGAAAGAAGCATCATGCCGTTGGTTAGTAGAAACCCTCAAGAGAAGGCTAAAACTATTAGACATGAACGCCTCAATTTCGTGCTCAAACCAACAAAGGGCTTAAGACCACTTTCGAAAGTGACATAACAAATGAAAGATGAAATGCAATGGCACATATTCTAGCACTGAAATAGGATGCTAAATGACATCAAAGCATGAAAATGATGCATGCAAGACATGCTCGGAGTCGAAAACATTGAAGCTAGCAAAGAGCATAACACTAGAACCATGCAACACCATGCTTAAGGGACTAATCCAGCCCCAAATAGACCTCATGCATGCCAAAATAGTGGCTAAAATGGGCTGAAATGATAGCATGAAAAGCAGGAAAATGCATGCTCAAATGATGGCTCGCAAGCGAGGCACAAAGCTTAACTCTCAAGAGCACTTAAAGAGTGATTCAAGTGGAAGCATGGCAAAGATATAAGCTCTGAAATTACATACCAAATGATGTCATATCACACAAACATCACAAATAAGGCATGCTAAGGGTCTCAAAACACAAGACTAGCAAAGCCAACTATGCCATAGCTATACAAAGCAAGCCCCAAGAGGCCAAGATCACTCAAAATAGTCCTAAAGCATGTCAAAACAATGCCTTAAATATGTTGGAGTGTAGCCAAAATAAGCTAGAATGATAAGCCAAATCACTAAGCATGCAAGGCTAATGAGTGAGATTGCACTACAAGTGCTAGAACCAAACAAGAGGTGACCCAACCAACCAAAATCAGAGTTAGAGAATGTTAAATAATGGCCAAAAACATGCTGGAGTGGAGCCAATACATGCTAGAATTATAGGCTAAGACATGAAGCATGTTAGGCTAGCAAGTAGGATTACACTACAAGTGTATGAAGCATGCAAGAGATGACCAAACCAGCCAAAAATAGAGTTATAGGAGGTCCAAAAAGTCACAAAAACATGCTCAAACTAAGCCTCAAGAAGATAGAAACACATGCTCATTTGGTAGGCCAACAACACATGCTAACAAGACAAGAGGAGGGGGGACTTCCCCCTCCTATTTGGGACCTCAAAACAAGTTTTCTACCACTGAAATTCCTTTGGAATTCAGTGGTTTTAAGGCCAAAAGGAAGTTGTTTGAAAATCTTGAAAGATAGCTCAAAAGGCCTTACAAGTCAAGGAGCAAAAGGGAGGAAACACCCCCTAGCCAAACAAGGCTTAAACCACCATTTTAGAACCTCAAAATCAGAGTTTTTTATGGTTCAAAACCAACCCCAAAATAGTACAAAACAATGGGAAAAGGGGGATAAAGCAAGTGTGCAAAAACAAGCTTGAAAAGGAGAAGTGCTTACCCATGAAGCACAGCAGCAAAACCAGCCAAAATCTGAGCCAAAACCACCTTTTGGAGCTCAAACAAAGTCCCAAGGAATCTCATCCCAATGGTGGTCAAGTTTGATCAAGGATGTGTATGCAAAAGTATGGTGTATCTAAGCTTTCATGCACAAAAGGGCAAGAGAGAGTGAACTCTAGAGAGAGAGGCAGAGATTTAGCTCTGAAAATTTTGTAGAGAGAGAGGGATTTTAGTGTGAGAAGCTCCCAAACTTGCTAAAATGTTCTCTCCCCAAAATGAGTGATATGGCTCAATATATAGCAAAAATGGAGCTTTGGTCGAAATATCTGAGTTTGGAAATATCTGGAGCAGTGTATAACAGTTGGATAAGAAAGATCTACAAAAAAAATGAGTTTTTGAAAAAATGGCTGGTAGGCTACTTTAACTGGCCGGCCGGCTACTTTTCTGGCTGACAGCAAAAATCTGCTCTGCAGGTCAAACTTCAAATGGGCATATCTCCTTCATCTGGACTCCTCTTCAGGTCATTCTTGTGTCCAAATTGAAACCCCGGAAATAAGCTTTCCAATAGGGGCAGTCTCACATCAAAATTCCAACTATGCAAAAATTTACGCCTGTTTTGGTGAAGCCGCTCAATTTCGATCCTTCCCGGATTCATACCGAACTTCTCCCAAACTAGTTTTCTTTTCTTCTCTCCTCTCCTCTTTTCTTCAACTCCAAACCCCGAAAAAAGGTGTTTTGAAAGATTTTTCAAAGATTTCATCTCTTTCATTCATTTCCATTTTATCCTTGCTTCGTTTACCGAAAAGCACAACATTTAACGAAATGCAGGCCTCGGAACATCGTAGGAACTTTATTTCAAAAATATTTTGAAAGAGAGGGTTTTAAGGTCTAAAAACCATTCAAAATAGCTTTGGTCCACAATGGGATGTGAAGTTGGGATTTGAAGCTCCTCTTGCCGAAGAAATCGAATCTTTACACTACACATCTTTCACCACCAAGTAAACCATCAGTAGTGCCTAAGTCTTAAGAGCGGTAAAAAATGAGGTGTCTAGAACAGGTCGACAAGATAATCTACCGAGTCACTCTACGCATAGGCACAAAGTGTGTTGATTTAGTCAATCGATCAACTACCACCCATATGGCATCATTACCCCGTTGAGTCCTTGGAAGATCCATAACAAAATCCATCATGACATGCTCTAACTGCCACTTGGCTATAGGCAAGGATTATAACAAACCCGCTGGCCTCTGATGTTCAGCCTTCACTTGTTGACAAGTAAAGCACCTTAACACAAACACGGCTACCTCCTTCTTTATCCCCTTCCACCAAAATTGGCGACTAAGGTCGTGGTACATTTTTGTGCCTTCTGGGTGCACTACAAGGCATGAATGGTGAAACTCTCGGAGTACCTCCTCTCGGCAAGACTCCGGCATGAAAAGACGGTCAAGATATCTAACACTCGAGTCAGAATACATGTTCAGACCCTTTTTCTACCTTTCCCTCAGATATTTTCTCCTGGAGGGTTTCTATCTCAAGGTCACCCCTCTGTGCTTCTATAACTCAGCTCACAAGTGCAGGTTAGGCAACTACCGAAAACAAAGCTGCCGACTAAACAGACTCGCCAAGATGCAAGTCAAACTCACCAATAACACCCAACATCTTTCAATCCCAGATAGCAATACTCGCTACACTGCTAATGGATTTTCTACTCAAAGCATCGGTCACAACATTGGCCTTCCCTAGATGATAGTGTAACTCAAAGTCATAATCCTTCATAAACTCCATCCACCTCCTCTGCTTAAATTCAGATCTTACTGTGAAAATAGATACTTTAAACTCTTATGATTAGAAAATACTTTAAACTTCTCACCATAAAGGTAATGCGTCTAAATTTTCAAAGCAAAGATCACAGCTGCTAGTTCTAAGTTATGGGTAGGATAGCTCCTCTCATGTGTTGTTTTCAACTGACGCAAGCCATAGGCTACTACCTTTCCCTCTTGTATCAAAACACAAGCCAAACCTTCCTGTGATGCATCACAATATACAGAATAGCCCAAGCCCCTTTCTGGAATAATCAACATTGGAGTAGTGGTAAGTCTAATCTTAAGTTCTTGGAACGACTTCTCACAAGTCTCACTCCACACAAACTTGATTACCTTTCTCTTAAGTCTAGTCAATGGTGAGACTAATCTAGAGAAATCCTTCACGAACCGACGATAATACCCGACCAACTCCAAGAAACTACGAGTCTCAAAAGCATTCTTAGGTTGTTCCCAACCTTGCATTGCCTCTATTTTGGGAGAATCTACAATCACTTCTTCCTCATATACCACATGGCCTAAGAACTTCACTTCTTTCAACCAAAACTCACACTTTCTGAACTTAGCATATAGTTTGTGGTCTCTAAGCAACTCAAGTATAATTTGCAAGTGTTTCTCGTGTTCCTTCTCTGAAGGTGAGTAAATCAAAATGTCATCAACAAAGAAAACTACAAAATGGTCTAGGAACTCTCAAAAGATTCAAGTCAAGTCCATACACAAAAGTGCATTGGTTAGACCAAAAGGCATCACTAGAAATTCATAATGGCCATACCGATATGGAATGCCGTCGATATCCTCCTCCCTCACTCTCAACTAATGGTAGCCTGACCTCAAGTCTATCTTAGAGAAACAACAAGACCTCTTCACTTGATCAAACAAGTCATCTATACGAGGCAATGGATACTTGTTCTTAACAGTTACTCAGTTCAACTTCCGGTAATCAATACAAAGTCACAATGCACTATCTTTCTTCTTAGCAAAGAGAGTCGGTGCTTTCCAAGGAGAAGTACGAGGGTGGATAAAACCCTTATCTAACAATTCTTAGAATTGAATCTTCAACTTACTCAACTCGACGAGTGCAAATCTATACTATGCCATAGAAATCGGTGTCATGCCTGGCACCAAGTCAATAGAGAACTCAATCTCATGGTAAGGTGGTAAACTAGTGAGATCCTCAAGAAAAACATCTAGGTATTCACAAACTACTCTTGGCAAATCAACTCAAACTTCATCACACTCACTACCCAAGAAGGTTGCAAGAAGACAACTAAGCTCACTCCGACCTCGCAGATTATACAATGGCGACAAAACTCTATCCGCTCGGTCCCCCAGAAAATAAAAACAATCACCACTCGAGGTGCATACAGTGACCCTCTGATGCTAACAGTCTATAATGGCCCGATACGAGGATAACCAATCCATGCCCAAGATGGCATCAAAACTCGACATATCAATCAATACAAATGAAAAAGGAAGTCGACGATCAACAACCTCTATATCGCAACCCCGACACCCTTGGTCCAAAACAACTTTACCACTAATAGGTGACTCTATCCTGAGTGGAGATTCTAACCGAGCCACTTCTAACCCCAATGCCGATGCAAATGCAGACGAAATAAAAGAATGGGATGCACCCGTATCAATCAACACATTAACAATAGAATTGCATAACAAAAAGGTACCTCTCATAACTGAATGCGCTAGCACTAAGTCTAGCATGGTAACAGCATACACACGCCCCGTAAGTCTCTGTTTCGCCTACTCACCCCTCGAAGTATAAGTCTGATACACTGACTGGGCTGAAGAGGCTCTCTAATTGGCCTTTGAGGCCTGTGCTGACTGTGCAAACTGGTGTCTCTGTGTCTGCCTCGAGCCAGATGCACCAGGTGTGCCACCTGACTGAGGGCAAAACCTCTTTACATGCCCTGACTGCCCATATTGATAACAGGTAGGCAGCTGCCCTCTCCCCTGACTCTAGCTCTGAGAACGAGTCGTAAACGATGCGATCAAGGTTGCTCTCCTCCTCTATGCAAGAAAACTGGAGACTTATGACCTAACTGGCCACACTTAAAACAATAGAAGCCTCCCTAATTACCTCTCCCTGAACCCGAACTCAACATAGGAAAGGTGGATCTAGATTGTGCAGCTTGAGACTACTATGGGTGGAACCCCTCTGCCTCTTACTGTCCCGATTCTCCCCCTGAACCTTTTGACTCCTCCTAAAGCCCCTCATCTACTCTTCCTCCGCCTGAACCACGGTCTCCAGATGAGTCATCGCCTTCATAAGGCATCCATAGTCCCTAATCATTGACCCAGCTACTTTGAAAAGAAGCCCAGTCCTCAACCTCTTCTCGAACTCGATACAACGACGTTCCTCCGTCACCATAAGCTCCAATACAAATCTAGAGAAGCTAGTGAAAGCTACCTCAAACTTGGCTACAGGTAAGCTAAGCTGCTTGAGCTTTATAAAGTGATCTCTCAGCTTCTCCCTAGTAGTGAGAGGTAAGAACTTGTCTTGGAAGACGTTGACAAAGGCCTCCCAAGCCACCCTAATGCGCCCATGCATATACTTCCACCACTAACTCGCATCTCCTTTCAGTTGGAAGGATGCCGAGGTCACTCTCAGCCCATCGTCTTCGATGCCAAGTATCTCAAACATTTTCACCATCTACTCTAGCCACACATCCTCCTTCAGTGGCTCCTTCGGATCACCCAAAAACTCATCCGGATTAGAATGGAAGAACTCCCTCTTCAAGAATGACGGCCCTTCTTCAGCAACTTGGGCCTGGACTTGATTCTCAGCCCTGGAAATGTCCATAGATTCCCACAAAGCTCCAGCCATTTCATAGGGCCAAAGCGCCCATGACTTGCTGACCCACTGGTTCGGCCACATTGGCTTGACTAACTTCTTTTTATTATGTCAGAATCTCATCCGATAACAATACTTCCTACCATCTAAGCCTGCCACGTCTATTACCATGCCCACGTCCTGACATGCTAATGAAGGTTACACCAGAGATAGCACATTTACAATTGTGTCGAAGCTAACTCACTTGCATCCTAAGGCAATGGACAACAGTAATTCATTTCACATAAGCATGTAGTCACATAAACACATACGAATTTCCTTTTCTAGATAATGATTGTCCCGTGACATCACCAGAATTCCAATTAGAAATAGCAATGATCAAGTGCTCTTCTAACAGGACTTCTAGAAATTCGTAGACCCAATCAATATCTTAGAAATTAAATCTCATACCTATATAATCACATAAGCATGTTATCACATAAGCATACCATACACATAAATATCCCTATCAAACGAGATAAACCCATTGTGGTAAGAACCACTTCTTACGTACCCAAAGTATTCGAATTCGGTACGCTCTGATACTAAGTTGTAACACCTCGAAATAATTACTATAAACCATCCACAATATTAATTACATGACTATACATGCTAAGGTAATTATTTTCCAGTAATCCCAATCACCTTTACAGAAGAGTTACAGATGTTGGTTTACATTCACAAGCCTAACCCTAAGTCTATGGCATATGCTACTTTTAATAGAGGAATAAAGTGAAAATTAAACAAATAAATGCCCTAAAGGCTTACAGCATCCCAAGCCAATACTTGGTTACAACAAAAATGGATTTAAATCCAATACAGTTTAAGCCCTAGGCTTGTACAAAAATAAACATAACCAATATACAAAACGAAGCTCTTGCTCCAAGTCCTCCTATGCTATTGCCTTGGTAGAGGCATGTCATCAGCACTTGAAAATGTTTTCCCACATAGGGTGAGCCAAAGCCCAGTATAAATAATCCAACATAATATATGAATCTTAACAAAGATATAAGGGTGAAATACATATGCAATGCTCGTGCCAAAACATTTTATATCTCCTTCCAAAACCATACAATGCCAGGTTAACATCATAATTCATAAATCATTTCCTTTACAATAGAAAACAAAACAATGAATTACAATATGGGAATCTCAGAACAAATACAACCTTTCATGGAAATTTTGTCCAGAAATCAGAACCGATACCCATGTAAACATAGGTTGTACAAGCACTATTATTGTCATTTCACGAAAATTTCGTCCGCAGGATCGATACCCATATATACGCGCGATTTTTAGGACTTTCACTATGGACACTCAGGCTAACTTAATTCAACGAGACAATATATACTTCCTAAATTCACCCATTTTTCTCAAAATGATAAACATTTCCAATGTTTAAATTAGAAATAATGCTTGATACAAATGGATGAGACAATAGTTTCAATTCTCCTAATTCTCATGCAATTCTACAACAATCATAGTTATCCTCTACCGATAGCCCAAAACAAATATTTCTAAACCAATAAACAATTTTCAATAGAGATAAACTTTCCAAATTTGAATGATAATATATATCCAACTCCACCATCCTCATCAATATCAACCTAATTCCACATTTCCAACATCAATTTCATTATTTTTATAAAATCAACATTTGAGACATTTAGGGTAAAATCCCTTTTTCTTCCAAAATCAATCCCAAGTATCAAAATCAACCACTTCATCACAACTCAACTTTATTTTCAACACCACAATCATTTCCAAGAATCCATTTGAAAACCCCTCCTTTGATCTTTAACCCAAAACCCTAGATTTGTTTCAAAAATTCCCAAAATCACAATATTGTTTAGAAATAACAAATTACTAAATTAAAACTCATAGAAAGTCTGAAGAATCCCTACCTCAAGCTTAGAAGACAAGAGAGAGTGAAGAAAACTCAAAGAGGCGAAAATCAACTTTGCTCGATTAGAACGAAGCCCTCGTCGAGCTCTACCTTTTTAACAAAGGGACACGGGTGAAAAGATCGACAGATCTAGATGTATTTGAGTGAAATAGATGAGTTTCTGAGAGGGTAGGAGAAAATAAGGTTTTGAAATGTTTAGAGAGAGGAGATGTGAAAAAAGTGACTCGAAAAGTGACTTTATAAAGCGATATCTGTACAGACAGACTAGAGCGCCAAGAAGATCGCTCGGCGACGGATACAATAAGTTGCACCGCTTCGGTATAAGAAGCTTCACTTGAGTGAAGAATACCAATTTCGAAGTTTTCTGAGATAGAGAACCACCATTTGGAGCACAAGAAGGCTCACTTTCGGCGAACACCGCTCGAGCACAAGAAATACTACTCGGCGAAAAATGCCAACCCCAAAGATCTCTGCAAACTTGCAAAAATCTTTGAAGTCTACAAAGACGCTTGAGCACAAAAAGTGTCGCTTGAGCGAAGAAGCAAAATTTTAGGCAGCAGCAGTTTGAGAAACAAGCTACCATCCTGTTTCAAACACAATCAACAATCCCAATAGCCAAACCCATGAGAAATAAGGGAAAACAATACATGAATAACTGTATAAGGCAATGAAACCCGAATCCAAAACATAAAAAGGGTCTGATCTAAACCAACATCGCTATAGAGATGTTCCCTACGAGTTAATAAAGTCATTTTTGTGTTTTCTTCAGCTTTGTCTTAGACAAAGAATTAAGATCTTTTATGGACTAACCATCGGAACCCTTACTTTAGTAAAGTCCTCCAAGCACCCTCCACATTTTAAGTACTCTAAGAAACTGTTAGGATATCAAGCAAATATCAATGGACCCTCACAATTTAGATATAAATCAGAATATGACATCCATCGCATATTAACTTTTGTGTGCTTGAATAAAAAAATTCTAAATTAAATTTATAAAATAGAAAACCCAAAATAATTATGACTACACAAGTCATTCACACTCTTAATTTTGAATACTTCTTGTTTGCTTCTCTCCCCCACATTTGTGGTTATATATAACTTAGCACAAACAATATAGCTCATTTTTGAAAAGGGTCACTGTCACAACTAATAATTCATTTTAAATAAAATAATCTTTTATTCATTCAAAAGAAATATTTGTGACAAAAGAAAATTTAATTATCACTTCAAGTTCAAAAGATAAAACTCTCACGAGTAATTATTATTCTTATTTCACGGTTAATGTTTAAACTATCATGTTTAAACTTCTCCAGTATTAATGATTGTGTTAATGTTGCAAGAATACTACTACCATAATCAAACGGAAAGTATTTACACATAAAATATATATTTTCACATAATACTCCAAAAGGGATCCATTGAGTAGCATAAATATCATAATCACCATCACAAACCATTTGAGAGTATTCTTATATCAAAACACATAATCTCATATGATTGTCAATAATATTTTAATAAACAAGTAACTCACATAGTCATTACAAACAATTCAGTCTATAATCTCTAACTACATAAACTATGGTTTAAGAACAATATCATAATATCGATTCATGTAAAGGTCATCACATAAACATACATAATGTGTACCACATCAAAATATAAAATACTTACCTACAATTATTATAAAAATGTGAAGAATTGCTATGTTTTCTACTTTTTGTGTATTTCAAAAATATCCTTTCAAACTTATTAAATTAAATATCAACAAAACTACAAACAACATAGACATCTTTTGAAATTCAAACACCTTCAAATATCAAACACCTTCAAATAACCAAACACCTTAAAACATCGCAATCTACTATCAAATACCTTGAATGTTTTGGATTCACAACTTATATCCAATTATGCTATCACTTTGTAATTATTACCTTAAAATATCACAATCTACTATCAAATGCCTTGAATATTTTGAACTCATGACTCATATCCAATTATATTATCACTTTGTAACTATTTTTTACCCTTTAGTCTATACTAGAGATGGGACAGAAAATATTTCTTTATAAAATTAATTATGATTTTCCTTGATGTTTGGAAATTCTAGTCCAAACAGGCAAACCGGTTGTTCTTGATGGTTTTTGGTAGCGCAGTCACCAGGGATATTCTTGCAGAGTGGAGTAACCAGGGTATTAGGTACGCTTATGTCTTGTTTTTAATTGCATTTTAAGGCCTTATTTGGGTATTCTCAAATAATTTAAAAAGTCAAAAAATTACACAAAAAGTTAAAAAGTTAACATTATTCATCAAAATTCAACAATTATGGTTGCACAACTCCTAATTCAAATTTTCCTCTAAAAACCAATTTTCACAATTTTTTATTACACATTTTTCCATAAAAAATCAAAAAGTTAACCCAAACATCCATATTTTCAACCTCAATTTTTTAGTCAAAAAAGACAAAAAGTACACTTATTTAGTCTTTCCAAACTTGACCTAAATTTAATTGGTTTGAAATTTGAATTGCGATGCTATACTGAGCCAATGCATTACGTTTCTTTAATTGGCTTTTTTTAATCGTACGGTGGTCTTAAATTTATATCGAATGGTGCATAGTCTGCTTAAGGAGCAATTCTTGTATGTTTAATTGCTGGATATTGGGAGTGTTTGGCAAAGGATTCTTTTTTAGCTTTTTTGCTTTCCTCTTCTTTTATTATATTGGCACCAAAAAAAAAAATCCTTTAGAAAAAAATGTTGTGTTGGTTTTGTATTTTAAATCCACAAGTTTTATAATTTTTTCAACACCTTTTAATTTATAACCAGATTTATTTAAAGATAGCAAGACACAATAATTTTTTGAATTTTAAAACCATGAGTTTATATTTGATTATTTAAATATTTATATTATATTCTCTGAAATTGATATCTATCTATCTATCTATACTATTATATATGTGAACAACTCACTTTAGTGTCTTGAAGCCTACTTTTTCCTTTTGCCAAGTGAATTTTTTTTTTATCAAAAAAGAGAGAAAAAAAATTTATAAAGTGAAGTGCACAAGATTTGAACTTAAGATCTTGAGTTTGGAAGACAACACCCTTACCACTTGATCAACAAACACTACATATATTTTTAATTTAAAATTAAAATTTTATAAATTTAATAGCATACCCATCGGGTGGGCTTATACCCCTAGTATTATATAAAGTGTACATTTTAGTTGATGTAAACATGTGTTTAGATAATTATATTTCTTCTCTCTCTCTCTCTCTAAATATATATATATATATATATATTGTCTTTGTACGAGAAAGAAATATACCTTCTCGTATAATCCTGTTGATCAAGTCTGCGTTCTTCCGTACGACGTTGCTTTGTCACCTGAAAGCACAAACGTGAGCTAGCCGGCGGTTGTGTGTGTCGGAAACCTCTCCGATGCCTAAGTCAGTAAGCTAGACAAATAGGCAAAAGCTCTGTGTATTCAGAAAGCAAAATTGCATTACCTCTCCACAGGTGATATTGGTGAGCTTATATAAGTTTCGCGTGGCACAATCCTGGTAGGACTCTTACTTCTCCATGTAGAGTCCTCCTAGGATTCATACTTCTGGAAGATAATGCTTATCCTCCAACACCCCCCTCACCGCTTAAACCAAGTGAGATGGTTTTACCACAGCCGAACTACCTTACGACCGAAGTAAAGTATATGTGATCCGCAACCAAACTATATTTAGTCCGACTCTCCAACATGACCGAAGTTACCGCTAGCTCGGCTCCTACCTTAATTTCTCTTATATCGGCTTTCCCATGCTAAGACCGAGCTGTCCATAAGAGTGGAGCCGAACTAATTACTGAAGACCGAATTCCTCTAAACTCATCTCATAACCGAAGTAGACACAAACTTTATGTGACCGGACTAACTTCCACGGTTGCGGCCGGTTTAACTCAGAGGCTATTTCCTCAGACCGGAGTAAACTTATACGGCCTTTCTTCGTAGTGCAGCCCAAAATGACCCACTACTTAGCTTGGCCCAATATACTCAGCTCGGCTCAATTTTCACATAAATTACCCTCTCAATTGCTCCTTAATTCCATCTGCACAGCATGATAGGGATTACCTGTCTATAAACCGAGCTAAAGTTGTAGCTTATTCAGCCGAGCTAAAATCCTTTTAACTTCTCTAGCCGAGCTAAAAAATCATTTAGCTTTTCCAGCCGAGCTAAACCCAGGCCGAGCTACGCACGTCCGGCCAAACGTCTCTTCAGTCACAGCAACTGAAGCGTTCATCATTCCAATGATACGTGGCAGCCTTTTATTGGCCATTCACAGCTGTCACGCCGTTCTTCGTGCTTCGTGAATTTGAACAGTTCCCGCCCTTTTGCCTCTTCACAAAACACACCTCACTTTTGAATCATACCTTACTCTGTTCATCTTCTCTCTCTTTGTGCCTCTGTTCTGAGCTTGGAGCTGCTGCGTTCGAGTTCTTTAGTGCTGCCTTTGCTTCTACCTCCATCTTCTTCCTCTTTCTCTGGTAAGCTTTTAAAAACCCGTTTCTGTTTTCTTGTTTTTGCTTTCGTTTTAATCCATAGCAGTCTTATTTTGTATATTTGCAAAGCACTTTTCTGTTTCCAATAGTATTTGAAGTTTTCTGCAAAAAACCTTCACAAGAACACTATGAATATAATGAAATGGCAAGTAGAACACCTTTTTGATCTTTGCACATGCCCCAACCGGACTAGAACACTGTTCTTGCTATATACAGATTTAGGTAGACTGGAACCGAGCTAGAACTTGTACATTTCACAGTAATTTTAATAGGCCACCAACTGATTCACACTAGCCGAAGTGAAAACACACCGAACTAGAAATATCGGCCCTTGACCGAGCTACGCCTTGGGGGCTAAGCCAGTTTTCTCAGTTCCTAAACTGGACCCAAAAAGCTGCCCCTTGATGCTTAACCGGAGTAACAAAAACCATAGGCCGAACCGAGATAACAAAACATCTTGGCGAACCGAGATCACATGCACCTTAAGAAAACCGAGGTAGGTCCTGTAGTACACTGCGTAGCCGAAGTAGGACCTGTCTTTTCTTACATTGTTTTTTTTTTTTTTTTGGTAGCACGGTCAGCGATCTGTGCTTAACACCTTGTTTTCCACTTTGCAGACTTAGGTTGCGGGCACTTCCTCAAGGCCACCGAGCTCTGAGCACACTTATTCGAGAGATAATTTATTCCTAACTTATACAATAAATGGGAAGTATAGGTTCCTAGAATTCAGAAGGATTACAATATTCCAACCGATGTAAACCTCACCCTAATAGAACAAGATGTAGATCCTTGGGACAACGAAGGCTTTGTCCCTTTACCTCCAATCAATAATAGAAACCGGACTCGATTCGATTCAACTCTTAATATGTGAATTCTTAAGACAAACCAGACTATGCCCCACCCAGCTGTCCACCAATACATACCGAATAATAATAGGTATAGTCAAGATCAACCACCAAACCGTCTCAACCTCGGTTTGGCCAAGATACTTCACCAATACTCTATAGGATCCAAGAACGAAAGTGGTGTTATTACTTAAGAGTACGCTGGTGAGAAAAAATAATAAAACACACACCGGACAAAGACTTAAACGACGATGACTTTTTTTGGGTTTCTGGGAATTTTGAAGACCTTCAAGCCCAGATTCCTGGCCGAAGAATAAACTGGAAAAAAGGAGAGCCCAGTATACATACTTCGGTTGCATTTCACACTTTTTTTATTTTTATTTTTATTTCGGCTTTCCTCTCTGGACCGAACTAACAGTTAAACTTCTTTTGCAGATAAAGCCCATCTTCTATCGAACTACGGCTACCCAAACCTTGATGTTCTGCGCCCCGCACTGCGAGTAAAGGAGAGAAGCTGGGCAAAACTCCTGAATTTCGAGCCGACCTACCGATACTCCGGTCGCCGAAAAGCAAGAGTGACCGACTTCCTTCTCGAAGAGGCACCTGAACCGGACCCGACCTTGCCCCAGATCGTCCTAGTGCCACTTACTGCCGAACAAGAAATGGCAAAGAAGAACAGGCTAAAGGCCCTTCTGACCGCTACAACTACAACCGACGTGCGGACAACCGGCCAAGCCACTGAGACCGTGGTGGCCCTTCCATCACAGCAACCATCCACTTCTCGCCGAAACAAGCGCGCTCGGACTTCCCAAACTGAGCCACGTCTTGCCGATGAAGACGAGACCGTTCTTCCACAAAGCTCTCCTCCACGCCCCCAGCAAAGCCTCCAACCGGAGCAATCTGACCGAACTGCCACTTCCTCAAAATGGGCTCCTGTCCTTTCTTTTGACAACCGAGATATCACAACTGAAGATTCAGTGGTTGCTGAGAACGACCACTTATTGGCTTACAACCTAGCCAGAAAAGTGTGCCTTTCCAAGGACATGGAGCACCACTATAAACAACTCAACATCGAGCTGAAGTCAATTCGGTCCTCCACTAAGTCCATGATCCTGGTAAACAGCTTTCTTCTTTCTATGTAAATTTTTTCCAACTTCGAGTCCGGCTAACGTTACTTCTCCTTTGCAGGCTATCCAGAAAAACCAAGTCACTCACAGGAGGGTCATGGAGCTTAGGAGGAGTACAAGAGAGGCCATGGCTGAGGCTGAATCAAAACGCCGAATCGAAGAAGAAAAAAAGCAACTGGCCGAGCTCCGTGCTGAGAACGGTTGGTTGACCGAAGTGGTCAATTCAGCCGAGGCCGAGAAGCAAAGGATTGCCATTGAGACGAAGGATAGGTACCTACGTCACTTGGCTTCGATTGAGAAGAAAAAGGATGCCGAAATAAACGAACTAAAGGCTGGAATGAGAAAGTCCGAGAAAAGAGGTTTTAAAAAGGCCGAAGAAGCCTATACCCTCTAGTGTGACGCAGCCAAAGATCTCTTTTTCAAATGTGGCTGGAGGACTGCGGTGGAGAAGTTCGGTTGTACGCCCGACACTGAAGTCTACGACGCTCCACCGTACTCCATTCCAGCTTCACTTTCACAATACGCTGCCGATCTCCAAAGGCAGTTCCTTGAGGGGTCTGGTGACGAAGATGATGATGATGATGAGGATTCTGAAGAAGATGAACAAACTCCCACCCCGGTTGTCAATGAACAAAATAATCAAACAGTTCGGTCGGAGCCAATCATTGAAGACCAAAGGGACGAGCTACCATCAACTGAGACCGAGGTTCAAGTTGAGACCCAAGTTCAGGCTGAGACCGAGCTCCTTCAGCCTGCATCAGGCTCCGATCGCCACTGACTTAGGCGGATGTCAAGATGAATTTGATGCCGAACTAGATGCACTTCTCCACTGATTTTTTGTTTTTTTTCTTTTGTTTTTGAACTTTTTAATCGGCCGTAAATTTCAATTGTACTCGGTTTGCACTTTTAATGAAAAAATCTTTCTTCAACTTTTGTTTCGGTTTTGTATATGTATGCCTTCATTTGTAATGATTTTTGCATGAACTCATTTGCTCAACTGTGATCTCGGTTTAAGCTATCTAACTTACTAGCCAACCACTCTTCAGCTGATATAACTTACTTCGGCTGAAGAGTATCAGTGTTGGTTTAATCCAGCCAACCACTCTTCAGCCGAGATACTTACTTTGGCTGAAGAGTACAAGGTGTTGGTTTAGTCCAGCCAACCACTCTTCAGCCGAGATAACTTACTTGGGCTGAAGAGTATCAGTGTTGGTTTAATCCAGCCAACCACTCTTCAGCCGAGATACTTACTTTGGCTGAAGAGTACAAGGTGTTGGTTTAGTCCAGCCAACCACTCTTCAGCCATACACTTACTTCGGCTGAAGAGCAGCAGTGTTGGTTTAATCCAGCCAACCACTCTTCAGCCGAGATAACTTACTTCGACTGAAGAGTACAAAGTGTTGGTTTAATCCAGCCAACCTCTAAGTTGGTTTTTCCAGCCAACTTAGAATATAATGTTTGGTTATTCCGACCAAACGTCCTGCAGCCTGGATCCATATCCTGGGCTTAGGAAGGGTGTTGGGGTAATCCAGCCAACCTCTAAGTTGGTTTTTCCGGCCAACTTATGTTTACAATGTTGTTAACTTACTAAAGCTACTTTCTACTGAAAACAATTATGTTAAAGAATCGACTTGTTTTATTGGGAAAGTAAAAAATTACACATACTTAAAAGAAAAAAAAAAGCTAAAAATAAAACAACTTGAGATTTGCCGTGTTCCATGGCCTGGGAATTGCTTTGTCGTCCTCATCTTCCAAGTGGTATGCCCCTTTGCCTGCCAATCCGACCACTTTGTAAGGACCTTCCCAATTAGGCCCTAGCTTGCCATCTCCTGGAACTAAGGTATTTCCCATCACTTTGCGCAGCACCCAATCTCCGATCTTAAATTGCCTTGGATGCACTGTTTTGTTATACTTTCTAGACAACTCTTGTTGGTAGGAGGCGATGTGAACCAATGCTCTGTCTCTTCTTTCTTCCGCAATGTCAAGTTCCAAGGCTATTGCTTCTCTATTTAAGTCTGGATCAAAGTTTTCACTTTGGATTGTTGGGAGGCCAACTTCTAATGGGATGACTACTTCCATGCCATAAGCTAAGGAGAATGGTGTTTCTCCTGTCGACCGCCGAGGTGTGGTGCGGTAAGCCCATAAAACATGGGGAAGTTCCTCTGCCCACTTGCCTTTTGCTTGCTCTAACCTCTTCTTTAACCCATCCAGGACTACCTTGTTTGAAGCCTCTGCCTGACCATTCGCTTGGGGATATACCAGTATGGAATTGTAGAACTCTATTTTGTACTCTTCACAAAAGCCTCTGAAAATTCTGCCGTCGAACTAAGTGTCATTGTTTGAGATTAATGCCTTTGGTATGCCAAAGCGAGTGATAATATTCTGCCAGACAAATTTCTTTACATCTTTCTCTTTGATTGATGCCAAGGCTTCTGCTTCCACCCACTTTGTGAAGTAGTCGGTTGCGGCAAGAAAGAACTTTCTGTTGCCTGGTGCTGTTGGAAGTGGGCCTACTATGTCTAATCCCCACATTGCGAAAGGCCATGGACTAGTCAAAGGTAGAAGTTCTCTGGCAGGTTGGTGTATTTGGTGTGTGAATTTTTGACACTTTTCGCATTTTTTGACATACTTCTCTGAATCCGCTTGCATGTATGGCCACCAATATCCTTGTGAAATCGCTCAGATGCCAATGATCTTCCTCCTTGATGGTCGCCACATACCCTCATGTATTTGACATGGAATGCTTCCACTTTGCTGGGGTGAACACACTTTAAGTAAGGTCCTGTGAACGACTTCTTGTACAATGCCAAGGATGGAGAGAGCCAAAACCGCTGCGACTTTGCTCTTATTCTGTTGGCTTCTTTCTTCTCTTCTGGGAGGGTGCCGTCCTTTAGGAATAGTCTGATAGGATTCATCCAAGAAGGACCTAACTCTGCACAACATACCTCTTCAGCTTCTGGGTCTTCAATGCTTGGTCTAGGCAGATAGTCGATTAGTAATGGGTGAGGAATGGAGGTGTCTGCCATTGAGGCGAAGAATGCGAGTTCGTCTGCTTTGCTGTTTTCCTCTCTGCCGATCTGTTCTATCCTCACTACTTCGAAATTCTTTATCTCTGTTCTGACCAAGTCTTGGTACTTGGCCATCCTATCATCCTTTGCCTCGTAGTCGCCAGATATTTAATTCACCACCACCGCGAGTCAGTCAGAAACCATTAGTTCGGTGGCTTTCATGTAGAATCTT
This sequence comes from Camellia lanceoleosa, assembly GCA_025200525.1. NCBI lineage: Eukaryota > Viridiplantae > Streptophyta > Magnoliopsida > Ericales > Theaceae > Camellia > Camellia lanceoleosa. The sequence continues at coordinate 87,032,621 of CM045760.1, read as the reverse complement.
GACTTGAGACTGCTAGAAGCGCTTCATACTGCTTCATTATTTGATCTTTGGGAAGCCCAAAGTTGATTACCGCTCCACTACTAGGCGTCGAGAGATGAGGACTATGCCAAGTCCTGCTCCATGCCTATTGGATGCTCCATCTACAAAGAGCTCCACATCTCCCCAACGAACAACTTCCAGCAAGTGAAGGGATCAGATGATGCCTTGGGATCTTCTATGTTGCTGGTGTCTTCTTCAGAGTCCATGCTCGCTGTCTGCCTCTTACTATCTGATTGTACCAAGTCGCTATTTCCTGGTAAGTTCTGCCTTGGTGTTGCATTGTTTGGTTTCTTCTTCCTTTCCTTACTTGATGCGCCTTGGGGCTGGTGAGTAACCAATACAAGGGTTGCGTTATTCACGTCAACTTTCATTCCTAGTTCGGTTGCTTGATTAGGTCGATCAAGCGAATGTGATGACTTCCTGGTGTGAATTCTGCGACGAAGTCTGCCAATGCTTGTACTTTTGTTGCGGTCCTTGGTTGGAACTTGATGTCGAATTGTCCCAACTTTACTGCCCACTTCAGAATTCGCCTAGAGAAGTTCGCCCTTTCAAATAAAGCCTTTAATGGGAAGGCTGTGAGAACAACTATTGTATGGGCGTGAAAGTAATGTGACAACTTCCTTGAGGCCATCATCAAGGCCAATGCCAGTTTCTTCAGTGGCAAGTATCTTGTTTCGGCGCCCAGTAACGTCTTGCTGACATAGTAGATAGGCAAGTGTTGGATTCCTTCTGTGCGGACCAACACCGCGCTAATTGCATGCTGTGATACCGCCAAGTATAAGAAGAGTTCTTCTCCAGGGATTGGTGTTACGAGTAGTGGTGGAGAAGACATGTATTCTTTTAGGTTTTCCAGGGCTTGGTCGCATTCTTCGTCCCATTCAAACTTACCTTTCAGTGCATGGAAGAATGGTCGTAGTGTCATCGATGACCGCTTATAAACCGATTGAGCGCAGGTGAATCTTGGTGAGATGTACTTCCTTCGAAGTTTGGCCTCTCCAAATCCCAAATGGCCTTGATCTCGAGAAGTGCGCCTCTATACCTCGGTTGGTCACCAAGAAGCCTAGGAATTTGCCAGACCCTACTCCGAACGCACACTTCGACACGTTGAGGCGTAACTTATGCTTCTTCAGGATCTTGAACATCTCATCTAGGTCCTTGAGATGATCATTCTCATCCTTGCTCTTGACCACCATATCGTCAATGTATGCTTCCATTGTTCTGCCCAGCAATGGTTCAAACATTTTGGTGACCATTCTGGGCAGCCCTGCGTTTTTTAGGCCAAAGGGCATAACCTTGTAGCAGTAGAGTCCTCTTGGAGTTGTGAAGGATGTGACCTCCTGGTCTGGTTCATGCATGGCGATTTGGTGATAGCCTCTGTATGCGTCCAGAAAGCTAAGTCGGTTGTGTCTTGCTGTTAAGTCCACTAGTTGATCTATCCGAGGCAAGGGGAAGCTATCTTTTGGGCACGCCTTATTGACCATTTTGTAGTCGGCGCAGACACACCACTTGTCATTCTTCTTTGGTACTACAACAGTGTTGGAGATCCATCTTGGGTAGTGCACCTCTCTGATTGCCCCTACCTCCAGCAGGTTTCCTACTTCCTCCGCCACTATTTCGGCGTGACGGAGTGCCGATCTGTGGGTGCGCTGAATGATTAGCCTGGCAAAATGGTGGACATTGAGTTGGTGGCAAATGAAGTTGGGATCAATGCCTGGCATGTCGTATGGGGTCCAGGCAAACACTTCGATGTTGGAGGTCAGGAATTCCAAGACTTCTAATCTCTCAGTGCTGGACAACGACGAACCAAGTAAGAAGAACTTATCCGAGTTCTTCTCATCTATCCTGACTTCCACCAAGTCCTCCACTGCTTTTCGACTAGTCATGGTTTGCCTACATCCGCGAATAGTTCATTACTCTCGGTTCTTCCACCGAATGAACATATCCTTTGGCAAGACGGCTGCTCACTATCACAAAGCAACGCTTGACATGATCTGATCTCCATAAACTTCTTTTATCACTCCGGTGTTGTTGGGAAACCGCATCACCTGGTGGTAGGAGGACGCCACCGAGCGCATGGCGAGCAGTCATGTTCTGCCCAAGATAATGTTGTAAGTGGAGGGGACTTTCAACACCCAGAACTCCACCTGTTTCGTCACACTCCCTGCTCTGACCGGGAGAATAATTTTGCCGACGGGCCATTCTGGCATAGAGTTGAATCCGATGAGGGGAGATACTGCTGGTGCCAAGTCTTTATCTTGTAACTTGAGTTGCTTGAAAGTTTTATAGTACATAATTTCACACGAGCTACCATGGTCACTCAGAATCCGCTTGACGCCAAAATCCTTGACTCGAGTAGCGACCAAGGCATCGTTGTGAGGGCAATAGATCCTTGCCAAGTCTTTATCCGAAAAAGACATGACATTTGTGGCTTCTGCCTTCCCCTTCTTGACAGCTGGTTGGGCACTTAGCACCTCTCTTAAATGCTCCGCCTTTTTGATTGAACCTCTGAGCTCGTATACACGCTCAGGTTCAAAGACTCCATGTATTACGTTGATGATGCCTTGAGGTGGGGCATTGTCACGACCCAAACCGACCTAGGGTTTAGCACCAGAATCGCCAAGAATCCGAGATTATCAAGGCCCTCTTGAAAAGATGTCTGATTAAACAGTCTGAGGGCCTAGCGGAAGCCAATACAGTAAATAACTAGTGTCCATTGAGCTGTGAAAATCTGTATGCCAAAAACATTTTTCATTCATACATGCATTTATACAGTTCAAAACGGTATAGTCTGTACAATTATTCACAACATTCAAGATCTGAGGACTTAATCTCTTGTGATCTGAGAAGGTCGGTATGATCTATCTGATGGCCCCCAAAAACAGTACATGAGGCAGACAGGGGAAAAACAAAATCCCAAAGCCATAGCATGGCAACTAGGAACCTCGCTGTGAGGCACACAATTTGGTGACAAAGCGGGGTGACCCACGCTCCTAGCTCCGGTCTGGCTGCTGAGAACCTACATATATATATATATAAACAGTGAGCTAAAGCCCAGTGAATAACATAATGTGTAAAGAGGTTATGAATGAATGTCCTTACAGTAATGAAATCAATGCATTATCAAGATTCAATCTTTTATTTTACCAATCAGTATTTCAATCAATCAGTCATATGTGGTACATCCATTAGCCTATAAACAGTAGGTCCAAAAGGACCGGGCCTTAACAGACCCAACAATAATGATGGCCATCAATCAGTAAACAGTATGGTTCCACAAGGAAACCGACAGAGCTCTGTAACAGTCAATAACAGTGGGTGCTAAGGATGCCTGTCTGATTAATACAGACATACATTCATTCGATAAACAATATCGATTCAATAAACAATTGATTCGAGATTCAAAATATAACCACTTTGAACATATCTTTACACAGTCTGTTACTCACGGAGATTGGGCTATCGGTAGCTAGATGGCGTCCCGTGAGCCAACCCTAAGCAGGTTAGCAAATAGAACACACACTAAGTTACACAGTTGGAAAGGATGATAATTAAATCCCTAAATTCCCTCGGTGTGGTTCTATGTCTAAATCCTCATCAAGATGTCTTAAACTAGGCCTAAGAATGCCTAGGATGGGATGAGGATGCAAAAAATCTGATTGGAAGGCATTTTTCAAAAGTTCTTTGAAAGCAGGGTCTCGCTCGGCGAGCCTTCCTTCGGCGAGCTTTCAAAATCAAAAGGCTTCGCTCGAGCGAACAATCCTTCGCCGGCGGTCACGATGAAACAGTAAAAGTACTGGTTGCTCGATTTTTACGCGCGATACCACGCTCGATGCTCGCTCGAGCGGAGTCCTGAATAAAGGTGCTCGCTCGAGCGAGGAATATTTCGCTCGAGCGAGGAAGCAAAATCTGAATTTCAGTTGTCTCCCAAGTTCGAACCAAGTATTCAACCATCCAAAACTCAACCTCTTGGCCCCAAATTCTGGAAAATACACTTAAACTCAATGTATAACAAGTTTCAAAAGCTAATTTGCACATGCAAGGGCCAAGGGTTGGTCAATTAAAGCCATTTCCAAATCTATTTTCAAGAACACTTTCAAAACATGTAATGCATGGGTTTCAAATCAACTTCAAGCTTCACAAGCCAATTCTCAAGATGAATTCAATGCTCTCTCTCTAACTCTCTTACTATGGTCGGCTGAAGTATAGGAAAATGGCTGATCAATAGGTGTAGTTAGTGTAATAAGGCTCCATCATAATAATAAACAAAGGTCCACTATAGGTGGCAATTTGGTAGATAAGCCTAAGTTCGCAATTAGCTCATTTTAATCTAGTTTAATCATTCCTAATCGATTTTGGGGTAAATATATCATAAAATCATAAATATTCTACCGATCCCAAAACATCAAACGGTTTCTAAATCGGCCGCCGATAAGGCCTTCAATTAGCAGTTTAAACATATGAATTTAAACAGATAGTCATTCAATCAAACAGAAGCAATATGCGATTCGATAAATAAACTCATTCAATTTCAGTTTCGATTTCAATCAGGTAGTTCGGTATCTCATTCAGTTCACTTATCAGTCATAATCAGTTCAGTTTATCAGTGATCAGTAGCTAATTCAGTCGTTAATCGGTAATTAAAACGAGGGTTGTTACAGTCTCCCCTCCTTATAAGGAGTTTAGTCCTCTAAACTCGAGTTACCTTCAGTCTGGAGGAAAACAGGGTCCAGTGGGAACAAATCAGGATATCTTTTCATCATGTCATCTTCCCTTTCCCAAGTGGCATACACACCACCATGATTCTGCCAGTCAACTTTCACTAGCGGGATCTCTTTGTTTCTCAGTTTCTTGATCCGTCTGTTCACAATCTGTATAGGCCGTTCCTCGTAAGTGTAGTCATCACTAAGCACTATCCGAGTAGGCTCAATCACATGAAACGGATCTCGAAGATAGTCTCTCAACATCGAAATGTGGAAGACGTTGTGCATATGCTCCATTTCAGGAGGGAGCGCAACTTGATACATGCCGGATTGATTTTCTCAATAATCGTCTGATCCGACGCACCTCGGCGCTAACTTGCCCTTGACTCCAAAAGCGAGTGCGGCCTTTCATCGGTGTCACTTTCACAAACACGTGATCACCCACTTCATACTCTCTATCCGTCTTCTAACATCCGCATAACTTTTACATCTACTCATGCGGTTTTAGGTCTCTTTGTATCAATTTCACTTTCTCGATCGTTTCATATACAATCTGGGCCCAAGCAAGGCCCATCTCAACTTCGCCCAGATTGGAGATCTACACTTCTGCCATACAATGCCTCGAAGGCGCCATACTGATACTCAAATGGTAGGCATTTGTTGTTGTGGCGAATTGATAATGGCGAGATGACTTTCCCAATTTCACGAAAATCCGGGACACACATTCTCGAGATCCTCTAGAGTCTGGATCGTCCTTTCTCGACCGCCATCTGTGGAGGATGATAGGTGCTACTCGGCCTCAATTCAAGATTCCAATGCGGTCATAGGCTTTGCGAACCTCGATGTAAACTTGAATCCTGTCGAAACAATAGATCTGAGCACTCCATGCAATCTCACAATTTCATCAATATAGATAACTGACCAATTTATGCGCATTATAAATTGTCTTGACAGGTAGCAAGTGTGCAGATTTAGTCAATCTATCAACAATAACCCAAATAGAGTCCATACCTTTCCTGGAGCGAGGTAATCCAACAATGAAATCCATCGTAATATGCTCCCATTTCCATTCTGGTATGGGTAAGGGTTGCAGTAAGCCTGCAGGTCGCTGATGTTCCGCTTTAACTTGTTGGCAGTGAAGACATTTAGACACAAAGTCGGCAATTTCCTTCTTCATTCCTGGCCACCAAAAATTCTGTTTCAGATCTTGGTACAAAATCTGTAGGTCATAGTCTTTGATCAGTTCAAGCCATCTCCGCTGTCTCATATTCAATTCTTTCTGTGTGAAAAAGTACTTCAGGCTCTTGTGGTCAGTATACACTTCACATGTTGCTCCATACAAATAGTGACGCCAAATTTTCAGTGTAAACACTACTGCAGCAAGTTCTAAGTCGTGAGTCGGGTAGTTCTTTTCATGTGGTCTCAACTGTCGGGAAGCATACGCAATAACTCTCCCATTCTGCATTAAAACACACCCTAAACCTTTATGAGAAGCATCACTAAATACAGTATAACCATCCGTACCTGAAGGTAGAGTCAGAATCGGTGCAGTCACAAGTCTGGTTTTCAATTCTTGAAATGCTGATGCCCTCCGTCGATCGATCAAATGATATCCCTTTCGTGTCAAGCGAGTCGATGGTAAGGCAATTTTGGAGAAGTCTTTGACAAATCTCTGTAATATCAATGATCCCAAAAGCTTGTTCGGTCACATTTGTTGGTCTAGGCGATTCACTCTGACTTTAATTTTCTGCGGATCAAGAAATTCCATCTTTGCTAACAACATGTCCCAAAAACATAACATGGTCGGCCAAAATTCACACTTAGGCAGGTTTAGCATCGATTTACATTCTCTTAAGGTTTGCGAGGCAAGTCTCGAGATGATGTTCATGTTCTTTTCTGATCTTAGAATAAATCAGGATGTCATCAATAAATACCACAATAAAATCATCAAGGTATGGTTTAAAAATTCTGTTCATGAGGTCCATAAATGCAGCAGGGGCATTCGTGACTCCGAATGGCATAACTAAAAATTCGTAGTGGCCATACCTCGTTCTGAAAGCAGTTTTATCAATGTCTTCCGGTTTGACTTTCAGTTGATGGTACCCCGATCTAAGATCAATCTTGGAAAATACTTGTGCACCCTGTAACTGGTCAAATAAATCATCAATACGCGGTAATGGATATTTATTCTTTACAGTTACCTTGTTCAGTTCGCGGTAATCAATACACAGTCTCAGTGAACCATCTTTCTTCTTTACAAACAAAACAGGTGCACCCCACGGTGACGTACTGGGTCTGATAAACTTCTTGTCTAACAGTTCCTGCAATTGTACTTTCAATTCCTTCAGTTCAGTTGGAGCCATTCTGTAAGGAGCTTTAGATATCGGCTGTGTACCCGGAATCACATCAACTGTAAATTCAATCTCCCTGTCAATCAAATCCCCTGGTAGGTCATCTGGAAACACATCTGGAAATTCTCTGACTATAGGAATGCAATCCACATCAGTTTTAACACTATCGGTGAACCGATCAATCTGAGCGAAATACCCTTTACCCCTTTCTAATCAATTTCATGGCTTTCAGAAGAAATCAAGTATGGGGAGGTACCACTCAATCCACTAAAAACAAATTCGGGCAAACCGGTGGGCGGAAAATAACTTGTTTTGTCACAGTCAATAGTAGCATGATATTTACGTAGCCAATCCATCCCAATATTACATCAAAATGATCTATGTTCAATGGCGATAAATCAATAAATAGGTGCATATCCCCAACAATAATCTCTGGCGGGATACATATATGCACATGTCATGGATCCCCCAAGGTGATAATCTGACTAGCAAATAGTTCATGGGTTCTAAGGGTCTATTCAATTTTCTCGAAAAAGCATCGACACATAAGAATGTAGACCGAATCAATCAATACATATGCATTTTGAGTACAAATAGAAAGAATCCCTGACACGACGGTCTCGGTATTCTGGACATCTCCCGGCACTAGGGCGAACACTCCGCCCTGCCTCATAGGCTCTTTCCCGGTAGCTTTGGGGTTCGGTTTTGGTGTTGCGGTGATCTTTCTTTCGCTTGGTGCGACTTTACTCTTTGAGGCGGAGGCGATCTTTGATTACATGGCCCACTTTGCCACACGAAACAAGCTCAATCGATAGCAAACCCCTTTGTGCTTGTTGCCACATCTTGGCGGTGGAGTAAACCCACTCCCTTGGAGGCTGCTAGTCGTCGACCGTGATACATTTCTTGTTCTTTGGGTTATGCTTGCCTTTCTTAAATTTAAAAACCATCTTTTACCTTGCCACTCGGTTGTTGGTGTTTCAGATTGTTTTACCGCTGCAATATTTATCTCGGCCATCAATGCCCGGTCGAGAACACCCACGAAAGTTGGCATTTTCAAAACACTTATTCGGTCCTGTATCGCAGCGCTAAGGCCTCCTTCAAACCTTCTGGCCTTCTTATATTCGGTATCCACCATTTGTGGTGCATACCTGGCAAATTCGGTGAATTTCTTCTCATATTAAACCAGACATATTGCCTGTCTCATTGTTCAAACTCGATCACTTTTACATCTCTCGATGCCTTTGGGAAAATACTTTTCAAGAAGGACTCCTTGAGCGAGTCCAAGTCACAATAGTATTCGCCTCACGGGTCAACATCCACCACCTTCTTGCTTCTTCACGAAGGGTGAAGGTTGCTAATAATACTTTGTTGGCTTGAACGCGAAACATCTCAAACAACTTTTTAGGTCTCAAGAACCCAAGCTTGACCTTTAACGGTTCTAAGCCTCCACTGAAAGAATGGCGGTTTCATCTTCTTGAACTTATGGGTCGGTGCAATAATGTCCCCTCATTAGCATTCACATTACATACATTTTGTTAGGTTGCACGGAGGAGGTGGGGTTGTTGGTTAGGTTGTTGATCCGATCTCTCAATTATCGGTCCCATCATTTGTTCAAGTCTGGCCATTACGGCCTCGAGAGGATGATGATTCAGTTCATTTGCATTATCTATTTCACTATAGCGATTATAACAGTTATCATTATAAAGCAGTTGTACAATTAAGCAGTTTAACACTTTAACATGTAATCGATCGATCAAAAGCACACACTTTTCAAGTTCATGAGATGCCCTAATTGCTTTTCTAGGACACCTATAGCTCATTTGGACACGTGTGTGCGGTATAACTTCGTGGTTAAGTATCGCTCGATACCACTCTGTCACGACCAAACCCGCCCTAGGGTTTAGCAAATCGGCGATGTCAAGAGATTACAGAAGGCCTCTGAAACGATGTCTGATTAAGCAGTCTGAGGCCTAGCGGGAAGCCATATAAATAACTAGTGTCCATTGAAATTGTGAAAATCAGTATGCCAAAAACATTTTTCATTCATACATGCATTTATACTGATTCAAAAGCGGTATAGTCTGTACAATTATTCACAACATTGATCTGAGGACTTAATCCCTTGACTGATAAAGGTCGATAACGATCTATCTGATGGCCCCAAAAAGCGATACATGAGGCGAGACGGGGAAAAAAAATCCCAAAGCCATAGCATGGCAACTAGGAACCTCATTGTGAGGCACACAATTTGGTGACAAAAGCGGGGTGACCACGCTCCTAGCTCGATGCAGCCGAGAACCTACATATATATATATATAAGCATGAGCTAAAGCCCGATGAATAACATAATGTGTAAAGAGGTTATGAATGAATGTCCTTACAGTAATGAAATCAATGCATTATACAGTATTCAATCTTTCGGTATTTCAGTCAATCAGTATTTCAATCAATCAGTCATATGTGGTACATCCATTAGCCTATAAGCATAGGTCCAAAAGGGCCATATGAGACCAACAATAATGATGGCCATCAATCAATAAGCAGTATGGTTCCACAAGGAAAGCAAGCGAGCTCAGTGATCAATAACGATGAGTGGGTGCTAAGGATGCCTGTCTGATTAATCTGAGGACATACATTCATTCAATAAACAATATCGATTCAATAAGCAGTTCGATTCGATATTCAAAATATAACCACTTTGAACATATCTTTACACAATCTGTTACTCACGGTGATTGGGCTATCGATAGCTAAGCGCGTCCCGTGAGCCAACCCTAAGCGATTAGCAAATAGAACACACACTAAGTTTCTGATTGGAAATGATGATAATTAAATCCTAAATTCCCTCGGTGTGGTTCTATGTCTAAATCCTCATCAAGATGTCTTAAACTAGGCCTAAGAATGCCTAGGATGGGATGAGGATGCAAAAATACAGATTGGAAGGCATTTTTCAAAAGTTCTTTGAAAAGGGTCTCGCTCGGCGAGCCTTCCTTCGTTGACGAGCTTTCAAAATCAAAGGCTTTCGGCGAACAATCCTTCGCTCGAGCGGTCTGATGAAACAGTAAAAGTACTGGTTGCTCGATTTTTACGCGCGATACCACGCTCGATGCTCGCTCGAGCGGAGTCCTGAATAAAGGTGCTCGCTCGAGCGAGGGATCCTTCGCTCCAGCGGGGGAGCAAAATCTGGAATTTCAGTTGTCTCCCAAGATTCGAACCAAGTATTCAACCATCCAAAACTCAACCTCTTGGCCCCAAATTCTGGAAAATACACCTAAACTCAATGTATAACAAGTTTCAAAAGCTAATTTGCACATGCAAGGGCCAAGGGTTGGTCAATTAAAGCCATTTCCAAATCTATTTTCAAGAACACTTTCAAAACATGTAATGCATGGGTTTCAAATCAACTTCAAGCTTCACAAGCCAATTCTCAAGATGAATTCAATGCTCTCTCTCTAACTCTCTTACTATGGTCGGCTGAAGTATAGGAAAATGGCTGATCAATAGGTGTAGTTAGTGTAATAAGGCTCCATCATAATAATAAACAAAGGTCCACTATAGGTGGCAATTTGGTAGATAAGCCTAAGTTCGCAATTAGCTCATTTTAATCTAGTTTAATCATTCCTAATCGATTTTGGGGTAAATATATCATAAAATCATAAATATTCTACCGATCCCAAAACATCAAGCGGTTTCTAAATCGGCACGATAAGGCCTTCAATTAGCATTTAAACATATGAATTTAAGCAGATAGTCATTCAATCAGCGAAGCAATATGCGATTCGATAAATAAACTCATTCAATTTGATTTGATTTCAATCGGGTAGTTCGGTATCTCATTCGGTTCACTTATCGGTCATAATCGATTCGGTTTATCGGTGATCGGTAGCTAATTGATCGTTAATCGGTAATTAAAGCGAGGGTTATTCTGAGCATCTCTTGGCATGCCGTTGGGGTTATTATGGTCTGAAATTTGGGCGTAGCCCTCGCCCGATGTATTTGTCCGGTGGCTCTTTGCCACCAATTCCTCAAGATGTTGCCTCAGCGGCGTGCAATTCTCGATCACGGTGCCCTTTTCTTTGTGGAAGGTGCACTGGATCTGTCATCATAGTCATACGGGCCTCGCCTAGCTTGGTAGCCACTTGACGAAGGGCTCGTCTCGTATCTCACTAAGTATCTGATAGATCGGTTTCTTAAATACCGTGGTTATGGCGGTGCGGACTCTCAACCATCTCTTGTCTGGTCCTCGCCATTGTCTACTTTGCCTCGTCGCGTTCGGTTTGGCAATCTCGTATTGACCTTTCTTTGAGGTCTTCTTCTCTGGTGTTGTGGTCACGCCGATTTTTGCTTTAACGCAGCGCCATCCTCTTCCACTGATGTCTTGATGTACTCTCTCCATCAGGGTCTCCATGGTGAGGGGTGGTGTCATGGTGATAGAGTCCCTCGATGCATTCTCATTGGAAGGCCTCTTTGTATTCTTGATGGCAAGATTGGTGAGGCGATCCCCAATCTGGTTGAATGTTTCCCGATGCTTGTTGTTGTATGACCTCAGAGTCTCCTTGTCACCCATATCGATGGAGAGTAATTGGTCGATCTCTACTGGGGTTTTAGTGTTTGTTCTGAATCACGTTACGAATGCCTCCGCCAGTTGTGCCCAGGAGGCTATGCTGCCCTCTGGAAGCTTTTCAAACCAAGTCAAGCCTAGGTCGCCGAGGCTTGAAGGGAATATGATGCACATCAAGACCTCGTTCCGCCGGTATACAGCCATAACCTGGCGAAAGTGGCGAAAGTGTGAGTAGGGGTCTGTCTTCCCCTCATACGTTGTGAATTTGGGTTGTAGGAAGCCTGACGGAAGGGGCGCGTTCTCTATTGCTGGGACGAATGGTGAGGTCTGCAGCCTCGCCAATGCCTTGTCTGTTGGTTCGTATGCCAGGCGCGGCATTGGCATTCCAACCTCGATGCTTCCATGCGTCCGAGGAGCCAACCGCTGTAAGGCAGGAACCTTGTGTGGATCGCGCGCCCTGGCGTCCTCCTTCCATTGTGCCTTCTCTTCTAGCATGGATCGTAGGTCGGACGATCTAGGTAATTCTGTTTGTCTAGACCTCGTCTGGTGCGTGTGTAAGGGCCAATATGTGCTTCCCTCAGTGTATGACCTCTCAGACCTCGTCCTCTCAGACCTGGAGTGACGAGTCCTGGAAGATCTGGATTGCGTGTCTTTGTCACGAGGCTTGTTCTCTGCTTGAGAGGTGTAGAATTCCTACTCGACCCTCACGAGTGGCGAGGGGTCTTGTTGTTGCGCCCTCTCCTGCCACTTCTTTACCTTTCACTGGCGCTTTAAGGATTCCATGTCGCCGCCATTTGCGTGATAATTCGTCTTGTTCCTGACGCGATCCTCCAAAGTTTGAGGATCAATCGCCGTCATTGTCTTTACGGGCTTTGCGAGCAGAGAGATGAGCTATTATTCGCCTTCGTCCTTGCATCCCTCGAATTTTGTCTTTGCGGTTCGAGTTTCGCCGTGGGAGTGACCACTGGTAGGCCTTCGCGCCTTGCACCCCCATCTGGAGTTAGTCCGTCGGCGGCAGATTGAGGTAACTCTTCGTTGTTCGCCATTGATTTTTTTAAAGGAAAAGCTTGATCAAGAGGTTGTTCTTATGCGAATTCCTGAGCGGCGCCAATTATGCGGAAAGAAATATACTTTCTCGTATAATCCTGTTGATCAAGTCTGCGTTCTTCGTCTGACGTTGCTTTGTCACTGAAAGCACAAGCGTGAGCTAGCCGTGGTGTGTCTTGGAAACCTCACCGATGCCTAAGTCAGTAAGCTAGACAAATAGGCAAAAGCTCTGTGTATTCAGAAAGCAAAATTGCATTACCTCTCCACAGGTGATATTGGTGAGCTTATATAGGTTTCGCGTGGCACAATCCTGGTAGGACTCTCACTCCTCCATGTAGAGTCCTCCTAGGATTCATACTCCTGGAAGATAATGCTTATCCTCCAACACCCCCCTCATTGCTTAAACCAAGTGAGATGGTTTTACCACAGCCGAACTACCTTACGACCGAAGTAAAGTACATGTGATTCGCAACCGGACTATACTTAGTCCGACTCTCCAACATGGCCGAAGTTACCGCTAGCTCGGCTCCTACCTTAATTTCTCTTATATCGACTTTCCCATGCTAAGACCGAGCTGTCCATAAGAGTGGAGCCGAACTAATTACTGAAGACCGAATTCCTCTCAACTCATCTCATAACCGAAGTAGACACAAACTTTATGTGACCGGACTAACTTCCACGGTTGCGGCCGGTTTAACTCAGAGGCTATTTCCTCAGACCGGAGTAAACTTATACGGCCTTTCTTCGTAGTGCTGACCCAAAATGACCCACTACTTAGCTTGGCCCAATATACTCAGCTCGGCTCAATTTTCACATAAATTACCCTCTCAGCCCAATATACTCAGCTCGGCAAAGCAAGGCATTTGTAGGATATGTGTGTACAACCACCCTCATAGTCATTTCTCAAGCTCAAAAGAGTGTGGTACTTTCGACTCTCGGGCCAACCGAGCATCGCAATGCGATGGCGAGAAGCCAAGTGTGTACAAGTCAATGAATGCACAAATAGACTCGATGAGCTTCCACCCTATCATACACGATCAAGGATGTGGCGACTAAGAAATGAGGCACGTTTATCACTATGAGTATGAAACGCCCTTTGTTTCTCGTGTTTGGATTAACGTCTGATCCAAACACATGCAATGCAATACAAACATGTTATCTTGGCATGTTTTACTTTGATTCATTTTGTTTACTTGTTTTAGATTACCGATAACTCCTTTACCGATTAATTCCAAAAGTGAGAAGTCCTCTAATGGGAAAGACGGACCAAGCCACAAGCTTCTTGAGCATGAAAGAAGCATCATGCCGTTGGTTAGTAGAAACCCTCAAGAGAAGGCTAAAACTATTAGACATGAACGCCTCAATTTCGTGCTCAAACCAACAAAGGGCTTAAGACCACTTTCGAAAGTGACATAACAAATGAAAGATGAAATGCAATGGCACATATTCTAGCACTGAAATAGGATGCTAAATGACATCAAAGCATGAAAATGATGCATGCAAGACATGCTCGGAGTCGAAAACATTGAAGCTAGCAAAGAGCATAACACTAGAACCATGCAACACCATGCTTAGGGACTAATCCAGCCCCAAATAGACCTCATGCATGCCAAAATAGTGGCTAAAATGGGCTGAAATGATAGCATGAAAAGGAAAATGCATGCTCAAATGATGGCTATAAGCGAGGCACAAAGCTTAACTCTCAAGAGCACTTAAAGAGTGATTCAAGTGGAAGCATGGCAAAGATATAAGCTCTGAAATTACATACCAAATGATGTCATATCACACAAACATCACAAATAAGGCATGCTAAGGGTCTCAAAACACAAGACTAGCAAAGCCAACTATGCCATAGCTATACAAAGCAAGCCCCAAGAGGCCAAGATCACTCAAAATAGTCCTAAAGCATGTCAAAACAATGCCTTAAATATGTTGGAGTGTAGCCAAAATAAGCTAGAATGATAAGCCAAATCACTAAGCATGCAAGGCTAATGAGTGAGATTGCACTACAAGTGCTAGAACCAAACAAGAGGTGACCCAACCAACCAAAATCAGAGTTAGAGAATGTTAAATAATGGCCAAAAACATGCTGGAGTGGAGCCAATACATGCTAGAATTATAGGCTAAGACATGAAGCATGTTAGGCTAGCAAGTAGGATTACACTACAAGTGTATGAAGCATGCAAGAGATGACCAAACCAGCCAAAAATAGAGTTATAGGAGGTCCAAAAAGTCACAAAAACATGCTCAAACTAAGCCTCAAGAAGATAGAAACACATGCTCATTTGGTAGGCCAACAACACATGCTAACAAGACAAGAGGAGGGGGGACTTCCCCCTCCTATTTGGGACCTCAAAACAAGTTTTCTACCACTGAAATTCCTTTGGAATTCAGTGGTTTTAAACAAAAGGAAGTTGTTTGAAAATCTTGAAAGATAGCTCAAAAGGCCTTACAAGTCAAGGAGCAAAAGGGAGGAAACACCCCCTAGCCAAACAAGGCTTAAACCACCATTTTAGAACCTCAAAATCAGAGTTTTTTATGGTTCAAAACCAACCCCAAAATAGTACAAAACAATGGGAAAAGGGGGATAAAGCAAGTGTGCAAAAACAAGCTTGAAAAGGAGAAGTGCTTACCCATGAAGCACAGCAGCAAAACCAGCCAAAATCTGAGCCAAAACCACCTTTTGGAGCTCAAACAAAGTCCCAAGGAATCTCATCCCAATGGTGGTCAAGTTTGATCAAGGATGTGTATGCAAAAGTATGGTGTATCTAAGCTTTCATGCACAAAAGGGCAAGAGAGAGTGAACTCTAGAGAGAGAGGCGAGATTTAGCTCTGAAAATTTTGTAGAGAGAGAGGGATTTTAGTGTGAGAAGCTCCCAAACTTGCTAAAATGTTCTCTCCCCAAAATGAGTGATATGGCTCAATATATAGCAAAAATGGAGCTTTGGTCGAAATATCTGAGTTTGGAAATATCTGGAGCAGTGTATAACAGTTGGATAAGAAAGATCTACAAAAAAAATGAGTTTTTGAAAAAATGGCTGGTAGGCTACTTTAACTGGCCGGCCGGCTACTTTTCTGGCTGACAGCAAAAATCTGCTCTGCAGGTCAAACTTCAAATGGGCATATCTCCTTCATCTGGACTCCTTTTCAGGTCATTCTTGTGTCCAAATTGAAACCCCGGAAATAAGCTTTCCAATAGGGGCAGTCTCACATCAAAATTCCAACTATGCAAAAATTTACGCCTGTTTTGGTGAAGCCGCTCAATTTCGATCCTTCCCGGATTCATACCGAACTTCTCCCAAACTAGTTTTCTTTTCTTCTCTCCTCTCCTCTTTTCTTCAACTCCAAACCCCGAAAAAAGGTGTTTTGAAAGATTTTTCAAAGATTTCATCTCTTTCATTCATTTCCATTTTATCCTTGCTTCGTTTACCGAAAAGCACAACATTTAACGAAATGCAGGCCTCGGAACATCGTAGGAACTTTATTTCAAAAATATTTTGAAAGAGAGGGTTTTAAGGTCTAAAAACCATTCAAAATAGCTTTGGTCCACAATGGGATGTGAAGTTGGGATTTGAAGCTCCTCTTGCCGAAGAAATCGAATCTTTACACTACACATCTTTCACCACCAAGTAAACCATCAGTAGTGCCTAAGTCTTAAGAGCGGTAAAAAATGAGGTGTCTAGAACAGGTCGACAAGATAATCTACCGAGTCACTCTACGCATAGGCACAAAGTGTGTTGATTTAGTCAATCGATCAACTACCACCCATATGGCATCATTACCCCGTTGAGTCCTTGGAAGATCCATAACAAAATCCATCATGACATGCTCTAACTGCCACTTGGCTATAGGCAAGGATTATAACAAACCGGCCTCGATGTTCGACCTTCACTTGTTGACAAGTAAAGCACCTTAACACAAACACGGCTACCTCCTTCTTTATCCCTTCCACCAAAATTGGCGACTACGGTCGTGGTACATTTTTGTGCCTTCTGGGTGCACTACAAGGCATGAATGGTGAAACTCTCGGAGTACCTCCTCTCGGCAAGACTCCGGCATGAAAAGACGGTCAAGATATCTAACACTCGAGTCAGAATACATGTTCAGACCCTTTTTCTACCTTTCCCTCAGATATTTTCTCCTGGAGGGTTTCTATCTCAAGGTCACCCCTCTGTGCTTCTATAACTCAGCTCACAAGTGCAGGTTAGGCAACTACCGAAAACAAAGCTGCCGACTAAACAGACTCGCCAAGATGCAAGTCAAACTCACCAATAACACCCAACATCTTTCAATCCCAGATAGCAATACTCGCTACACTGCTAATGGATTTTCTACTCAAAGCATCGGTCACAACATTGGCCTTCCCTAGATGATAGTGTAACTCAAAGTCATAATCCTTCATAAACTCCATCCACCTCCTCTGCTTAAATTCAGATCTTTCTGTGAAAATAGATACTTTAAACTCTTATGATTAGAAAATACTTTAAACTTCTCACCATAAAGGTAATGCGTCTAAATTTTCAAAGCAAAGATCACAGCTGCTAGTTCTAAGTTATGGGTAGGATAGCTCCTCTCATGTGTTGTTTTCAACTGACGCAAGCCATAGGCTACTACCTTTCCCTCTTGTATCAAAACACAAGCCAAACCTTCCTGTGATGCATCACAATATACAGAATAGCCCAAGCCCCTTTCTGGAATAATCAACATTGGAGTAGTGGTAAGTCTAATCTTAAGTTCTTGGAACGACTTCTCACAAGTCTCACTCCACACAAACTTGATTACCTTTCTCTTAAGTCTAGTCAATGGTGAGACTAATCTAGAGAAATCCTTCACGAACCGACGATAATACCCGACCAACTCCAAGAAACTACGAGTCTCAAAAGCATTCTTAGGTTGTTCCCAACCTTGCATTGCCTCTATTTTGGGAGAATCTACAATCACTTCTTCCTCATATACCACATGGCCTAAGAACTTCACTTCTTTCAACCAAAACTCACACTTTCTGAACTTAGCATATAGTTTGTGGTCTCTAAGCAACTCAAGTATAATTTGCAAGTGTTTCTCGTGTTCCTTCTCTGAAGGTGAGTAAATCAAAATGTCATCAACAAAGAAAACTACAAAATGGTCTAGGAACTCTCAAAAGATTCAGTTCGTCAAGTCCATACACAAAGCCGGTGCATTGGTTAGACCAAAAGGCATCACTAGAAATTCATAATGGCCATACCGCATATGGAATGCCGTTTTCTGGATATCCTCCTCCCTCACTCTCAACTAATGGTAGCCTGACCTCAAGTCTATCTTAGAGAAACAACAAGACCTCTTCACTTGATCAAACAAGTCATCTATACGAGGCAATGGATACTTGTTCTTAACAGTTACTCAGTTCAACTTTCGATAATCAATACAAAGTCGCAATATACCATCATTCTTCTTGGCAAAGAGAGTTGGTGCTCCCCAAGGTGATGTACTAGGGCGGATAAAACCCTTATCTAACAATTCTTTGAGTAGAATCTTCAACTCACACAACTTGGCGAGTGCAAATCTATACAGTGCCATAGAAATCGATGTCGTGCCAGGCTACTATTAATAGAGAACTCAATCTCACAGTGAGGTGGTAAACTAGTGAAATCCTCAAGAAAAACATTCTGGTATTCACAAAATACCATTGGCAAATCAACTCAAACTTCATCACACTCACTACCCAAGTAGGTTACAAACAGACAACTAAGCTCACTCCGACCTCGCGGATCATACACTGGCGACAAGGCTCTATCCGCATGGTCCCCCAGAAAATAAAAATAATCACCACTTAAGGTGCAAACAGTGACCCTCAGACGATAATAGTCTACAATGGCCCGGTACGAGGACAACCAATCCATGCCCAAGATGGCATCAAAACTCAACATAGCAACCAATACAAATGAAAAAGGAACTCAACGACCAGTAACCTCTATATCACAACCCCAACACCCTTGGTCCAAAACAACCTAACTACCAACGGGTGACTCTACCCTAAGTGGAGATGCTAACCGAGCCACTTCTAACCCCAATGCTGATACAAATGCAGACAAGATAAAAGAATGGGATGTATTCGTATCAATCAACACAATAGCAATAAAATTGCATAACAAGAAAGTACCTCTCACAATTAAAGGCATTGGCACTAAGTCTGGCATTGTAACAGCATACACACACCCCGTAGGTCTCTGTTTCGCCTACTCACCCCTCGAAGTATAAGTCTGATACACTGACTGGGCTGAAGAGGCTCTCTAATTGGCCTTTGAGGCCTGTCTTGTGTCAGGCAAACTGGTGTCTCTGTGTCTGCCTCGAGCCAGATGCACCAGGTGTGCCACCTGACTGAGGGCAAAACCTCTTTACATGCCCTGACTGCCCATATTGATAACAGGTAGGCAGCTGCCCTCTCCCCTGACTCTAGCTCTGAGAACGAGTCGTAAACGATGCAGACTGTTGCTCTCCTCCTCTATGCAAGAAAACTGGAGACTTATGACCTAACTGGCCACACTTAAAACAATAGAAGCCTCCCTAATTACCTCTCCCTGAACCCGAACTCAACATAGGAAAGGTGGATCTAGATTGTGCAGCTTGAGACTACTATGGGTGGAACCCCTCTGCCTCTTACTGTCCCGATTCTCCCCCTGAACCTTTTGACTCCTCCTAAAGCCCCTCATCTACTCTTCCTCCGCCTGAACCACGGTCTCCAGATGAGTCATCGCCTTCATAAGGCATCCATAGTCCCTAATCATTGACCCAGCTACTTTGAAAAGAAGCCCAGTCCTCAACCTCTTCTCGAACTCGATACAACGACGTTCCTCCGTCACCATAAGCTCCAATACAAATCTAGAGAAGCTAGTGAAAGCTACCTCAAACTTGGCTACAGGTAAGCTAAGCTGCTTGAGCTTTATAAAGTGATCTCTCAGCTTCTCCCTAGTAGTGAGAGGTAAGAACTTGTCTTGGAAGACGTTGACAAAGGCCTCCCAAGCCACCCTAATGCGCCCATGCATATACTTCCACCACTAACTCGCATCTCCTTTCAGTTGGAAGGATGCCGAGGTCACTCTCAGCCCATCGTCTTCGATGCCAAGTATCTCAAACATTTTCACCATCTACTCTAGCCACATCCTCCTTCAGTGGCTCCTTCGGATCACCCAAAAACTCATCCGGATTAGAATGGAAGAACTCCCTCTTCAAGAATGACGGCCCTTCTTCAGCAACTTGGGCCTGGACTTGATTCTCAGCCCTGGAAATGTCCATAGATTCCCACAAAGCTCCAGCCATTTCATAGGGCCAAAGCGCCCATGACTTCGACCTTTGGTTCGCCACATTGGCTTGACTAACTTCTTTTTATTATGTCGAATCTCATCCGATAACAATACTTCCTACCATCTAAGCACCCGTCTATTACCATGCCCACGTCTGACATGCTAATGAAGGTTACACGAAGATAGCACATTTACAATTGTGTCGAAGCTAACTCACTTGCATCCTAAGGCAATGGACAACAGTAATTCATTTCACATAAGCATGTAGTCACATAAACACATACGAATTTCCTTTTCTAGATAATGATTGTCCCGTGACATCACCAGAATTCCAATTAGAAATAGCAATGATCAAGTGCTCTTCTAACAGGACTTCTAGAAATTCGTAGACCCAATCAATATCTTAGAAATTAAATCTCATACCTATATAATCACATAAGCATGTTATCACATAAGCATACCATACACATAAATATCCCTATCAAACGAGATAAACCCATTGTGGTAAGAACCACTTCTTACGTACCCAAAGTATTCGAATTCGGTACGCTCTGATACTAAGTTGTAACACCTCGAAATAATTACTATAAACCATCCACAATATTAATTACATAACAACACATGATAAGGTAATTATCTTCCATTAGTCCCAATCACTTTTACAGAAGAGTAACATATACAGGTATACATTCACAAGCCTAACCCTGAATCTGTAGCATATGTTACATAATAAAGAAATAGGTTGAAAGTTAAACAAATAAGAAATACTCTAAGGGCTTACAGTTTCCCAAGTCAATAATTGGTTACAACAAAAATGGATTTAAATCCAATACAGTTTAAGCCCTTGGCTTGTACAAAAATAAACATAACAAATACACAAAATGAAGCTCTTGCTCCAAGTCCTCCCAAACTATTGCCTTAACGGAGGCATGTCATCAACACTTGAAAATGTTTTTCCCACATAGGGTGAGCCAAAGCCCAGTAGAAATAGTCCAACACAGTATATGAATCTTAACAAAGATACAAGGTGAATGCATTTGCAATGCTCATGCCAAAACATTTTATATCTCCTTCCAAAACCATACAATGCCAGGTTAACATCATAATTCATAAATCATTTCCTTTACAATAGAAAACAAAACAATGAATTACAATATGGGAATCTCAAAACAAATACAACCTTTCATGGAAATTTTGTCCGCAGAAAACCGTAAACTGATACCCATGTAAACATAGGTTGTACAAGCACTATTATTGTCATTTCACGAAAATTTCGTCCGCAGGATCGATACCCATATATACGCGCGATTTTTAGGACTTTCACTATGGACACTCAGGCTAACTTAATTCCACGAGACAATATATACTTCCTAAATTCACCCATTTTTCTCAAAATGATAAACATTTCCAATGTTTAAATTAGAAATAATGCTTGATACAAATGGATGAGACAATAGTTTCAATTCTCCTAATTCTCATGCAATTCTACAACAATCATAGTTATCCTCTACCGATAGCCCAAAACAAATATTTCTAAACCAATAAACAATTTTCAATAGAGATAAACTTTCCAAATTTGAATGATAATATATATCCAACTCCACCATCCTCATCAATATCAACCTAATTCCACATTTCCAACATCAATTTCATTATTTTTATAAAATCAACATTTGAGCCAATTAGGTAAAATCCTTTTCTTCCAAAATCAATCCCAAGTATCAAAATCAACCACTTCATCACAACTCAACTTTATTTTCAACACCACAATCATTTCCAAGAATCCATTTGAAAACCCCTCCTTTGATCTTTAACCCAAAACCCTAGATTTGTTTCAAAAATTCCCAAAATCACAATATTGTTTAGAAATAGCAAATAACTAAGTTAAAACTCATAGAAAGTGCGAAGAATCCCTACCTCAAGCTTAGAAGACAAGAGAGAGAGTGAAGAAAACTCAAAGACGCCGAAAATCAACTTTGCTCCGATTAGAACGAAGCCCTCGTCGAGCTCTACCTTTTTAACAAAGGGACACGGGTGAAAAGATCGACAGATCTAGATGTATTTGAGTGAAATAGATGAGTTTTACAGAGAGGGTAGGAGAAAATAAGGTTTTGAAATGTTTAGAGGGAGAGAGGGAGATGTGAAAAAGTGACTCAGAAAAGTGACTTTATAAACTGATATCTGTATGAGGATGACTAGAGCGCAAGAAGATCGCTCGAGCGACCAGATACAATAAGTTGCACCGCTCGAGCGCAAGAAGCTTCACTTGAGTGAAGAATACCAATTTCCAGAAGTTTTACAGATAGAGAACCACCGCTGGAGCACAAGAAGGCTCACTCGAGCGAACACCGCTCGAGCACAAGAAATACTACTCGAGCGAAAAATGCCAACCCCAGTATCTCTGCAAACTTGCAAAAGTACTGGAAGTCTACAAAGACCGCTTGAGCACAAAAAGTGTCGCTTGAGCGAAGAAGCAAAATTTTAGGCAGCAGCAGTTTGAGAAACAAGCTACCATCCTGTTTCAAACACAATCAACAATCCCAATAGCCAAACCCATGAGAAATAAGGGAAAACAATACATGAATAACTGTATAAGGCAATGAAACCCGAATCCAAAACATAAAAAGGGTCTGATCTAAACCAACATCGCTATAGAGATGTTCCCTAGGAGTTAATAAAGTCATTTTTGTTTTTTCTTCAGCTTTGTCTTAGACAAAGAATTAAGATCTTTTATGGACTAACCATCGGAACCCTTACTTTAGTAAAGTCCTCCAAGCACCCTCCACATTTTAAGTACTCTAAGAAATTGTTAGGATATCAAGCAAATATCAATGGACCCTCACAATTTAGATATAAATCAGAATATGACATCCATCGCATATTAACTTTTGTGTGCTTGAATAAAAAAATTCTAAATTAAATTTATAAAATAGAAAACCCAAAATAATTATGACTACACAAGTCATTCACACTCTTAATTTTGAATACTTCTTGTTTGCTTCTCTCCCCCACATTTGTGGTTATATATAACTTAGCACAAACAATATAGCTCATTTTTGAAAAGGGTCACTGTCACAACTAATAATTCATTTTAAATAAAATAATCTTTTATTCATTCAAAAGAAATATTTGTGACAAAAGAAAATTTAATTATCACTTCAAGTTCAAAAGATAAAACTCTCACGAGTAATTATTATTCTTATTTCACGGTTAATGTTTAAACTATCATGTTTAAACTTCTCCAGTATTAATGATTGTGTTAATGTTGCAAGAATACTACTACCATAATCAAACGGAAAGTATTTACACATAAAATATATATTTTCACATAATACTCCAAAAGGGATCCATTGAGTAGCATAAATATCATAATCACCATCACAAACCATTTGAGAGTATTCTTATATCAAAAACACATAATCTCATATGATTGTCAATAATATTTTAATAAACAAGTAACTCACATAGTCATTACAAACAATTCAGTCTATAATCTCTAACTACATAAACTATGGTTTAAGAACAATATCATAATATCGATTCATGTAAAGGTCATCACATAAACATACATAATGTGTACCACATCAAAATATAAAATACTTACCTACAATTATTATAAAAATGTGAAGAATTGCTATGTTTTCTACTTTTTGTGTATTTCAAAAATATCCTTTCAAACTTATTAAATTAAATATCAACAAAACTACAAACAACATAGACATCTTTTGAAATTCAAACACCTTCAAATATCAAACACCTTCAAATAACCAAACACCTTAAAACATCGCAATCTACTATCAAATACCTTGAATGTTTTGGATTCACAACTTATATCCAATTATGCTATCACTTTGTAATTATTACCTTAAAATATCACAATCTACTATCAAATGCCTTGAATATTTTGAACTCATGACTCATATCCAATTATATTATCACTTTGTAATTATTTTTTTACCCTTTAGTCTATACTAGAGATGGGACAGAAAATATTTCTTTATAAAATTAATTATGATTTTCCTTGATGTTTGGAAATTCTAGTCCAAACAGGCAAACCGGTTGTTCTTGATGGTTTTTGGTAGCGCAGTCACCAGGGATATTCTTGCAGAGTGGAGTAACCAGGGTATTAGGTACGCTTATGTCTTGTTTTTAATTGCATTTTAAGGCCTTATTTGGGTATTCTCAAATAATTTAAAAAGTCAAAAAATTACACAAAAAGTTAAAAAGTTAACATTATTCATCAAAATTCAACAATTATGGTTGCACAACTCCTAATTCAAATTTTCCTCTAAAAACCAATTTTCACAATTTTTTATTACACATTTTTCCATAAAAAATCAAAAAGTTAACCCAAACATCCATATTTTCAATCTCAATTTTTTAGTTCAAAAAGACAAAAAATACACTTATTTAGTCTTCCCAAACTTGACCTAAATTTAATTGGTTTGAAATTTGAATTGCGATGCTATACTGAGCCAATGCATTACGTTTCTTTAATTGGCTTTTTTTAATCGTACGGTGGTCTTAAATTTATATCGAATGGTGCATAGTCTGCTTAAGGAGCAATTCTTGTATGTTTAATTGCTGGATATTGGGAGTGTTTGGCAAAGGATTCTTTTTTAGCTTTTTTGCTTTCCTCTTCTTTTATTATATTGGCACCAAAAAAAAAAATCCTTTAGAAAAAAATGTTGTGTTGGTTTTGTATTTTAAATCCACAAGTTTTATAATTTTTTCAACACCTTTTAATTTATAACCAGATTTATTTAAAGATAGCAAGACACAATAATTTTTTGAATTTTAAAACCATGAGTTTATATTTGATTATTTAAATATTTATATTATATTCTCTGAAATTGATATCTATCTATCTATCTATACTATTATATATGTGAACAACTCACTTTAGTGTCTTGAAGCCTACTTTTTCCTTTTGCCAAGTGAATTTTTTTTTTATCAAAAAAGAGAGAAAAAAAATTTATAAAGTGAAGTGCACAAGATTTGAACTTAAGATCTTGAGTTTGGAAGACAACACCCTTACCACTTGATCAACAAACACTACATATATTTTTAATTTAAAATTAAAATTTTATAAATTTAATAGCATACCCATCGGGTGGGCTTATACCCCTAGTATTATATAAAGTGTACATTTTAGTTGATGTAAACATGTGTTTAGATAATTATATTTCTTCTCTCTCTCTCTCTCTAAATATATATATATATATATTGTCTTTGTACGAGAAAGAAATATACCTTCTCGTATAATCCTGTTGATCAAGTCTGCGTTCTTCCGTACGACGTTGCTTTGTCACCTGAAAGCACAAACGTGAGCTAGCCGGCGGTTGTGTGTGTCGGAAACCTCTCCGATGCCTAAGTCAGTAAGCTAGACAAATAGGCAAAAGCTCTGTGTATTCAGAAAGCAAAATTGCATTACCTCTCCACAGGTGATATTGGTGAGCTTATATAAGTTTCGCGTGGCACAATCCTGGTAGGACTCTTACTTCTCCATGTAGAGTCCTCCTAGGATTCATACTTCTGGAAGATAATGCTTATCCTCCAACACCCCCCTCACCGCTTAAACCAAGTGAGATGGTTTTACCACAGCCGAACTACCTTACGACCGAAGTAAAGTATATGTGATCCGCAACCAAACTATACTTAGTCCGACTCTCCAACATGACCGAAGTTACCGCTAGCTCGGCTCCTACCTTAATTTCTCTTATATCGGCTTTCCCATGCTAAGACCGAGCTGTCCATAAGAGTGGAGCCGAACTAATTACTGAAGACCGAATTCCTCTAAACTCATCTCATAACCGAAGTAGACACAAACTTTATGTGACCGGACTAACTTCCACGGTTGCGGCCGGTTTAACTCAGAGGCTATTTCCTCAGACCGGAGTAAACTTATACGGCCTTTCTTCGTAGTGCAGCCCAAAATGACCCACTACTTAGCTTGGCCCAATATACTCAGCTCGGCTCAATTTTCACATAAATTACCCTCTCAGTCTTGCACTTGTTTTTCGAAAATTTGGGTGAATTGCGGAAGATGCCTCAAATTACAGTGCAGTAGGAAAACGGTACAAACCAAACAAAACACTACGAATTACTTTTTCTTTTTAAAAAAAAAAAAAAAAAAATCTTTCTTCACTAATATCTAATTCTACACAAATTCTTTTCAATTTTTATATAAATTTAATAATCTAATTGAAAAATAGTGCATATACACAAAAATGTAACACTAAATATCTACATTATAATCAACTATTTAATTATGAATAATTAACTTCTCATTGTGACATGTATTAACAAACGAAAGCTCATGCATTTTTAAAATAGAGATTTGTGTTGTATCTCAAAAATTTGCAGGTTATCTTCGTATACTTTCTTTTTGTTTAAATTATATTTTATGAACTGTAATATTTTATATGGTACTTTAATAATTAAGGTATAATGTCAAACTTCTAAATATAACCACTTTCGTTAGTTTTATTTTTAAATTTGTTTTTTAATTTTTTATTTTTCATATTTTCTCAGTTTTAGTGATTAAAGATACTAAAATTTCTTCATATTTTATATTTAAATTATATTTTTACATGAAAATCTAATATCTAATCATCTAAATAGAATTAAAAAGTAGAATTATATAGAACATTATGGGAAAAAAATTAACGCGAATTTTATTCGCATTATTTTTAAATTTTCCTTCTCTTTTTTAAATTCTTATCCAAATTTATAATGTAAACCATACTATATTTGTTATAACCTAAAGTTTGGTTAGCTGATAATAGTGTACTCTTTGAAGTAGTTGAATAAAAAATTGTTGCCAACGAGTTCTTCAATGGAATTTTTGGAACATTGTAACATCAAAATAGTGGTGCAAAGTATCTTCATTGCGTTCGTACTTTAATTTTAAAGATATATTCATTCCTAATATTCTTATGATTTTTCTAAGGATGTAAAAACTATTTTCTTGTCTAGATAATAAATTAGTTGATTAACTCTTATCTGATTGTAACAAGATTTTTATTTGTAAGAATTTTAGCTTTTAATGTTAAAAACACTTAAAGTTCTCATTATTACTACTCTTTTTAAAATTTTGTAATTTATGTAAACAAACCAAAAAAAAAAAAAATCTAACTGCTCTCCTATGCAACAATAAAATTATCAAAATTGATCGTTGAAAAATATTTTTCATATCATTAAAAATCGTTAATTGACTTAATAATTTATTTACAAAAATTTAATTATTAATATTGCATAAAAAAATTAATTATTAATATTACATACAAACAATCACAGACATCTTTTGAAATTCAAACACCGTCAAACATCAAACACCTTAAAATAACCAAACACCTTGAAACATCACAATCTACTATCAGACACGTTGAATGTTTTGGACTCATGAGACATGTCCAATTATTAATAATTAAAATATTAAGATGTATCATAGAATCAGATAGAATATTATGGAAAAAAGAAATTAACTCAAATTTTATTCGCATTATTTTTACATTTTTCCTTCTTTTTTTTAAATTCTTATCCAATTTTATAATGTAAACCCAAAATATTTAAATATCACCTAATATGAAAGAGTTGTGTCAATATTAAATTCTATTTTTTTTTTTCCTTCTAGATTATCAGTTACAACAGGGAAAGTAAATACTCCTCCACCAACAAAAAGAGATGGACAATATCAATGGTATAAACTTGTATGTCAATTTCAATGAACAAATAAAAAAAATGTTCATGGTTTGCTAAAAAGGAGAAGTAGTGCTTGCAAGCCCCGAAATTTCAGACTGTCTAAGAACCTTGTTCACTTCTCAAACTATAGAGGTTGTTGAATTTCGTAGACATAATAGCATTTTTGCATTCACATCATTTGGCGTGAAGTTAGACAAGGAATTGGCAAATTCTAGACGAGGTGTTTATGCATTTCGCGCACAAGGTCAAATATACCATGATTTGGCATATTTGATTCCATCTCGTAAGGATCCTTGTTATTTCCAGTTGTACTTCTATGATACAGAAAATGAACTTCAGAATAGCTTGAGTAAACTAAATGATGCACCACTTTGTAAGGTTGTTGTTAGTAAACTAATTGAGATACTTTCAAAAAATCCTTATGCTCAGTTTTTGCGTACACTAGAACATTTTCCTTTAGATACTTTTCAAATTCATATAAGTACAGATGTGAAGTTGGTTCAAAGGGTTTACAACTTACCATCAACTGATCAAGTAGCTGCAATTTGGATTGAAAGAAACAACCCAAATGTACCTCATGAACGTGATATTATAGTTCACTCAAATTCGGGGCATAAACACAAAGTGCGACACTATCATGGTTATTACGATCCATTGCAATACCTATTATTATTTCCTGGAGGAGAGGTTGGATGGCATCAAAATATCCTTAAAAGAAATAGAGCTGGAGTAGATAATGGTGTCATTAACATGCAATAAAATTCAAATATGCATTTATTTACATCGCTGAAGACATTTTTAGACAAGAACAAGAAGGTACTTACTCTTTTTTAATGAAATCGTTTTTTATTTTTATTATTTTATATTTTATCATTTTTTTCATTTTTTAATAAGAAAATTAATAGAAAGGATAAGTCATGGAATAGCAAGGTATAGCCAAGCTTGTGTTTTGTTGAACAATTATATATTTTTCATAGTTCTTTCATGAAACCTACCATTATTGCTGAACAAGTCGTAAAAAGTGAACAATTCGGATCACCGAAGTCAGTTCCAAAATGAACCTACTAAGTCCAAACGGTCTCTCAAGTTGAGATGGCCAACATAAAAGAAGTTCAACCCATATATATATATATATGTAAATCATTAGGGTTTTATTTTGAATTATTATAGTGGAATAGGCAATTGTGATTTTTAGTTTTCTACAATAAATTTGCAAAGAAAAATATCAAAATAGGTGCTTTAAATATTTTAAATTTGTAACCATTGTGATAATATGCATATACTAGCAAATTACCCGTGTTGAAAGCACTTATAACATAATTTTATACCAATTAAAATCAATTACTTCTATACAATCAACCTACCCGGCCCTCTTTCCCTCTTAACCTCTTAATTTAAACTATATAGTAAGTGGAGGAAAATTCTACTATATACATCCCTACCATATGTACCCCTAAGTTATGTCATTTTTTCCTTTAGTGATGACCAATTTTTCTCTTTAATTATGATTTTATTTTAGTTATAACACATGAAATCTTTGGTTATACTTCATGTATGGTTTGGTTGTGACTTTATTTTTATTTTTTTTTAATTATGACTCAGAAAATATGAAACTATATCATTTTCTTATTTAGTTATAAGATACATATGGTATACACTCTTTAAAAGGTGTGTACCATAATCTTTCCTGTCAACGATAATAGTCTTTTTAACCAAAAACCTTGTTCATGGCTTGACCAAAAATAGAAGTATGGTGGAATTGTTTACAAATATTTTTTCTATTATTTTTTTAGGCCTTTGGTTTAGTTTTTTCCATGAATATTTTGAATTTTAACATAGCGATGGTAGTTATGGATTCAATTGATGGATCTGACAAATACCTATATTATTGACTAAACATTAATTTTTTTTTAAAAAAATGAAAATAAGTTTGGAGTTTCCTTTTCTATTCAGTGTGTTTGGTTTCAGTTTTCTAGAAATTGAAATTTTTATTTTTCGTATTTTTTTGTTTTTAGTGAATATTTTTAAAAAATTTAGAATTTTTATTTTTATTTTTTTAGATACACCTTACTTAGATATATCTAAATAGTTAAATGTTTGTGAAAAAATATTTTAAAAAATTAATAAATACACAAAATACAAAAAAATGTACTTTTTTTTTTTTGTTGAAATTTTAGTATTTAGTGAATTTTTAAAAGATCTTTTTGCAAATATATACTTTTTAAGTGTATTTATGTTAAGTGTGTCTAAAATTTTTAAAAATTACTTAAAATATTAAAAAAAATTCAATGAAAACAAAAAATGTATGAAAAATAAAATTAAAAAAACGTAGAATTTTCTGAAAAGTGAATTCTGAAAACTGAAACCAAGTAGAGTGATTATCTTTTTATTTGACCAATTTACTTTTTTTGTATTATTTTTATGAAGAGCTCAATTCAAGAACAAATCAAGGCTAATTTTTTTTAATAAGTTCTAGAACTCAGTTTTGATGATTTGATTGTGTACAATACTTTTTTTACTAAACCAATTGCATGGGAGTGACATATTTTAATAGGTGTCATTGTGCCTATTTATTTGTGATTTCATTATATATTTTTCATGTATACTATTATAATGTCTCCTTTTTTCTTATTGTAAACTTAATGTTTGGTGTAGATGTTGATAGTAGTGGCAAAAAGAATGTATCGTGTCGGCAATAATACTGTTATAAACTACAAGTATGAGATGACGACCACTCAATCATCTTACTATCTGGGCGACTATTGCAGCAATTTGCTGTCGACATGCATATAAAACTTGAGAATACAAGGTTGGACTTTTATCAAAAGAAACAATCAAAAATAAGGGCTGAACTTTACCAAGGGATTGTAGGTAGTGTGTTATCTGGTGAGAACAGGTAAAGCAAAGTGGGAAAAAGAATAGTATTACCTGCATCCGTTGTAGAAGGCCCAAGAGATATGCGCAGGAGGTATTTAGATGCTATCTCATTAGTACAGCGGTTTGGAAAGCCAGATCTTTTATCACAATGACTTGTAATCCTGGTTGGAAAGAGATTAGGGATTCATTAAAGGAAGGACAGGTAACACAAGATAGACCTGATTTAACTGCAAAAGTTTTTCGAGCAAAGTTACAAGACCTACAACAGCAACTATTTAAGAAGCATATTTTTTGAAAAGTAGCCGCCCATGTTCACGTTATTGAGTTTCAAAAAAGAAGCCTACCCCATGCACGCGGGTTAATCATCTTCATGGCAGATTGCAAGATTACAAATCCATATGATTATGACAAAATTGTTTGTGCTGAAATTCCAGATCCAAACAAGTTTCTTGATTTATATGAAAAGGTTGCTAAACATATGATGCATGGCCCTTATGGAGTTTTAAATCAAAAAAATCCTTGAATGCAAAAATCATTATCCCCGCTCTTTTTCACCGAAAACAATGCAAAGCAAAGATAGTTATCCAATTTATAAGAGGAGTGAAGAAAGTTTTACTATTAATATGCGGAATGCTGTTTTGGATAATAGATGGGTAATACCTTATAATCCTTATCTTTTGAGTCGATATAACTGCCATATTAATGTTAAGATATGCTCAGGGGTGAAACCAGTTAAGTATCTTTATAAATACATTTATAAGGGCCACAACAAGATTGCAGTCAACATTAGTCAGAATAATGGAGATATCATTATTGATGAAATACAACAATTCCAAGATGCTCAGTGGGTATCAGCACAAGAGGCCATACGGAGGATATTTGAATTTGATCTAAATGAAATATACCAGCAGTTATAAATTTGTAACTACATTTGCCAAACAATCAATTTGTCTCCTATTGGGAAAACCAAGACTTGGAGAACATTATTTATTCTGAAACAGCTTCAAAAACAATGCTTATAGAATTTTTTATTTTTTGTTTGAATGATAAACATAAAAGGCAATATCTTTATAGAGAATTCCCAAAGCATTTTGTATGGAACAAACAAGGGAAATATTGGAAAGAAAGGAAAACAAGACAGGTTATTGGTCGTATAAATGGAGCGAACTCATCTGAAAGTGAGAGATATTACTTGAGGCTTTTGTTAAACCAAGTTAGGAGTCCAACATCTTTTGCTGATTTATTAAGCTGTAATGGTATTCAATTCTCTTCATTTAAAGAAGCTGCTGAAAAGAGAGGATTGTTTTCAAGGAGATGATTGGATATCAGATTGTTTAGTTGAGGCTTCTTTATTCCAAATGCCATTAGCTTTGTGTAAATTTTTTGCAACTATTTTATTATATTGTCAACCTGGTGATGTAAAAAAGTTATGGGATGCAAACTTCAAAGCTATGTCTGAAGATTTTACACACACTAAAGGCCTCACTATTTAGCTACGACAGTTACAAACACTTAAAAGTGTTGAATATTTCTTAGATAGCATGGGAAGAAGTATAAATGATTATGACTTACCAGTTTGGAAGACAAACATACCAGGATTGGAATTAACAGGAAAAAGGGAACTACTTGATGAATTGGCTGTAAAAAATACTTTAGAAGATTGTTTAGCATCAACAACTTTAAATGAAAAGCAAAAGAATGCATATAACATTATACTTGATCATGTCATCTGTAACAAGAATGGTATTTTTTTTATTGATGGACTAGGAGGAACTGGTAAGACTTATTTGTATCGTGCTCTACTAGCTACAATCAGGTCAAAAGGGTTCATCGCCATTGCAACTGCGACATTAGGTATAGCTGCTTCAATCATGCCTGGTGGACGAACATCTCATTCCAGATTTAAAATACCGATTGATTTAAATGAATCAAGTGTATGTAATATACCTAAACAGAGTGGCACTGTAGAATTTTTACGAAGAGCAAAGTTAATTATATGATATGAGGCACCAATGGCAAAACGATGGGCTGTCAAAGAATTGGATAGAAGCTTGAGAGATATTATGAGTGACAATATGTTATTTTGAGGTAAGGTTGTTGTATTTGGAGGAGACTTCTGTCAAGTTCTTCCTATTGTACCACGAGGTACAAGAGCTGAAATAGTAAATGCAAGTCTTGTTAAATCATATATTTGGCCCCAAATTTAGAAGCTAAATCTATCAACTAATATGCGAGCTCAATCTGACTCAACATTTAGTGACTTTCTTCTATGTGTTGGAAATGGTGATGAACCAACAATAAATGAAGACATAATACAAATCCCAAAGAAAATGCTTATTAACCATGAAGATAGTAGTTGTTGTGAAAGTAGCTTAATTGAAACCATTTTCCTATTACTTGAAGAAAATGCTTACTCAACAGAATACATAACCAAGCGTGCTATCCTAGCTATAAGGAATGAATCAATTGATATGCTCAATGAGAACTTGTATCAAACTTTCTAGGTAAAGAATGGAGATATTCTAGTTATGACAAGGCAATTGATAATATTCATAATTATTATCTAGAGGAGTTCCTTAATACATTAACTTCAAATGGACTTCCCTCACATGAATTAGTCTTTAAACTTAATTGCCCAATAATGTTGTTGAGAAATATGAATCCATTAGATGGGCTATGCAATGGGACAAGAATGGTATGTAAAGGTTTTGAGCCAAATATAATTCATGCAGAAATAACTTCAGAACAACATGCTGGAAAACAGGTTCCACTTTCTAGAATTCCATTCTTACCAGTTGAGAATGAGTCTTATCCTTTTCAATTCAAGCGTACACAATTTCCAATTCGTTTGTGTTTTGCAATGACGATAAACAAGGCTCAAGGACAAACTATACCCTATGTAGGAGTATATTTACCTGTACACGTGTTCTCTCATTGTAGCGATCCCCGTTTTGACCCGTCTCTTGTGGTGTTCCGGGCTCGGGTTGGTATGGTTTTAAACGGTGTTACGTATCTTAGTTTCCTTTGTAGTCCCCTTATTTTTGGTTATCGGGTTATAGTGGTGTGTTTGGAACAGGTAATGTCTCCAAACCTTTAGATGCGAATCCAGCCCGAATTGTGCCTTGCAGAGTTGTATCGAAAGTTAATTCTTTCATGTTTTGCTACTTCGTTGAGTATGTCGGGGGTCGAGTTGCCCGGTCAGCTTGCGGGGGTCGAAGGGACAGCGCTCCTTGGTAGGTTCGAGGGCAACGTCCTGGCAGGATCGAGGGGGAGCGCCCCCAAAGCAAAAATGCAAAATGCATTCAAAGTTGCTTGTCCACTCGAGCGGCTATTTATGCGCTCGAGCGGAGAATGTTTGGCTCCAAAAGTTTGACCTGTCTGCAAAAGTACTGGGAAAGTGTATTTGACACTCGAGCGAGGCTTTCCACGCTCAAACGGACCATGTTATATCAGTCCGTAAGAGGAGATTTCAGATCACTTTTTCAATTCTCTCTCTCTCTAAAACTCTCCAAAATTTTCAAATCTAGAGCTTCTCTCTCTAGAAGTCATCTTCTCTCTTTGATTCCTTAAAATTCGTTGGGAGTTAGATCGAAGTTCTTCATCAAAGTCGTGTAACTTCTCGAGGGCTTCGTTGTGTGCGGTGGAGATCGAGTTTCGACACCGTAAAATTTTGGGGTTTAATCTTTATTTTTCTTCAATACTTGAGGTAGGGATTTTCTTTGAGTTATATATATGTTTTAGCAAGATCTAGATGATTTTTGAAATCATCCTTTGATTAATTTTAAAAATTAATTGTTGATTCAAGAAGATGAGAGATTTTTGAAAGTAGGTTTACTTTCTTGTTCCTTTTAAAATAAAAATTGGGGGTTTTGAACTACGAGGATTGAAGAGAGATGTTTTTGGGTGATTTTCTTTCAATAAATGAAGATGAGTGGTTTTGGTGAGAAAATCTAGAAATTGGGGATTTTTAAGAAAAATATTGTCAATCTTTGAAGATGTTGTTATATTTATTTTGTGGGCCAAAATAAATTATGTTTGATAGTTATTTATTTATATACATATAAATGATGAGTTTCATGGAATATGAGATTTGTTGAAGTATTTGAAATTGTTGATCAAAATGTTGTTATAGTCTTGAATGACTAACCTATTGAGATTACTTGAAATATGAGAATTGTTTGAAATAATAAAAATGAGAATTTTGATCACAATGGGAATATTGTGTGGAAGTGTTGAAAGTGGAAGAAATATTGCATTGTATTATTAATCATTGCATTGGCATATCAATTCATTTGATAATGAAGAGCTTTGAAATTTAATTTGAAAACTTTGCATTGAAAAAAGAATGTTGAGAAATAAGTTTTCATGAAATGATTTTGGGTAAATATAGTGATAAGTCTTGAAAGGTGGTGTAGATGAAATTGATTAAGTTGGCCTTTGTGTCCTTGGTGAAAGACCAGAAAACCGTACGGATAGATGTCGAGCCTTCTAGTTAATACTGGTAAAATTGACAGATTATAGGTGTCGAGCCTTCCATTAATACTGGTAAAAATGACAAATTTGTAGTACTTGTATAGGCTACTTGTAGACACGGACATAAGGATTACCAGAGTTGTATTTACTGCACCTTGAATAAAATTGATAAATGTTGAACAGTTGGAAATTGCATGGCATCATTGAGCATGATGGTTTTCAAAAGATGAAGATGTGTTTTATTTTCAAAAGGGCATGGCATGGCATATGCATTCATCTCTTGAGACTTGTATAAAATGTATATACTTTGTTAAGGATTTTCTACCCGGCTTTATGCTCACCCTACGGGATTTTTGTGCAGGAAAAGACGTGGTGAATCCGTTAACTGATGGTGTGGAAAAGTGTGTGTATTGAGAGCACAAGGTTTTCATTTGCTGTGATTTTATTTGTAAGCCAAGGGCTTTGTATGTGTAGGTTTGAATAACCGTTTTGTGTAACCGGGCTTAAGCCTTACAAACCCTTGGGGGTATTTATTTGTTTAATTACTTGTTGTTGGACTAATGTATTATTGCATGAGGAATTATTTACATTAAGAAATGCAAGTGTAGAATTGTATAATTGGTTTTCCTTTAAAAGGGCCATGATTATTGTATTGTCATTTGGGGCGTTACACTCATGGCCAACTACATGTCGCATCATCTCGTGGAACTTCAATGGCAACAACTAGAATCCTTATTAAAATGGAATCAGAAAAAAAATGTCAAAGGAATTACACAAAAAATATAGTCTACAAAAAAGTTTTGATTTCATAAAGGTACATTCACATATCCCAATTTGAAGTTGAAAGTGTATTTTCTAATTCAGAACCAAACTGGGATGTCTTGGTTGACCGCATCAAATCTCGAGTTATTGAATCAGAACCAGAGTTATCGAGGTTGCATTTGGTAGAGCTTTCTAAATATGATTTGAGTGTAGGAGTTGTATTTTGAGTTTGTGAGTTTTGGAATTATGATTTGAGTGTAGAAAATTTGTTTGGTGAAAGAGTTTTGAATTGAGTAGGGAATTTTTGATGTGACATATGATATTTGATACAAAAACTTACAACTCATAACCAAACATACAACTCAAAATTCTATTAAAGCGCATAAAAAAATTTAAAAAATTCAGAAAATATTTTTTTCAAATATATAAAAATTAACATATGTCAATTGCAAAATATATATATATATATCTATATAATAAGGGAGAAAGCTTTTTGAAAATGTCCTAGAGACAATTGTCCTACTAGGACATTTCAACGGCTGAGATGACTTTTAATAATAATATCCAATGCTTAAAAATGTATAAACTAATCTAAGAATTTTAGATTCCCGCCCAAACATTTCTTTCTGAGCATTTCACCTACCCACGTCTCCCCACCTTCCCTCTTTACCACGTCTCCTTCTCATTCCGTCTTTATCTCTCTCCCTCTCTATTCTTTTTGAACAGAACCACCAAAAACACCTGTTTCTCTCTCTCATTTCCCTTCATTTCCCTTCATTTCCATCACATTCTTCTCTGTAATTCCCATCTCTCTCTTCGACTAAACTGGGTAGTTGTTTGAGCAAGAAAACCACCATTTGTTCCTCTCCAAATGCACTTCCAGACCCATCTCCAAATCAAACCAAGACCAACACTAACCCCCAATTAGCAGACACGAAAAAGCCAGAAGAAGAGACTCTAAAGAAGATCTTCGTCATCAAACACTGCAAGAGCTATGGCATACCCAACCCAGTTCACCAGAATATCCAATGTACAGCCATTTGAATCAGCTGATCTTGGTAACAACAACAACAACAACAACAATATTCACCGGAAACCCAAACCCGAACCCCCTATTCCTGTCCTCCTCCCTCTCTCCTAGCCACAACCTCAATGATGTTTCAAATGGTGGTGTGGTGGCTTTATCAGATTTGTTCAGAGAGTGTGTACTATTCATTCAATCGGGTGTTCAATACTTGACTGCAAAGCTATTCTCTCTTTCTCTCTCTCTGATATTCTTTGTTCAACTCTCCATCGATCATCGTGTGTTTTCTTCTACATCAATCGCTTCAGGTACACTATATATATATAGCAACTCTCTGTTTTCTTTAATGCTTTAATTCTTTCACAATTAGGGTTTTCCAAAGCATAATCGAATAAATTATCAATTTAATTACGATTTGATGATGAAATTCATCGCAATTCAAGGTGATGATGATTATGTTTAATTATCTGATTTAGGGTTTCACAAAAAAAGTGTCATTTTGGGTAATTGATTGTTGAAGAACATGTTTATGCTTCTTGCGTCGATGCTTGCCGGACGGTGGTCTCGAGGATTAGCCGGCGGTCCGCTCGGATTGCGTATTGCGGTCTCTTTGCACTTTCTCTGATCGTATCGTGGATTCTTAGGGAGGTTGCTGCACTTCGAATTGGGCCGCATCTATGGCGATGGTTCTTATTCCAAATTTTCATTTTTCTTTCTCATATTTAATTTTGTTACTTTATTTAGGATTATCCCTTTATTTATTTATTTATTCTTATTATTATTGTGAATTAATTTGATAAACTTGATTTGTTGAGATTGGTTGGGCATCGGTGGGAGAAAGAAAAAGGATAGGGAAGGCTTGGGAAAATAGGGGAGATCAATTTGGGTCTCAGGCTCTGCACATTTGAGTTTAATCGTGCAGTTTGCCGACTTTGATGGAAGATTATTACAGCAAATTCATAAAAGAATTAAGTTAGATCAATTTGGGTCTCAAGCCCTTCACATTTGAGTTTTGTTGTGTAATCTGTTAGCTTTGATGGAATAATCTGACAACCCCTGGGTAAAAAAAATTTTCTTTTTCTTTTTCTTTTTTTTTTTTTGGGAGGGGGGGTTATTCTCACATTATTAACCTTTTTTTTCTGGTATTTTCAAGTGGTTGTGTTGGAGTTTGAGAAGGTTGCATGCATATGGGGTTTAAGAAGAGTTTAAGAAGGTTGTTGGGAGTATATAATTTAGGACTGATTTGCTTATGTGCTTGATCATTATTATGTGGATGTGGATATCTACGACTATCTTACGGAATTATGCTATTGGCTTTTCCAATTTTATTTTGTTCTTCTTTTTATTTTTATCCTCCTTTAGGTAGACAACTGAATTTCATTAAAATGAAACTAATGGCCTTTTGTTTTCTGTAACCAAGTGCTTTTGCCTCCTTAAGTTTGCTTTAATCACAGATACATCTCTCTCTGTTTGGGATAATCATTGTTCATTATCCACAAGTTTTAGGTTTTGGATTGAGGTTTCAATGGCTGCTGAGGACTCAGATTGCTTTACCCAATTTGTTTCGGAAACACTAGAGACAGATTCACTTGGGGGTGAAGCAAAAAGTGTCGAAATTGGACTTAGACAGAGCGAAGCTGAACTGGGTTTGGGGAAGAAGATGAAGATGAGGGCTGAAATTGACACGTCAGCGCCTTTCGAGTTTGTGAAGGAGGCAACGAGCCGATTCGGTGGAATCGGTTTCTGGAAACCCAATTCCCACAAGCCCTCTGAATCTTCTGAGGTCTGCTCTCTCTCTCTCTCTCTCTCTCTCTCTTCAAGCAAAGTTTATTAATGTTTTTGCTTTAACCTATTTCACAGATACATCTCTCTCTGTTTGGGATAATCATTGTTCATTATTCACAAGTTTTAGGTTTTGGATTGAGGTTTCAATGGCTGCTGAGGACTCAGATTGCTTTACCCAATTTGTTTCGGAAACACTAGAGACAGATTCACTGTAGTGTTTGATCCGGGAATTGATAATTGCATAAATCATATATTATGTTATGTTATGTGAATTATGGTTTCTCATTTATGGTTTCGAAATTGGATAACATAATTGATAATTGCTTTGTTATGTGATTTTTTTAAATGATTATGTATATATTCATTGACATGATCTGGGTTCACATAACATAACATAATATATGATAAAATAATTATCAATTATGTATATATGAATTATAGTATAGATTTATGGTTTTTTTGCATAACATAAATCACATAACTGAGAAACTATAACATAATCATTTTTGCATAACATAATTCACATAACTGTGAACATAACATAATTGAATTATAGTATAGATTTATGGTTTCTCATTTATGTATATATTCATTGATAATTACACTAGAGACAGATTCACATAATAGGTTCACAAAACATAAAAATCACATAATATAAATCACATAAATCATATAAATCACACAATCAAACCCGAATGAGAAACAAATCACATAAAAAATTAGATAAAAAATCTATATAATAAGGCATAAAGGTTTTTTTTTTGGAATCTACTGTAGTGTTTGATCCGGGAATTGATAATTTACTTTTCTGGGTTCTCTCCTACATGGAGTTTCTCAAATACTTCAAGAGCCAAAGCTTAAGCTCTATTCATTAAGCTTGACTTGACTTCAGTTTGATCGATTTTTTTACACAAATAATGAAACCAACACACCCTTTCAGGTGTCCCAAACACTTGATACAAAAAAAAGAAAACAATAATAGAGGTGAAATCAGAATTATCATCTTAATTAAATAATCTTGATTGACTGAATTTGTTATGTTTTTTGTCTATTTCTTTCACAAAGTCCTGATTTTGGGTTCTCTGCAGACAAGGTTGATCAGCCTGTTAGTACCGCCATTTACTTCTTTCCTCTTTCCTCCTTTTTTTTTCTATAAATATAAATTTGTATTTATTTATTTTATTCATCCATGCGTGCTTGGCATAACGGTAAAGCTACCCCTTGGTGACTTGGTGGTCACAGGTCGAGTGGCGGAAAAAACCTCTCCGCTTGTGGGGCATTGGGTACGCCCTGCGTGCACCAACCCTTTCTCCGACCCCGCTTAAGCGGGAGCTTCATGCACTGGGTACGCCCTTTTTTATCCATGCCATCCAACTATGTTCTTCAACCCTCATCATCAAATGATTCCAAATCACCAGTGGCATTCCTGTACTGTATTGATTCCGGTGGTGGTACCTATCCAGAAGTTGTATCAAGAAGTCAAGCAGACTGGTTCCAGAGAAAATCCCATGAGCTTAACCCTGATTCAAGGTAGGGGAAAGAAATAAGAATCCTCATGCCCTCCTAATTTTTCTCTAATGATTACATCTTATTACTTTGTTCTATAATAATGTGTTTTTATTCTAAATGATCTTTCATTTATGCTATTGATTGCCTAGAAAATGGAGGAATAGAAAATTTAGAATCTTATATCTGCCTTTGTCTAGTACAAAAGAAATTGAAAAATGACTCGGGTGACATTGAGTACTTATTTTAAAGGTCCATTGAATTGAGTTTTTGGTTTCTACACAAAACATACAATGGCAAATGTGAAGATTCTGGATTTTCTTTTATCCACTTTCTTAGCAACCAAAGGGAGTCGTATTGTGTAGGGTGCCCGAGATAATCTTCTGGCATATACCAAGTAAAGCCTACGAGAAGGTGGCTCCAATGTTTCTGTTTATGTCGTCGTGTGTGGGTTCCATTAACAAAGAGAGTATTGCTCCTCAACAAGTTGAAATGGGCATTATGAAACTTCTTGAAGGCAGTCCGTCTGTCAAGGTGAGAACACAGAATTATATACAATCATTCATATGAAATGATGGACTGTCAAGTCATGCTTCCCAAATTCTATTCTCATGTGCCAAACTGGTATTTTGTGTTTGTAGAAGCAAACGGGTTAAAATATTGAATTTGAAATCCTAGAATGGCCTATGTTCGCAATGTAAAGAATGAATTTTGAGCTTGCACATTTTATACTAATGATGAAAACATTTTTGGGAGCAGAAATTGTTTCCAAGCTGTACACTGTGTGTTTGGTTAGTTTCTTGAAAAATGGGTGGTTGTGCTTTGATGGGTAGAGTCTAATGTGTTTGTTGTATTCTTTTGCATGGTGGCAAAAGGTGTTTGCAGTCACAACCATGGATTAGACCGGTCTTTGCCTTACAAGAAACTAAGGTCGTGTTATGCTAGGCACACGGGTATGGTGGATATGGAACCGCCTAGGGAGCTAGAATTTTGGAGATCACTTCGCAGCCCTTCTCTCTCAAATCATGGATAAGGATGGAAGATGGTAATTCGCATAGTGAAGTTATCTTGAGCTCTTAAAAGTGTTTCTTCTATATTTATTTAATTTTCTTCCTAGGGAATATTATTGTTACAATGTTGTTCACCTGACATTATTTACACCGAACATTATTTACGCCGTGCCTTCAGGCACGGGCATACGCTAGTATATATATATTTTGCACTGTTCTGGTCAACTGACCGGACGACCGGTTAGTCCAAATTTTCTCACTTTCCACCGCCTTTTCAAAAGTGAGTGTGGAATTATGATTTGAAACACCTAAACAAACATCATATGCAAAATAAGCTCCAGAGCTGTACCAAACAGAGCCCGAATCTTTCTATGATTGGTCTATTGTATTGTCAACATGATCTGGTGTCCCTGCTATGATTTTCATATGGAGCAGTGGTTGGAAGGATGTAATGCCCTCAAAATAAACCCATAAACCATGCATTCGCGACATCCATAAGCATAAGAGAAATAAACATATTTCTATTCATCAGAGTAATTAGTCCAAAAGTATTACATATTGACAACAAAAGTAAATGCCCTACGGGCTTACAACTTTCCAAGTCAACACTTGGTTACAAAAAGAGGAGTACTAACTCTACACAAGATAAGCCCTCGGCTTGATATACATGTAATACATCAAAGACAACAAAAAGAGTCCAACAGCCTCAAGCCTTCCAAGCTACGTCCTTGGAGGTGGCATACTACCTGTACCTGAAAATGATGTCCCATCTAGGGTGAGCCAACGCATAGTAGAGATATACTAAACATAATATGAGCAATAACTAAAACATTAGCATTTGATAAATGTTAACTCACATAAATCAATTCATAACCCATTTCAATTACATGACAAAAGTGTCCATGTTTCATTCCATTTTTCATTTCTTATCCAATTTCTCAATTCATAACTATGGCTCAGAACCTGGCCAAACAATTTAAATGAGATTACATCTCATATCAACAATACTTCCATTTCAATTGAGATAACAACTCAAATTAAACACTTCATACTTCACAATAGATACACATAATTGCTGTATCAATCTCAAATAAAACACTTCTGTACTTCCTATCTGATACACAGATTTGTTGTATCAACACTTCAATAGATACACATATTTGCTGTATCGATGGAGTCCATCCCCTATCTCCTCCCAAACAATATCCGGTTTAGGAGTCCATCCCCTATCTCCCCCTAAATCGTGGAGTACATCGCCTATCTCCTCCCACACAATACAATGTATATAAACATTTATCATATACACGTTCAATCAATACACAATTTCGATGTATTATTCCAACCGTCATATTCAATGACATATTCAATTGATTAGTTTTAATTCACCTAATCATCATGCATTGTCTACAACAATCAAGACTATCCTCCACTGATAGCCCAAAGCAATTATTTCTAAACAGATAATAAATGCCTCAACAGATATATATTCAACATTTTCAAAGTGAGCGATTAATAAATCCAACTCCACCATTCTATCTTATGTTATGCGAATTTCATCATTTCCAACTTAATTTCATGTTTCCATAATTTCCCAAATTAATTACATGAATTAATTTGTCATAACAATTTAGGGCTTTTTCCCAATTTTCTTAATATTGACCCAAAGGCCCAAAATAACTTCAATAACATCAATACTATCATTATAAGACCCAAAATACACATTTATGAATCAAAATAACAAAACCCCTCTTTATACATTTAGAAACCCTAACACCCAAAATCACCTAACTTTAACATTAAATCAAAATGACTAAAAATTTATGTCAAAGATCATATAAATGAGTAGTTATTCCTACCTCAAATTCGGAGCTCGAAGGAGAAGATGAAGAAATTTGAAAGTGTTCCAAACCCCAATATTTTCATATCAAAATGTAGCCCTCAACAAACTCCACACTTTTTACAAAGGCCCAAGGGTAGAAGGTTACTCCTACTAGATCAAACCCTAGAGAGAAGTTAGAGTTTTAGAGTGAGGTGCTCTCCAATGGTGGTTTTCGAAAAGTAAGAGAGAGAAAGGATGTTGAAAAGTGATCCAAAAAGTGAAATCCCAAAGTGATATAAAAGTCGCCCCGCTCAAGCGTCAGACACAAACTCACGCTCGAGTGTCAAAACGCCCGCTCGAGCGTCGGATGCATACTCATAGAAGTTTTGCAAGCGATGGTCCCCGCTCGAGCATCAAACTACCCGCTCGAGCGGAGGAACAAAATCAAAGGGTCACGCTCGAGCGTCAAAACGCCCGCTCGAGCGTACGAAGACCTGCAGAGAAAAATACTGGGAGATAGAAATTCACGCTCGAGCGTCAAAACGCCCGCTCGAGCGGAGAAGCAACAACAAAGGGCCCGCTCGAGCGTGAAGGCCAAATTCTGGGCATCAACTCTTGGTTTCAAAGCACAACAAACTTGTTTCAAACCTGTCCAACACAACCCAAGACTCAAATACAAAGTGTAAAGGATGGAAATGAGAATGAGACAACACCACATCCACGGAACCGAGTTCGGAATACAATAAATAAAGAGAGGAAAAACCAGGATCGCTATAAAGGATCAATGGCAGCCTATGGCTACTACTGTGAGTTGCTGTATGGATGCTGCCATGAATTGAATACAAGTGAAGGCCAGGGAAAGGCTTCAGTTTATTATTGTATCTTTGGTGGTTGTTAGCGTTGTTAATTTTGAATAGGGAGTTATACTTCTACATTTTCTCAAGAATCAAACATTTGTAAGTTTTGTATATACTCATAATTTTCATTTCAAACAGGTGTAATATCTATCCAC
The DNA here is from genome assembly GCA_025200525.1 of Camellia lanceoleosa. Taxonomy (NCBI): domain Eukaryota; kingdom Viridiplantae; phylum Streptophyta; class Magnoliopsida; order Ericales; family Theaceae; genus Camellia; species Camellia lanceoleosa. Next base: position 86,988,671 of record CM045760.1, on the reverse strand, counting down.
AATTTCAACAACTACAATTCAAATAAACCCAATAACACCTGAAGCTGATAATATTAGAGAATGGTATATTAAAAAATATATTGTTTCTATTTCCATATTTACAACTTTCATACAATAAGGAAATTAACAAATATTATGTGTAGTTACAATAAAAAAACAATTGAAAGCAAGTCAAGTACAACGTTATGGGCAACAAGTAAGCAAAGTCCCGAACGAGTGAAGATAGAAGATTTGATAGAACGTTCATAACTTGATTTTTAGTTATGTAATTTATCATCCTAATAATAATTGTAATAATTCCAAATATTATGATTTCTCTTTTACTTCACAAATTAATATTAATATTAATATACCATGACTATAAATATCCAAATAGAGTACACATTGTTCCTTCAAAGCGACAATCATTCGTATAGACAATTTAGACCAACCTTGGTATATTGCTTGCAAAGTATGCAATAAGAATGTTTATCAAACTAAACAAGGAGCAGAATGCAGTAAATGCAAGAACTCAAATTCAAAGTATTATCCAAGGTATGTGATAGTTCTACATAATAACACAAATTAATCTTTTGCATTTATTAAATAACAAAATTATAACCTCATAATTTATTTACATTTGTCACATCAAATATCAAATATTTGATGAAGCTTACAGTGGGAGATAGAGAGAGAGATGGAGAAAGATAACTACATGTCACATTATTTGAAGCGGTTGAGAAAATTATTAGATGTCCAGCAATTGAATTCATAGCATCCAAAGACAAGGCAAGTTTACCAAATGCATAGACAATGTCACATTAGTAACATACATACATAGCAAAGAAAATAATTTTATTTAAAACTATACTATTGTTATTGTTGTTGCAGGAAGGTAGGAATAACAAATTCTATAACGCGCTGAAACTTGTTTCTAGACATACATATATATTTATCACAAGGCTATACAAAATGAATGATAAGGATCGCATATCTGGGAAGATTGTAGCAAAAGAAGTATAAAATGACGAAGATCAATATGAAATGGAAAATACAAATACAACAAATTCTCAACATTCCGCAAAGAGGATCAAACTAGAGAAGGAATGAATTTTGTAAAATATTTTTACTTTTCAATTTCCTTTACTTAATTTATTTCAAAATTATAATAAAAATATTATAATATTAGTTGAATGTTTTATTTGTTTTCACCTTAAATAATAATAATATTTCAATGTTAATCAGGTGTTTTATTTGTTCATCTTTTAATTAGAAAATGATTTCTAGAAACATACACATAACAAAACTGAAATAACCTGGTGAATTACATATTTAATAGTAATAAGTCCAACCATATGATATGGACTGCAATTATTTTATGTGATTGTTTTAACCTACTTTCTAAATTTTAATACTTAAACATAAATATAAATGCCCCCTATACGCAGGAATTTATACATTATTTTCTTGATGAATTGACATAAAAAATCCACATATGAAGGACATGGAGTCCGATTATACTCTTAATTCGACTTATCAAATTTTACTCAAACAATATCCATGCTTTCAAACATAAACATTAAACATTAACAAAAAATAACAAAATGGTTCAAAAAGTAAAACTAATATAAAACCTACAAACCAAAAAAATAAACATAAATATAAATATAAGAAAAATACCACGTGCAAAGCACGTGCACATCCACTAATGTGATAAAAATATCACAAAAGATACAACCAAAATAAAATTTAAAACAGAATAAATCACAATTATTATATAAAATTTGAATACTCACGATAAACAACATAAAAATAAAATTGTGATTACCTAAAGCCCAAAATTTATTTTTTTATTCAAAAAAAAAAATCAATGATTCAGGAAACATTCTTACCATAACAAACCACCAAAATTAAATAATAAAAATTTGGCATCAAGATACAGTATACGTTTGATATATTTGTGAATGGCATTTGACTTTCTCAAATCATTCACTAATCATTATAAAGATACAGTACTATTAAATTAATTCACACCACAAATATATGAACCGTTGTTTCAATTCAAAGTCCGTTTTTGTTCAAATTTAAAACATAACTCTTTCATAACCTTACAAACATATTCCAAGTTTAAACTTTTGCAATTTGGGCATCAACTATTTATTTTTCTCAAAATTTCTCTTTTAAGCAAATAAATCACAATATTTTCAAAAATTCTAATTAAATTATATACAACTCTAAGCTCTCTATAATCAAGTAAAAGTGCATAAAGAAGTATATAAAAAAATCCCTACCTCAAGCTTAGGAGAGAAAATGAATGAAAACTCCAAAATTCGACGTTGCCGAAATTCGATCACCATCGGTCAAAATGAAATTCTTGAAGTGTTCTTCAATTTGACCTTAAGAACTATGGTAAAAAACTCAATGGATCTTGCTAGATCAAGAAAAGAATTAAGGGTTTGTGGTGGTGTATAGAGAAAGATGAGAGAAATGAGGGAGTAGAAAGAGAGAGAGATATATATGTTCTCTGCCAAGAACAAAAAGAAACAAATAAAAGCAAGGGGGAATGGGGATAGCTCCACGTGGGCTCTTTCATCATTATTATTATTTTATTATATATATATATATCCATCTCTCTCTATGTGTATAATTAAAAGTACAATTAGCAACTTTATAAGATTTTGTAACCTAATTTATAAAATGATATCATTATTTCTTCACCACAAAATATATTTCGTTTGCTTGTACATATCACAAAATATAATATTTTGCTTACCACGAAATATATGCCCATTTTATTTACTACAAAAATATATAATTTTTCACTATATGCTACACACCATAAAATCAACAATCAAATATTTATTATAATCCTATATAATAAATAATAACAACTCCCAAGGTGGTTATTACCAATCATATTTTAAAAGGATCAAACAGTTAAACATGAGTCATTAAACAAATTCAATTTAAATTAAATATAAGTCATAGGTCTCACTCATAAGTCAAATATGGTCCAATTATATACCAAAATAGACCTAACAAATTTATCTCAAATCATGGTCCGAACACCCAAAACTTAATTTTAAATTATGCTATAAATTAAAATGAACACCAATCAGTTCGTGAATTTTCATAAAATAAATACTCATCATTAAATTCTAAAATTTTTAGCCAACGTGCTAGACTCATATGGGAACAACATATAAAAATTTCATAATTTTCTGAGATTGGGAACTATTTTTAAAAATATAAAATCGAACTGTTTTCGCACAGAATTTACACGACAATCAAATTCGAAAATTTGCTCAATTAAATTATGTGCTGGCTATTTAAAAAAAATAAAATTTGGGTTATTACAACCTACCCTCCTTAAAGAAATTTCATCCTTGAAATTAAACTGAAACAATGTAATATATTCTACAGTCACCCATAAACTCACTCACGTACTTACTAATGCATCAACAAAATTTCTTTGACTATTACATGAGCCTCAACAAGTCACACCGGTAACAAACCAAATCATGACATTTGCACAACAATTTATTATAAAACCCTTACTAGTATAAACCATTAAGTGATTCTTCTATCCACATCGATAACCCACAGCAATAAAATAGGATCTAATCCCTTAAGCATAACAAAATTTTGGCAAAACAACTCCCCAGAATACCAAGACACCATATCTTATTCGTGATAACCCAACTTCAACGAACTATCTCCATCACCTAATGCACAATGCACCCCAAGGCCAAAATAACTAACACAAACAATGACTTCAAATATTTCATCCTATGAGAACCTCCACTCATCCCCTAGTACAATCATATTCTTCCCTGAATTATTCCAAAAACAAAATTCATAGATTACCTTAGCCTCAACTGCTTCACTTGAACAACAAGAAACACCAACCATTATGAAACATAATGAAATATGCCAAACACACTACTTGAAAATTCTCAGCCACAACTTTAATTGTTCAACCAAACAATTTCTGTATTATTTTTACCTATCCACTCTATTTCTTTCACTCGACGAACTGACTAACAGTTTACGCAAATTTGTCTACATCCACCCACACAATTTCACTCCAACATAGAATTTACCCAAACGCACACACAATGCACTTTGAGCCCACATAGAATTCATCAAGATTAGATACACATTCTAACAATACTAAGGTACTCCCAACAAATACTCATAGTTGTAGTGACTTTGAACTCTCCTTTGAAGTCTCTGGTCAGCTCGCTTCTACCCAAATTCTAAAAGATATAACCACAAGCTATGATGTCACTCATTCACTCAAAAAAAATTTCTATGTCAACAATAGTCATTCCATAACAATTTTCAAAAGTAACAAAATAACGAAAGTACTTCGTACCAATTTATTTCCTGGTGAGGGGTCTGCCAAATAACTTCTTCTAAGTTAATATCACCACAAAACACGATGAAACAAAATTAAAATAAGGAATCATCCTCTATTAGGCAAAACTAAATACATTTTAATTAAGAAAACACACTTAAAGTCAAATACACTCATCAAATTGAACTCAATGGTAATATTAGACCAACATACCAACAACACGAATTCTTACCACACTTATAGCAAAACGAAGGATCAATATAAGGGATTCACAACTCTTATTCCAAGGATACAAAACAATCTTGTAGCTAAAAGACAAAGGATACAAAATAATCTCCATTTCCATTACATGAACCACACCATCACGACACACACCAAATTTAACTCAAAATACTCTCATAGACCTTCCATCTTCACAATTTCTAACTCATACATAAAAGTAACTGTAAAAGTTAACATCAATCACTCTCGATGGGTCAAGCATAAATTCTCATGGAAATACTCAAATTACCACCATACTAATTATCTTAAAGCACCTAATTTAGAATTATAATATCCTCACTTAGTAATCTTAAAAATTTCCCCTAAAAACATTGGTTGCTAACACAACTCAACAACATCCATCACATCATGTCCCTCAACACTCATTTATTGCACTCAAGAATATCAACAACTAACTTTGAGACAATGGACTCCACCAATCTTGAAGGAACTCGGAACTCGCCTACATGTTCTAAAATATCGACTCACGAGTCAATGTTGTTACTACTAATAATCCCATCATATGGCGTAACCCAAATCAAATTTAATCTCATTCCAATCTATCTCAAAATTATTTATCTCATTTGCTCTCTTAGGATTTGCAGCAAAATTATGAATAAAACAAACTCTCTAAGAAACACATATCTTACTACACAATATAATTTCTATCATGTTAAGACTACGTTTATTCCCAAACACATACAAAATAATTGGCCTAGGGCCTATCACTAACCTCACAAGTAGTCCATTAAGCAAGTGAAACAATTTAACTATAACTAACTTCGTCTATCCCAAGAAAATTTAGAACTAGAACGTGTTCTAATGTCAACAATCCAAAGCATATGATCTTAGCTTACTTTAATCATTATTAAAGTCACAACCAAACCAAATTATTAGGATAAGGTTTATTTCTAACTTACTCTACTTCTAAGATTTTTTTTTCTTCATCTAGTCCACTTCTACAAACTAAATATAAAATTGAAAAATAATTAACTCCTCATAGCAACAAACCAGTCGCTATACAACACAAACTCTACTATTTTAAGGTCACATTTACACCCATAATCATACAAATCGGTTAACCTACGCTTTAATACTAATTCCACAACATCTTAACCAATCATCCCGGCCATATTACTCTAGCATACACTTTCTTCCTGGGGAAAAGGCATCCTCCTATATGAGAACATCCCGGGCACCCGAAGTGCCTCTATTACGGCCTTTCCCGCTTTATGACACCTTATATAGGAGACATAATTTAGCTCTGAAGTAAGTACTCTACACTAGTTCTAACACGCTGCATACGGCTTAACCATAAACCTACACATGTATCTACATCACATAAGGCAAACCATATAAGCACATAGTTACATAGAGCACATACGAGTTATCCCTCCAAGATATTGACTCGTTCCACAAACATTCAAAGACTTCCAAATAGAAATAGCATTGATCAGGTGTTTTCTAAAAGGATCTCAAAGAATTTCATGGACGCAAATCACATATCAGAAGTGTAACCCTATACCTACATAGTCACATAAACATGTTATCACATAGTACATAAGATATGCAACATTTCTCACTAGTGAAATGAACTCACTGTGGTAAAAATCATTTCCTACGAGCCCCAAGTATTCAAACCTGGTAGCTCTGATACCAAGTTGTAAAGCCCCGAAAATTGGGCAGGGCATATCTATTTATGCAACAAAACCCACCTGATAGACAAACACATATATATAGCTAATTATTCCATACATCCATTTCCATTAAATCTCAAATGCCAAATACATGCTATTCATATCTCAATGCCCCAGTTCCAATCCCAAGCATACATTTTACAACAAGTATGAAATGGAAGCCAAACAGATAATAAGTGCCCTACAGGCTTACAAATTTAGCCAATAACATTCTTGGTTACACAAAATGGAGTTTTAACTCAATACAAATGCAGCCCTGGGCTTACATTCAACAAATAACAATAAAACAAAAATGAAGCCTCAGCTCTGAGTCCTCCCAAGTCAATGCCTTGGCGGAGGCATAACACCTATACTTGAAATGGTTTCCTTTATAGGGTAAGCCACAACCCAATAGAGATATACTACACAACATATGAACCATGACAAGACTAAAGAGGAGTATGCTCATGCCATGCTCATGATAAAATAATTTATCTATCTTTTTATAAAGCATGCAATGTTGAGATGCAACAACAGATATAAAACCATTTTTCTATTTTAAACCATATTTGTTACATGAATACAGGCTCTGTGAATCTCTAGGTGAGTGTCTGCAAGTAGGCCCTAATGCACTACCACTGTCATTTTTACCAGTAAACTGCAAGGCTCGACACCTAACCGCGCGGTTTTATACCCCCTACCCAAATTCACCAAGTATTCATCTTTTTACAAACAGTTACAATTCCAAACATTTCTCAAAAACAGATACATTTCCAATGAAATGAATGTAATGCAATGCCCAATGCAACAAATGAGAAATGTGGTTCAATTTACCTAAGTCTCATGCACTTCTACAACAATCATGGCTATCCTCTACCGATAGCCCAAAACAGATATTTCTAAACAGATATTTAAACAATTAAATTTCAAAAAAAATCCGATAAATACAATCTATTTCACATCTCATCAAATATGAACAACTACACTAATTTTCATATCACAATCACGTCCGATAACCTCTCAAGGTCCATTTTTAACCGTGTTGATTTTATTCCAATAGATACATTAAACAAAATAACACCGTTAATGCCCAAGAAAACATCATTTTCTTTCCAAACTCATTCTCCAAGAATTATTCAATTATGACATCCTATTTTGATTGAAAGCTCAAAAAGTTAAACGTAATTCCTTTATTTTCTTTAAAAATGCTCTTTTGGTCATAAACTGGTAAAAATTTCAAAACCAATCGAATCAATGTCCGTTTTTGTTCAAATTTAAAACATAATTATTTCATAACCTTACAAACATATTCCAAGTTTACACTTTCGCAATTTTGGCATCAACTTTTTATTTTTTTCAAAATTTCTCTTTTAAGCAAATAAATCACAAAATTTTCAAAAATTCTAATTAAATTATATAAAACTCTAAGGCCTCATTTGGCAAGTGGCTTTTTTAGCCAAAAAGCCAAAAAGTCACTAAAAAAACGAAAAGGCCAACAATTTATACCAAAAAATTAAAGATTTTCTTTTCTCTATACTTTTTGCACATCTTTTCGTAAAAAGCCAAAAAGTCATTCCAAACATACTAATTTTTTTTGGCTCATATTTTAGTCAACTAGCCAAAAAGTTACTAAATTAGCTTGTTCCCAAACAACGCTTAAGCTCCCTATAATCAAGTAAAAGTACATAAAGAAGTGTGTAAAAAATCCCTACCTCAAGCTTAGGAGAGAAAATGAATGAAAACTCCAAAATTCGACATTGCCGAAATTTGATCTCCATAGGTCAAAATGAAATTCTTGAAGTGTTCTTCAATTTGACCTTAAGAACTATGGTAAAAAACTCAATGGATCTTACTAGATCAAGAAAAGAGTTAAGGGTTTGTGGTGGTGTTTAGAGAAAGATGAGAGAAATGGAGTAGAAAGAGAGAGAGAGAGAGAGAGAGAGAGAGAGAGAGAGAGAGAGATATGTTCTCTGCCAAAAACAAAAACAAACAAATAAAAGCAAGAGGGAATGAGGATAGCTCCACGTGGGCTTTCTCATCATTATTATTATTTTATTATATATATATATATCCATCTCTCTCTATGTATATAATTAAAAGTACAATTAGCAACTTTATAAGATTTTGTAACCTAATTTATAAAATGATATCATTATTTCTTCACCACAAAATATATTTTGTTTGCTTGTACATATCACAAAATATAATATTTTGCTCACCACAAAATATATGCCCATTTTATTTACTACAAAAATATATAATTTTTTACCATATGGTACACACCATAAAATCAACTATCAAATATTTATTATAATCCTATATAATAAATAATAACAACTCCCAAGGTGGCTATTACCAATCATATTTTAAAAGGACCAAACAGTTAAACGTGAGTCATTAAACAAATTCAATTTAAATTAAATATAAGTCATGGGTCTCACCCATAAGTCAAATATGGTCCAATTATATACCAAAATAAACCTAACAAAATTATTTCAAATCATGGTCCGAACACCCAAAATTCAATTTTAAATTATGCTATAAATTAAAATGAACACCAATCAGTTCGTGAATTTTCATAAAATAAATACTCATCATTAAATTCGAAAATTTTTAACCAACGTGCTAGACTCATATGGGAACAACATATAAAAATTTCATAATTTTCTAAGATTGGGAACTATTTTTAAAAATACAAAACCGAACTATTTTCGCACAGAATTTACACGGCAATCAAATTCGAAAATTTGCTCAATTAAATTATGTGCTGGCTATTTAAAAAAAAAAAAAAATTGGGTCGTTACATCCCACATAGGAATTGCACAACTTTCTGTGTGTATAGCGGACCAATTTGTGCCATACACTCTCTCTTATATATTCGACTAGACATAATTTATGAATCCTAAATCAGACCTTAACCTATGCATGAATGCCATGGGATGTGAAGGTATTTATAAAAGTACCTGTGAATTTTAGAAGGGTCATGTCTCTTGGGTGCACATCCTTTCATATGAATAGACACCATAAAGTATTGCATTCTTTAATTTAAATGGAGTCCAATTCCATTCACTTCTGAATTTCCAACATGAACCCCCAGCAATAATCCCAACCGTTTATCCTGTAAATCTCACAGTGAAAATTGTCTATGCAATAAATCAATTTCATCTGGTATAGATAAATAAAGTACATTTTATTTTATAAAATAGACAATTTAAGTTTAAACTCACAATTGTCCATTTTAAAAAATAAAATATAATTTGTTAATGTGTCTAGTGATATCTAGTGAAACTAATTTATCTTTATAGTCGGGCTTACTAGATGAATGGTTCAAATTATCGTTGTAGTCCCAAAATGGTGGTACACAAAATAGAATATGAAGATGAAGGTTGAATAGTGACATGACAGGGAGTTATTTCGCAACTAGAATAATGTGATTTAGAGATTGTTTTACTCCTTAAAATTTGGGCACTTAGAGCAAAAGTCAATATTTGAAATTTTTTGGTCAATACGTTTAAGCTTAAATCTTTTTTGGCCCAAAAGATACTTATCTGTCCAAATATCACCTATATATATACACGTGTCATCTATCTGTCCACCTTACCGCCACCGGGGCGGGCCATCTACAACTTTTTCTTCCAATTTCAACAATTTTTTTGACGACTTTTCAACATGTATTTTTCTCACTAAAAAGGATTTATAGACAACTTTTCACTAATTAACCCTTAAAACATTTTCGTTTGGTTTAGTTTTTGAATTATGATTTGAGTTTTGAGTTGTTTTCAACGCGTATTGTTATCACTAAAAAAGATTTATCAACAACTTTTCACTAATTAACCCTTAAAACTTTTCCGTTTGATTTAGTTTTTGAATTATGATTTGAGTTTTGAGTTATATTTTGAGTTTTGAGTATGATTTGAGTTTTGAATTTTTGAAATGAGTTTTGAAAAGAGAAAATTTTGTTTGATTAAGTTTTGAGTTATATTTTGAAAATTTTTGGGTTTTTTTTTTAAATATTTAAAAATTTCCTTAATTTTTATTTTAGGGTAAATTTTTTTTAATGTGTGCTGTATTTACTAAATTTGTGCTCCAGCAATGATAGAGACCCATTTTGTGGAGGACCCCCACAACCCCCTTTGTGATCCACACCATTCATGATGTGGACCCCACACATACATGAGTGGGTCCCACACATCATGAATGGTGATCAAGAAGTGGTTGTGAAATCCTCCAAAAGTCTCACTCATTTTTCTTTGTGCTCTGTATTTTTTAATTTTAAATAATTTTTTTATTTTTTAAATATTTTAATATTTTAAATATTTAATTTTTTTACAATTTTTTAAAATTAATTTTTTTTTGAATCGCCCATATATATCTAAATCATAACAAATTATTTGGCCAATACATAAAAAAATAACAAAATACTTTTCTTAAAAAAAAAAAAAAATATTTTTCTTCAAAAATAAAAATAAAAAATAATTTTAAAGAACAATTCAAAAAAAACATTTTTTTGAATTTTTTAAAAAAAATAGAGTTTTAAAAAGAGTTTTGTTATGAATTTTGAAAAGAATTTTTGTATTGAGTTTTGAGTTGTGTATTTGATTATGAGTTTTGAATTTTTTTTTTTATCGAAATCACGATTTGAATTTTAAACCAAACGCTACCTTAGTTTAGGCCTCGTTTGAGAACATGCTATTTTAATATTTTTTTTTTAATTTTTTTGTTAAAATATGAGGTAAAAAAAATTAATATATTTGAGATGATTTTTTAATTTTTAACGAAACGATATGCAAAAAGTAGACAGGAAAGAAAATTTTTAAATTTTTTTTAATAATTTGTTAATTGTTGACTTTTTTTAATGTTTTTTTACTTTTAAACTAAAATAATATTGTCAAAGGATGCCTTATATGCAAAGCAGCCAATTGCCCCAATTCACAGATTTTACACAACCAAACAGGCCCTTACAAAACAATAATCAATGAATGAGACGTCGTCGTTTGAAACACTTATTCATCATTTACATATAAAAAAAAAAAAAACCTAACTATTCATTTTACCAAAATACATTAAGCAAAACCCTTCTCTCTTCACCCCTCTCTTCCCCCATCGCCAAACGCTTCACAGTCTCTCGTGTGTGACGTTTTTATTTTTTTATTTTCAATTTATTTTATTCTATTTTTATTTGCATCTATAGGAATTATTATCAAGGAACACAATCACTGGCTCGCTCAAATTCGCTCGCTCAAATCAAAATTTCAAATCTCGTGTATGGCCTTTCACGTCGCTTGCCCAATTACATGGTTACTCCTCTCCCAATTTTTTTCCCCAATATCTATCTCTCTGTCTCTCTCTCTTCAATTTCATCTCCACTTTCTCTCTCTATATTTTGTGTTTTCTCTCTCTTTTTTTTGTGCAGTCGGAGAATCTGCTTCTGCTCGCTAGGGTTTCCTCGTGAGCTGCATAGCGACGAGGCCAAGAATGAGTTCTTGGAAGAGGTTTCTAGGGTTGAGGACTTCCTCAAGGACCCCTGGCTTCTTACGGTTCGAGCCAAAGCCACCGTCCAAGTCGCTGTTCCGAAGGTCGTTGCGCCGCCGCCGCCGCCTGTTGCGGTGGGGCTGGGAGACGGCGATGGGGAGGAGATGTTGTCGGCGCAGAGGAAGCGTGCCGCAATGCAGAGGAAGGCGGCCGCCGCGTCTTTGGTCGCTGAGGATTACGCCCGGCGGTTTGAGTCCGGTGCTTTGGTGGTGAGATTTTTATCTTTGGTTTTTTGATTTTGGTTTTTTAGTTGATGTGGAGTGCTTGAAGTGTTGAATTGTTTATGTGGGGTTTGTGTTTTATGGATTTTGGAAGATTGCAGCACATCACTAAAATTTTAAAATCAATAGTATGTAACTACCTTGTCATTGAACGTTTTAAAATTTCGCTTAATTGTTTTTGAATTTAAAATTACAATATGTTGATGTGGATCATTCGCCGCCATTGATTAAAATGGAGATCTCCATTTTATTCATGAAATGGACAGGATTTGGATCTGGTTTTATAGGGTAAGATAAGAAATTGGGGAGAATTTTACTCAATTGTCACTTCATATGCTGATAGTTTCTGCTATATGCTCTTGCTTTTCAGTCATGTATGTTTTTGATGTATAATTTTATTTTAAGCTTCACATACAAGGCTTCTAAGAGCATCTCCAACCCTCCATCATTTTTTTTTTCATCTAATTTGATTTTAAATTTGAGTAAAAACCTAGATTTGATATACTCTAATCCTTTCATCATTTTGAATTTTTTTTCATCAAATTTGAAGAAAACATCTCCAATGCTTCATCATTTTAAATTTTTATCAAATTCAAATTTGATGAGTTCTCAATTTGATGAAAGAAAAAAGACTCCCCCTTGATTTCATGAACATTTGATGAAATGATTCAAGATAATTTTTTAGCACTTTCTCATCAAATTCAAATTTGATAAAAGAAAAGGGAAGGATTGGAGATCTTCTAAGGGTTGAGTTTGTCTAATAATGAATGCATAGGAAGACATATTTGGTTTGGAATTTTTTAGTTTAGGCATGTGTTTGTAGTATCTGATTTTTGAGTGTATTGGTTGATGCATGCATGGGAACAAAAAATTATTGATTTTGCATTTACTAAATACTATTTTGGACATTTGTGTTCAAATATTTTGGGAACTATTCATACCAACTGTGAAGATGACATTTGTAAAGGTTTCGGGCTTGTTAATTCCTTGTGGGTAGGGTTGGGCATGTTGAATTTGACAAGTACACAAGACACTTGTACGCTACAATAGTACACCAGCATACACCTTATAACTTCTCACACATGTAATGATACATAACAAGTATACAAGAGACAAACTTTACTAGATCAAAAAATAACCGTCACGCTACTTATTTTCTTCATGTCACACACTTACACCTACTTTGTGACTTTTCAATTCACAGCACACACTAGACCTCACAATTTACAATAACTAACCAATCAGACTCTTAGATTTTGGTGTTCTCTCTTGCACACACACAACAGAAACCCAAACCTCTTTTTATAGTTTTTGCCACCAACATAATGTGTTGGTTTATCACCAACTAGAAGTTTTGGACTTTTGCATTATCGGCGATGACTGAATTTTCTAGAGTAATATATATAATCTAGATGTAGAAATTTCTAGAGATAGAAGAGAAAAGATCTAGATAGAGAAGATTCTAGAGAGAGAGACAGAAAGAGAGAGGGTTAGTGATGACCCTCAATAGGGCATAGTATGTTGGGTTGTGTTTGAGTGCATATGTATAATCACAAGCCCAACCTGGCCTGACATCGAGCCTAATCTAATCATTCCAAGCTTGACCATAAGAGAACTTTTAAATTTCAAAACCTGCCACTTAAAATATATGTGACCTTCTTTTCTTTTCTTCTCTCTCTCTCTCTCTCTCTCTCTCTCTCTCTCTCTGTTTCTGTGTGTGTGTGTGTCTTGAAGGTTTGTTAAATGAATTAGACCCTTTTAATAATTATTTAAATTTAGGTTATCAAAAAATCTAATAGTAAAATTATTTTGGGTCGTTTAACAAATATTTAAATTTAAGTCATAGAAAAAAGCATATATTTATACTTTTCTTATCTTTTATTAATTTTAGCTTATTGTGTGACTAAATAATATAAAAATTAAAACTAGTATTTCTAAATGGGTGGGCCGGGTTTGGCTAGGCTATAATTACTCATTCCAAGGCCATACTAAAAATTAAACAACTTCAAAATCTCAATCTGGCCCGCCTCTATGGGCCAATTATTTACCTCAAGCCTTAAAAATATCAGACTAGATTAGACTGGGTTGGGTTGGGCTGGGTTGGGCAAGCCACCAATTCCATTCCCACATCTACTTGTGAGGTTAAAGTCCTACCATTTAAACGCACTTTATTTGAGATAAAGATGAGTCAATGTCAAGTTCATAAAACAAAGGTAAGACATGATTACATTCAGTGTTTTAAAAGGCGCGCGCCTAAGCCTGAGGAGCAATTAGGCGCAGCCTTGCGCTTCGAACAGGTTGAGGCGAGACGCAATACGCAAGGCGAAACCTAGGCGCTGAGGCGAGGGCTTTTTTTCGAGGCGTGAGGCATGGGTTTCATGGGTTTTACCTATTTTTCTACTCAAACTATTGATTAGGTGCTTTTTTTGTGCGCAGACCATAGGGAATCAAAGCTCTTCAATATAAAATGACCAAACGTGGTCAAAAGAGAGTAGAAAGTGATAAAAGATTGAATGTTATACTTTATATCTTTTGTTGGATATTATATTTCTAATTTTTAGAAGATTGAATGTTATATTTAAAAATTATCTGAAATGGGTATGATTTTTGGAATTTTATATATATTTGTTATGGTGAAAAGTTTGCTTGTTTTATAATTTTGTTTTTCTTTTACTACTTGTGCTTCGCTTTGGTGAGGCGCGCGCCTCGCCTCACTTCTCGTGCTTAGGCTATAGGAGACCTTATTGCCTCGGTGCGCCTAGAGCCTTTTAAAACAATGTTTACATTAACGGCCACCGCCTTAGAATTCAATATTTGAATAGTTTTTCTAATGAAAACGTGATTGCGAAGTTGGAAAACAAGAATCACATCAGATGGATATGTAATTGTGTGGGAAAGTGTCTTTTTGTACAAATGGTTATAGAAAGTATTAGGAGGGGTGTTAATATCTTCTCTGTTTGCTAGAGGTGAGTCCAATATGCCTACTATGTGCCAGCATGAATATTGGTCAATTGTGTGAAAATAAGCAACTTGATGATAATTGATAAGAGGAATGATCTGGGCTGTTGTTGAATTGGAGGAAGGGTGGGGGAGATGCATGATGAGGAGGGTCAATCGATTATTTTGATTGGGATGGAGGAATCTGAGAGGTGTGAAGAGGAGGAAAGGCGGTCTGCGGAGACTTGTCTTTTCTTGGCAATGATTAATAAAGAGAATGAAACTCTTTTGTTCAATATCAGTTAAGAGGAGGAGGTAAAAGTTGATGAAATGGAGGTGGTGTTGGATATGGCAGTACAATTGGAGTTCATTCATGTTTCAATGGTGTTTGGATGTGTCTGCACCATTTGATATAGAGCTACCAAATACTTTCTATTTGCAGGAAGTCGAGGGGAGTCAGAAAGATGTAATAATGAGGACAGGTATCGAGGAAGGTTATTTTTCAAGGAGGTTGTCCTAGTTTGAAATTTCTTTCAATTTTGAAGCTAATGGTTCAATATTTTTGAAGAAAATGGACAAGTTTAGTTGTATTTTGGAGAAGTTTGAACTCGTTAATAATTGTAAAGGTGGAATCTTGAGTCAACAGCAGATTTAACAAGTGGATTGGAAGGTGACTAAATTGGATGGAGGAAACAAAATGGCGGAAGAAATTATTGAAGTGTGTGTTAGATTTGAAGTTTATGAACCAAAATCTCATAGAAAAGGGCAAATGTTTTTAGAAAGGATAAAGAACATAAAATGAAATCTACAATTAACTTTGATGGACAAAAGGGGAATGAGGCTTTATTGGGGTTGTGTGAAAAGAAGAGATTGGTTTGTGTGCGTGTGTGTTTGTTTTTTATGGAAGAATTCAGGATACTGTTTAAGGAAGATAATCTTAACATTAAATATGCTATTGCTGTTGGTAAGGCTAGAGGGGAAAAATGTAAGAATTGAGTATATTGTTTATTTATTATTATCAAAAAAAGAAGGAAAGGTGGTTGAAATGCCTATATAAGAAGGATGATGATGAAGACGACAATCTTTGTGGGCAACTTTGACATTAGCTGTTTGGTTGGCACCGAGGATTGGCAACCTTTACCATTGGACGTAGGGGCTGTGGCTTTTGCTTCTTAGACTTTCCAAGGGCGCTTTTGTAACACCAGATCTGATTATTCATTATACCACATATTTTGGGATTATTTGATCTCTAAAAAGATTTAGCCCTTGGTAGCAGGAACCTTCTACTCGAGTGGAGTTTCTTATTAATAAATGTGATTCCATGCTCCCCAGTAAGAAACTTGCTCCCGTTGAGAAGATACTCACTCCAACCATGATAAAAGCCTCTCAAACATATAAATCTCATAGAAACGAAAGAAAAATAACTCAAATTTATTGTAATAGTTTCTATTTATATAATATTATTTATACTTACTAAGGACAATTTGTAGCTGACATGAATATCTAATATTTACTCATATTTTAATGCATATATTATGAAGAAGCAGCAAAAAATAATTTTTAGAATTTCTCTATATATTTAATAAATAAATATATATATACATGCTCCCATAGGTGCTGCCAACCTAAGAAAATTCTATATGCTCTTGTTCCTCCACCTCCCGCCCTTGCTTCGTGCAACTAAGATTTAGCCATCCATTCAATGTTAGGAATTGAAACAATTCTGTAGTTGTCAGTTGGGTATATGAAGCTTCTGCCCTTGTATTCCATATGGCTTAGACCGATTAGAATGGTAGACTATTTCTTGCTCCCTCAATTTGCTAAAAAAACAAATAAATAAATAGTAGAGAGAAGATAGAAATAAAGGAAAGGAGAAAAAACTGTCACTCATTTGTTGTTTCAAACATGCACTTGCCATACCCACTGTTATACTGCCACAGCTCTTCTTCTGCATCAAGACTCCAGAGTTAAGGGATGTGTTAGATTTTTTACTGGAACCTTCGTCCTCTTTAATGATTATATTATATGTCTGTATTATATACTCATTTGTTTCTTAGAACTATCAAACTATACTTTCCTCTTTAATGGTTATGCCTGTATTATATGTGGTTATCTGTATTATATACTCATTTTGTTGCTCTGGCAATACTAAACTATACTTTCCTGCTCACAGGATGCCTCTAAAGATATTCCTGGAGAAGATCAAGATCAGTCTAATGTCAAAGTTATGTGCCGGATATGCTATCTTGGTGAAAATGAAGGAAGTGAGAGAGCAAGGAAGATGTTGTCATGCAAAAGTTGTGGCAAGAAGTATCATAGGCACTGCCTGAAAGCTTGGGCTCAACATAGAGGTATTATTTTGGGATTGGAACTTTGTTAATATTGCAAAATTTTCAAATTCTGATTGGTTGATTACAGATTTATTTCATTGGAGTTCATGGACCTGTCCTTCATGCCGAATTTGTGAGGTAATTACCGATGTACCTTTTTACGCATATGAACTGAAGTTGTACATCAGGAAAATGAATGCTCTACATATATTCTGTTTCATTGTAATCTTACTTGTCATCTTTGTTTGTTATAGCTTTCATTTTTACTGAACAGTTGTAGAAGTAACTAAGTTCTTAGTCTAAGCATTGGCAGCCTTACAACGTACCAGCCTTATAATTTGGATTCTTACGACAGTAAGCAGTTAGTAATTCGTACCAGCCTTATAACTTCCCACAATAAGCAGTTAGTAATTCTTACCAGCATTATAACTTGGATTCTGTATTATCAGTCCATTTTTGGCTTGGGTGAAGATTTTTTAGAACCTTATGTATTGAGAATTATCAGGATTTCCGCATCAAAATTGGAATCACTTCATAGATATATATATATTTTTTATCTGATGCTATCCTTAATAACATGATTGAGATGGCCAATGATGTATTACAATTACTATTGGCCGTTTTGTTAAGGACAGTGTTATGCCAAATAGTATATATGCTTCTAAAGAGTTGCTATGTTTGTATCGGCCAACACTAATTTTTTTATTTTATTTTATTTATTATTATCTCAGAAGCATGGACACTTTGAAGAAGGTGGTGTGTCCATGTCAGACACTTCTCGACATGCATTAGATACACACCCACACTTGCCCTATTATTCTTTTTAAATTTTTTTTAAGACCCACACATGATTCAGACACTTGGGAACCCATGTATCCATCATTTAGATACACATGAAACACATTATAAGTTTGAACAAACTAACTTAGGATCCAGTGATAAATAATAAAAAGTGATAAAATTTATGCCTATTAATTCCTTCTTTAATATATTGGCCTTAGTTTCCTAGTCTGTCCTACATTCGGAGGTGTTTTTTAGCATAAAGGAATGGGGAAAAGTAGTTAAGGAGTGAGAGAAGTCATAGATATAAGTATGCACATACATGCCTTGTATAAGTGAAACTGTAAAATATGATTCTAGTAGTGGACCAGAAACCTTTATGGAAATGAGCTGTGGAGCTAAGTTGATTATGCTTTAACTCTCATGCAAGTTGAGACAGACACATGTATTCTACGTTAGCTAATATATTAAAGACCCAGACATGTATGTTGGGCCTCTGAGTTAATTTGCGGAAGTCGGAGCTTATTCCGGTTGGGGAGGTTACTAGGTCGCCAGTTCTAGTGGTAATCTTGTGTTGTAAGGTTTCGATTTTGCTAGTATTATATTTGGGTTTGTCGTTAGGGGCTTCATTCAAGGCGAATGGGGTGTGAGAGAGTGTGGTGGAACGTGTTCAGCGTCGTTTGGCAGGGTGGCAGAGGCAATATCTTTCAAAAGGAGGGAGATTAACGTTGATTAAGAGAGTGTTGAGTAGTATTCCGACCTATTTCATGTCTGTGCATGTTATTTCAGTATTAGTGGCGTAGCAGTTGGAGAAGCTTCAAAGGGATTTTCTGTGGGGTTGTGGAGGAGATGAGTTCAAGTACCATTTGGTTGATTGGGGACAAATTTGTCAACCTAAGAAAGCGAGGGGTTTGGGGGTTAGGAGGCTGGTGACGTTTAATAGTGCCTCGTAAGGGAAGTGGCTGTGGCGTTTTGCTTGGGAGCATGATAGGCTATAGCATAAGGTGGTGACTACCAAGTATGGGGTGGGAAGGGGGGATTTGGTCTCTAGGGATGCGGCTAGTACTCATGGGTGTGGGCTCTGGAAAGGGATTTAGATGGGGAGGGTTGAATTTTGGAATTGGGTAGGTTTTAGGGTGGGGGATGGGGTGAGGGTGCGGTTTTGGAGGGATAGATGGTGTGGTGGGGTTTTATTGGATGCTCGTTTTCCTTTGATTTTCAATATTGTTGATTGAGAGGCTACAGTGGCATCCTATTTGGGGGTTGGTGGTGGTTTGGGATATTTAGTTGCGGCTGCAGGTATAAAATTGGGAGGTTGCTCAGTTGGTGGAATTGTGGGGCTTCTTGTATGGGTTGGGGATTACTTGTGTGGGACAAGATATTATGGTGTGGAGTGGGATGGGGGCAAAGGGGCTGTTTTCAGTTTCATCATTTTATAGGGGTTTGGTGGGGGAATTTAGAACCAGTTTTTCCTTGGAATAGTGTTTGGGTGCCGGGTGTTCCGTCTAAGGTGGCTTTCTTCACGTGGATGGCAGCTTTGGGATGGAATCGCATGTTGGATAATTTGATGCGGCGTGTGCGTGGGCATGCGAATCGGTGTTGTATGTGTTGTGTTGTTGCGGAGTCGGTGGACCATTTGTTTTTCCATTGTTCAATGGCTTCGCAGTTGTGGAGTTTTATTTGTTCACTTTTTGGAATTGCTTGGGTTCAGCTGGATGGGGTGGTGGATATGTTATGGGTTTGGTGGGGTGTTCAGGTGGAGTGTTGGCGGCAGCTAGCGTGGTCACTGGCTCCAGCTTGTTTGATGTGGCTTATTTGGTTGGAGCGAAATTGGAAGACCTTTTTGGAGGTTAATCATGGTGTGTCTTGGTTAGAGGATCATCTTGTTGTAGTTATGTATAGTTGGTTGGAGAGGAAGGTTGATTCGGACATATTTGTCTTTTAAGATTTTCTAGATGATGTGATTGGCTAATGTTTGCTTCGTTCTTCCTAATTGGGGTTGTTATTTTGTATTCTTTGCATTATCTTGATGCTTTCTAATAATATTTACTTATTTATCAAAAAAAAAAAAAAAAAAAAGTATAATAACCACAAAAACTATTTTTTAATTTTTTAAAATTTCTTAATAAAGTTGGTTTCTGTTAAACGTCGGGTATAGATTTTCTTAGGGTATCAATGATTTTGGAATAGAGAGCAGACAGAGGCAAATCCATTAAGGGTGTGTTTGATAGGACGGACTGGATAAGGAGGGATTAGAATCCATCGGACTTAACTCCTGGGACTGTGAATCTCCCGGACTATTTGGTTGGATTGGATATATATCCTGTGTTTGTTTTTTCATGAGATTAGATGTCTGGAAAGGACTATTTTTAGTGAATCCAACGTTTGGTTAGACGGACTGGATAGGATAAATGAACAAAAGACTATTTTACCATTTTTCAATTATTTACTAAGTAATAGCAATATTAAACATATCTTTAATATTTTAATTATTTTTAGCTAGATTAAATAAAAATTTATTTTATTTTATTTTTTACACAATTAAATAAATTTATTTTTTTAAAATAAAATAAATAAAATATCAATAAAAATATATGTTATTTTTTTAAGAATAATGATTGAGAGCTCGAAAATCTCTCCCCCTAATCCCCCTAATGCCCAAAACGACGTCGTTTTGGGCATTAAAATTTTTTTTCTTTTTTTCCTTTGATTTTCAGTCGCCTCTCTCCTTCGATTTTGGAGAGAAAGAGAAGAGAGAGAGAAGAGAGGGAGAAAGAGAGAGGAGAGCTCGATCGTCTCACCGCCTTCTGCGTCGCCGCCAGCCGCCGTCGTCGCCTCGCCTCACGTGTCGTCTCACCGCCCGTCGTCGCGAAGCAGCAGCAGCTCTTGCTCCGCCTCCGCCGCCTCCGCCTCCTCCTCCCACTGTTATTAGAGCCTCCTCCTCCTCCTCCTCCTCCTCCTCCTCCTCCTCTCCCCTCTCCCTCCCTCTCCTCTCCTCTCCTCTCCTTCCTCGATTTACATTAAACAAAAAAAAAAAAAAAAAAAAAAAACGCGTTGCCGTTTTGATTCGAAATTAGAGCTACGTAGCTTTTAGCTCATTAGCATCACTGTTTTTTTAATTAAAATTTTAAATAAATTTGTTTTTAAAAATAACAATAATTAAACAATGAAATTAAATAAAACATCTATTAACATTTAAATAATGAAATTAAATAAAATATAAACAAAATTTTAAAATAAAATATCAATAAAATATCTATAAAAAATTATTTAAAAAAATTAAATAAATAAAACATCAATAAAAAGTTAAATAAAATTATTTTATTTTTAAATTGAGACATTTAAATTTTATTGAATTTTATTAAATATAATACGTAATTAAATAGTAGAGGGTCAAAATGGTCATTTTATCACCTAATTCCAACAGTAAATTGTCCCTCCAAAACTGTCCCACACCCCCTGGGATAGTATAATCTCCCATATAGGGGTTAAGGAGTCCGGCCGGACTCCATGTCTGGCGGACTAAAAAAAAAACAAACGATGGACTACTCACTCCTTCGGATAGGCAATCCGAATAGTGAATAGTCCCCCCCTAATCCCCCCAATCAAACACATCCTAAGTGTAATGGTGGGGAAGCTCGTGACTGACTGTTCTTTCTAATTGAAATGGCCATTTGATTAAGGTTTTTTGAACTCATACTAAAAAATGTGCACTATGTAATCATGATATCTATCTTATGCTACATCTGTTCTCCATGGTGTACCTGTACTGGATTTTGCCATAATTCGCTGAAATCATGTTGAGTATGAGCATATAGTTGGAAGGTGGTAATGTGTAGTCACTGGCTCATGTGATTAATATCCTTCAATTATAATCTATTCCCATCAGCAATACAAGAAATTTGCCCCAAATCTCTTATCTATATGCCTATTTTGTGCCTTTTAAGAATTTTATTGTCTCCCTCTTCTTCCTTTTTGAACGAACCTCATTGTTAAGGTGATGGCTGTCAATCTAATAGTAGAACTGGTGGTTGTGCGATATTTTTGTTTATTGCGGTGATCCCTTAACTGTAGATTTTCCTGACTGTCAACCTATTTGCTTTTTGTACTGATTTTGTGTCTGCTAAATTTATGTCTAATTGATACTAGAAAAATGAATCAACATCCTTGATGCTCTGCCTTTGGATCCTTTTGGTGCTTTTGCAATTGATCAGTTTGTTGTCACTTTTTCACTGTGACACTGGTTTTCAATCAGTTCTATATTTGTTCACGCCTGTAGTGTATTCTGTTTACTTCAGGTCTGCAGAAGGACCGGAGACCAAACTAGGTTCATGTTCTGTAAAAGGTGTGATGGTGCATACCATTGTTACTGCCAGCAACCTCCGCACAAGGTGGGGTGTCCATTTCTTAGCTCGCTTTTTATGATGTGATCTTTGTTACGTGGACTCGGTTACGGGTGTTGGGTGAGGATGTTTACAAGTGTTAGATTTATCTAATTCTCAAGTTGAGGGACACAATTTTTATTTTTAATTTTTAATTTAATTTAATTTTTTTAAAGTTAGGGACACAATTAGATTTCATATTTCTTAAATATTTCTTTTATTAATTTTTTTTAAGGGCCAAATGATGTTTACAAAGCTAAAATAAGGCATTTTATGCATAAAAAGGCATAGTTATATAGTAAACTTGATTACTTACACATACTTGTTGGGTGCATGCCCATCAAGTGTCTTAACATGGGTAATTCACAAATTTAGAAGTCTATGTAACATATGTTGTAATTAAAAACAGTTGCCTTATGTCATTATTGGACATTGCAGAATGTGGGCAGCGGACCTTATTTATGCCCCAAGCATACAAGGTGTCACAGCTGTGGATCTAATGTCCCTGGAAATGGTCTAAGCACACGGTATTGATTGTTAGCATTGTTTTACTTACTTATATTTGAGTAGTTTTCACATGATAGACTGATGTTTCAATAATTACTTTTCCATGTGCAAGTGATAAGCTCTTTTAAGCGTTAATTTTTGGTATTTTTTTTCTTTGAGCTGGTTAATTGTTTGAGACGAGCTTGCTAAGAATTACATCTACTGATTGCCTGTCTTCTTAGTATAATGGTTAACAGCATTTTCCTATCTGTCAGCATTGTCCCTGGACGTTTTGTTGAATGCAGAGGGTTTTCCTTTAAAGTTCTACTGTTGTATGTTTAAATCAAAAGAAAACTGAATTTATCATTTAGACTTTAGCTCGGAGCCTCTTAGTTTCCATGTGTTTTTGTTAAAGTTCTAGTTGGCATGTCGAACTTGATGTAAATCAATCACAAATTTTTTTCCAGAATACACTATGCTTGAATTTGAAGACAATGAATGATGACATAGGTGTTATAAGTGTGGGCAGTTAAGAGATTTAAGGAGAGGAAAAAAGGGTAAATTACACTAGCACCAACTCCTCTTGAGATTTGTAACAATCCCTTATTTTACCTGACAGTATGTAGAAACATCGCTTGCATTGTCATAATCTTCAAATTTTAATATGACGATTTTATCCTTAACTAAAATTAATGAAATATAATTTACATAATTCGTACAGATTTAAAAATAATTATATGAAGTTTCCATAGCTTCCAATTGGATTTCACCACATAACAATCTACTTAGAAATTGTGAGGGTCACAACAACAGATTATTGTCCAAAGCATCGTAAAAGTTTCCCAAATGCATTGCCATATTCTAATCAGTGTCACCAGCACCAAATCAACCCCACTTGATTTTGTAATTTGATCTCTCTCTCACACACACAGACACACACACACAGGCACACATGTGCACAAAGAAGCATCTGCACTCAATACTCCCACCCCTTTCCTTCATCATTGCCACACCCATTCCTACTACAACTCTACCTCCTCTCCCTCTATTGCTGCCTCCACACTGCCTCTGCCGCTTCCACATCACCAGAGTGACGGTCACACCCATCAAACCCTTTCATTGTACTCTTCACTAGCAGCCATCATTTGAGCCCATTAACTGATCCTCTAACCAGCAAATTATGCTTTGTTTTAGTCTACAAATTGTGGTCTTGGCATGATATGTTGAGATTGCTTGTTAATTATGGGTTGTGGTGGGATATGCACTGACCTTGATTGGTTACTTGGTGCTACAATGGTGGTGATTGGGTATGTGATGGCAAGCAGTGGCATGGATGGAAGTGGTGGTGTCCTTGTTTTGGTGGATTGTGATAGCTGCACCTTGGATGGCTGTGGTTATGTATGGGTGGTGGCCAACGTTGTCGAATTGTGATACATATCGTGTATCGTTATATCACTTTTATGTATTATGTAGCGTATTGTATCGTATTGTGTATCTTAAGATACATTAACATGTTTAAATATAGATAATAATATATTGCAAAAAATAAACTACTAAATCATGTAACCAATGACCAAATTAGTCAATAAGATCTATATAAATTCAATCAAATTAGATTCATGATAGTATTTTAATTTCTTGTAGCAAAAGGAGTACGGGGGTCATTTTTTCTTGCGAGCTTATTTGAATTTGGGTCTTCTTTGTATGGGATTTTTTTGGTAATATAGTTCTTTGAATGTTTAATGAGTGTTAGCTACAGTGATTGATAGTGAGAGAAGTAGCTAATGGGGCCAAAGGGGAAGAAGAATGTAAAAATTAATTAATCATGCAGTATGAGTTGAATCGCGATATGATACGAGAACATATTTGACGATTCAAGTCTTATTTTAGAAATCATAAGGGTTTTGTTTCTAATTGTTAGAAGCCTCAGGGGTGTTTGTGTAATTTGCCCAAAAACGAAGGCTTAATTGTTACCATCTTCTTGTTCTTCGTTTTTACTTCTTTCGAATCAAATGGCTTATCAATTATCATGCCCTGGATGCAAGATGGCCCCTATATTGACATTAATTGGGGTCATAGCGTGGCCCTTGACTGCATGGAAGCCTAGGATGAAACCTGTGGGTCCATTGCATGAACCAAAGACATTATGCCTCTGATAATTAGCTGGCGTAGTGTTTTTCTGTTGTGTTGGATCTGCAACAATATGGCAGGGATCTTATTCTCCAATTCTTTTTTCTTTCATTATATTGAAGATGCCACCTTGACTACATCAATGATATATTATAGTCCTGTAATATTATACTTCTAATGACTAGGAAGGTCTTGGGAACAGTGATGATGCTAGCCTATATATACATGGGTCTAATTTTTCCCCAATATGATAAGATTGTACCACAATCTAATTAAAGAAAAAAAAAAATCCACAAGACTGTCTCCTCCAATATTCTTGGCCCTCTATTACATGCTGTAGAGGTTTCATAGAAGAAGACTTATAATCTGTATTTATCAGGAGTCAAAAGCTCTTTAGAATACTTCAAATACTTGACGGAAGTTAAATTTGTATTCCAAAATTTACATATTGTCAAGTGAAGTGCATTCATCCACATGGCAAATTCTTATTGAAAGAGTAAGGTGTGTGGAAAGTCATCCCCATACAATTGGCCTGCCCCTAAGTTTTTTAGCATCTACCGATTAGAATTTAAATCTCAGATGTTGTCTCTAATGGAACTGTGTTACTGCTATTGACTGTAACTTAATGCTTGGTCTTGCTCATGTTTTGAAAGGTTTTGAACTTGGTATGGGCTTTTCTCCATTCAAACTAATTACTTTATGCATGTTGTAACTTTTATCTTAGAAAAGGCCTGGTGTATTTGTTTTATTTGAAAGTATGCGGTTGTGTTTGGTAGAGTTTTGTAAATATGATTTGAGAGTATGAGTTGTATTTTGAGTTTGTGAGTTGTGAAATTATGATTTGAGTGTGGAAAATTTGTTTGGTTATGGTTTTTAAATAGAGTTTTGAATTGAGTTTTGAATTGAGTGTGAAATTGAGTTTTGAAAGTTTGATTTGACATGTGAAGTAAGAAAATTTGTTTGGTTATGAGTTTTGGAAAGAGTTTTCAAAACTTAATTCAAATTGTTATAACTCATAACAAAACACACTACTTTCACACTCTTGAAAATTCTGATCAACATTCATAACCAAACTCTTTTTAAAATTCAATTAAAAAAATTTATTATTAACAGAAAATAACATTAATCAATTTTTTAATTGAAAATACTACAAAGGAAATAATTTTTTTTCAAAATAACTATTCAAAAAATTTAAATCATAAATATTTAAATAATTTAAATAATCTAAAAAATTTAATAAGTAAAAAATTAAAATAAATATTCAAAAAATTTAAATTGTAAAAATTTAAATAATTTAAATATTCAAAAAATTTAAATAATTTAAAATGTTAATATTTTAAATTTGAAAACAACTCTACTCTCAAATCGTAACCAAACATATAAAACAAAACTCAATTAAGAAATTATTTTTTAAACTCATAACTAAACACATAACTCGAAACTCCATACTACTTTCACAACTCTACACTTAAATCGTAATTAAATAAATAACAAAAAAATTAAAATATTTAAAAATATTTTGATAAAATAGAGTTTGAATTTATTTTTATAAAATATTTTAAAACTTAAAAAATTAAAATCGTAATATTTTGAAATTAAAATATTTAAAAATATTCAAAAAATTAAAAAATTAAAAAAATCGTAACATATTTAAATATTAAAATATTTAAAATCTTTACAAAATTAAAATATTTTTAAAATATTTAAATATTTAAAAAATTAAAATATTGATTTGAAAAGAGTTTTGAATTATGTGTTTGGTTATGAGTTTTGAAAAGTAATGATTATGTTTTGAATTGAGTTTTGAGAAATGGGTGTAGAATTATGATTTGAAAGCTCAAAACAAACAACACACTCAAATCAATGGGTGGAACTATAATTTGAGAGTTGTGCCAAACGGAGCCTGCATCTTTTTATTAGAAGTTAATTCATGGATTGTTGCTGTTTAAACTTACAGGTGGTTTCTAGGTTATACTTGCTGCGATGCTTGTGGAAGGTTGTTTGTAAAGGGAAACTACTGCCCTGTTTGTTTAAAGGTATCACTTGTTTTTTGATGATCTTGAATCTTTCAGCTTCTGTTAGTTTATTGAGTGGTGAACTTTTATACTGACCTTTGGTTGTGAACATTTTAATGGTATGTGCAAATGTTTAGACGTTAGTTTTGTCTTGAATTTGTAGCCATCTCTCTCTCTCTCTCTCTGCACTAGAAACTTTGATATCCTTTGCACCTGATTGCATAGAAGTTGACTAACTGTTTGCCTCCATGGCTCTAGGTTTACAGAGATTCTGAATCAACACCTATGGTTTGTTGCGATGTTTGCCAGCGCTGGGTCCACTGTCAGTGTGATGGGATCAGGTTATTTTTACTTGTCCTTGAAAACCACAGGGCTTAGTTGTGACACAAGTGTGGTTGCTATTTCATTGTTTTCATGGTGTTGATAATTATGCACAGTAGGAAATTATATTCTTCAATGTTTTGTTTGAAGTTGTCATAAATAAACGAATTTGGAAGTATAATCACCTTGAAGTAGATTACTAGATATTGAATACTTTTATTTCTTCTTCTATATCTTATAAGAGGTACCTTAAGAAGACTCCTCTTTAAGTCCTGAAAGAGATACATATGAACAATATAAAGAAGAAAACAACAGCTTCCGTGAGGTATAACTATTTCATAAGATATTCACCTTGGATGGTTGGATCTTGCTTTCATAGTAAATTAGACTGCTAAGTTTGTGGACACTAATAGTTCTTCAGTTTAAATCCCATGAAAAGCAACTAGGAAGTGAACATCAATGAGGATCAAGTTTGTTTGAGGTATGCTGTTATATGATAGACCATGTATGAGTTAATAGCTGGTTATTGATTAGGGTTGTAAATGAACCAAGCCGTTCATGAACAACTCAAGCTCGGCTTGTTAGCAGTTCATTTGAACTCGTTCATTTATTTTAATAAAACAAGCTTGAGCCTAAATATACAGCTTGTTTATAAAATGAGCCGAGCTCGAGCATTAGAAGGCTTGGCTCGATTAAGCTTGGCTCATTATTAAATTTTATTTTATATAATTATTTAATTTCCAAACATAATATATAAAATATATCAACCTCACAAATGTGTTTCTCATACAAAGAGAGGATTCTTCATGCATAATTCTTTTGTTAATGTGGGACAAGTTACCAATGTAACAGCATAGACTTTTCTACAAGATGAGATGTCTCAAGCATCTATACATTGGCGATGTGGGACAACAAAGACTGCCACCATTTTAGATGCACTCTTCTTCTCTCACACGTGAAGTATTCAGTGCCATGGGCTTTTTCCTCCCATCCCATGGCATTCATTGCCCACACTATAACACAAAAATTCTAATTTTTCTTTCTTTGATTTTGTTGTTTATTTTTAAGTTTCAAAATCAGTTTTGTCCAACATCAGGAGACATCAGTTGAACTATCAGTTTTTGCCATGATCATTAATAATTCATATGATGGATTTTGGAGAAATTAATGCCATCCAAAGTCATCCTAATTAGTTCTAATCTAAAAAGTACGGACACTTCTAAGAAGGTGACGTCTGTGTCAGACACCGACACTCTTTGGACACTTCCCTAACATGTGTCCGACACTCTCCAAATGTGTCCTATTTTTAAAGACCCGGACACTCTTTGGATACTTGGAGGACACACATGTCTATCTCTTAAACATACGTGTCTATCGATTAAACATAGGTTGAACTAATTATAAGTTTGAACAAAACAACTTAAGATACAACAATAAAACAAAAACCATATAAATTTATAGGAATTAGTGTCATATTATATTTTTTTGTTATCTTTGAATGATATATTCATATAGATAACATATAATAAATATATAAATTATATATTTCATACGTGTCCCCCACGTGTCGTGTCCTATATTTTTTGGAAATTGACGTGTCGGTGTGTCCGTGTCGTATTCGTGTTGTGTCGCATGTCCGTGTCCATGTTGATTAGAACTTCTAATCAAGTCCAGCCATCTGTGTGTTTTAGTGAAATACAAGTACAATGAAGGGAAACACCCCAAGAAAAGTTTTAGTAACAAATTATTGTGGTTATGTTATGAACATTAAAAAATAATGCATTTTTGTAACAAGTAAAGTTATGAGTCTTTGTGGTTTTGTTACAAATCATTGTGGTGAAGTTATAAAAAAGCATATGGTTTAGAGGTGTATATTGTAGAATTTCGCTAATATTATGGTAATGAGTCATTGTTATTTCTTACTTTTACAAAATAAAAGATAAACTTCAGGACCACACAAATTTTCTAATGGATCACCTAGTTGTTTCCTTGAGTTTGCAAGCCTACACAATTTTGAGCTTGCCTTGATTCTGTGCCGCACAACTAACTTACGAATGTTTGTTTTCATTTTTTTTATCCATCCCACATTGGTCCCCAATACATTCAGTGGATACTTGAGACTCTTATATAAGTGTAGGACATCAGCGTAGAGTCCAGGTGCTTTTATCCATCAGTTGCACATCATTTGAGGCAAGCTGTAAGGGTAAAAAGTTTATAAATACGAGCCAACTTGAGCTCAGAGCTTAAGCTAGAGCTGGGCTGCTCTAGCTCGATTTGAGCTCGAGCCAAGCTCAAACACATTGAAAAATAGTTGAGCCGAGCTCAAACATTGTAAAACTTGGCTCGGTTCGTTTGCAGCCCTAGTCTTGATTAATGTATAACTTGATGAGGATTAGGAAGCTTTTGTTGTACACATATGGTGAAATGAAATAGGTCTAGATTAAAGAAGTGCTTAGGCTGAAAAGCTGTGCCATGCAATTCTAGATAGAGCGAGAGTATTGAACATGAGGGAAAAAAAAATTGAACAGATTCTAGTTCTTGATTCATGACCATGATCCATCAGACTGTGAAAAGGTTTTGTAATTCTTGATTCGGGCTTCCAGGACTTATTAAAGTTGTCCAACCAATGATTTAAAGCTTCTATGAATCATTAAACAAGGTTACTCAACCTACCTTACTACGTGGGATTAACACATATCTTTCATTTGCACGACATTTTGTGTGTTTCATTACACTGGTAGACTACTACATCTATGCATGTTGTTTATTGAATTACATTATCTCTCCCCACCCCCAAGTTCTGAAAAAGAAGGGAAAAAAACCTTTGTTGGCACTCGAGCTGTGACAGTTAATTAAATATTTCTAGTTGTGAGAATGGATAGTCATTGATAACAAAGAACAAGCCATTTCAACTTGCCATTTTTCCTGTGGTTACAGATTTTAAAATTGTTGTATAAACTTTATATGATAATTTGGTTATTCAGTTTGCAATTGGTTAGGAATACCGCTCTCCCGCTCTCCCTTGTTTGTTATCCCGTAGGTAACAACTACCTAGTACTGAAATGAAAAAAATTAGAGCATTTATGGAAACATGCCAAGACTTTTTACTTATTTTTTCTGAACTTGTCTCTCAAATCAGATCTTGTACTTTCAAAAATATGGTTTGAATTACGATGATACTTTAAATTTTAATTACTCATAAATTATCTGTTGAGAGGATGGGGAACTACTGGGATGCAGTTATTTATTTTTATAAAATCATTACCACTGAATTAATACTTCCAGTGCATTTTTGTTGCAAAGTGTTACTAGCACTTGGTATAACTGACAATTGAAGTAGGTTAGGCAATCCAATCTTTAGCAGAATTTGTTGTATCTATTGTATCCGGCCTTGTGTTGTTTGCATGGTTACCATAAATTGCTGAGTTTTAGGCTGAGACACCATTGTGCCTTTATGACAGTTTTCTTGTTTATTTTTTCTCCTTTTTGATAAGTAACTTTTTTTTTTTTTTTTTTGGGTTTAATGGATAGAACTAGTTTGGATTCCTTGGAAATCATCTTGTGATATAATATTGCTTACAACTGTTGACAATGTTTTGCAGTGATGAAAAATATCTGCAGTTTCAAGTGGATGGAAATCTTCAATACAAATGTGCCACATGCCGTGGAGAGTGCTACCAGGTGTGTCTATTGTGTTCAAGAAAGTTTTGATGAGTATGCTTTGCAATTGATTGCTAATATAACTTTTGTTTTTTTCTTTTACTAAATTATTAGGTGAGTAATCTTGAGGAAGCTGTTCAGGAGCTTTGGAGGAGGAGAGATGAAACTGACCGTGATTTAATTGCAAGCTTGAGGGCTGCTGCTGGATTGCCAACTCAAGAAGAAATATTTTCTATCTCACCTTATTCAGATGATGAAGAAAGTGGCCCTATTATGTTAAAGAATGAATATGGTCGTTCCTTGAAATTTTCTCTTAAAGGGATAGTGGATAAATCACCAAAGAAGACTAAGGAATATGGAAAGAAATCTTCCAATAAGAAGTATGCTAAGAAGAAGGGATATCATTCATCTTTAATCAGCAAGTCAGAAGCTCATAATAATTTTGAAGGACATCGTGATCCCCCATCATTTGGGTACAGTGGGATTGATGATAAGAATGATGACATGCAGTCCCATAGAAGTGAACCTTTTTCTTCTCCTGTTGCTGGAAGTTTAAGTGAAGGGATATGCTCTATCAATCAGGCAGCTGTCCTGAAACACAGTTTTATTGATGAGGTTACAGTAGGCAATGCAAATACGAAATCAAGAATGATTCAAATTAATAGTAAACCTCAAGGCTTTGGTATTGGGGGTGATGCTGGAAAGGATGCTAGCAAGTCCAAGGCCACAAACACAAAGGGACCAAAGCTTGTTATACATTTGGGTGCACGGAATAGAAATTTAGCTAGTTCTCCTAGGTCTGACGCTTCAAGCTATCAAAAAGAGCAAGAATTAACAACTTCCAATGGTATGTGATTTATATATATGTATATTGTTTCATGATCTTTGAGCTAACTAATTTTGAAGGGTAAATTACAGTCACCTCCCTTGAGGTTATGACAATTACACTGGCCTCCCCTCCTTTTTCTGAATTACTCTTACCTCCTTTGAGGTTTACTTTTGATTTGCAAATTCCCCCTTTCTGTTAGTTGACCATTAGTTTGACTAACGGTTTTGTATTTTATTTTATTTTATTTTGGCGAAAGTCATGTTAGATTAGCACATAAGGGGATTTCAATTTGGTTTGCATAACATTTGAAGTGATTATCTGTAAATTAAGAATGAAAGAAATCAATTAATTTTTTTTTGGGTAAACAAATTAGTATGAATTATTGAAGCTAAATGAGAAATACAAAAACTTGTATGTATATAATGCAATAAATTATATATATATATATTTATAGTAAAATCATGTGAGTATTTAGAAATATTATTTAATGCTACTCAAATAAATGCATATGGTGTTCCAATTTGAATTTTGTTAATTTATATAGTGAGACTCATCAATTTTATTTTATTTTTTGGAAGACAACTGAATTGTATTATGTCTAGTATTGATTAAAAACTACCAAAACACTTCTCTTATATTTATGTAATTAATTTTTTAATTTGTTTCATCATCACTTTGTCATAACAATATCTTAATCTAGAATACACACCATTTTATGTGTACCATATATAATTTATAACATATGTGGTCTTGATTACCACAAATGTCATAACTAAAATCTTTTCAGTCATAATTAAAAAAGTTGAGTCATAACCAAACACCACACAAGGCATAACCAAAATAATAATCGCACATTTAATAGTTATCAACAAAAATAAACTAACCCTACCATTAACGCCGTTAGTCACAGGGGAGGTAGTTGTAATTTCAGAAAAAGGAGGGGAGGTCAGTGTAATTGTCATAAACTACAAGGGAGGTGACTGTAATTTACCCCATTTGAAAGGTCTTTCTTTCTTTTTGATTGAAAATTTGTTTAAACTTGAGATCTTTTGAGTTTCTCTTAGAGGAAGCATAGTAAAACTGTAAAACCCTTCCTAGCAAATGCAACATGGTTTATTCTAAATGTTTATGCTTAGTTATATTTGTTAAAGCTTGGCTATGATAGA
The DNA here is from genome assembly GCA_025200525.1 of Camellia lanceoleosa. Taxonomy (NCBI): domain Eukaryota; kingdom Viridiplantae; phylum Streptophyta; class Magnoliopsida; order Ericales; family Theaceae; genus Camellia; species Camellia lanceoleosa. Next base: position 86,955,606 of record CM045760.1, on the reverse strand, counting down.
TGGTTAAAAATTATGTTCTTAAACTTTGATAAGAACAGTGAGTCTTGATGCATGGTGGCACGGTAACTTTGACTTCGCATGTGCAATTTTACTTTTTTGCCAATACTGTGAATAAGCTGCTTGCTTGCTGTCTTCCTTACACCATGAAATTTGTATTTAATATTGCATCGTCGTTCTTTTACAACCTAAGAAGCATGGACACTTCTAAGAAGGTGACGCATCCATGTCGGACACTGATACTCTTTGGACACTTTCTCGACACGTGTCCGACACACTTCAAAACGTGTCATATTTTTTAATTTTTTTAAAGACTCGGACACACTTTGGATACTTGGAGGACACACATGTTTATAGTTTAAACACATGTGTCTATCGATTAGACACAGGTAAAACTAATTATAAGTTTGAATAAAACAACTTGAGATACAATAATAAAACAAAAATCATATAAATTTAGGAGTTAGTGTCATATTACATTTTTTATTATCTTTGAATGATATATTCATATATATAATATATAATATATTTTGTGTCTTGCAATTTTTGAAAATTAGCGTGTCAGCGTGTCTATGTTGTATTGTATCCACGTTGTGTTGCATGTCCGTGTCCATACTTCTTAGCTTACGACTATTTTCTTTTCTAAATGAAAAAATAGGATGGGGGGAAGAAGCCATGTATGAAGTACGAACACCTCTTTGGAGGTCATGTACAGTCTACAGGTATCAGACACTTGTTGGACGCGGACGCAGACACACTGGATACATGCTAAGGACATGTTGTGGGCCATTTTTTTTTTTTTTAAAATTAAAAATTTTAAACTGTTTTACTAAAATAGCGTATTAAGGTTGATGAATTTGGTGAAACTAAATATTTGAAATATAATAAATATAAATATAAAATATTTGAAAATGTGACATATAATGAATATATAAAGTTATATGTTTTGCACGTGTCCCAACATGTTGCGTCATGTATTTTTTGAAAAATTTGTGCCCACATGTTTGTGTCTATGTCATGTCCGTGTCATGTCATGTCATGTGTCCGTGTCCGTGTCCGTGTCCGTTCTTTTTAGGAAGCTATCAAAGGAAATCTCTATGCTGGTTCTTGGTAGAGCTACTTCCTCCACCAAAAATAACAAGAACAAAGTGTATTGGGTAATGATATAGGATAGTGCAGTCATTGCTTGATTTCATGCTCCAAGGCAGTTTAATTTGTTGGCAAAGCTAGCAAATGATATGAAGTTAATAGTTTTTAAAATATGCAACTGAGGGTAATAGGTTTTTTTGCTTTTAATTTACGAGGAACATTCTTTTGGGCTGTGAAAAATACTTGTCATTAGTAACACGCGCTGATTGTTTCTTATGGGTGCCAGTGATATATAGTTTAGTATTTGTGGGAATGGTCTTTTGATAGAGTTGTTTAAGGTTAGTTGTGAGTTTTTGAGGGTAGTATGGGCGTGGAAATTGAGGAGAAAAAAGCAGAATATCCTAGCAGTCACTCTTAAGCCTTTGGGCATTGGACCAAGGATTAGAATTGTATTGGACTATTTTTAAAGAGCACAAGTGCTAGAAAATTTCTCTGAAACCATTTTGGTTGGATTGAAAGAATAGCATGGCTGGCTATATGCAGACTTTTAGAATGACATGACTAATATCTTGTAGCTTTTGGAATCCTAGGGAAAAAAAAAAAAAAATCTCAAGCCTTGTTGAAACATTCTTCAGTCACTTTATATTGACTGCGATTTGGTCTGCGAAAATGGAATAGAAGTGGCAAACTTTGAAATCAGATACCTGATAAACTATTTAATTTCTTCTTTTTTTTTTCTTTTTTTTGTGTTCCAAAAGGTTGTACTCAGAATGCTGTACTTTAAGAGACTAGATGAGGTTTATGGTGCATAGTGAATTCTGCATGATAGAACTTTTGATTTAGTTGCACGAAGCAAGGGCAGGGATGTGAGCGGGAGAATGAGGGTATATAGAAGTTTCTAAAGTTGGGAGCGTCTATGGGAGCGTGTATATAAAACATGTAAATATATTTTATTAATTATATTTTTCTATATAGTTGTAATATATGTGTTAAAATACAAGTAAATATTTGAGGTTGATGTCGACTACAAATTGTTTTTGTCAAGTATAAATAAATACAATGTAAATAGAGAGTACAATAATAAGTTTAATTTATTTTTTTTTTCTTTCGTTGATAATTGAATGTTTTAAGAGTTTCTATCTTAGTTGGGAGCGTGTTTCTTTCTCAACAGGAGCAGTTTCTTTCAAGTTGCTTACTTGCTTACTTGGAAATTATGTTTTTTAGTTGAAAAAATAGATTTCTGGTCTATTGAGATTGCATAAATTGAATTGTCAAAATATGATTACATTGATATTGATCCCAAGGATAAAATATAGGATAGTAATAATAATGTGCCGTTCTCCTGCTTAATACAATTTCATAGTAAGAATGCTGTAACACCTAGACCAATAGTCTTCTGACAAATGGTCGTAGTCTTCATATGTACCCTCTGTTATTGCCTTGCATTTTGTGAGCTTGGAGTCGGTTACGCTTATCTTGTTCATGTACATGAACAGGTAGTGAAGATGTTGGTCAGGAGCAAATAGATAACAGGCAAATGTTGGACAGACGTGCAAAATTTGATGGTCGTAAAGGTATTGTATGCGATTGATTCACTGTTCAGAAGTACATATCCTGTTCATTATGCTATCATTGTTAACATATATCGGTAAAAGATGATGCCCTTGTATAACCTTTATGATTATAAACATCATTTGAGTTTTATTTCATTTGCAGGAGATAAAGAAGTTCACTCTGACCAACTAAAAGGTCCAAAGTTGAGAGGAAAAGAAGGCAACTTAATAAAGATCAGAAAAATAAACTCAGAATTTGCTGACATAAAGCCTAAATTTGGTGGAGGTAATATGGCTGATGAACATGAATCTGTTTCTCTGGTGAACCCACTTGTTTCATTGGGAAAACGAAGCATTGAAGAAAGTAAAGCTGTGTTGGAGACTGCAGCTGATGTCCCTGCAATTAGAAGTGACAAGGTATCTTTAAGGAAGAACATGGAAGGTAGGCCTGACGATAGCACTCACACACCTTCTGGCTCACAATTTTTGCCAAGGGATTCCAAGCCTTTGCTGAAGCTTAAGTTCAAGAATCCTTATCATGAAAATCAAAGTTCTTGGGCTCCACATGTTGAGGATGAGAAGAGTTCTGTTAAGGGCCAAAGGTCCAAAAGAAAGAGACCGTCGCCTTTCATGGAGAAAACATCGACTAAAGAGGATGGGGATGCGTCACTGTGGGATGAAGACAATTCGATGAATGAGATCATGGATGCTAATTGGATACTGCGGAAGTTGGGTAAAGATGCAATTGGGAAGAGAGTGGAAGTTCATCAGCCATCTGATAATACCTGGTGAGTTTCTCTTTGAAGATCATCAAAAAGAAATATACAAAACCCTAGGCTAAGAAGTATGTACACTTCTAAGAAGGTAGCGTGCCATGTCTAAGACCAACATGACACGTCACAACAAGACACTCGTTAGACACTTCCTAACACTTGACACACATGAAGCACATTACAAGTTTGAATAAAATAATTTGGAATCTAATGATGAAACAAAAAACAATATGAATTTATACCTATTATCCTTCTTAAAATTCAATGATAAAACAAAAAACAATTTAAATTTTTGCCTATTCTCGTTGTTTAGGCTTTACAAATTATATGACATGTAATAATTATTTATCCTCGTATGACATATTATTATGTATTTTGCACATGTCCTTTATGTATTGTGCCTAGCATTTTTTTGAAAATTTCCATGTTAGCATGTCGATGCTCTTCTTAGATCCATAGGGTTCTGGGAAGAACACTAGCTGATTCTATTATTTATGGAGAGTTTTCTGTGGTGCATTGAATGTTCAATTTCTTTTGATTTCAGGCACAAGGGAATGGTAAAAGACGTCACCGAAGACACATCCATTGTATCTGTTGCTCTAGATGATGGAAGGGCCAAAAACTTGGAACTCGAGAAGCATGGAATTCGATTTGTTTCCCAGAAGCAAAAGCGGTGAACTACACAAAGGTTGAACTACTAGTCTGTGTATAGTAGTAAATACTATCTAGAGACAATCATATTCATGGGATCCTGCAAGAGCAGAAACTGTCAGAAGTACCCCCGCGATCAATCTCATGTGAGAAAGAGGCTTCCTTATGTTTAGTTGATATGGAGTTTCTCTGGTATCTGAGGCTGCAACAAGAAGGTTAGAGCTTTTCTTATTACTGTTGTGGCCAGGTGGGGATCGGTTGTACTATCAAGAACTAACCTTTGGCCCAACTAGGTCTTACTTGGAAGGTCAGAAAATAATCTCTTTTTTTTTTTTTTTTTTGAGTTCTCAATTTTTTTTGCCCCCCTCTTTGAGTGTAGTTGTACATTTGGAGCCTTACTCATCCTTGTTGACATTTTTGTATTTTTGTTTCAAAAAAATTCTGTGTTGGAACTTGAAGTCTGGAAACATTTATTTAGGTACTCTACTGTAACTTAGCTGGCAATGACCAGCTCTTTAAAATGTTAGCTTACAAACCCATTGAGGGCTGTTTTGGTTCTGTACATGCATAATTGCACCCTTCGTATATGTATCAGCATTTTCATTCAAAGATAAAATTATTAAAATTCTCAAGGGTAAAATAAACTGACCTTTTTGGACTTGGGTCACTGCTGTGTATTCATTTTTTTGAAAATGTGGTTTGATGGAGCTGTCCATGTCAATCAACATGATTTTTTAAAAAATTGTCTTACTTGATGTTCCCAAAAATTTGAATAGCTCGGGTTATCAAAATAGGACCTGAGGTGAGTCTCACGAGTCGCCCAACAGTCATTGTGTGTGTAATGCACAACAGTCGGATTTGGTGATATATTGATGTGCGTAAGGCATATTGGTGGGCCATTTCCCTAAATAAGCCAAAATAGTAACGAAATTCCCAAACTAAGCCTATTTTTGAAAGATTTCTCAAAATAGGCTAAATCGCGGTTCGAAATCGCGAGTTCAACACTTTTTTCTCCGGATTTGCCAAATCTTGAACTCGCTGTTATGAAGTGCGAGTTTGCTTAAGAACTCGCGGTTACAAACCGCGAGTTTAATTAAATTTTTTTTTCTTTTGATTCGAAGCACGAGTTTAATTATTCATCCCAAAAAAATTTGTTCTGAACTCGCCTTTTGTAAATGATTTCATCAAAAAATTTTCTTTCAACTCATGATTCTAACATGATTTCATTCAAAATTTTTTTTCTACTGAACTCGCTTTTTCTAACCGCGAGTTCATCAAAAAAAATTTTCCTTCTGAATTCGCAATTTCTAACCGCGAGTTTAAGTGAATTTTTGTTTTTAACATAAATTTTTCTGTTTTACTTTGTTTTAAGTGAAAATTTGTTTTTTTTTTTCTCTGTTGTCATTGTTTTGGTGATAATGTATTTCAGAATTAATTTTTGGGGTAAAATTGTTTTACTAAAACCGTTCTCATGTTAATTTATTTTTTCTTTTATTTTGGGTTAGAATGTGTAATTCAACATTTTTTTTTTGGTTTGACTAAAGTAAATTTATTTTGTTTTTCTTGTGTTTGTTTTGGGTTAGAAGGTGATAATATAAATCATAAATTTCTTTTCGCTTTACTAAAGCCATTTTCATGTAAATTTTTTATTTTTTATTTCTTTTCTGTTGTATTTGTTTTAGGTTACAATGTGTTATTCAGAAATTTATTTTGGCTTTACTAAAGCCGTTTTCATGTAAATAATAATTTTTTTTTTCTGTTGTCTTTGTTTTTGGTTAGAAGGTGATAATGTAATTCATAAATTTCTTTTCGCTTTACTAAAGCCATTTTCATGTAAAGTTTTTTAATTTTTATTGTTTCTGTTGTCTTTGTTTTGGGTTAGAATGTGTTATTCAGAAATTTGTTTTGACTTTACTAAAGCCGTTTTCATTTAAATAATTTTTTTTTCTGTTGTCTTTATTTTAGGTTACAAGGTGATAAATAATGTAATTCATAAAACCTTGAGGAAAAAACACATAAGTAGTACAGACATAAGTAGTACAGACATAAGTCTCGGACAATAATACATTGTGGACACCATGAACTTAACACACAATACGTAAATAAACATAAAAGTTAGACAGACAAATATTAGGCAGACAATTTGACAAACTCATTACGGAAACACTTACTCTAACACAGACATTACATATGAATGCATGACCTAATACACCTAATTCGCGCTTAAATCGGTAGGTGGCTCAGAGTCTGAACAATCCGAAAGCTCAGCGTCAGAGACAAGCTGAGGATCCTCCATGATAGCCTTGATAGCCGCATCATTTGGTTCTGTTTTGTTCTTCTGGGCATCCTTCTTAACTATGAGTAGCTGTATATCGCGGGCCAACCTACGACCCATTTGAAAAATCTCACGTTGTAGTCTTTGACATAGTCGATCAACATTATCAGGATCTTCCTTTTGGATCTCAACAGAACGTGCTTTTGGCACCTTCAGTCGTCTTTCTCGACATAACCTTTCATTTTCCACCCGCTCTATAAATAGTGCGGGCCACTTCAGAAGTCTAGCGTTTGCATAACCATATCCTGTTTGATTAGAAGAAGGATCCTCCACCAAACCACATGGATCTCGATAGTACTTGGGCATGACAAAATGTCGCTTCCCGAACCTATCATGATAAGCACAAGAGGCATCTAACAAAGGAAATGGTGTTTCATCTTCAGCATCGCCACTTCCCCTTCCCCCTCCTCGTCGTGAACTTTCACCCCTTTGCAAGTTCCTACCACCTCTGCGATTCCCACCACTCCCTCCCACGAACCATGTAGCCATGCTAATTTTGTAAAGAAAATAAATGATAATTTCGTATGGCGAAATGAGTTGTAAGGTTGTGTCTTCACCTTTACTTGTTTATATAGTTGGTTATGAACGATGCATCTGCATGACAATCCCACATAAATGAACAATGTATGAGTTGTCAGTACATTGAAAAAACAGAGAAAAGCAAATACTCTTTACGAAGTCACGTCACTTTATGAATTCACAGTTGCCATGTGACTTTCTGAATTCACAAATAAGTGAATTCACTATTGCCATGTGACTTTCTGAATTGAGATTCCCACATATATTAATAAGAAATGAGTTGTCATTGTAATAAAAAAATCGATTACAAAATCGAGAAAACCAAAGTCTGTGCACCAAGTCACATGTCTTGACAATCCATCTGCATATACCAATAAAATAAGGGCATGCTCACTGACGGTCGATTGAATTCACTTTATTGCCATGTGACTTTCTGAATTGAGATTCCCATATATATCAAAATGGTGTTGAGTTGTCATTGTAATAAAAAAATTGAGTAATAAATCGAGAAAACAAAAGTCTGTGCACCAAGTCACATGTCTTGACAATCCATCTGCATATACCGACAAAATAAGAGCATGCTCACTGACGGTAAATCAGTGAATTCACTGTTGCCATGTGACTTTCTGAATTGAGAATCCCACATATATTAATAAGAAATGAGTTGTCATTGTAATAAAAAAATCGATTACAAAATCGAGAAAACCAAAGTCTGTGCACCAAGTCACATGTCTTGACAATCCATCTGCATATACCGACAAAATAAGGGCATGCTCATCGACGGTAAATCGCTGAATTCACTTGCCATGTGACTTTCTGAATTGAGATTCCCATATATATCAAAATGGTGTTGAGTTGTCATTGTAATAAAAAAATTGAGTAATAAATCGAGAAAACAAAAGTCTGTGCACCAAGTCACATGTCTTGACAATCCATCTGCATATACCGACAAAATAAGGGCATGCTCATCGTGATGAAATCGCTGAATTCACTGTTGCCATGTGACTTTCTGAATTGAGAATCCCACATATATTAATAAGAAATGAGTTGTCATTGTAATAAAAAAATCGATTACAAAATCGAGAAAACTAAAGTCTGTGCACCAAGTCACATGTCTTCACAATCCATCTGCATATACCAACAAAATAAGGGCATGCTCACTGACGTAAATCGCTGAATTCATCATTGCCATGTGACTTTTCAATTGAGAATCCCACATATATTAATAAGAAATGAGTTTTCATTGTAATAAAAAAATCGATTACAAAATCGAGAAAACTAAAGTCTGTGCACCAAGTCACATGTCTTCACAATCCATCTGCATATACCAACAAAATAAGGGCATGCTCACTGACGGTAAATCAGTGAACTCACTGTTGCCATGTGAGTTTCTGAATTGAGATTCCCACATATATTAATAAGAAATGAGTTGTCATTGTAATAAAAAAATCGATTACAAAATCGAGAAAACCAAAGTCTATGCACCAAGTCACATGTCTTGACAATTCATCTGCATATACCAACAAAATAAAGGCATGCTCACTGACGGTCAATCAGTGAATTCACTGTTGCCATGTGAGTTTCTGAATTGAGATTCCCACATATATTAATAAGAAATGAGTTGTCATTGTAATAAAAAAATCGATTACAAAATCGAGAAAACCAAAGTCTGTTGCCATGTGACTTTCTGAATTGAGAATCCCACATACATGAAATTGGTGTTGAGGTAAATCTGTTTGTGTATAATTAATTGTAAATAGTGCATTTTGATAAGCAAATCAAGTAAAACCAATGGGGTTTTAAATTTAGTTCCCCAACTGGACCAACCACTTGGCTTTGAGCTTGTTTGTCTAGCCCCCCAAGTTTAGTTATCTGTCAACCCCCCATTCCTTAACAGAGTCATCATTTTGACTGGACTTCAAGGAATTGGAAGGCGACCCTTTCTTCTTTCCCGATGGAAATTGAAATTCTTTATGTACAAGATCTCTATTTCACAAGCCGCAGTTAAGGGAAGCTTTTCACCGAGCTACATTACATTTTATGTGTTGTTCAAGGCGGTTGTTCGTTTGTATGAACTTTATTTAGTTCCCCAACTGGACCAACCATTGGCTTTGAGCTTGTTTGTCCAGCCCCCCCAAGTTTAGTTATATGTCAAGCCCCCATTCGTTAACAGAGTCATCATTTTGACCGAACTTCCAGGAATTGGAAGGCGACCCTTTATTCTTTCTGGAGCTACCTGTTCTGTTTTATGTGTTTTAAGTATTCACATAATTCAACATACATTAATCCATTCTTTAATCCAGAACATTCCTTAACTCATTGCAATTCAATAAAGAAAGTCATGAACTAATAAATGTGCAGTTATAAATGTAGTTATTTCATAAACTTCAAGTTCATAAAACAAATACTTGAAATACATCCGTACGTTAGATGAACAACAACATTGTGTCACACTCATGTAACGAAGATATGAGACAACATACAAACATATATGAAAGATAAAGGTGTTTCATTTCTCATTCCTCATCTGACATGTAGTAGTCAGAGAGATATTTTTCATTATTTAAGACATTATTTCGCTCAATCACTGTCAAATCTCTGTTGCTTGCTTCTGCCATTTCGGTGGCTAACTGAAGCATGAAATGTCGACATCTCCGCATCAACATTCTGTTGTTCTCCTTCTTAATTCTGGTAACTGCTTTTTCATAGTCACTCACATTTCGTCTAGCCATGGTCAATGAACGACGATGAGGTACCGGTGCCCCAAAGTTACGTAGATCATTAAACAATCCTTCTTGCTCCGTTACCCTGAACGCCCACTCAGCTCGGATACCAGCAAAATAATCCTTCGGACTCGAGTACTTTTCGCTCTTGTAGTCATAAGTAAAAGGAGGTAGCAGCCACACTTTCGGATTTCTTTGCTGGCGTGAACTTCCTGCACCTCTTGAAGACATTGTTCATAAAATAAACAAACAAATAATAATAGTAATTGTAGATATATTACTATTGTTATGACTTGAACAAACATCATACTGGGGGTGTCGCTATTTATAGACATCATACTGAGGGTTAAGTAGAGATGATCTAGTGACAATAACGCATGCTGGGGCACTGTGGAACAAGTGATACCCGTGATATTATTTTTTTGCTTTTCATTTCATGCAATACTGAGTACCCGTGACTTTGTGTACCTTTGATGTAGTCACGGACGTGTTTGTCAGATAAAATCATAATTGTAGGCCAAATGATGACAATGCAATCCCTTCATATTGGAGCAGTGAGTTGTCAAATAAAACAACATGCAGTGAGTTGTCACATCGCTACATGAAACTATTTTTCATACTTACTTTTGCCATACAGTAAGTAGTCACTTGGAATTGACGATTTCGGTACAAAGTGGTGTTTTTAAAAAATTATAATTTAAATGCTTAAATTTTTAATAGGTTTTAAAGTAATATTCTTCATCTCATTTTCTCCTCTTTGCATTTTTTGTTTTATTCGGTGAATTACACTTTACTCCTTTAGTCCATCACATAATTGTTTATCAACACTATTGCCATGTGATCGTATTGATGTGACTTACATGAATTCTGAAATGTGATAAAAAAAAATAAAGTATTTACTTGCGCTGCAGAAAGTCACATGCATCACGAAATGTAAGGAAAAAGGTGACAAACTATATAAGCATGGCAAAGTCAGAAAGTCACATGCATTACTGCATCACTGCATAAAGTGGCTTGCATCACTGCATCACTGCACAAAGTCAGATGTATCACTGCATCGCTGCACAAAGTGACATAGCATCTGAGGAAAAAACAAAGCATCCAAATTATTACACCGGTTCAAGTAATTGGTGAGCATCACTGACAAATATTGGACGTATCACTGCGCCGAGCTACATTTTATTATCGTACCATACCTACTGTGCCCTTGTGAATTATGCAATCCATTAAAATTTTGAGGGGGTGTCATAACAAAATAACAACTAATTAATAAATAGGTCAATACACGTAAAAAGTAAACAAATTTCTGAAACATATTTCAAAAAATTAAAAATATTTTAAAGATTTTTAAATTGTAATTTGACATTTATTTTTTAAAAAAAATTTCATGCACAGAAATTTGACGAATTCAGACGTTTAGTCGGTTAATAAGCTTGGTTTTATTTTATTATTTTTTTAGGTTTTTACTTTTTGTTTTGGAATAACAATAAATTATGCAATTCATAAAAGTCAGTGACAACTCCTATGAAGTTGATGGATGGTTGTTCAGTCATAAAAGTTGATGTGACAACTCGATGCATAGTTCTTTACAATACTTTCATACATACAACTACCATGTGTATATATGGTATAAATATCGCATCATACCACAACAAAAGTTTCTGACTATTTCGAGCAATATCATCATGAAATATACGGTGGTTGATCTATATTCAAAGAATGGGTCACTATTGGGTTGCAGATGGAGATGAATTTGAATACCCAATGAATCCAAATTTGCGTTACTCACGTGCCACCGTCAATACCATGAGAGCTGAGTGGGAATTTCGCAAAACTCGAGCAAACGTTCTCGTTGAGCTATGTCGTGAAGTTAATCTTAAATTTCCTCGTCGGTTAGCCATGCGTATGCCAACTGACACTCCCCAGTTGTTGCAAAGGGCATTGCATCGTATCCGCGACGAGGTTAATCGCATGACCCAACGTTTGCAAAGGTCCGAACTAATGAAGACCGCAAATGAGCGTGCCGAAGATGGGTTAATGGATGATGCACACCAGTACTACGCCTGGAGCATGGATGTTATGTATGAATCTGATATTGAGATGTCAGATGATGATGATAATGAATGAAATTGTTTGGATGAACGCCCAAACCATTTCTGTAATTCATGCAATTTGTAATGCTTATCCACCACTTATCAATGAAGGGAGATATTTCAATTGTTTTCGGATATTTCTTGTCATTCTACCTTTGCTTTCTCTCCGTTATTGTTATTTTGAAGAACGCTACTTGAACTAGCCTTTCATTATTTCATGCATTATTGATGTGGAATATAATAATGATACTTAATGAAGTACATGTTCATATAACAAATAGTTCAAATATTTGTTTGGTTATCATTGATTTGTACATGAAAAGAAGACAGTGAATGCAATCATTCAGAAAAGTGAAAGAAAAGGGAAAACAAAATTATGTGCGTGTTTAGATATTTATTTTGTTTCCTTTTTGTTTTCGTTTTCATTTTTATGGAAATCATCAAAACAAGTAAGAATAACAAAATTGTAAAATTATATTTTCCGAATAAATAAGTAAGATACATTTACATCATCTGTACAAGTTTGATATACAAAAACTATAACAAAAAGTATAAATAAAATAAACTATACACTCCACATCACACCCGCTAATGCCCTAACACTTTCATCCCACAACCCCGCAGTGGACCTCCCTCCTCGGTCTCTGCGTAGACTCTCTGAATATCTGGCTCCCCAATCGAATGCGTATCTGTGGAGCTGTGATCGTGACCCCTCTCGCATGTGCTTTCGATCTGTCGTGGCGTAAGATCGGATCTTCTTTGTGGAGTGAAACTCCGGATCTGGTGCAATCAGATCACGATCTGCAGCTGGAGCTCGTCCTCTGCCTCTGCCGCCTCTGCCACGACCTCGCTTGACCAAAACCTCGACTCCCGCGCCCTCTGGGAGGGGGCTCAATATGGCCCTCAGCATCAACGTGGGAGATGCCATCGAGGCTGCATCATGTGTACTCATGGTCGCGGTGGGCTGCTGTTGTGGTAATCGGTGGGTGGGGTAAGAACGTCATGCATGTATGGGGGCGGTGTCAATCGTGGTCGCATATAAGGTATGCCGATATCTGCGTATGCAAGACGTCGAGGAATCTGCAGATATCAATGGGGTAGTATGTGGTGGGGTGGTGATGTCGAAGGCGATGTGGCGGTATTTGAAGTGGAAAAGCGCCGCGATGGGCGGCCGATGTGTCTGGAGCAACCGGTGTACACCGTAGTGGCGAAATGCAAACGATCTCCCGATGGGCAAGGAATGCTGGTACAATAACTCCCGAATCTCTGCAACGGCCTCCAAGGCATGCTGTCCGTCACGTCTCAAATGGGCGTCCTCAGCCAAGTGAAACACCCTCCCAGATCCAGCCACCTGAACAGACATGCAGACGTATTATTAGGCTACAGTTGACTCAAAATAAAGCAAGTATGATTTTAATAATTATCTGACACATAATATGATACTCACCAATGCCTCAAGATAAGGGCCAACTCCCTGATATCCAGACTCAGACACGTGGCTCGGATTCCCGACTAGTAGGTGTGTATGTCGCCGATACCACAACATGTAAGGGTCGGAAGAGGTGAGCACCTCATCGCTGTAGTCGGCCTGTACAATACTGTCCCGGCGGCCATCCCACAACTGTATGTATGGCATATAAAACAGATGCGGTCGATGCCGGCTCGGCCACGCCTATCGATGACGATGCAATCGCCATCGATGTCGAACCGATCCAAGATCGCACCGCAACTATCGGAGGACACGATGGGGGAGATGCCACTCAACCACGTCAAAACAAATAAGTGGCACTCTCGCCATCCATATCTCCTGACCCAGTCGGTAGTCGTCGGGGAACGTATCGAGGACCCCAGCATAAGGCTGCCAGATAAACTATAATGACGACAAATAATTTAAATTTTGCTCGTGAACTCAAAACATATACAATGAAGAAGACAACTAAAACGCAATCAAAAAATTTCATACCTCTCCCTCAATCATCCGGTCCAGCTGGTCTTTGTAAACTACCACTACGTGGGTCGAGACGACCTCGTGGCCCATGTCAACCCTCCACCGGCTACCTCGCGGTCCGGTGGGCATCTGCATGTCCCCCTCACCCATAGGAAGCTCACCAGGACCAACCTGTTGCCGCCTAGACGGGGCAATGCGAATTAATCTCTCCCATGCCCAAATCTGCAATTTGAACACAATTACAATACTGATATGTGACATACAATATGAATTGACATGTAATAAAATTGTTACTAACCTGTAGTAACACAAGTGGTCCTCCAATCTCCCTCGTACCCACCTGCGCTGCTCGACATAGCATCCTATACAACCATGCCAAGGCCGCTACCCCACTTCTTATCGCCCAATCTCCTCAATGTCTCTCAGCAATGGCAAGTACATCAGCTTGACCAGGTTCTGTGACTTATCAGGGAGAAGTACCGCCCCAATAAGCCGCAGAATATATGCTCGGGTATGCTGCTGTACCAACTCATCTGGAGCATGATCTGGAAGATGAGCAAAGTGCTCCGCCAACCACCTGACCCTCAGTCTACCTGCCTGTAAATCTGCTGGTGTGGGTGCTACTCCCAATAGCTCAGCACATAGGGCTATCCACTGCTCCGTCGCGATAGATGGGTCAACTCCAGTAACTGCTCGGCCATCAATCCGAAGACCATATAGGACAGATACGTCCTGCAACGTGACGGTGGCCTCCCCGATCGGGAAATGGAATGTATGAGTCTCTGTGCGCCACCTCTCGACGAGAGCAGTGATGAGTGGGTGGTCCAGTCGAATGTGCCCGATACGATACACACCATAGAATCCCGCGCGTAATAGATACTGCAAGACTCTATGGTCCAACGGATGGTCCCACAATCCACCATCTGCCCGACGGCATGTCAACACTGTGCGTGCCTCATCCTGCACAAAAGAATTATCAGTTTAAATACTAACATTATCCCGAAATATACAACAAAATGCAAGGTATTTTAATTGTAGGCGTAAAGTCCAACAAACGTTATTGCATACCGGACGATCCCACATACTGTCAGCCCGATGTGCCTGTCTCAACAGTGGAACCTCCTCAGGTAGATGTGCCATGAAGCCTGTACAACTAAAATATTAGATCATCCATATCAAAATCTCATTTAATCATAATATAATAACAGAGAAAACTGTAATTATTGATTTTGTAGTTAACGATGTAAAATACAATGAAGTAAATGTTATGGGTTCGAGAAAAGATAAATTTATGTGCCACTTACACGAAGGCAATTCGAAATTAATGATTACATTTATGGCATATTTGACAAAACTTAAATATTCATTTTGTAATGCTACAAGTTTGAATAAATTATAAATTTTGCAAAATACATATAAAATTTTGTAATTGTGAACAATGAGTGCAGCATTCCAATTTATAAAATTTTAATTTATAATAGCTTAATTTTTAATAATAGGTTAATTTTTTTAAATTCCAATTTTGTAATTTTTTTAATTTATATAGCATTCGATATTAAATATATTCAAAAATATGAAATTTTGAAATGATAGAAGAACTACGTGATTAAGTATAGAAGCTTGTAATACACATTTCGAATCAAGTAAACGTTGAAAAACTAGTACACATTTTCAATAAATTATACAAGTTTGCATAAATTATACACATTTGTAATTTTGCATTACACATTTTTCAATGAAGTACACATTTTGGAATACACATTCAAAATAGATAGGTAAAGAAAGAATTGAAAAAAACATAATTAAATGATCTATTACAAATGAAGAATTTCAAAATGATATATTACAACATGTAAGTATTACAGTCTTCATCGACCAAGTCATGGGACATGTTACTTTGTCATGACTGTCTGGTGGCACTCATCGCAGTGTCAACCACTTTGTCGATATATCCATCTCATTCGGAATACGAGCCATAGATGTATGACCCCGTTTTACTTCTCGCAGACGAAGGTCATTAGGCAATAAGGTCCACTGCGGATCAGCCCAATAATCTTGATGCGGTATTGGATTGAATTTAGTTTCCCAAACTCTCATGTATACAGGAAGCCTATATCTTTGGATCAACGTCTTTGGAATGGATTGTCACCGCATTCAGACATTACAGCGAGCATATGCGAACATGGATAGTGTCTTATCTCATATTTTCCACAACTGCACGTGGGTTGATTCATCCGCACAACCTGTCTATTGCGACCTCGTCCACGGCGAAAAGATGTTTGCACCTCACATACATGGTGGGGCCTATAAGACAATATTGATACAAACTAATGAAGTTCATGTTTTTAGGTGTAATTAACTTTACAACATAATAATAATAATTTGTTCACATTACAAACTAACCTGTCATACGATATCAACGTGAAACTATTTCCCCTTGCGATACCCTCCTCCATAGTTCTTTGCATCTCTTTAGGGTATTGGAACTCATTGCGTACATCAGTTTCAGCTTGGGCTCCCATCTCGTCGAAATATTTGACGAGTCGTCGAAATGTAAATTCAACCATAGCTGAAATAGGTAAGTTCCTTGCACCTTTCAAGACGCTATTGAAGCACTCTGCATCATGACTGGTCAATACCCCCCAGCAATATCCACCGTCATATGCAAGGGCCCAATCCTCAGGATTCATCTTGCGGACCCAAATGATGGCTTCTTGGTTAATAGCCTGTATCTGCTCTAAGTAACCATTACACTTTCGTCGTTGATCAGCACTCCCTGCTTTCCACAGAAGTTGTTTGAGCTCCTTATTTCTGAACTGTGTGTTAAAGTTACTGCAAACATGTCGAAGGCAGTGCCGATGATATCCAACAAATTGGAGCGAAGGATTCAATGCCGCCTCACAGCAGCTAAAATACTCTCAGCTCGATCAGATATCAAAGTCACTCCCTGTCGGTCCATGACAATATGTTCCTTGATATTTTGAATGAAGAACGACCAAGACTCCAAACTCTCCCTGTCGACAACAGCGAATGCAAGCGGTAATATTTTGCTATTGGCAGTGACAATCGTTGCTACCAGTAACACACCAGTGTATTTACCGTATAAGAATGTACCGTCTATAGTTATGACAGGCCTACAATATCTAAAGCCATCGATGGGTTTGAAAGACCGTAAAACAAAGTGGAAGACGGGCATAATGGTTGTATGCGGTATATCTGCTTCCATGTCACGATGGTGCGAGATTAGATGTCCGTAATGCATGCATGAATTTAGGCAATCTGCTATATGATTCATCCCAATCACCGAATACCATTTTAATTGCCTTTGCCCTTGCATGCCACACCTTCTTGTATGATACACTATAGTTCATGGTCTTTTTATATCTTCGATGACATTCTTAATTGGCATATCGGGTTCATTCGCATACAACAATCAAATATGAGTTGGATTATCCGGATGTGAACACTATAAACAAACAAATATGTATATATATGTAAACATTTATTTTTATACTAACGCAACTTGTCCCAAAATATGAGAAGCAATGTAATCGAGCTAATATTAGTGTGGTCCTGTTCGTGGGTATAAACAATGGTGAGGACCCTGTCTTGCTTAATTTCAAAAGACCATGTTTCCTACTAAGAGATGCGCAACCACCAACTGCGATCGTGCTTGCAAGTCGACACCCACAGTCTCGCTTGGAGGTTACGACCTTATACTCTCGATTATTTGTTGCATGGTACAATTTCACGGATGTAGAAGTTGCTTCTTATCAACAAAACCATTCCTCTGTCTAACTCGATTTTCAGCGCTCCAAATCCGGTTCTGAGAACGACATCACGGTACTAATGTCAAAATCACCACCCATGTGAATGTTGTCATAGAAAGGATTTCAACTCTAGGTGGAATGGGGGCATTTTCAAGGTCAACAGGAGCCTGGGCATCATATTCTTCATCATCATCATCATCTGATCCGCCTAACACATTTTCTTCATCACACATTTCATTGTCATCATCGTTTAGGGCGACATCAAGACCGTACATGTCCTTTGTCACAAAGCGCACCTCATTCACTTTGTTTGACCATATTACCAAAGAACTTCAACCGAGTGGTATGATGGTGCATGTGGGCACATCTTGTGTGTTATTGTCAAATTCATAACCATATCCACCATGTGAACTTGATTCTACACCATGGCCTGAAATGATTGTGTGTAGCCCAAAGGATAGCATTGATCCGAGTCATACATAGGAGACCGAAACGCCAAGTGTCAATCCCATACGTCAGTAATGTAGTGAACGGACGAGAATCCATCTGTGTCATGTTCGGGATATTCTGTACAATCTCTTTCTCAATGTAGACTTCCAAACAATTTGGCGCTTGAAAATTTGCACCGATACTTAATACGGTGTTCAACGCCTCATCGTCATTGATCGGTAATATCTTGTATTTGCTGTGTTGTTGCCACTGGCGATAAGGATATCTACATTTGAAGGTTAATCGGACACTTTCCCCGTAAGTTGCCACCTTTGACGTAAACATCTCCTCTAAAGTGCTAAGCGTGGTGCCAATTTGTACCGCATATATCCCTTTCGGCTCAGCATCATATGATACGCCTTCATCGGGATCCCGAATTATGTTTCCCCCCCAGTAGAAAATAATTGGAACAGTGTCCATATACTTGCTTCAATTAAGACAAAAAACATTAAAATAGCAACAAATATATGAAATTATATAAAATAGTAACAATACGTATATCTCCTTGTACTTGTACAATAATTATATGAAATTCTACTCATTCAATTACAATTACTTGTGACGCAAAAACTTTGTTTAAGTAATCATCAATTATAATCCAACAATCATTATTGATTTTTTAATTAAGATATGAGTTAAAATAATGATAATGCTTTAGATTTTTTAGCTTTTTAAGAAAAACATCTTACAACACCTACAAAATTAACATCATGCTCTTCTGTTATGCTTTTTACATTACTTATTATGATTAGGTGATGTTTTGAACGATGAAGTTAATACAGTTATTTTTTTAAAAAAAATTTCAAAAATTTTCCGATGGGATGAATCATCTGGATAAATACTCTCATGTGCAAATACGTCAATTGTTGATAATTGAAGTTATAATTTTAGTTTGGCCCTCAAAATTTATATAGCTGGGTTTATACACTCTGGTTAGCCTCCATCACTGCGTCGCCTCCATTAGCTTGCTGTGTTTTTTATTTTGAAAAAATTTGAAAGAGGATAACTAAAAAAAAAAAAAATCCTTATTTTTTAGCTATCAAACTGAGGGTTTGGACGTCTGCGCAGATAGGGTGCTTCTTTTGGGAATTTAATTGTAGTAGAGCTGAGGTTTAAAGAGTAATGAGATTTGTTGTTGTGCTTATGTTATTATATGAACCAGAAGCCTTGATTTAAAGATGCCTTTCTTCTGTATGTGTAACTGTTTTTTCTTGCTTTGTTAATTGCAATGTAGTTTTGTTGTTTCTTATTTGTGGCAGACATTCGATTTGAGTTTTTGTTTATAATATGCATGCTGTAAAAGAGATGGAAGAAAGTCCCTCATCAACAGTTTGCGGTCGGAAAATAACTGGAATCAAGTTTGGTTTGGATTTGTGTGTGTTTGGATTTGTTAAAATAATCAATTGGTTTTGAATTGGACATGAGGGGTTTGCTTTTGGTTCGAAAATGTTGGAAGATTTGGCATTTGTTTTCAAAATTCTCACGAAAGGTCTTTACTATATTTAATAAGGCCATGATTTTTGCTGTGGATTGATTTTTAATTTTTATTTTTTTTGGTTATTTTGGTATGAGCTAGAAGCCCCTTTTGGTACCCCACAGGGCATGGATGTTTGGGAATTTTGGTTACTTTATTAAATTTAATTTATTACTACTCCGCATCACCTAATCTCAACCCACCCCACCAACCCCACCCCACCCCACCCATGTTCCCTCACATATCTCAACCAAACCAATTCTGAACTTGTACAAACACCTTTTTTTTTTTTTTTTTAACACGATCCACAAACACGTTTTGAAACGCATATTCATCTCTAACAAAAAAAAAAAAAAAAAAAATATTACAGGGCAAGACTATTGTTTCTCTTTGATGGTAAGTAATTTAAGAATCATTAATTTTTATATTTTCATTGATTGAATTTTTTGTTTTTTCGTTTTCCAAATATGTTTTGTTTATATATTCTGTAAATTGTTTAACAATTTTAAATTATTTATTTTCCAAATCAAATCAAAATCAAATCAAAATCAAATCGATAGTTCGAATGGTTTCTGGTGTTGCGTGGTGGCGTGTGTGAGAGAGGGAGAGAGAGAGAGAGAGAGAGCGAGCAGGGAGGTTGCTGTACAACAAAGAATGGTTGTTGGATTGTTGTATGTGCTGGTTTGATTTTGTAACAATATTTTTAGAATTTATTTTTGAAAAACTAATATAAAAAGACTATTTTAAGTTTATTTTTGTTCTCTGAAGAATGATGGCAGAGAAAGTGTAAACAAGACTACTGTTTCTCTTTGATGGTAAATGATTTAAGTATTATTAATTTTAATATTTTTATTGATTGAAAATTTTATTTATTTATTTCCATTTATATTTTTTAAATTGTTTAAGAGTTTTGAATTTTTTATATTCTCAGTCATAGAAGTTTTTGTTCTATTTTGTTGATCATGTTGATTGAAAAAATAACAAATAAAACAAAATAATAAAAAGTGTAGACGTTATAATTTGAATTTTAAACTTATATTTTTATGAATTTTTTTTCATAGCAAACCGCCATATAAAAATCTACATGTTTACAATGTGATTTTTTTTTTTTTTTTTTTTTTTTTTTTTTTTTTTTTTTTTTAAGTTTTATTGATGGAAACATGTAGACATTATGATGTGAAATTTTAAAATTTTTTTTTAATTTTTTTTTTTTATGGATGAATCAATTCTCTCTCTTAAAGTCTTTATTTGTTATTTGGGTTCTACAGTTGTGTTCATATATCAATTGTGATGAATTAATTCTTCACTGTTTTTTTTCAGTTCTTTCTCTCAATTTTTTGGACTGAAACTTTTTCTTTCTCAATTTCTTTTTATTTTATTTATTGTATTTTTTATTATAAAATATCAATTGTGATGAATCAATTCTCCTTGTTATGGTGATCTTTAGTCGAGTGATCTAGAATCTTCTTATTGATGGCTAAGTGATAGTATTTCAAGTTGGGGATTGGGATTATATTTTGTAGGGCAGGTTTGGAAGAGATGAGAGTTCTAAGATGTGTGTTACTATGCTTTGAGACAATTTTAGGCATTAGGATCAATCTTGCAAGTAGTGACATCATTTTTTTTCCCTCTTTCTCAATTTCTTTTTAATTTATAATATTTTTTATTATGATATATCAATTTTGATTGACCAATTCTCCTTCTCTCAAACTCTTATTTGTGTTTGATATGTATTAGTAGCTAAAACTTTTTCTCCAATTTTCTCTCAATAAGAAGTTATATTATAAGATAAGGAAATTTTAAAATATTTTACAATTAACAACAGAAAACTTATAGGATAGCTATAAGATTATGCACAAGTAACAAATAATTTTCAATTAATTTGTTATATCAGATAAGGTTCAATTTATTTGTTTATTTTTTATACTTATTGATTAACAAATTATTTGTAGATAATAAGAAGGTTTCAACAAATATTAAAATTGAAAAAATAATAATTTAAGATACCTTGAAAAACTATGTATGAGTATAGTTCTAAATTTGATTCAGCAAATAAAAAATAAATTTATAGATAACAAGGAGGACACCAAAAGTTATTAAAATTAAAAATAGATATTTAAATTTTTTTTTTTTTGATCTTTCTTTCCAGTTCTCGCTCAATTTCTTTTTATTTCTTTCATTTTTCTTTTTCCATGATACATAATAAAGTTATCAAAATTAAAAATAGATATTTAATTTTTTTCATGATGTTTCTTATAATTTTATGAATTCATAATGTATATATATATATATATTTGGTGGTGAAAATTTGGAAATATTGTATATTTTAAAAAGATTTGTGTATATTATATTGTTCATATTTTTGTTTGAAATATATACCAAGTAAATGTTATATTACACATTGTTAGAAATATTTAGCTTGCATTACATTACTCTTATAATACATATGTATATTATTATTAAAAAATATACATATGATACAAGAAAATTATTATTATTACAGATAATTAAACACATTCAATAAATTATGAATTCAACAAATATGTTTTGATTCAAATTCAACAAATTCAACAAATTCAACATTCAACAAATTCAACATTCAACAAATATAATTAAAATTTCAACATTCACATTCAACATTCAACAAATTACCTATACTTAAAATTTCACAAATATAAACCATAACCCTAATTTATTCACAAACATAAACCCTAACCCTAACCCCACATTCATGAACCCTAACCCTAATTTATTTACAAATATAAATCCTAACCCTAACCCCACATACATGAACCCTATCCCTCATTTATTCACATTTTCACAAACACAAATATATTGACAAATATAAACTCTAATGCTAATTTATTCGCAGTAAAGTAGATGATAGAGGGCATACCAACGAGAGAGACAGTACAGAGGGAGCTCGAGAGAGAGACAGAGCAGTGAGCTCGAGAGAGAGACAGCAGGGAGCTCGAGAGAGAGAGAACAGAGAGAGAGCTCCAGAGAGAGAGAACAGAGAGAGAGCTCGAGACGAGACACAGAGGAGTAAGAGCGAGAGAGAGGCGAGAGAGATGGAAGTCGTGAATACAAAACACGGGGCTGGGGGGCTTTTAAAGTGTGTTTTAAAATCGTGGTTCACAACCACGATTTCACTTAAGTGCCCCAAAATCGTGGTTACAAAGTGCGAGTTCAGAACAAAAACATTTTTTGATGAAATCGTGGTTAGAAACAGCGAGTTCAGAGCAAAAGCATTTGGGATGAACTCGTGGTTACAAATAGCGACTTCAAAAATGAACTCGTGGTTCTGAAACGCGAGTTTAGACCAAATTTTTTTTTGGAAGAAATTAATTAAAACTCGTGCTTCGGAATTCAAAAGAAAAAAAAATTAAGTAAACTCGCGTTTTGTAACCGCGAGTTCTTAAGTAAACTCGCGTTTTGTAACAGCGAGTTCAAGATTTGGCAAATCCGGGGGAAAAGTGTTGAACTCGCGATTTCGAACCGCGATTTAGCCTATTTTGGGAAATCTTTCAAAAATAGGCTTAGTTTGGGAATTTCGTTACTATTTTGGCTTATTTAGGGAAATGGCCCCATATTGGTGACTATTCTGCAGCTTGTGGGACTCACTTCGAGTCTTATTTTGATGATCTGAACTGTTCAATTTTTAAGGAACATTGAGTAGAACGTTCTTGTAAACAATCAAGTTGATTGAATATTGATAACTCCTTCATCAAATCACATTTATATTCAGTTTGATACATACATTTATTTTTTTAATTTATAGATATGATTTGATGCTGTTGTCGATATCTAATCAATTAGATTTATAAATTTATTTTTTTAATATTTTTTAATTTATATTTGAATCATTAAAATAAGATTCAAAATAAGTTTCATGAGTCGCACAACATCGTTGTTGTGCATTGCACCGGGTCCATAATTTTGACATGCTTTGAATTTTAAATTGCGTAGCATTTCACCTCTACTCTTTTGGAAGATTGTCAATTTTTGGCAGTTATTTTATTAATAGAATTTTAATTGTCATTATACTAATTATTTTTAACAAATAAAAATAAGTGAATGAGACAAAATTACTTGGGAGATTATTTAATTAATTTAGTTGATTTTGATACAAAGTAATTTTTAGGGCAAAAATACCAGGATAAAAAGGAAATTTAATTATCAAATTTAATTCCTTTCACATGCTTGTTATAGAAGGAAAAGTGAGTATAATTATGTTAAAATTGTAAGGTTTAAAGGAAATTAATGTAATTTATTTAGGGGAATTTACGTGTAGGTAGATTTATTGTCCAATAAGTCTTATGATAATTAATGACGTTTTTCATTCAAGATTATTAATAAACGTCACTAATTGTTAATTTTTAGTGAGCTTGAAAATTATCACAAAAAATGTCACTAATTATAAATTTTAGCGACAGTTAAAAAAATCGTCACAAAACAAGTCACTAATTAATAACTTTTAGTTACAATTTAAAATTGTTGTCAAAAAAATGTTATTAATTGTAAATTTTAGCAACAATTAATAAAATCGTGAAAAAAGTGGTCACTAATTATCCATTTAGCGACGTACAAAAAGTTATGACAAAAAAATTATTTTTAGTGATGATTTTATTAAGATTTATTTTTAATAGGATTTAATGAGAATTAAGTCAAACTATTATAACTTATCGATAGTTTATCCATTTATTTCTCCGTTAAACTAGTGAAAATACTGTTTTTTTTTTTAAATTTTTTTCCCCATCACTATAAACAATATTGTGCATTGTTGCGTTTACCAGTGCCTACTCATGTAGTATGTGTATATAGTTTTTGTAAGGGTAAATTACATCAATTCATATATATGCATATGTAGTTTTTCTAAAGGTAAATTACATTGATTTTTTTTAGATTTGGAGAGAGTATAAATTTATTGATCTCTTTTTTAGTATGTTTAAGAGACATAAATTAATACAAATTGTACAAAGAAGGGTAAATAATGCTCCCCATTTATTTCGACATAAAATATTCTACATAAAACAAATGTTTTTGTTTTTTTTTTTTTGGCATTTGATTGACATTTGACACAAAAAATATTTATTGTCGAAAAGAAAATTTTTGATTAAATAAAGTGTCATTTATAATTTTTTAGCGAGTTAAGATATTTATTTGAAAAAGGCTAAATGTGTTAAAAAAGTAATGAGTGAGAGTCAACTTTGTAAAAATTGACTTACAAAATTTTTAAAAGTCATTTTTAAAAAAATGATACAAAAATATTTTCCTTAAAAAAAAATG
Source organism: Camellia lanceoleosa (assembly GCA_025200525.1). NCBI lineage: Eukaryota > Viridiplantae > Streptophyta > Magnoliopsida > Ericales > Theaceae > Camellia > Camellia lanceoleosa. The sequence goes on along the minus strand of CM045760.1, from coordinate 86,930,903 downwards.
TTTTTCTTACTTTTTGTTCAAACAACTAACGGAAAATAAAAATATTTTATGTCAAAACAAACGGAGTCTAAGAAAAAATATATTTTTAAGTGTAAAACAGATGACAATATTATTTTTTCATTCATATAATTAATGAATTATTAATAAAAATGAGATTAAGTATGATGTGAATTAAAATTTCAAAAGAGTTTAATATAAATATGTCAAAATTGAAGAGTTTATTATATATTTTTTAAGAGAAATGTTATGGTGTGCATCCCTTAGGGATGTATACTATATGCACCTTACTACAAAATGTGTAATTTCATCATAAATTGACGTAACAAAAAATAACAAAGTCACAAACTTTTGCAACATCAACTATAAATTTTGGATATTTTATTATGTCAATTTATGACGAAATTACATATTTTATAAATTAATTTTACAAAATTTTATGATAAAATTACATATTTTGATTACATATTTTGTAAATTAATGTTATAAAATTTTATAATAAAATTACACATTTTTATAATAAGATACATATAATATGCACTCCTAAAAAGTCCACAACATAGACTTTCCTTTTTTTCAAACCTAGGATAAATTTTTTCTTCAACTCATGAAGTAACTACTACAACTTAAGGAATGTGGCAACGTATGAGGTTGGCCACTTTTTAACCAATTCAAACTCAACTGATTATTGTTCAATTGGGCAGCAACTTTCGTGCAAATTATGCGATCAATGTTAACTCAAATTTTAGGAAAGGAATCTATATAATTTTAGGGTAACTTGTATATCTTTTAAAATTAAAATTCCTGTTAGATAAATTGATAGAGAGAGAAAGAGCAAAATGAATTAACTCTGTATTAATGATGTATATTACAAAGAGAACAAGCTCTTCTCTTTATAGAAAGAATGGAGCACATGCACCGAAAGCATAATACTAAACTAATAATATAAGCACCGAAAGGTGGTGTTTACTTTACTTTACAGGTAATGGACAGAAGAGGCTAATGCATCTGATAGATTATTATATTAACAGTCCCCTCAAACTCAAGGAGGATAGACACAAATCAACTTGAATTTGGAGAGAGTAACAAAATAGGAAAATAAACTGACAAAAATAAAAATAGGAAATGGCGGCTGTAGATCCAAGGCAGGTGTTGGCTGGTTTCTTGATAAGCACCATGTGTGTAACGCTTGGTAACATGATCAAGCGCGACCATTTCGAAGGCGTGGAAGCTCGCCGGAGTCGGCGAGGAAGGGAGTGAAGGCCAGTAGTGATTGGGTGATGGAGAGAGCTCTTCGCGGACGAGATCGCCGGTGGCGATGTGAGGGACGGCGAGGAAGGAAGATAGGCGGCTAGCGTAAGGTCCTTTTCTGACGGCAAGGCAGCCCAGGAAAACCCACTCTTCAAGCAATTGATGGCTGAGGATGACAAAGGTGAGGCCTTCAACAACATGTGTTGGGTGTATGGTTTGTGCACGGCTGTGATGTGTGTTAGGTGGTGGTAGTGTGAGCTGCGTGCGTATGGGTGGTGAGCTAGGTGTGTCTTAGAGAGAGAAGAGAGTGAATTGGGTTTGGTCTGTGCATGTGGGTGTCTTGCATGGGTCTGCCGAGGGTGTGTTGGGTGTATGGTTTGTGCACGGCTGTGATGTGTGTTAGGTGGTGGTGGTGTGGTGTGTCAATGGCAGCGGTGGTGTGGTGCTGGGTGTGTTGTCTCCTCTCTCATATGTGCTGTGAGAGAGGTGGGTGTATGGGTTTGCCGAGAGAGAGAGATGATGTGTTGCTGCCGTGGTGGTGTGGTGAGGTGTGGATGATGTGTTGCTGCCGTGGTGGTGTGGTGAGCAGCGGAGTCAAGGATGTGTAGAGGTCCGGCGGGCGGCCAAGGCGAGGCTGCCACCCGCCGGTGAAACTGAATTACTAGGTTGTTAACCTAGCTCTGATACTATGTTAGATAAATTGATAGAGAGAGAAAGAGCAAAATGAATTAACTCTGTATTAATGATGTATATTACAAAGAGAACAAGCTCTTCTCTTTATAGAAAGAATGGAGCACATGCATCGAAAGCATAATACTAAACTAATAATATAAGCACTGAAAGGTGGTGTTTACTTTACTTTACAGGTAATGGACAGAAGAGGCTAATGCATCTGATAGATTATTATATTAGCAACTCCATCTAAAACCTTTTTTATATTTAATTTTTATTTTTTATATTTTTTTCAAAAGAACTAAATCAATCTTGGTCTCTAAAACAAATCCTAATAGATTCTTTGATGGAATATGTTCATCGCTTTGCTCATGTATAACCAGTGAAATGTAGCAATAATATTTGCCTGTTGCTTGGTCCTTAGTCTTAAAAAACTAGCACCGTGAATTCTTTGCCTAGAAACAAAAACATTAGGTTATACTGTCAATCTATCTATGTTTTGATAAAATTTATATTGTTTTTAGTGTGTTTCTTTTCCCTCAAACTTCTGACTGTTTTTAGATTATAAAACCAAGTACAACGGATTTAATTGTAAAAAAAAACTCGAATTCAAGATCAAATTTGCTTTAATAGAGATGCAATTACAATGGAGTTGGTTTGAAAAGTTGAAGAAATATATTTTTATATAGAGATTTGATTGTAAAAAAAATAAAAATTACTTAAAAATATGTAGGATTCCTTTCCTGAAATTTGAGTAGAGTTTTTATCCAATTAAACATGAATTAGCAGATTTGGAATTATATAAAAATAGCCAATAATGCATTGGGTTGTAGAAGTCTCTACATAATGGGTTGGAAGAAAATTTTGTGCTTTTCAAAATTAATGATTTATTTGCACCATAGTTTATCGAGCATTGCTTGTTAGTTAATATTGTTAATGCCCCATTGCAGAGTTTGGCTAAAAATAATTTTAAAATGTGATTCTCAACCATCTTCAATTATTATTATTATTATTTTTTTGTAAGTTATTCAGTAATTAAAGCTTTGAAGAGGTATGGTCTTTTCACATCTCCATTTAAAGTATGTTTAGAGCTATTTTATTGAAATTGTCATGTAAAAATTAACTTGGAGTTAATGAGAAAACTAATAATTTCATGCCTTTAAGGAATTTTAATAATTTGAATTTAAGGAAAAAAATTATAAATTTATGCCTTAAGGACAATTTAGTAAATAACGCATTAAGGGCATTTTGTAATTGGACCGTTAGGGGTCAATTGGTAAATCTATCCATTAGGAGCATTTACTCTTTTCACACTAAAGTATATTTTTGTCGTCGTTATATGGATGCTATGGCATTAGTGCAGCAGTTTAGTAAGCCAGATGTCTTCTTTACAATGACTTGCAACCCTTTGTGGCTTGAAATCAAAGCAAAGTTAGGATCAAATGAGGAAGTCAAAATAGACCATATTTAACCTCTCGTGTGTTTAGAGTCAAAATAGAATAATTGATAGATGACATTATTATAAAGTAGGGGTGAGGATGGTTCGGATTGGATCGGATTGGGGTAAAAGCAGGATCAATTCGTTATTTATGGTTCTTGAAAAATTGGAACTAGTCCAATCCGTTTAAATCATGGAATCAATCCGCACCAATCTATTTAAATACGGATTGGATCGGTTTTAGGACCACGGATTCGCATAATTAAATAACGAATATATATATATATATAATACTTTAATTTCATAAAAATATAAACATAGCTTATATTAGTTCCACAATAGCAACATGTTTTTCTATAATAGCGATATACTATTCTAAAATTTAAAGAACCATAAAAAAACTGGTTTTACCATAAGTATTTAGACCATTACAAATTAAAACTAAAAACTAACAAACAAAAGTAATAAAAGAAGATATTATAAGGTTTTAGATTTGAGTTTAGATTTTATATAGAATAAGAGAAGATACTATGGGAGAAGATGTATAATAAAAATATAGACTATTTATATACGGTCCGGATCGGTTCCAATCCGGAACCGTGGGGTTCAATCCGGAATCAATCCGTAGACTACGGATTTTTAATTTTTAAATCCGGAACTGAACCGCGGATTCAAAAAACCAATCTAAACCTATCGGATTGGACTGGACTGGACTGGATCAAATTACGGATTTCACGGATTCCTTGCTCAGCCCTATTATAAAGCAATGGATCTTTGAAAACGTTGCGGCTTTTGTGTATTTGATTGAATTCCAAAAGAGAGGTCTACCACATATGCGTTTATTGCTAGTATTAGAATGTGGGCATAAGCTTTTATCTGCAAAAAGCTATGACTCGATTGTTTCTGCTAAACTTCCAAATGAGAAAGCAAATCCACATTTATTCTCTGTGGTTGTAAAGCATATGAGGTATGGACAATGCGTTAGACTAAATCCAGCCCGTGTTTGTATGAAGAAAGGGAAATGCAAAAATCATTACCCTAAAAATTTTGAACCTATAAGTCGATCTTCCAAAGATTCATATCCTATTTATAGGCGTTGAGATGATGGTCAAACAGTTAGAATTCAAGGTAAAAAACTTGATAATTGTTGGGTGGTTCTTTACAATCCATATCCACTTGCAAAGTATGATTGCCACATAAATGTCAAGTTTTGTTCAACCATAAAAGTTGTAAAGTACTTACATATAAGTACATTTGCAAAGGCCACGATAGAGTTAGATTTCATGTTACTCAAGATACTCTAATGATGTAGATGAAAATCCACAACATCAATTAGCAAGATGGATCTCTCCTCTTGAAGCAATGTGGAGGATTTATGCATTTCCATTGAATAAAATATATGTGAGGCCCTAACTTTTGTAAACTTTATTACGTTCTTGACTTTTGAGTTATTATAATAAATTCCTTAATTTCTTGTTTATTCGCAATTTAACCCTATAATCGAAAACACATTGTAAACAAGCCCTTACAAACCTTAATCGATCCCGGTAGCTTAGTAATCATTTCGAACACTCTAATATTAATTATTTAACTCTTTGATTATAGATTAACCACTCAGAACCCTAGTTTTCGATTTTCACAATTTTCGTTCTATTATTGACCTTTTAATTTTAAGCAAGATAATACAAACCGAAGTATTTGCCCTATCAACAACTTAATTAATTCTACACTTGCAATAGATATCTTAATTCATAAATTGAGTCCATGCCCTTACACTTTATTAAAATTGCACTTTAGCCCCAAAACCATTCTTTATATGTAAAAAAGTACAATCTATTATTATAATTTTTTTCCACAATAATATTTACAATATATATATATATATATAAGATTTTTTACACAAAAATAAATTGAAAAATCCCTCAAAATCAACCCCATATGACCAGCCATATAGATATAGGCGTATTGGTGTGTCCTTTTTGGAACAAATTGCTTGAATCTTGGAGGAATATTGACTAAAGTACCTAGAATTTAGGATTTTGTCTTGTACACTATATCGATCTAGGTCAATCTTAACAAATCCACAACTAAATCATGCTTTAATACTTAATTAGACCTCCTAATCATCCTACATTCCATTATATTCAAACTAAATCCAAAACTATTCCATTCCATTGGAACCAAGGGCACTGTGGAATTTTCACCACAATTTTTCTATAAATAGACCACCTCCCTCAACACTTTTACACACAAAAACACATACACACACATAGTTTCAGCAAGAGGGAGAGAGAGAGAAGAGAAAAAGTGTGAGCTTTGGGAGGAGGAAGAAAAAAAGGGAAAGCTTGCATACACCATTTGTAGGCAAATAAGTACGTCACAACACAACCCTGTTCTTTTCTTTTCTCTACTAAATGCATGATATTAGATGCTTAGAATATTGTTTTCAAATGATTATGTATGGAGTTGTTGTGTTTAAATAGGAGAGGCTGAGCTTTGTTGATCACCTTACTTGTATTTTTTCTTTGTTGAAGCAAAGTTATCAATTTTCACCCATTTCATGTATCATTTTTAAAGGAACACTTCCAAACTAAAAATATGAGTTATGAGTCTATTATTTATCATGTTTTCATCATAAGAGAATTCGAAAATTAGCTACGGTTGCCCCATTTTCTTACAATTCTTTTTATTTCAAGTTTTGTGCACCAATAATCAGTATTTTGAGCAAACTTTCAAAAATTCTAAAAAATAAAAAAATAAAAAAATCCTCTTGAGCTCAATTTTACATCAAAACATTCCTTGAAGTGTTAAATTTCAAGAAAAAAAAAATGGTTTTTTTTTATTATTTTTATTATTTTTCATATTGAGAATGAATGAGTGGTTTGAGAGAAAAATTGATTTTTGTAACAGCTGACGAATCTAGATAAAGCTGGCGTATTTCATTAATAACTAAAAATCTAGAAAAGCTATCCCAGTTCCACAAATTGATTTTGAAACTAGACAAAATTATCTACAAACCTTAAAGAATCCAACTTATGAAAAATTTTAAAAATACCACTTTGATAGTTATCTTTAAAGTAAATCGAATTTGGAAATTTGTTATTGTTAATAGTTTCATGTTCTTAGTTGATTGAATATGCTTCTTATTGTTTGTTCAAGCTTTAGTATGACATCTACATATGTTTTTGGTTGTATTACTTTAAATTTGTGCCTTCAAATGCTTTTACTTGTGTAGTAAATGTTATTTCAATAACTTGTTCTCACCTTAACATAACATACCTAACTCAACTGGAAACTTAATAAGGGTAGTGTTGGATTTTCGATCGCCAAAGAAAGTTTTATGAGATAATTGGATTGACGAGAAAAATGGATTAGTTATTTTGGAAAGGGAAGGAAAATGATGGGTTGTGGGGTTAAGTCTTGTCACGGTACTCAAGTTGGCTTAGGTTTAGAACACGTTCTTTCATTTTAGCTGTGCAATGGTCTTGTAGAACACAAATGAGAATGCTTGTGGCACAGATGAGAATTCCTGTGGCAGACCGAAACACAAATGAGAATTGGTTGTGACTATCCTGTATTTCAAGATGACACGATCTGGGTACATAGCCCTGGGAGTGGGGCATTTGGAATGGTGAGCAGGAAAGGGTACCAGTTTGCCTTAAGCCAAGTTTGGAGTGTTAGGTAGGAACAACATTCTGTGGGAAGTTGCCTAGAACTAACTTGATTGACTGTTATTTTTGAGAATTGAAATTTATTATAAGCTCTGCTTGATTATTGCTCCCATTGTATGATATTATCATGCCATTATTGTAATTGTGTTAGGAAAAATAAACGGGTTGTGTGTGAGTTTACTGGGCATTCCAAGCTCATGGCGTTTCATGCTAGGTACTGAAGAACTTTATCCGAATGACGGTGCTGCCGAAATGTTTGAAGACGTATGGCTATCCTAGAAGGAACTAGAACTAGTTTTGTTAAGTCTCTCTTTGTAATCTTGTTTTGGGTTTGTAATATAAAAACTCTTGTTGTTACTTAAGACACAACTTTGTAATTATTATTTGCTTATATATCTATGTATATCTTTTGTGTAACCTATCCTTTATTTTTCGTCAACTTATATAGACCTTGCTTTAGTACCTTGTTAAAATTTGTCAAAAAGGTAGCTTTGCTATCTAAGGAGATTAGACTTATTAGGGAGGCTACTCTGACTCCTCTGATTTTTCCTGGTATTTTACTTAGTTATTGATTAAAGGACTCGTTAGTGAGTTAACATTATTTATTTTGAACTTATAACCTTAGTGTTAGGTTCTATTTCTTGGCAATCCCGTTTGACAAAACTCCTTTGAGTAGTAATTTTATTCTTATTTTTCTTTCAGTGAGGCTATGAGTTGTTAGATACGAATCCAACCCGAATCGAGCTTTGCAGAGAAGTTTGTGGTGTTTAATTCTTTCAAGATTGCCACTTTGCTGATTATGACGGGGAGTGAGCTGCCCGGTCAACTCGTGGAGGTCCAGGGGGCAGCGCCGCTTGGTGGGTCCGGGGCAGCGCCTAGGCGGGGTTGAGGGGCAGCGCCCCTGAAGCAAAATGCAAAAATGCATTTAAAGTTGCTTGCCCGCTTGAGCGGACATTCCCCCGCTCGAGCGGAGAATGCTGAGTTCTAGAAGTTTAGTTCGCCTGCAAAAATACTAGATGTTGTTTTTTCCCGCTCAAGCGAAACTTTCCGCGCTCGAGCGTAGGTCTGCTCGAGCGGCCAATTTGACGCTCGAGCGGAGATCGCGGGACAGTTTTCTATAAATACGTGTTTTAGTCCAAATCTAAGATTACGCCTCCAGATCTTCTTCTTAGGTTCTAGGGTTTATATTTGGGGCTATTTTGCTAGTTTTTTTTTTATGTTTAATTGAGTATTCAACTCATGGTTTAAGAAGGATACATCAAAGGATTATTTGTTTGTTCTACACAAAAGAGAGAGTTGTTCTTCGGTGGATTCTGAAGAATTCGAGCCTGAAGCTTTGGTGGATTCTGGAGTGGCTCATCGTCAAGACAATTCCGAGGTGAAGACGGGGTTGGAAGAGGCACATAGGGGTTGGTTGAATTCGGGCGTGGATTCGCTAGGTAATTGAGAGTATACATGTGTAATTCCTTTATATCTTCTCAGTGGATTGTTTTGTGGCTGTTGCCCGTGTTTTTTTTTTTTTTTTGTTTTTTTTTGTTTTTTATCACAATTGGAGGTGCTCCAATTGTGGTTTTTCCACGTTAAAATTGTTGTGTCGATTTGTCTTGATTGTTTGATTGAGATTGTTTTATTGCTTAAAATTGATACATAATCACAAATCAATATCTAGCGAATTTCTAGATTTTTCAATTGGTATCAGAGTAGGTCGCTCTTTTGTTTTTTAAAACTTTTGAGCGAGATTTTGTTTGATTTGTGATAATGGATTCAATTCATGAGGGAAATTCTATGGTTCGACCACCCCTACTTGACGGATCCAATTATTCGTTTTGGAAAGCTCGGATGAAATCGTTTTTAAAATCTAGATGAAAAAGTTTAGCAATCTGTCATGTATGGGTGAACTGAACCGATGATTACTGTTGGCAGAGTAACTTTCCCCAAACCAATTGATAAGTGGGACACAATTGATTACCAAAATAGTAGCTGGAATAGTAAAGCTATCAATTCTCTCTTTTGCACTGTCACACCTGAAGAGTTTAGCCGAATTTGCAATTGTGAAGTCGCAAAAGAGGCTTGGGATATCTTACTAACTATTCATGAGGGCACTCATTCTGTTAAATGCTCAAAACTTCAAAGGCTCACGTCTAGTTTCGAAAACCTTTCAATGAAAGATAGTGAGACCTTTGATGAATTTTATGCGAAGTTGAGTGACATTGTAAATTCCAGCTTCAATTTAGGTGAAAAAATACCAGAATCTAAGATTGTAGGAAAAATTTTGAGGTCCTTGCCCGATCGGTTCCAACCAAAAGTTACAGCTATTGATGAGGCTCAAGATGTTGACAACCTCAAGCTGGATCATCTGGTTGGAAATGTCCAAACTTATGAGGCATATAGGAATTTCAAAAAGAAACAAAAAGATGCTATTGCTTTTAGTAGTGCTCATTGAGTTCGAGAGGATTTTGATGAGGATTGTGAGATAGATTCCCATATTATGAATGTTTTTGTAAAACAATTTAAAAAATCTTTTCTGAAAAAGAATTCTAAACTTTTGCAATCTACTCATACTCATAAATCTAAAGGTAAAGATAAACTCAAAATTAATTCTATAGCCAAGAAGGAGAAAAGAAAGATACAAGGGAACTCTAAAAGAGTCCAATGCTTTGAATGCCAAGGATTTGGCCACTTTGCTTCAGAATGCTCCACTCGTTTGAGGAAGAAGAAAGCCCTCGCTGTCACTTGGGATGATGAATCAGAATCTGATGAAGATGAAAGTGACAGTGAAGATCAAGGCGAAGAGCGACATAAACAATTCCTTGCTTTCATGGTGGCTTCTGAAATTGATGGATAAATAGAGTATCCAAAGAGCCCGATTGAGAATGCCACTGATGATGAATTCTTGGGGAGTGAAGATGAAGAGCTTCAGCAAGCATATCAAAAGTTGTATAAGGAATCTCTTAACTTATCCAAATTGAATGAAAAACTCACTACGAAACTCAAAGCATGTGAAAGTGAGAATGTCAAAGTAAAGAAAGAGATTTCTGAGGCTAGGAATGATGCCCTTAAGATTTCTAATGATCGACAAGCACTTTTTGCAAAACTCTTGACTTGTGAGACAGAGAGGAATGAGCTACAACAAATCTATGCAACATATGAAGAAAAAATTGAAACTCTCGAGATGTCTCAAATTGCTTTGGAAGAACTAATGATCAGGAAAGAGGAAGAACTCAAGTGTGCTATGGCTACCATTGGTCTTTGGAACAGAGGATCAAAAACTTTGGACAATATCATTGGGTCTCAACAAATTTGTTCTGACAAAAGTGGCATTGGCTTTGGTGGTAAGAAAGAGCAAAAACAGAGTGCATACACATCTCATGATACAAGAACTCAAGGGCAGGGGGAGCACAAGATTCAACGAGATGAAAGACTTCTTAATCTTTCTAAAGTTGGTAAGGTCAAAGAAAAAAAGGTACACCCTGTACACCCTGTGTTTATTTGTCATCATTGTGGTATGCATGGTCATATTCGCCCTTATTGTTATAAGTTGCATTGGAGAGTGTCTCATAGAGATGGAAGAAATTCTAACATCTCGTGGGGTAGGAGACACTTCATTTGTGGTAATGAGGTTAAGGGTCATAATAGATCTTGTTATTTAAATGTGCTTGAGACCAAACATGGAGCGAGTTTGCATTTGCCTAGACCTATAAATAGGAAGTTGGAAACCACGTCGAGACGGGTTCCCATTGAAAGGAAAGGGAACCACAACGTCAAGACACCACCCAAGAACCGCAATTCTCACAACTTTGTTCATACTAAAGTGGTTTGGGTGAGAAAACTTGACTTGTGTTAATTTGTTTATTCATTTTAGTTTTTGGGTTTCTGTGTGTTTTTTTTAGCCATTTAATGTGTGCATGTTTGTTTTTTGACTTGCTTTGTTTAAAGAAAAAAAAAAAAAAAAAAGATTTTCTTAGTATGGTTTTGCAAGCTTGAAATTTTTGTATAGTCCCTGGTGCATATTGGAATTGATGAGAATATCTATTACATGTTAATATGTGTGTACTTTCTATGATCATTACGCATTTTAGAGTGTGTGTTCTTTGATTAGTATGTCTCATTCTATACATACTCTTGGATTAGCAAATTTTGGAGTCTTTCGCCTTAGTGATTATTTTTTCTCTATGGACTTCTATCATTGATCTTTTGCCTTTCTAGAGGAATTGACCTATACTAGCATATCATGAGTGATGTTGAGTCTCTTAACCATCTTCCATCTTTTTGCATCTCCACGGCTTTCCCCTCTGTTCTTTGTAGTCCAGGCATGAGGAAAAGGCTACCTCAGAGTCACCAACCAGGCCATCTTTATTATATCCATGCTTCTCTGGTTCGGTTTCCATACTCTTGAGCGTGTCAACCGCCAATGAGTACGCAAAAGAAAAAGAAAAAGAAAAAGAAAAAATGTGCAAAAGAAAGAAAGAAAAAAAAAAAAGATTCATTGATTGAGGGGGAGCCTTCGCCTTTACTCACCAAATACCCTTTGATTCCTAGTGATTTGATTTTCTTTAGTTGTGCTCAGATTCTCTTGTCAGAGGTCCAACTTTCATATCACTACTAGGATTCGAATCTAGTGTTTGTCGAACTCTAAGAGTCACACACACACTTTTATCAGGGGATCTATGCTTGTCACATATTGCATCATTTTCTTTTATGAGGAATCTTCTACAGGCTGTGCATATTATGTTTTCAAGTAATTGTGCTTCTTGGTTAATCTTGTGTGTTTTAAGGTACAACTCTGAAATTCCTTGCTTGCTCCATCATATTATTTTTGTCGTTTTCTTCTTGTTCACTGTTTTCAGTGTTTGTGGTTGTTTTTAGTGAGGGGGAGTTCGGTTAATCGTTATCATGTCATTGCTTGTGTGGTTTATGATCTTACTTTTGTTGTTTGAGTTTCCTTTGTAAATTTGTGACAAAAAGGGGGAGAAAGTTGTTTTTCATGTATCTTAGGATTTCATGTATTCATGTCATATGTCGGGTGCATATGTCTTAGTTTTTAGGTTTTTATGCTACATGTTCTTAAAATCTCCAAGTCGCATCTATTCATGTTTTCCATCTCATGCTTCAAATGCTTCAAGATAGTCTAGCCATATGTTTATTGCTTTTTCATATACTCTTGTGAGACTAATAGTTGTTTTGGAGATTGTGGCACTACTAACTGTTTTGCAGATCATGACCTTGAGAAAGAAGTTGGCTTTTGTTGGCTGTAATGGGTTGGGGTGTTTAGGTTTTTATTTGTTTAGGTGTGTTTTGTCACGGCATTGCCAAATGGGGAGATTGTTAGGTTTTATTTCTTGGCAATCCCGTTTGACAAAACTCCTTTGAGCTATAATTTTATTCTCATTTTTATTTCAGTGAGGCTATGAGTTATTAGATGCGAATCCAACCCGAATCGTGCTTTGCAGAGAAGTTTGTGGTGTTTAATTCTTTCAAGATTGCCACTTTGCTGATTATGACGGGGATCGAGCCGCCTTTCATGAGGTCGAGCGGCGCCTTGGCGGTCGAGGTAGCGCCCAGGTGGGGTCGAGAGGTAGCGCCCCCGAAGCAAAATACAAAAATGCATTTAAAGTTGCCTGCCCGCCCTAGTGGACATTCTCCCGCTCGAGCGGAGAATGCTGAGTTCCAGAAGTTTAGTTCACCTGCAAAAATACTGGATGTTATTTTTCCTTTCGGCGGAACTTTCGCGCTTCGGCGTGGGTCGCCGGCGGCCAATTTGACGGTTGAGCGGAGATCGCGGGACAGTTTTCTATAAATACGTGTTTCAGTCCAAATCTAGGATTACGCCTCCTGATCTTCTTCTTAGGTTCTAGGGTTTATATCTGGGGCTATTTTGCTAGTTTTCTTTGATGTTTAATTGAGTATTCAACTCATGGTTTAAGAAGGATACATCAAAGGATTATTTGTTTGTTCTACACAAAAGAGAGAGTTGTTCTTCGGTGGATTTTGAAGAATTCTAGCCTGAAGCTTTGGTGGATTCTGGAGTGGCTCATCATCAAGACAATTCCGAGGTGAAAACGGGGTTAGAAGAGGCACATAGGGGTTGGTTGAATTCGGGCGTGGATTCGCTAGATAATTGAGAGTATACCTGTGTAATTCCTTTATATCTTCTTAGTGGATTGGTTTGTGGCTGTTGCCTGTGTTTTTTTTTTTTTTATCACAATTGGAGGTGCTCCAATTGTGGTTTTTCCACGTTAAAATTGTTGTGTCGATTTGTCTTGATTGTTTGATTGAGATTGTTTTATTGCTTAAAATTGATACATAATTACAAATCAATATCTAGCGGATTTCTAGATTTTTCACTTAGCAATACCCTGTATTTCTTTATTATTATATTCTTTGATGTTCCTGATTTTTGGGGTGTCACAATGTATCCTTAAGTGATTCATCTTCAAATTCATCTTGAAAATCAACAATTGGTTAATTTCAACAATTTGATTGATCTAAACTCCATATTGAAAAATGATTTCTTGTCAAGAACAATGTTGACATAATTCTTTTCAATGAATGCAACAAATGAGAAGGCAAGGCAAGGAAAACAAATGTACAGAGAATTCCCAGAACATTTTGTTTGGTCCCAAAGCAATAAAATGTGGATAGAGAGACAAAAAGAAGAGCTATGAGATGGATTGTCATAGCACATACTACTCAAGGTGAAATATACTACAACAAACGAGCACCAACATCGTATGGATTTTTTCAAATTGTAAATGGTACAAGAACAAAAGCATTTTAGGAATCTGTAACTATACATGGTCTTTTAGAATCTAATGATAATCTTTAACAATGTTTGCAAGAGGCTGCATCATACCAAATGCTGTACTCATTGTGGCGATTATTTTAAACCATTCTTGTGCATTGTGTACCAAATAATTCTAAGAACCATTGGGAAAACTTCCAAGACTTCATGGCTGAAGATTATACAAGAGCAACAAATTTGTCAAAACATGAAATATCAAGGATAGTCTTACAAAGCATTAATTCAATTCTTCAGTCTATGGGAAAGGATATCAAAGATTACAATCTCTACTCAAATGAACTGATTTTATCTGGTGATGATGCAATTTGTAGAGAAACAGAGAAAAAAAAAAAAATGAACATTATTGTTTCTAAGATTGATTACCAATCAATTTCATTGTTATCTTCAGAATAAAGTCATGCATTTAGGATTATAACTAAATGAGTTTTCTCAGGAAATGAAGGATTTTTTTTTAATTTTTTTTTATGAACGGTCTTAAAGGTACTGGAAAAACTTTCTTATGTAAAGCTCTCTTAGTTGCAATTAGATCGAAACATTATTTTGTTTTAGCAACTACAACATCTAGAGTTGTAACTTCTATTTTACTAGGTGGCTGCATAACCCACTCTCGTTTTAAAATACCTATAGATGTAGACACTTACAAATCTTGCAACTTAGGTAACTAGAGTGGGTTAGTCAAACATTTAGGAATTGCAAAGGTTATCATTTGGAACGAAGCACCTATGGCTAGGCGCCAAAATTTTGAAGCATTGAATGATATGTTGAAGGATGTTAATGATTTTGAACTACTATATGGGGGAAAGGTTGTGGTCTTTGGTGGTGATTTTCACCAAATTCCACCTATCATTCCAAAAAGGACAAAGCATGATTCAATTGATGCTAGCTTAGTGAATTATGAAATATTGAAGTCCTTGGAAAAAAACACAATTAACTTAGAATATTCGTACAAAGCAGAATCCTTCTTTTAGCAGCTACTTATTGCGAATTGGGAATGATTTTAAACCAACAAATGCTGCGAATAAAGTCTAGCTACCATTTTCTATGATTATTCCTCAAAAAAAGAAAATCATCGGGCAAGACTTTGTCAAAGATTTAACTGATGTCATCTTTCCAAATCTTGAAAAATACTCAACAAACCCTATTTGATAAATTCTACTGTGCTAACTCCCAAGAATGATTGTGTTGATGAGGTGAATACTTTTTTGATCGAGAGATTTCAAGGAAAAAAAAAGAAATACACAAGCATTGATATAACAATTGATCCAAATTATCAAGGTCAATATGAAGATTTCTTAAATTCTCTTAATCCATATGTCTTTCCACCTCATCATCTACAATTAAAAGTGAATTGTTCAATCATGGTATTGAAAAATATTGATCCTTCACAAGGTGTTTGCAATAGGACACGACTCATATGTCGTGATGTTCAAAATCATATCATTTGTGTAGAAATTACGGTTGGTGATCACAAAGGGCAAATAGTTTCTTACCACGAATTACATTGCAACTTTCTGATCAAGAAAAATATCCTTTGCATTTCACAAGAATTTAATTTCCAATAAAATTGTGTTTTTCGATGACAATGAACAAAGCACAAGGCAAAAAACTAGACAAAGTGGGTATCTACTTATGAGAGCCAATATTCTCACTTGGACAACTATATCTTGCCTTAATTTTGAGCTACAACCGCAGTAGCTGTTAAAGTTCTTATCAAGCCAACATGAGAAGATGATAGAAATAACAATTCTACTAGGAATGTTGTATACCAACAATTGTTGGCACTTGCAAATTCATACATAATTTTATTTTGCATTTTTTTATAAGATTTTAACATATGTCACACATATCGATTCACGTAGAACTTATTTCCAATTTTATCAACACTATCATATTTAAACATATATGATGTTACTATTTTGTGTCTTGTTTTGTAGGACGGGTGAAGAAGTTACACCTGTGAGGAACATCATGAGCTCTACTCATGACTAGAAGGCAAAGGTTCAAGTTTTGGAAAAATGAAATCCACGGATTGGAAAAACAAGCCTGTCAAGTATCAAAAACTAATTCTCGACGATGTAGAGTGTAGACACCTCATTGTAACCAGCCCTAAGACCTGGGCATCTTCTAAAGCTTCCCAATGATGAAAACAAAAATGTATTTCTTTAATAACTTCGGAATAGCCTTTGCACGGAGAGAGAGTTTCCAACCTTAAACTTGTTTTGGCCAAAATGTTTTTAAGACCTTTAAAAATGATTTTCCAAAAGATTTTCATAGGTAGATGTTTCCCAGAAGGCAACCCAAGAGGGGGTTAAATTGATTTTCTAAATAAATTGCTAAATTAAAAAAATAAAAATATGAAGCAATAAAGATGAGAATAATAAATTAAAATTTAATCGAAATGAGACTAACAAAAATAAATTAAGCAAAGGGAAGAGAGAACAAACACAAAATTTATAGTGGTTCGGCTCAAACCAAGCCTACGTCCACTCCTCAAGATCCTCCTTGTGATTTCTTTAATACTTGTTAAATAGTAGTTACACTCCAAGCTTCATAGGTGTTACTGAACTTTAACAATTGATCAACCCTGATCACTCTAACCAAGTAGTTGTGAATCTGATGCTAGTCACACCTAACCCAAGTGATTTTATCCAAAAAGTTACTCACAAAATATAACTCTCTTTTATAAGAAAAATCATAAGGGATTGAAAACTCTTTTACAATAAAAGCTCAGATTCTCAATAAACTTTCTCTCAAAAGAATTTATAACTCAATGAAAATGGACCGCACAATGTTTTAAGAACTCTTAAATATCACCAAAATTTTTCACCACTTCTGTGTTTTTCTCTTGTGCACTGTGCTTTTTTTATAGTCAAAATAATATAGTCGTTTGTTGCTCTTTCCTTTCCAAACAAAGAATCTAGCCATTGCACTCATTCCATTGTTGGTGAAAATTAAATCAACACAAGAAAAGCAAATGAATAAGACAAGAATTGAAGAGGTTTTGCATTGTTTCTTTTTTTTCCTTTTATATTATATTATATTTTATTGCACAATAAATTTAGTTAATTTTAAATTGGTGCAATATATATCAAAATAATAAAATATATTTTCATATTTTGTGTCAGAATGGTTGTAAATATATGTATATTTAAAAAATTACAATTTATCCAATAATATGTTAGACATCATCAAAATCAACGTCACGCCCCACTTTTTATTACCCGGTTAACTTTACCAAATCCATCGCTATAGTCCATTTCATTAATATAATACAAAAAGGAAATCCACAGACATCCATAAATACATAAAGGTTCCCTCAATCGCATATACAAATTGAAATGCAACATGAATTACAATTAAATAAATTGCTCGTTGGCTTACACTATTACATAAAGGGGAAAGGGTGTAACCCTATTTACATCAATGGCATTCCGCCAACAAGTAAAGGTCCCATGGCCAACACGTAAGGAAGATCATTGGTCTTGTTCACTTATCAACTTGTACTTGAAAATGGATTAACAACACGGGATAAGCATAAAGCCCAGTAGAGATCCCAACATGATTCTAAACAATAGCAACATACAGATAGCTATGATCATAAATGCTTCATCTCATAATATATAAATAATATGACGGTTTATAATCAAGGTGTACTTACATAAGTACTTTTCCCAAAATCATTCAATTTATTCAACAATACAGATAGTTCACATTTCCTTCTCATTTTCTATTTCATAAATATCACTTAACACTGGTTGTTTGAAAGCATGTTTATTTTTTATACATTCATCACATTTCCCGACCTTAAACTCATGGTGGAAATAAACACTTTCGACAACTCACCAATACGTCAAAGTACATACGTATACATCTTACTCGAAAATGGAAACAACACATGCTTAATAACCTCTACCCAATCATATAAGACAATCCATACTCATCTAACCATAACCATCGCCACACTTGATATACACAGATACACTGGGATAATAATGATAAACAAAACTCTGTTTTACCTTCTTTAAGCACGGTAAGCTAAGAATACACCTTCTCAAAATGAAATGCCAATTTACTAGACATCGGCTAGAAGGTAATGGTAGTTCTGCCAAGTTCTCCAGGTGCTAGTTGGAAGGTAATGGTACCTCTCATTCTCAACACGTGTATATCATCGATCATTACAACATGCCAAAAGCATAAATAATGCAAGTCTAATACATATACATACTGTATTCAATACATCAATGTCATCCTCCACTGATGACCAATGACAAAACCTCTAGGCACATGCATTTAATATGTGTGATGCAATAATCGAAAACTCATGGGACATTAAGCCCAACAACAACTATAACATGTAAAATGTTCAAAGTTTAACCCCGTTCATTCTCAATTTACGAAAGAGTTATGACTTCATTTTCTTTTCCAAAAATCGATTTCGTTATTCCCAATACTCCAATCATTTTCCACAAATTCCCTTTTCTTTATTTAATCAAAAACCTAATCGAACTCAACTTAACAATTGTGTAATCAAAACAATCTCATCATCATGGTTAACCCCATTTCTAGCAATTAACCCATTAATACAATCCACATAATACAAATATAACTATTAATCAACATTACCCATTTATCTAATTGAACCAATTATATAACATTAAGGCTTTTTCCTCTCCTCAACATAAAGATGTTCATCTATTCTCCAATTAACCAAAACAACTACCAATTTAACAATTAAAATCTCCAAGTGTCAAACCCTAGATCTCTCTTTCATGATTTTTGAAAAATCCATAATAAACATGATTTAGTGCAATACAAATCTACCACATGTCTATCTATAGATGAGGTATTGGAAAAGAGCAAAGAAATCCCTACCTCTTGAAGCAAAGAGGAGAAAGCCAAAAAAGTCCATGGCGACGAAAACATGATCTGCTCAGATTAAATAGAAGCCCTCGCTGATCTCTATGTTTTGGTATATGGAGCTAGGGGTTAAAGATGCTTAGAAATAGATGAAATCAAGGTCAAAAAGTTTGGAAACTCAAAAATGGCAGAAAAAGAGAGGCACAAGTCCGTATGGAACGCCATTACGACGTCCAAGTCCAGTTTGTTCAAAAATAGTTGGCTTTGGTTTAAAAAGATCCAAACCAAAAAATTTAAAAAAAAAAAAAAAAAACTAAAAAGTTAAAAATTAATAAATTAAAAATTTTATTTATTATTTTCTTTACTTTTTATCCATCTTTTTGTAAAAGTTCAAAATCTTAATTTTTTTCATCTTATTATATTTTAATTAAAAAATCAAAAAAAATTATTTCTTAAACGAATCGTAGCAACTTGATTTTTAGGCTAAAAAAATAAAAAAAATAAAAACCAAAATAATATTTAAAAAGTAAATCAAATAAGTCAGTTATTGATGTTTTTTCTATATAATTAATAAATCATTTTTAAATACATTAAAAAAATTATTTTATAAAGAATATTAAAAATGTGAAATTCCAAAAATCCAGTAAGTAGTATATCTTTGTTTGTTTGTGGATGTGCTTTGGAAAGCGACGTTGCACCATTTAGTTTTGTTCATCGTTGGAATTATTTGATTCCCACGGTATGTGACCATTATTATCATCCCTATAGCGATCCCGGTTTTCTTTGCATTGGTTGTTGTATTCTGGACTCGGTTCCGTGGATGTCTGTTGTTGTATATGTTTCATTTCCGTCCTTTAATTCTTTGTAATTGAGTTTTAGGATGTGTTGGGCAAGTTTATAACAGGTTGGTTGTGATTAGAAACAAATAGTTGCTGCCCAATTTTTGGTGTCTTCGCTCAAGCGAGGCTTTTGTCGCTTGAGCGAGCTCTGTGTTTTAGCTTCTTCGCTCGAGCTAGGGTTCCTTCGCTCGAGCGTACGTCTGCGTCTAGTTTTGGACCTAAACGTTGTGTTTCTTGGCTCGAGCGAGCTTTCCTTCGCTCGAGCGAGCGAGGACTATGTTTTGGGTTTCTTCGCTTGAGCGAGCTTTTCTTCACTCGAGCGTGCTTCTGGGTTGCAGACCTGAAGCTTCGCGTTGTTGGCTAGAGCGAGACTTTCTGCGCTCGAGCGAGGTTTCTTTGTGTCTGGTTGCTCGAGCGACCACTCTTTCGCTCGAGCGAGGATCGATTATATCAGTTTGCAGCAGCAGGTTTTTACACACTTTTTCATCTTCTTCTCTACTCAAACCCTAGCCCCGACTGTTTCCCTCTCTATACACACACTCTCTCTATAGGATTTCATTTACTTCTAGAGTGTTTCCACTCAAATCTCTTTGTAAGAAAGATAGAGGGTGGCGTGGGCTTCACTTTAATCTGAAAAACTGTGGATTTGGAGCACTTTGAGTTTTCTTCATCAACTCCTTTGGGCTTCTAATTTCGAGGTAGGGATAACCTACTCCTCTCTATGAGTTTTGACATAAATGTTGGGTATTTTGGATAGATGGTGTTGTTGGTAATTTTGGGAAAGTTAGGGTTTGTATTGAAATTATATAAAGAGGGGTTTTGTGTTTTAAAAACTCCATGTGTATGTGAGACCTTGGAAAATGGAATTATTGTTGTTAAATTGATGGAATTGAACCTTAGGGTTGATATTTGAAAAAGGGGGAAAATGCCCTAACTATGTTGAATAATTAATTTGAGCAAGAGTGAAATTGAGTTGAAAATCATGAAATTGGGAATTTATGGGATTAAATGGTGTAACTGGATAAATAAATCACTCACCTATGAGAATGTTGATATTTTATCTGTTTGATAAATATATTCTTTGTTTAGAATAACTGCTTTGGGTTATCGGTGGAGGATAGTCTTGATTGTTGTAGACACTGTATGTTGATTAGGGAAAATTGAAACTAATTACCTGGAATATGTCATTGAATATGACGGTTGGAATAATACATCGAATATGTGTATTGATTGATCATTGCATATGATAAGTGTTTAAATACATTGTATATATATATTGTTTGAGAGGAGATAAGGGATGCACTCCATAGTTTGAGAGGAGATAGGGGATGTACTCTCAAACCTGTTTGGGAGGAGATAGGGGATGGACTCCATTGATAACTAAGTTGGCCGGAGTGTCCAGGGTGAAAGTCCCAAAATCTTGATTACGTTTGCATAACGTAGATAATTGAAGTATGGAAGTGTTTCAATATGAGTTGTAGTCTCATGTGAATTATGAGTAATGGAAGTGTCTTAATATGAGTTGTAGTCTCACTTAATTGTTTGGCTAGATAATGAGCCAGGTTTATGAATGTGAATTGGATAAGTAAAGGAAAGTAGAATGAAACACGAATGTATTTGTCATGGAACTGGGAAGTGTTGTAAGTTGGTTTACAAGTGTTAACCTTTTATTGAATGCTAATGTTTTAGTTATTTCTCATAATTGGTTTAGTATATCTTTACTGGGCATTAGCTCACCCTATATGGGACATCATTTTCAGGTTCAGGTGATATGCCACCTCTAAGGACGTAGCTTGGGAGGTTTTGGGAGTTGAAGACTCTTTTTGTTGTTTTTGTTATTTTGGTATTACATGTAAATTCAAGCCAAGGGCTTAATGTGTTTTGAGTTAGTACTCTCATTTTTGTAACCAAGTGTTGGCTTGGAAAGTTGTAAGCCCGTAAGGAATTTACTTTTGACGTCAACATGTAATGCTTTTGTTATGAATACTCTGATAAATGGAAATATGCTTTATTCACTTATATCTATGGATGTCATGAATGTGGGTTTATATGTATTTTTTTGAGGGCGGTACAACTTGATATCAGAGCGTACCGAGTTTGAATACTTTGGGTACGTGGGAAGTGGTTAGTACCACAATGGGTTCATCTCATTTGTTAGAGACTTAGATGAAATGTTATGTACTTATGTGATAACATGCTTATGTGACTATATGGGTATGAGATTTAATTTCTAGGATATTGATTGGATCCTTAGGTTTCTGGGAGTCCTGTTAGAAAAGCACTTGATCAATGCTGTTTCTAGCCGGAACTCTAGCAACGCCTCGGGACTGTCATTATCTGGAAATGAAATTCGTAAGTGCTTATGTGATTATGTGCCTACGTGGAATGAATTACTGTTGTTCAATGCATTAGGACGCGAGTGGAATAGCTTCGGCACATTTGTGAATGTGCTAATGTTTTTCGTTACCTTTATTAGGATGTCAGGATGAGGACGTGATGGTAGGCGAGGTAGGCCTGGGAGGCGGGAGATGCCTATACCAGATGAAATTTCGGCGCAGCAGGAGAGTGTTGGTCAGGCCAATGTGGCCAAGCCAGTAGGTCAGCAGGCCATGGGCGCCTTAGTCCGTGAGATGGCAAGATCATTGAGGGAATCCATGGGCATTCCTTCTTTCAAATTCCTGGACCTAACTTTCTTATTGAAAGCCCTGGCAATCCTGTGTTGATATGCTTGGACATGGTACGGTACTTTCAGCCTCTTCTCGTCGAACAGCATAAGTTCCTCAAACTTGCTCTACTGCCAATCTAGTTCTGCTATCTGGCACTCAGCCATAACTTGTAGCGACAGAACCGCAACTTCAATCGGCAGAACAACTTTCATTCCATAAACCAGAGAATGCGGAGTTGCCCCAGTAGATGTCCGAATTGATGTTCTATAGCCCTGGAGAGCAAATGGAAATTTGTCTGGCCAGCCCCGTAGGTTTCCACCATCTTCTGTAGAATGTGCCTGATGTTCTTGTTGGTGGCCTCAATAGCTCTGTTGGTTTGCAGCCAATATGTGGATGACTTAGGAAAAGCCACGTATTTCTCCAACAAGTCGATCACTTCTTTCTTCAAGTGGGAACCATTGTCCGAGATGATCTCATTCGGGACCCCATAATGACATATGATATTATTCTTGATGAACTTGGCTACATGTGACGCTTTCAGCGCTGCGTAGGATTGGGCCTCGACCCACTTTCTAAAATAGTCTATTGCCACCAGGATATACTCATGCTCGTACGAGCCCTTCGGCGTAACTGCCCCAATAATATCAATTCTCCAGACTGAAAACGGCCATGGTGAAGTCATGTTGTACAGCTTCAATGGCAGGATATTTATGCAATTTGCATGAATTTGGCATTTGTGGCATCACTGAACAAAACCAATACAATCCTCCTCCATGGTTGACCAGTAATAACCCTGCTTGAGAATCTTTCAAGCTAGCATTACTCCGCTCATGTGCAATCCGCACTCCCCTCCATGGATGGCCTCCATTAAGTGCTTCGATTCTTTTGCATCGACGCACGGCCTATGCATTCCCAGATGGCCTCGTTTGTACAATTTACCCCCGCAGATGATAAACTGAGCAGCCATTCGCCGTATTGACTTTTTATCTTTGGCATTTGCCCCTAGTGGATAAGTCTCCTTTTCCAAGAAGTTCCAGATGTCGTGATACCAAGGGTTCTAATCTTGTACTTCATCTATTGCGGTAATCAGCTCGTAGGCCAACACATACCTCTGTTCAATAATGATCGGATGCATCCGGACTCCCAAAGGGATGTCTATCGTGGAAGATAGAGTTGATAAGGCGTCAGCGAACCTGTTGTTCTCTCTTAACAGATGCGTGAAGGTTAGCTTCTCAAACTTAGGAATCAGAACATCCAGGGTTTGGTGATAGATTTTCATCATTTCTTCCTTAACCTTCCAGTCTCCTTTTGCTTGAGACACAACCAGGTTTAAGTCCCCAATGACGTCCAACCGTTTTGTCCCTAGTTTCAGGGCGACTTCCAGTCCAGCGATACATGCCTCGTATTCTGCTTAATTATTAGATACCTTAAACCGGAGTTTGAAAGCTAAAGGTATGTGGGAATTGTCGGATGCTATCAGCAAAACCCCTATCTCATAACCATACTGGTTAGACGCTCCATCAAAGTACATGGTCCAAATCTCTTCTTCAACTTGCAGAATACCCTCATCTGGGAACAAATACTCTACTGCTTCGTCTCCCTCCATTGGGTGACCAGCTAGGAACTCCGTTACCGCTCTCCCCTTCATAGACTTGCGAGTCATATACTTCAAATCAAATTCGGAGAGAAGAAGCAGCCAACGAGCTAGCCTACCCGTAGGCACTGGTTTCTTGAAGAGATATTTGATGGGATCTAATCTCGAAACTAGAATTACGGAGTGAGCTAACAGGTAGTGCCTCAACTTCTTGGTAGCCCATACCAAGGCCAAGTAAGCCTTCTCCAGTGTGGTGTAACGGGTCTCATATTCCAACATCTTCTTGCTCATGTAATAGATGGCCTTCTCCACTCTCTCCTCAGATTCCTGCGCAAGCATATAGCCCATTGTCGTGTCAGTTACTGACAGGTACAAAATCAATAACTTTCTCGGCTTTGGCGGTGACAACACGGGTGGGTTCTGAAGGTACTGTTTGATCTGCTCAAAAGCAACTTGGCATCGATCATCCCATTGGAATTTCTTTCCTTTCTTCAGGAGACCAAATAGTGGTTCACAAGTCAAGGTTAATTTTGCAATAAACCATCTTATGAATTGCACTTTACCTAGAAAGCCTCGCACATCCTTTTTAGTCCTTGGTGGTGGCATTTCTAGGATGGCCTTGATTTTGGAAGGATCAACCTCAATGCCCCTTTGTGTGATCAAGAACCCCAACATCTTTCCTGTTGTGACACCAAAAGTGCATTTTTGTGGGTTCAACCTCAACCGATATTCTCTGATTTGTTGGAAGAATTTCTTCAAGGCGGTGTAGTGGCCCTCTCTTTTCTTGGACTTGACAATCATGTCATCCACATACACTTCAATCTCTTTGTGGATCATATCATGCAAGATCGTGGTTGCAGCCCGTTGATAAGTAACTTGACATTTTTCGGACGAACGGCATCACCATGTGATGGGTTCCCTATGGCGTGGTGAAGGCAGTCTTCTCCCTATCCTCGGGTGCCATCAAAATCTGGTTGTACCTGGAAAACCCATCCATAAAGGAGAGCAACGCATGGCCTATGGTGAAGTCCACTAATTTGTCAATGTGCAGTAAAGGAAATTCGTCCTTCAGACTAGCTTTGTTCAAATCTTTGAAATCCACACACACCCGAATTTTTCTATCTTTCTTCGGCATCGAAACAATGTTGGCCAACCAAGTAGAATACTCAGATACTAGCAAAAACCTTGTATCTATCTGCTTGGTGACCTCTTCCTTGATCTTCAAAGCCCAATCTGGTCATATTCTTCGAGGCTTCTGCTGGACTGGTTGGGCCTCAGGGTCAAGAGGGATCCGGTGCTGTACAGTCTTAGGATTGATTCCAGGCATGCCTTCATAGGATCACGTGAAAACATCTTTGAAATCTTTTAATAAAGCGACTAAGCTCTCGCATTCCTCCAAAGACAATGTGGACCCGATCTGGACCAGATGCGGATCCTCCTCAGTACCCACATTAATTGCAGTGATTTCATCAACAAGGGGTTTTTCAAACCTCTCATTCTCTCGATCAATCAAATGTTTTAAAACCAGAGGAATTCCTTCATCATCATTTTTATCAAAATTTTGAAAGTCATGATCAATGCAATACACAAGTGGCACAGAGAAGTACTCAAAAACAGCAGTGGTACCATTCTTATTCATAACTTCGAGCTCGTTCAATTCCTCGGTTACAATCGACTCAAAAGAAAAGGAAAAAGATGATATGGACAAAACAATGGCATCTGGGTTATCAAGCCTAGGAATACCAGACTCTGACTTAGAAGAACTGGAATCTGATTCCGACTCCACAGACTCTGTGGAATCAGATTCTGGTTCACTGCCTGATTCAAAATTGTTGGACAAAAAGCCCTCCTCGAATTTCCAAATGAGGGAGGGTGCGATAGATGCATCCAGAATACCACTAGAAGGGCCCACAGCCGATTGATCTCTGATCATGGAAATGGTGAAGTCATCTCCCAAGCTCTCTAGTTTAATCTGAGGATCCGAAAGAAGACAAGCTAGCGCTGCTCCTGTCTCAAGTTCACTGCCATTGGACTCATCCTCTGTACTCTGTTCAGCCTCAGTTGGTAGGTCAGTCTGTTCCTCTATAACTTTATCTCCTTGCAGCTGTAGATCGAAGAAGATCTCAAAGCTGGGCAAATGCCGCTTCTCAGAGTTCAGCCATGGCTCAGGAAAGACGCAAAATGGGAAATCTTCCCCCTTCCTGACAAAGCGACCATTCAGGGTTCCTTGAATGGGTCTATGCACCAGCTCATAGTGCTTCCCACTTTGCTTAGCTTTGGCTTTTCCTGCCATTTCCTTTCCTTTTCTTACCCAGTCCTCCTTGGTAGGCGTGTAGCTTAGACCAAAGGCATGAGGATTATGTGGCACTTCGGCCAATACAGCAACACCCTTCCGGCCGCTCCTTCCTAATCCCATCCCAGGTAGGTGTTGTAGCTTGTTCATGAGGTAGACTGATTGAGTGCTGACGTACAACCCCTCATCAATAGCCAGGATATCTTGCACTACTCGGGCCTCAGCCAAGGTGAACCCAGATAAGAAGACATCCTCATCGCCGTGTACAATTTCCAGTACCGGTGTAGTGTCTTCCAGTGGAGGATGTATAGAAGAATTTCCAAAAACAATGGCGACCCTCTTCCCATGGGAGTACTTCAACATCTGATGCAGAGTGGAAGAGACAGCTTTCACTTGGTGCAGCAATGATCGTCTAAGGAGTAAGTTAAAAGTGGCCGGGACATCCAGGACATAGAACTCAATATCCTGTTGTGCCAGGCCAACCTGCATTCTGATTTGAACTGTCTCCATCACTTCCCAACTTGTATTATCATAAGCCCAAATCACCTAGGCCGTTGGTGCAAAGTCTACTAGCTTCAAATCGATTGCATAGGCTGTACGTGACGGGCACACATTAATTGCAGACCCGGTGTCAACCAAGACGACTGGTATCCACTTCTCTTTACATTCAATAGAGATGTATAGTGGTTTGTTATGTTCAAAGCCCTCAGGTGGCAATTCCTTATTCGTAAAGGTTAGAGTCGGTGAAGCGCCTCTCGAGAAGACCAGTCCCACTAACTGCTCAGGGGTTGTGTTGATAGAGAGCTTAGCCTTATCCATTGGTGATAGGACGACTTGTTTGTCCACCCGGGAAACCATGAACATTCCCCAAATGGATATATTATCTGCTTGAATCTTCTTTAGCTGTTACAGTACAGCTTCTTCTTCTAGCAATTTATCTTTCTGTTTCTCTGCCTCCTTATCCTTCCCAGATGCTTCTGGTTAGTCCAGGTGTGGGGGCTTAAAATACCGCCCGCTTCGAGTCATGTCATCGACTTCCTCGGAATACCATTTATCATCTGGCAGATTTTGTCCCCAATCTTCATCAGTGTGGGCAAGATGCAAATCATCATCTTTCCATCACATTTCTCCGGCAACCGACAAGCAACTGACCGGTTTCGTTGTAAGTATTCCCGCATCCATAACACAGTTAGTCCCCGCAGGGCTTTTGGTTTTTCTGGCCTTCTGATCGTTCTCAATTCTTTTATGTTCGAACCGCTTCAGCGCGGCCTCCTGTTCTGTATTGGCTGTACAAATGCTACCCAATTCTTGAGCAAAATTCTTAGTACTGGTGCTCTCCGGCAAGTTTCCTTGTAAATCGACCGTTCTTGACAATTCCGCTTCTGTCGTTCTGCTTTGTGAGATTCCTCATCAACATCCCGTTCATCACTGAGCCACCCAGTATTATCCATTGATCAGTTCATATCAAACCAGTCAATCTGTACACTCTCCAAATCTTGTTCATCGAAGAACTGCGGATTACTGATGTCCTCCTCGAGCTCAGCTAAGTCATCTAGTCCCTGGCTTGATCCGTCCGCCCAGACTACATTAATCTCCATTCCCGTCGGAAACTCCACCTCTAGTCTGACCTGACTGATTGGCACAATGTAGCGGCACGGGTTGTATTCCTCTTCACTTAAGCTCATGAAGCCCTTAGGCATGCTTTCTTCTACCACAGCCACCACCACAGGTTCGGGTTGGGATATGAACGCGTTCATCATGCACAAGTCTATGCTTTCTGGGATGAATAGCGCCAGCTTAGGTAGGTGGGAAAGGATAATGTATATACTGGGGTCGTAAGGGACGGCCAGTGTTTGGATAAGGTTTATTGGCCTGGGTGGAGGGGTTTGGTTGTGTGGTGGGAGAGGATTTGTAATGACATTAGGCTTTTGAGAAGGTGCTATCACTTTGTTGTCAATGAAATCCTGAATCTCATGACATAATCTAAAGCATAGGTCGGTATCATGACTATGCTGTTGGTGGAAGGCGCATTATTTGGCCGGGTTGTGTGTAGGAAAGAGGGGATTAGGCAATGGGCGCAGCTTTAGGGCTTTAGATGCCCCTTTTGATCAGGATCCTCAAGGTCGTAGATAGAGACATGTAGAGTGGAGTGAAAACCCTCTGGCCTCGGGGTTGGTGCTTTGCAGGTTGTGAGGTGGTTTCGAATGTATCGGCAAAAGGGGTGGCAGTTTTCGGTGTGGTGGTGACCATACCAACATCACAGGTCCTTGCAGCTGCATTACTACTCGTAGCCGGGTTGGAACCACGTGTAAAAGCCCTCTTGGGCTGCTCTTTCTCATGGTCTATTAGACTCTGTTTCATTGCATCCTCTATCTGTACCCCCTATCTCATAAAGGTCAACAAATATAGCCAGAGGTAAGACTATCATCTTCTGTAGCAGCCTTGGTTGCAAATTACATACGACCATTCTGATATGGTCCTTTTCAGCTGGCCGGGTGGTCATCATAGAGGCCTTGGCCCTCCATCGAGTGATGAAATCGGAGAAGCCCTCCTTCGGCTTTTGACAAGTTACTTCGAGATCACGAGTTGTGACCTCAATTTGAGTGTTCTAGGAGTATTGAGCAATAAAGGCCTCAGCCATCTCTTCCCAATTCTTCCTTACAGAATCCTCAAGTTTAGCATACCAAATGGCCGCGATACCTGACAAGGTCCAGCCGAACAAGGATAACTTCTGCAGTCTAGTTAGGCCCATCGGTCGCAGAATATCTGCAAATAGTCATAAGTGGACCATAGGATCACCCGAGCCATCAAAGTGATGTGGCATTTTAAACCTATTTGGCAAGGTCACTACTCTATCAGTATAGCCATCCTCTATTTTTGGGATCGAATTGACACCCTGAGTTCGTTTGAAAAGCTTCTCACGCTTGCTCACTTTTAGTGCGGTAGGGTTGACCTCAAACTCAAACGGTGCCTCCGTTGGGTAAATCGGTGCTTTGGAAGTCTGGAGTGGAATCGGACCCACTGGGATGTCCGTATTTTCCTGGACATTGGCTGTAGGAGTAGGAGCTCTGGGTACTGGAATGTTTGCAGGAGGTGGATGGGACGCAAAAGTTGTTGCTTGTTGCGGCTGTTGTCGCTATAGCCTAGCAATCAACTCAGCCTGCTAGGCTGCAATTTCTGCTTGGCAGGCAGCATCCAACTGCATATTCTTGATATTCTATTGAAGTTGGCGCATCATATCCTCCATGTTGTCTAAGGGGTGCTGATCTACCAGAACTGGTGTGTACTCTCTTTTCGAAGTGGAAGCAGAAAACTGGACTTCGCTGAAGGAAGGTAACTGTCGAACCGGTGAGTTATGCCTGATTTTCCTCCGTCTCGTAACTGGGGGTAGCGAAGCAAACACTAGTTGTCCTCTTACAAGATCCCCAGATTGGGAAAGTCTCCTTACTCGAGTCCAGAGTACTTGGGGGGTAACTGCCTCGTCTGACGTAATTGTGAAACACTACCTTGCAAAAAGAAAAATAAAGCAAAAGAAGCAAAAATTAGAAAATGCACAGCACCTCGGCTCAGAAAGAGACAATACACAGTTGAAATCATAAGCTGGACGACTGTACTCAGACACTAATTTCTGCTTCAAAACTAATACACACAAACTGATACCCAGACTTGCAATTGATACATACATTCTTGCAGAGTTACACTCTAAAAGCACATACCAAGCAAGTGAGAGCCAAAACACCCCTATGATGGGGTAAGGTTACCTTGTCCTAATCTTGTCAGAAGCTAGAGGTTCACTACGTAAACAAGTGGTTTCATACAATTTTGCATTCAGGCGAGCAACCTGTCCTAGTTTGGAACAGTCTCTATGGCTTCCGATATGCAACTAGGCCGATTGGTCAAAAAATGGTACCTCAGCAAGACTACCTAATATACCTCTCGCACCTAACACCAAGAAGTGAAAGGAGGATCAAACGGTACAGCGCTAGTCCAGATCCAAGGGTTGTGTTCCCATTGTGGTAGAGCCCGCAACCGGTCAGCCTTTTGGCAAGCTTTTCCAAACAAGCCTCTGGCAAACCACTCAGGAATAACAGATGGCAAACACTGTGACTTAGGCGCACTGATGCAAACGCAATGCAAAGAAACACATAAGTGTAGATAAAACAACATATCACGAGTTTGAGTCAAGTTCTCTAAATCCCTAGCAGAGTCGCCAGAAACTGTGGGCTCGCCTTTTCCTGCACCCCCGCCTTTTGGAAAAGGGTTTCAAATGAAAAGGCCTCACAGTTCGGACTTCTGCGGTTCTGAATATTTTGTTTTTTGGGAAATTTAAGAAACCCTAACTCGTGCCAAAGGCCACGTGTCCATCATCACCAAAGTTGCCTTGGCTCCGGAACTTAGGTACGAGAGGGGAAGGTCCTGAAATGAGCACCCTCGCTCGCCCGATCAAAGATCGGCTTTTACTAATCAAGATATGATATTTTATAAACATTATGTATTCTTGTTCTAGTTATTTAGCTAAGATTACTATGTGACGCACACAAGCAAGTATAGATTAAAATTGCAAGAATTGGAACAACTCAACTCATGCTTGTTTTCGAAAATGGATTGAATTTGCCACCCTCAAATGGGCTTAAAAGATGCGGATTTGCCACCTCAATTGGGCTTAAAACATGATTTGCCACTTCGCAAAGTGGGCTTAAAACTTACATTCGTTGAATCATTCCAATTCAA
Source organism: Camellia lanceoleosa (assembly GCA_025200525.1). Taxonomy (NCBI): domain Eukaryota; kingdom Viridiplantae; phylum Streptophyta; class Magnoliopsida; order Ericales; family Theaceae; genus Camellia; species Camellia lanceoleosa. The sequence continues at coordinate 86,900,092 of CM045760.1, read as the reverse complement.
ACAACAAAGCCTTCATCTATAGGCATTCATGCAGTTTAGCAAATAAGCACATAGCCTCATGGCGAGCATGCGAATCATGGCAACATGACAATCACACTCACGCAAGTATGCTAAAGCATAAAACTCACTGAGTACTTCAAGCCAAAACAAAAACTAGTTAGAAAAATGCATGATCCTATGTTAAGATGCCTAATGCAACACATGCAATAATGCAATTAATAGGCTTGGCTACTAATATGGTACATGATTCAATTTGAACAACATGCGATAAACATGTATTCAAAGAGATATTGAAATGACGATGCAATTTGAATGATGCGCCAAGCCTCGGTGCAGGAAATACAAATGAATGGATGCAAGTATGCAAGCATAAGGTATTCTAATTGAAAATGATCCCTAATCTAACCATCGAAAGTGGTTAAATGAAATGGAGAAAGACGTGGGTTGGAAGACATGCACGCACGCACGCACACTTATTACAACATTATGCCCTCGCGAAGGAGGGTTCGAATGAATAATTAGCTAAGCTACTCCAAGCTAATTAAACTAATCTAATTAAACTAATTAGAGTAATTATTACAAATCCAATGAATAACTAGTAAACTAATTACTAATTATTACAACACTTTAACTAATTAGCAAACTAATTAATTAAAACAAATGCACACTAACTAATCATGCAAAACACTAAACTACACTACCACAGCTCTGCTTTGGGAAGTGAAGGATGCATGCACTCATTTTTCGCCCCGAAAAGCCTTCCGTTTTGCTCCCGAGAGGCTCTGTTTGCAGGGTTGAACACACTTCAGAAACTTTTTGCCCCATCTTACCAAATCAATTCTAAGGATTACACCAGTGGCCTGCCGGCCATGGGTGGTTGCTGCCGGCCCCTTGCCAGCCAAAAATGTGCCTTGCTGGCCAAAAATGTGCCTTGTCGGCCATCAGTGAGCCACTGCGGCCACTAGTGCTCTGAGTTACCACACTGTAATAGAGCACAAACAAAGGAAAATGAAGGGTTTTCCAGGGGTTTATTTGTACTGTGCCCCTCCTTATCATCTCAAAACCTCAAAGGAGTGGAACTCTTGGATCCAAAACCACCAATCAAGAATTTTTGATGCATGATGGCCAAAGAACCAAGGAGTACAATTTCATTGTATGCAAAAACAAAACTTAAGACCATCACCTCATCATGTGTGATCAAAGGCAATGGAGACAAAGGAGATTGGCTCATTTCATCACCTTGAGTATGAAATGCTCTAGTCTTCCTTGTGTTCAATTGAACACATGCAATGCAACACAACATGCTTAGCTTGCTCAAATTTTACTTATCACTTTTGTTTACTCATTTTAAGTTACCAACTCATTCTTTAGTTGATTTAGTCCAAGGTGAGTGTCCTCTAATGAGAGAGGTGTCAACCAAGGGATGACTTAAGGCAAGAGAGAGATCATGCCTTTGGTTAGTAGAAACCCTCAAAAGAGGATTAAAACCATCAAGCACAAATCTCAATCTCAAGCTTAAACACAACCCTAAGGCTAACCAACCCTTGAAGCAAATGAAAAAGTGATGAAATAAGGAGGTTGCAGATATTATATGTGTTGAAATTGCATGCAAAATGACACTACAGCATGCAACCAACTCAAGCAAATCATGTTTAAAAGCCAAAAACACCAAACTAGTGAAGATCAATACATTATGGGCATGCAATACAAGGCTCAAAAGGTACAAGCACTTCAAAATAGTATTAAAAAAAAGCCTAAAAGGAGTCCTAAAACATGCTTGAAGTAATCTAAAAATAGCTAGAATAAGAGGCCAAAACATAGCATAAGCTAAACTATCAAGCACAATTGCACTACAAGCATACAAAGCATGCCCCAAGTGCTCCAAGCAGCCCAAAACAGAGTTGAAACATGCCAAAATAAAGCCTAAAACATGCTTGAATTAAGCTAGGTTAAGCTAGAAAATCATGCTAACATATGAAGCAACCTAGGCATGGAGGAGAGGCTAACCCCTCCCATGTTGGACTTCAAAACATGGTTTTTACCATTGAAAATCCTCTGAAATTCAGTGGTTAAAAGGATCAAAAGAGTTGATTTAAAAGCTTTGAATGATGGCACAACAACTTAATAATCAAGCAAGAAAAAGGGTGGACTACCCCTAACTCCAATCAAACCTTAAACCACCATTTTTAGACCATGAAAACAGAGATTTTCAGAGGTCAAAACCAGCCTCAAAATAGTATGTAAAGATGGCAAAAAAGTATTTAAAATAAGCTCAAAACACAAGTGTTCTACCTCTTGAAGACAAGATGCAATTTGGGCACCAAAATCAAGCCAAACCAAGCCAATATCCTCTTCTAAAGCTCAAAGAGGGCCTCGAGTAGCCTCAAATCAATGGTGATCAAGTTTGATCAAGGGTTCATATGCAAGAGTGTAGAGAATTTAGGCTATAAGGCACAAAATATCAAGAAAGAGAGAATTCTAGAGAGAGATTTTTTTTGTCTTCAAAATTTTCTAATCCTTTCATGCAAGAAAGGGCTTCTATATAGAGAGAATGCAAAATCCCCTCATAAAGATCCAACCACACACGTGTTGGAAGATGCTTCAATCTGTGCAAACAGCTGGCACAAAATATCAAAAAATATCTACTGATGCACTGGTGGCCGGCCTGCCATCAGTGATGGTCGGCAGGGCACATCAATGGCCGGCAGGCCAAGAGCCATGGCCAGCAGTTCCCAAGGATGGCCAATAGGCCATCAACAACATCATGTTGAAAGGACCTAAACATGGTCCAAAGATGAGACAGAATTGATGCAGGGTTTGAAAAACTCAAACCTGTGGCGTTCCGCCGCGGACTTCAAGCGCTCGACAAGGAATCAAACTCATCATTGGATGTACTTGGAAGAATATCCAAGTCTTGAGGATGGTCAAAAATGGGGTGTCTACAGAAACCTGTTACACCCCTTTGGATAAGGCTTGCTTAGCCTTGGTATGGGCCACCAGGAAGTTGAGGGAGAGAGAGTGAAAAGTGAAGAGATTTAACCAAAAAAGTGACGTTTAAATATATGATTCTAGACAAACTACTTAAGCTGTCAAAAGTGCGCTTGGTCAGTGAATCGAGGCTTCCAGTATCTCAGAAAATTTTGAAAAGTAGAGCTGGAAGGGTTTATGGACCGCTCGAGCAGTGAAAGTTGCGCTCAAGCGAATTATGCACACATCACAGATTTGCAAACTTCAAATAGGCATAAGTCCCTCGCCTGGACTCCGTTTAGAGTTGTTCTTGTGTCCAAATTGAAGCCCCAGAAGTAAGATTTCCAATGGTTCTAGCCTCACATCAAGATTCAAAGTGTAGAGAGATAAAATGATAAAATAGTGAAGACTACTCAATAATAACTATTCAAATTTGGAATTTTTGATCCAATCTCGCCCAACCACTATGGTAACACCTCAACCAAGGCTCAAATATCAACTAAGAACATTTTCAATCAAGATAATCAAATAGTCAAATATAATTCCATTATAAGAGAAAGTACAAAGTGCTACAATCAAACCATAGGATTAACAATAGAGATGTCATTTTAATTATTTAACTAAGTATAAGGTTCACATTTATGAAAAGATTTTGTTTCTTCTAGAAAAAGAGTGAGGACAAAGCTGAAATGAATGAAATGAGGGAGAATACTCTAGAAACAACTAAGCTGCAACTGTAGTGGCCAACCACAATGTTTTTATTTTCATGTGGCCACAGCCTTAAGGCGTGGCCTCAAAAATCATCTGGCATAGAGCAATTTCTAGAAGATGATCCCTCCATCTTGGAAGATGTTATTTGCACATTCTCCATATATTTGAAGCGATATGACATATTCCAAAGGCATTTAGGCCTATAAATACACCCTTTTGGGTAGAGAAAATGGTCCTTGGTCCCTTAGTGTTAGTCTTAATTTTTAGGCATAGAGTTTTGACTCTCTCTCATACACCAAAATACATAAACTACCTCTCTTCTCTCTTTTCTCTTCTCTTTTCATCAATGGTTGAGGCTTGAAGATTCAAAGCACCATAAGAGACTTGAGGGAAGCTTGAAGATGATCCTTCGCTTGCTTGGGCTTTATTTCCATTTACTTGAGGCAAAGAGGTACTCCCTATTTATTTTTTCTTTTTTTCCTTTTCCCTTCTCCTAAATACCCTCTATTTATTACTATTGTTGGAGATTGATTGATAGATTTGGCTTGATTTAGCTTAGGATTCTTGCCAAATCTCCATTTATTTGTTTCGTTGTGTTGCCTTTACTTTGCAAGCATTTTCACTCATTTTCATAGTAGCTAAACACTATTTATTGCTTTATTTCTTGCTTTCTTAATTAAGTAGAGGCTTGTATAGTTGGATTGTAGCCAAATTTGAGTTATATTGCTTTAATTCTGTTGTCTTTACTTTCTATCTCTCTCTTACACTTTCTAAAAAGCCAAATATGAGTTTTTCATTTGAAAATGGTTGATATTCACTCTATCAACCCATTGTTACATGGATTTGGGCATTTCATGCCCAATTCCACAATGTAGAGGGTAGATTTCTTCCATTTTCTATGTTATATATGTCTTTATCTTATTAGTAGAATTAATCTCTTTATGTTGTGCTTGATTCATGAATTTGAGAAGAGATTTGGGAAGGGAAAATGAAAAGGTAGGTGGAATTTGTGTGAAATATAAAATTTCACTCATCATTTTCCTTTATATTTCTAAATCCCTTCCTAAATTCATGAACCAAACATAGCCTTAGATGTTGCTTTCTCTTTTGGAAATGGTTGAGTCTATCCTCTTGAAATGCCTCATTACATGGATTTGGGTATCATATACTCATTTCTATGTACATGGATTTGGGTATCATATACTCATTTCCATGATGTAGAGGATAGACTCTTTCTATTTTCTATGTTTTGGCTTTCGTTTTCTCGCTTATTAGCTATTCTCTTAGATTTTGGTTTGAATTTACTCCTTACATGTAATTTTTCATGGATTGAAGCCTTCTCTTTGCCAAATGCCTCTGTTTATGCCATTTCTTTTAGAGTATTTCCATCTCATTATCGATCTTCCCCTCCTCTCTCTTTTGTTTAGATAGAATAGCCTTTATTTACTTGTTGTTCTTGGAGGAATATTGGAATTTGCCCCACAAAGCCTTTAGTCATGGGCTTAGACTTTCACATGTTCACCCCATGTGTTGGGAATAGATTCCAATCATTTCTTTCACATTTATTTGCTTCCCCTTTATTCCTAGTATAGTTGTTGTGATTTCGGTCATTATGATCTTCTTCTTTCTTTTATTTATTCTTCAACTTCTTCTTGTATGGCTTCTTGAATTAGTATTGTATGCTTCTTTTCTCCCTCTACTCTTCTTTTTACTTCTTACTCTTTTATGTTCTCCATATCCATGTTTCCATAGTTATTTGAATCTAGCCTAGTTTTATCGCATTTTATTAGATAGCGTTGCCATCTTGTTTTGTTGATTACATGATTACCATGCTTGAGATAATTCACATGACATTCTAGTGGCAACCGGGCTAATAGTTTCATTTCATGAGTTTTGATTGTATTTTAGACTTTTGCATCTAGGATCATTGATATTTTCTATCTCTCTAACCCATTTTGCACTTGGCTTGGTGTTAAGGAGTATTAGGTGAGTTTCTCTCCCTTTTCTGCATCCCACTTGTGCATTCTTTCTTTTACTATGTTCAACATGCTACCATGAGGCTATGTGCTCACTTGAGATATCTCTATGTTTGCCTATTGATTGGAAGACATTTCCCCTAAGTTGAGATAGTTTCAATCTCTTCGCATATGAGTTATCTTCCTTCTGCTTGAGTTTCTCATTAAAAATCTTTCAAATGCAAAATAGGTGATTTATTCTATATCATTTTGCTCTACATAATAAAGTTAGTATTAATAATTGAGCTATATGAACATATTTTGGTAATGAATCTCATATCAAGTGTGATGACCGGTTTCATTTTACGTCATTTCACTTTTGTTTTCATTGGGTTTGTGATGTTCAAAAGTTTTCCTCAAATAGATTCTTGTTCTTGTTTATTTGGTGTTGATTTTCACTTGTTCTAGAGAGTGCGAGGTCAGGTCTAAGGTGCCTAGAATTGAGCTGAGAAAAAGTCTGGGCTGGAGAACCAGGGCCGCACGTGCGGGAGAGGGGCCGCACGTGCGGGAGGTGAGGCCACACGTGCGAAATTCAGGGGATGTTTGGGCAGCATACTGTAATTTATGCAGGTGCTGGAGGAAGTGCGGCAAGGGAAGGGCACATGTGCAGGGTTGAGGGCCGCATATGCGGGAGGTAGGCTCCATACGTGCGAGACACTGGGCAGTCCGAATCTCTTTTTTTTTTTTTTTTTTTTTCTTTAGGGCTGTGTTTGTATCACTTTTGGCTTATCTCTCTCTCTCTCTCTCTAAAAATCATTTCCTCTCCCTCTCTAAAAACCATTTCCTCTCCCTTCTCTCTATATCTCCTACATCAAATCTCCTAGAAACTTTGATTTCTAGCAACCTATTGAGTTTTGATCCATCTTCTCTCACAAATCTTGAGGAACAAAGCAAGAACTACATTGTGTGCGGTGGAGATTGAGTTTTGGCACCTTTTGATTCTAGGGTTTCTTGTCTCATCTTCTCCAAACTTGAGGTAGGGACTTCCTTGAGTTTGATATACATGTTTTGCATTATTGATGTTGATTTAAAGGTTTTCTTCAACCTAGTATGTTGGTTTTTATTTTATGGCTTAAAATGTAGAGATTTTCAAAGGTGAGTTTCAAAAATCTCAAATCCTTCTAAGATAGCATCTTGAGGGTTGAAATTATCTTAGGTAAGAAAATGGTGTGATCTTGAAGGTCCTTTTCAAGTATTTGGTGTGTGTGTGTGTGTGTGGTTTGTAAGGAAGAAGATTAGAAATTGGGGGTTTTCAAAACAAATGATGAGAACACATGAAGTTTTACTATCAATGCATTATTTGGTATATCAAAAGAGTTAAAGAAAGGAAAGATTCTTACTTATAGTTACAAATGATGAATCTCATAAAATAGAGAAAAATGTTGGTGTTGGAAAGAAATTATTGTTCAATTGTTGCTATAGTCTTGAAATGATTATGTTGTTGGAATTGCTTGAGAGGTGGAAATGTGGCTAATTGTCAATGAAATGAAATGGGAACATGGTTCCACTGTGAGATAATATGGAACAGAAGGAATGAAAGCTTGTTTATTTGAGATTATTGTTGAAATATATAAGAATGAAAAAGGGAATGATTATTGTAGCATTACCAATTGTTATTTTGCATACACTATTGTTTGGTTACCGCATGTTTTGATTTGAAATTCATTATCTTACATTGAGAAAAGAATAGTTGAGAAAAGAGAACTAAGGAAATGTTTTTGGGGTAAATACGTTGGTAAGTCCGGATGGGAGGTGTAGATGGAATTGATAAGTTGGCCTGAGTGTTCGGGGTGAAAGACCGAAAACATGTGCGGAGGAGGTACCACATCGCTTCCAGTTAGCAATCGGTAAAGCGGGGTATTGGTAGTGCTAGTTGAGCCTACTTGCAGACACCAACCTAGGGATTACCTAAGCCGTATTTTCCACCCCTATTGAATAAAATTGTAAGTTTTGAAATTGTTGAGATTTCAAACTGTTGTTGAATGTAGTGATTTTTCAAAAGAGCATGTAAATGAAATTCTTTTTAAATTGGCATTGCATGGTATTTGCATTTGACATTGGAAATCTTGCATAACCGTATATACTTTGTAAGGATTCTCTACTGGGCTTTATGCTCACCCCTATGAGATTTTGGTGTAGGAAAGGATGTAGTGATCCCGCCGAGCTGAGGGCGTGGACACATTTTTGTGAAGAGTAGATGACTCTATATTTTTTTGTGGTGAATTTATTTGCTAGCCAAGGGCTTTAAGTGTATGGGTTTCGTGAAACCATTTTCTTGTGTAACTGGGCTCAAGCCTTGGAATGTGTAAGCCCTCAAGGGCATTTTAATTTGTCTTTGAGTGAATGATGTTTTACATGCTATAGATTCATATATTTCTATAGTATTGAATGTATAATTTGCATATGGAACTTTTGTATAAACCTTGTTGACTAATGATGTAAAGGTTGGAGAATCGCTTTTGTTTTTAGTGGATGTTGGCTGATGTATTTAATTCATGCTGGGTTTTCAGGACGTTACATCAAGAATTAGTAGAGGTCGACCTTTGATCGGGTTAGCTAGGGATGCTCAATTCATGACATTCCTTCTCATACCTAAATTCCCAAATTGGACTTTTTGGTTATGATAGACAGCGACCTATATTGGTGGGAGTTAGGGTTTCCTAGTTTTCTCAAAAAGATTAGGTAGCGAATTCGAGTTTGGTGATATGGTCTCTATTTGGCATTTTGATAGATTGACGATTTTTTTTTTCTTTTCGATTTGCCAGATTTAGACCCTTACTCATTTCACATTGCACAAATGTGAACAAGATGGGAGGGCAAGCTATAAAGCGCATCTGGATACCCTTCCGGGAGATCCCATATAAAGGTCCAAGATATATGTTTTATACATCTAACTTTTAACAAAAGCACAACAAAATATATACACCATTTAGAATTACTACAATTTCAACCTTCATTCACTAATTACAACTTTTGTATGAAAACTAACCATTTCTTTTTAATATCTTCCTTTTTTTCAATGTTAATTTTCTTTAATGCACTTTCTACATATTTACAGGGTACAAGAGTGCAAGCAATTATTTATAAAGGCCAGATAAATAAATTTGAAGACACAATTGAAGTTTTCAAATTCTACTACATATCAAATGCTATAGTGAAATCAATTCAAGAGAAGTATCGCATAGTTCCAAATGAATGGCAATGGACTATAAATGTAAGTACATTAATTCAACATGCTGAAATGGCTGATACAAATGATAACCCATTGATACATAATTTTGTCACATTCAACCAGTTTGAGAAGCATGTTGACAAGCAAACATAAATTGATATGGTTAATCAATTGCTAATAACAATTCCTAATAAAAAAACCATGCTCTCTTATTACATATTTTGACAATAATACATATAAACACATTATTGTAACCACATATATCTTAGTAGCTATTGTATAAGTCAAACCCAAAACAATCACTCCACTTGATGGAACAACAACTGTGCAAGAAGTGGTTCTTATTGACCAAGACTAAGGTTATCAGCTATTTCCCCCCCTCCCCCCCCCCTACATAATTGTGCATAGCTAACAATCAACATTTAATGTAACAGATCGAACCTGTTGTGATGACTTTGTAGGGTCAATTTATCACAAATGCGGGCGAGAAGCTTCTAATAATTGGTGAATCTTTCCATACCCTAATAGGATTAGGCTTACAATTAAATCATTTGGTGTTAATAATTCGTTTCAATTCAATTATGTAATAAGAAAAAAAATTACCAAAATTCTACCACTTTTCCCTCTAGGTGTATTACTTTCAACAAGACCAACATGTTCCTTCATGTTGAATCTAGATTCCCCTACTGCTGATGCACTTCACACATGTTATATTTGTTTACATAATTCTATCAATCATTCAATTACTTATATCTAACTAAGAATAATTTCTTTCATTTAGGTGTGTAGACAATGAAGAAAGCATTAAAGCAATGGTCCTTCAAACCAAAATTCAATTTGGCAGACTCTAAGCTCCAACTCCAAAAGTTGACAGAATCATTCAGATTAAAAATATTTCAACTTCTCCTAAGTAATAAGATTTTAATACAATTTTTTTGTTACATATATGTTCTAATAGCTATAATTAACTACCATTGTCTTTTAAAAGATCATATCAAAAATTCTACTCGGTCAAAACAACAATGTCAATCTTCTCTCTTGATCAAACATTTTGATACATAGCTTGTAGTAGTTGTCATAAATCAATAAGTGCAAAGTACCAAACAATGTTCAATTGTTTTCATCGCAAGGCCAAATAAGTAACTACATTGCCAATGTATCAACTTCCAAGTCCATAAGCAATACTCATTACCTTTATTTTACGTCCCAATTCATCTTATCCTTCACAATAAAATACTAGGTTGCAAGGTTAAGTTTGAAATTGAACTCAAAGATAGCTCAAGTTCAATTACAGCAACAATATTTTAAGACCATGCAAAAAATTATTCTTTGTTAATGTTGTAAAGCTAATGCATCATACATTGGTAAAAAAAACCTTAATAACTTTATCTCACATTCGATTATTTTCCTTTTAATTTTTCTAAATATAAATTATTGTATCTCAAAGGATGGAAAGGTATTAACAAAAGCTTTTTCAACTCTAGCCACAAATGAAGATTATATAATACAAGCTAAGTGTCAGTAGTATGAATTTCGTGGATCTCCAATTGTGCAATATAATGTTACCTCCATCAATAGTGATGCAAACACTTTCCATCACAACTGCATTGTCTTCAACAACCCCAGAAAAGTTGCTTTTTGAACCAAAAGCTAAGAAGGAATTTTTCCCAACAAACAAATCTACTGACCCTCCCACAACCATTGAAACTTCGTCACTAAATACCTCTGCATAAGGCATGTTTTAACTAAACTTCTCAACTTTTTTACTTTTTGAAAGCCTGTATATATATAGTATAGGACATGATTTTGTTCAAGCTCTTAAAAATATCTACAACTATTAAATGTTCTTATTTAGAATGCTAATATAATATTTTGTATTTTGCTAGATCTGTATCTACTATATAGAACAATACTCCTTCCAATCTACTTCCAATGGCATTGACTTGTTATAAATGATCTCTCAAACATAGCATGTCATATATTTTATTGTTGCATTTGATGTTGCCAATTGAGTTCACCACAATAGAGATTGATAGAGCTTTAGGCCAAATGAATCCTACAAAAGCGTTAGGTTCAAATGGAAAGCATGCTTTCTTCTAGAAACATGTAGACACCCTATTTTGACTGACCCCAAGACTTTGGCCACTTGTAGGCCTTCTGATGATGAAATGGTAATACCTCCATTCTTAGAATGTTGAAAATTGCTTAAAGTTGTTGTCATACTCTATTTAGGCTAAAACTTGACTTTTTACAGAATGACTAAAACACCCCTGAACCCGTTTATCAGCTAAAAACTAATTTTTTGACCTTGAGAGATAAGGGAAGCACGATTGCACTTGCATTGATAATATTTTCCAAAATTACTGACCGATTTATCAAAAACATTTATTTAAGGGCAATTTGAGCTTGCTTGGGCCATCAGTAGGCAAAAACCATGCAAAACTACACCTAGCCATGCAAACCGCACCTAACTTGCAAAGTTAACACTTGGACCCCTGGTTACATGTGTGCCCGTATGTACATGGTATGGCCGTACCTAGAATGTAAGGCCGTACTTCCTCTATGCAGCCGTATCTTTCCTTGACAAACAAAAATGGAAACTTTGCAAGGATGATAATGTGGAATTGAAGAGAGGTGCTAGGGATAAAGCGATGCTCAACCATAGCAGCCTCCTCTGGCTTCCTCTCTAAGCTAGGAGTGCCTATAAAGCACCCCTCTCCCCCTCTTTAAAGGGTGAGACTTCGGTGAACTTTTGACAGCAAAAAGAGAGCTTGAGAGAAAGAAACCCTCCCCTCTCCCTTCAATTTCGAAAATCCCCTCCTAACAGCCACCTAAAAGTGATTAATAACCTTCTAAGGCTTGGAGACTTGGACTACAATTATCAACCCTTGCTTGAGAGAGGCCTACAAGCAAGACAACGAGATTTTCTCGCCTTTTCTTGGACTTTCTACAAAATAGTAGGTAATATTCTCGTATTTTATTATTTTAGTACCTTTTTATCCATGTTTTTAGTAGCAAACCATGTTTAGAGTTTTAGTTCATTCATATGTCATATAGCTTGCATAATTAATCCTCTTTTTTGCCTTTTTCTCCATATTTCTTCAATTTTCATTAGAACAACATACTTAGGTTCATTTAATCATGTAGAAATCATGTGTTAGGCCCGATTTGAGTCATCATGTAGATAGTTTGTATTATTGGTTTTCTTTTCATTTTGTGTTATTTGCTCATTTATGCATATTCATTATTCTAGTAGCCTCAAACCAAGCCTCTAGGTTCGTGTCTTGTATGTTTAGTTACATATTCTAGGTCATATTTATTTTATGTATTACATGTAAGACATGTAAAGTGGGCATCTAGGTAAGTCTCTTTATCCTTCATAGCATGTGCTTGTGTTTCTTTACATTATCCTTTTGAATAATCCAAGTCTGTATACTTTTCTATGCAAAATTGGTTATTTTGGATGTTTTTGTAAGCGTTGTTTATTTTAGTTCAAGTTTACAGCCGTGTTTTATTTAAAATCCATTTTTGATGCAAAATATTCATTTCAACGGAAGATCTGGCTTTATTCTTGAAACTAAAATGAATGACACTTGTTTTTATTCAAATCTCCTAGTTCTAGGGTTAGTAAAGGTTTTAGGGCTAAAAGTGAATTGTATTGTTAAAGGCAGCTAGTCCAATGTTTGTGTGGGAAATAGACTTTAGACTCGAAAAAGTCACAATGCCCACAAAATGGTTTTGGCTGGTAGTTAGACCCAATTTTATGCTGCTGTATCGGGCATCCTGAATCAAGCAGAACATTTGTTGGTCATCAATGATACTTTTGTTATGTTGATTCCTAAAGTGTCCAATCCATGGAAGATGTCAAAATTTTGACTCATTAGTTAGTGCAATATGGTTTATAAGATGATGAGCAAGGTGTTAGCTAATCACCTTAAGCTTGTTCTCCCATCAATTGTTTCAATTAATCAGAATGGATTTGTGGCTGGTCAGCTCATCAATGATAATGTTCTTACAACATTTGAGATGTTTCATCACATGAAGAATCACCGATACCGTCGAAAATGACAATTTGCTCTCAAACTTGACATAAGTAAAGCATATGACCGCATTGAATGGCCATTTTTGTGTCAAATTATGTTTCAAATGGAGATACATGAACAGTTTGTGGACATTTTGATGCGGTGTGTAACGATAGTATCTTATTCCATCCTTCTTAATGGTAAGCTACTTTAATTGATCAAGCAAGCGGAGATAAATTGCAATCTTATAGGTGTTGTGGTTTGTAGTGGTGACCCGTCAGTATCACACTTGTTCATCACTAATGATAGTATTTTATTTGGTAATGCTACCATTGCTGAGATTTTGACAATAACAAGTATTTTGCAAGCTTATGAATCTGCTTTGGGGAAAAAAATTAACTTGATCAAATCTTTCATCTACTTTAGTAGTAATGTTCCAATAGACTTGTGAGATGCAATGCGGTTGGTGTTAGGTGTGGGTTCGATGGTGGCTTCAGGCAAGTATTTGGGCTTGTCATGCTTTGTGGGACAATCGAAGAAGGAGGTATTTTGATACATCAAAGATCGACTCTAGAAACTGAAAGTTTGCGGAAAAAAAATTTATTTGAAAAAATAATTTTTCAAAAAGGCACCACCTGATTACACAATCTAAAATACCTCAATCCAAGCGTGTTGTTGTTAGTACCTCACTAAGCGATCCAAGTGTCTCGCTTTCAAAGTGATTCACCTTGCACCCTCTTGCTTTTATTTTTGTGTTTATTTTTCTACATACCTTAAAAATTCTAATGGCCAATATTTGTATCAAATATATCTGATATATACACAACACATGATAGAATTTGCATGTAGTTGGGACCCTTAGGGATCTCTATCTTTTAGTTATGGAGATAAAATAGAAGATGTATCTTTTATTTTGAATTTGTAGGATACAACTTATCCAATTTTTCATTTAATTATCTTTTAAATAGATAATATAGAACTTCCACTAATTGTAATAATATCCATCAACACATTACAATTAAACCCCTAAAAGTAAAGAATTACAAGTGAAGCCCTTTCTTACAATTGGTCACAGAGTTCCTTCCACCAAACTATATTCCACATGAGCTACTAGGTACGGAAAATTCATCACTATCAAAAACCCTAGCTCATGTAGGTGAATTCTGAATTTTTCCTTCTTCTAATTGGACCCCAAAAGCATTTTTCAAAAATAATACTTTTATAATTATACATGTACAAATAAAAATATTGTTATGAAAAAGTTACTGGCCGGTTTTCTTTTGGTCCAACATGAATAGGAAAAATTACTTGAATATACTTTCTCATTTTGAGAATGGTGGATTTCATGTTAAGCACCTATATAAATCAATTACCACTCACATAACCCAATATGTCTGTGTATAGCCTTTGGTTTGGCGTCATTGATTTACAATATCAAAGTTAAATGAATAGTTAATTAATTTATACAAGCCTCCTAGGTTAAAGAAAAATAAGTGCATTGTAATAGAACAACCTTTTAAACTGACAGTGATCATTCCATATGTGTTCTCAAAGCCGATCACGTTCAATGCATGTACTTGTTACATAACACCCACTTATTTGCCTAAAGTCCCTACCTCAATGATGGAGTTAATCAATTTATCATATAGTAGCAAAATAGATATAGGCCATAGTAGTGCGACGCCCAATCAACACCCATAGCCTAGAACATTAATTGGGTCTACAAGGTGTACCGCGACTTTTTCGTGCCCCATTTCGGATGGCGAGTAAGCCCTACAGTATCGGACTCCTGTGGTTCTGAATCTGATCTCACAAGTGCAATGTGAATAGATATACACCAAAAAGTCTCAATCTGACAAATCTTTTAGAAAATCGATTTTGAATCAAATTGCCAAAAAATGGACTACTTTGCCAGATACAGAGTCGCCACCTAAATATTTTTGTTTTGGGAAAATTTAGAAAATCTATGACTCATGCAGAAGGCCACGTGTCCATCATCACCAAGATTGTCTCGGCTTGGGAACTTAGGTACGAGCGGGGAAGGTCATGAATGAATTGAGCGCCCCCGCTCGCCCAATCAAAGATTGGCCTCTACTAATCATGATATGAATCTTATGTACATTATATGTTCTTGTTCCGGTTTATTAGGTTAGCATTACTATGTGATGCGCGAACACACAAGTATAGACTAACTTGTAAGAATTGGAACACTTGATTCATGTTTGTTTTGAAAAATTGTTTCGAAATATGTACCACTTGAAAAAATGATCACATATGAACATTTACTCAAATTATTCCAATTCAAGAAATAAACCTTCATCCACAAGCATTCAAGCAGTTATAGCACTTAAGCAATTAGCCTCATGGAAAGTATGCTAGACATGGCAATAATCACACGAATGCGATATGCTAAAACGAGTAAAGGCTCACCTAGTACCCCAAGCCAGAAGAGAAATGAGTTAGAAAAATGCATGATCCTAACTTATGCGATATGACTAATGCAACACATGCGATATGCAATCTAAATAGGCTTGGTTGCTTAACATGGCATGTGAATCAATTAAATACCGTGTGGTCTAAGCACGTATTCAAAGAATATTTTAAACTAACAATGCAAGTTAGAATAATGAACCGAGCCCCGGTGCATGCAATACAAATGGATGCAAGCATGAAATATGCTAAACAAAACATGATGTCCCTAAACTAACCATCATAAGCTAGTAAATAAAAAAGGAGAAAAACGTGGGGTTGGAAGACATACACATTATTACAACATTGTGCTCCCACGAAGGAGAGTCGGAATAAACTAATTAGCTAACTAGTAAGCTAAGCTAATTATTACAAAACAAATTAAATTAGCTAAACTACTTAACTAATTATTACAATGAATGAATATACTATTCTAGTTAACTAAAATAATTACAAGACAAAATCGAACAACTAGTTAACTAACTAAGTAATTACAACAAATATCTAAACTATATTAAAACTTAAACATGTTCGGTACGGTATGTGAGGAATGCTCATGCACGTGCTTGGTTTCCACCCGAAAAGGCCACTGTTTTGCTTTCAGAAGGTCTCTGTTGCACAGTAGAACACTCACACCTCTGTCCACTTCTAGAATGGCTCTCTCTGCTCAAAAAACACACTGCTGAATTTTGCATTGGTGGCCGGCTGGCCAGGAATGAAGGCCTGCCGGCTATCAAAGGTGGCCTACCGACCATTGCTACACAGTTTATCTTGCTGCAATCGAGAACAAACAGAGCATGCATAGGGTATTCTCAAGGTTTTGTTTGCACAATTCACCCCTCCTTATCATGAACAAATCAAAGGAGTAGTAAACTTAATCCACAAACCATCAACTCAAGCAATTTCATTGCATGATGGCTTATGAACCAAAGTGTGCAATTTCAATAAATGCAACAAAACAAGACATAAACCTCCTCCCTTTCATGAATTAATCAAGGGAAGTGTTGACCTTGGGGACTTGAACCATTTCGTCACTAATGAGTTTGAAATGCCTCAAGCTTCCATGTGTTCAATCAACGTCCGATTGAACACAACACCAATTATTATTTTGCATAATTTTGGCCTCAATTTTAATTACTTTTTTTTAATTACCAACCATTCTTTAATTCATTGAGTCCAATGGTGAGTTTAAGTCCTCTAAATGGAAAGAGGGCTCAAACCAAGAGTTATCTTAGGCGTGAAAGAGATATCATACCGTTGGTAATGAACCCCGAAGGGATTAAACCATTAAGCATGTCATCTCAATCTCTTGCTTTAAATAACCAAGTTGTTTGAACCACTTTCAAAACAAAACAAAAACCAAGAAAGGAGGGAGGTTGCAGAGGTGATTAAGAGTGATCACAAGTATGGAAAGCCATAAATAAATGCAATCAATTCACATAAGATGGTGTCTAAGGCTTACAACACCAAGCTTATGAGGACAATTACACTACAAGCATGCAATGCAAAGCTCAAATGCAACTATCAACCAAAAACAGTGCTAAAACAGTCAAAAAATAGTCTTAAAACATGTTGGAATTGAGCTAAAAAAAGTTAGACTACTAAGCTAAAACATAGCACAAGCTAGGCTAGCAAGCAAGACACAAGGAGGGGAGGCTAACCCCTCCAATTTTGGACTTCATAATATGATTTTGGCCTCTAAAATAACTCTGAAAATCAGTGTTTAAAAGCTCAAAAAGAGATAGTGAAAGGATGGTAAACACAAGGGAAAAGTCTTTCAAAGTAAGGTACAAAGAAGGGTGAACCACCCCTCAACCTTTGGTGACCTTAAAACCCAAGCTTCAGCCCAAAAATATAGAATTTTATAGCCCAAAAAATAGTTGGAAAATAGAAAGAAAAAGAATAGATAAAGTTAGCAAAGAGGCAAAGCTTTATACCATTGAAGAGGAAAACCAATTCCAAGCAATAAACTAAGTCAAACACACCTTCAAGAGCTCAAACAAGGCTCTAGGATACCTCAGATCAAGTATGGAGAGGTTTGGTTAAGAGTGTATAGGCAAAGGTTAAGTATGTATAGGCAAAAGTGTAGAAATTTGCAAGAGAGAGAGAGAGAGAGAGAGAGAGAGAGAGAGAGAATTGTAGAGAGAAAGAAAAAATTTTGCTCCAAAATTTTTCTAACCTTGAAACATGAGAGGGAGGCCCTCTATATATAGAAAACATAAACTCCCCTCAAGAACATCAAGCCCTACACATGGGAGCAGATGCAAGCATCTATGCAAACAGCTGGCACAACTGTCACAAAATATCTGCAAAAGATATTGGTGGCCGGCCAGCCATCACTGGTGGGCCAGCAACCAAGAGTGATGGCCGACAGCCCAAAAAGGTTGCCAGAAGGCCACAAGAAGCTGCAGGCTTGAAAAAACAAGGTTTGGTCCAAGAATGAGGAAATAGGGGTGTAGAGTTTGCAAGGCTCAAAGCTGTGGCATTCTACTGAGGACTTCGAGCACTGGATGAGCATATAGACTCATCATTGGGTGTGCAAACGATGGTGTCCAAGTCGTAAGGGCCGTCAAAAATGGAGTGTCTACAGAAGGCACCGAAAATTCATAACTCCCAACGTTTGGTTCATTAACCATTAGCATGTTTTTCTATAATGTTACCTAAAGGGCCTTATGTTCACATCATATGTAACATTAAATATAACATTACCCAGAATAATATACAAAATTGCAAAATAAAATACTAAGCGATTTATTTAATTAGTTAATAAAGTCAACAAATTGGTTTTTGAGGGCACAAATGCTAACATTCTCCCATTTGCACTCAAAACCAATTACACATGTATTTAATACGCATCATCTCTAAGTTCTTCTCAAAAACCTTATGAGTTAAGGGTTTTGTGAAAGGAATTGCAACTTTTTCAGCTGATGTAATCTTTGCTATTGACATATCTCCTCTATGGATGATATCACAATTCAAGTGAAATCTACGCTCAATGTGCTTTGTCCTTTGATGAACCCTAGGCTCAATAGCATGTGTAGTAGCGCCACTGTTGTCACGATAAACAATTATAGGAGATTCAATTATTGGGACAACACCTAGTTCTTGAATGAACTTGTGAATCCAAACAGCTTCCTTTGTAGCTTCACTTGCAGCCACATACTCTGCTTCAATTGTAGAATCTGCAGTAGTATCTTGCTTGCAACTTCTCCAACTTATTGCTCTCTTTCCAAGAGTGAACACAAATCTAGAAGTTGATTTTCCATCATCAATATTAGATTGAAAATCCGAATCGGTGTAACCTTCAACAACCAAAATTTCACTAGAAAATAGTGTTTAGTCCTTTTCAAATATTTCAAAATGTGTTTCATTGTTGTCCAATGCTCTAGACATAGATTGGATTGGTATCTACTCACAATGCTCACTGCATAACAAATGTTAGGCCTAGTACAAAACATTGCATACATGAGACTTTTCACTACAAAAGCATAAGGAATATTTCTCATTTTCTCTCTCTCCTCTTGTGTTTTTGGTGCCATTCCCTTAGAGAGATGAATTCCATGCCTAAAGGGTAGGAACCCTTTCTTAGAATCTTGCTTGCTAAATCTTGCCAAGACTTTGTCAATATAATTGACTTGTGAAGGACCAAGTAGTCTTTTCTTTCAGTCTCTAAACAATTTGATCCCGAGTAGATAACTAGCTTCACCAAGGTTTTTCATTGCAAAGTGATTAGATAACCAAACTTTGACTGATGACATTGCTCCTACATCATTTCTAATAAGTAGTATGCCAATAACATAGTGAACCAAAAATACTTTGGCACTCCTACTGACCTTCTTGTAAACACAAGGTTCATCCATATTTTGCAAGAAACCAAATGATTTGATTGCCTCATCAAAACAAATATTCCAGCTCCGAGATGCTTGCTTGAGACCATAAATGGACCTCGTTAATTTGCACACTTTATTTTCTTCACCATGAGTTGTAAAACCTTTTGGTTAGTGCATATAAATTTCTTCTTGAATATAGCCATCCAAGAATGCAGTTTCAATATCCATTTTCCAAATTTCAAAATCATAGTGTGAGGTAATTGACAAAGGAATCCTTATGGACTTTAGCATGGCTCTTGGCGAAAAAGTTTCTTCATAATCGATACTAGCCTTTTGATTATACCCTTTCGCCACTAGTCTTGTTTTGTAGGTCTCTACCTTTCCATTGGGTCCTAATTTTCTTTTATATACCCATTTGCAACCTATGGGTTTAATACCTTCAGGTTTATCTACAAAGGTCCAAACCTTATTAGAATATATTGAGTCCATTTCAGATTCCATCGCTTTTTGCCAATGCCCAGCATCTTTGTCATTAATTGCCTCTTTGTATGTAAATAGATCATCATTAGACAATTTTGATTCCATTTGATAAATCTCATTTAACAATGAAGGTCTAATGATCCTTTTACCATGCCAAGGTTCTTGTGCAACAATTGATTCAATGGGCTTACTTATTAGTCCTTCACGTTGACTACTTGACCCATCCATTAAAATGTCAGTTACTTCTTCAAGAGCAAATCTTGTTCTATTTTCATTGAAAATATAATCCTCTTCTAAAAAAATAGCATTTCTGCTAACAATAATTTTTTGTTCTTTACGATTATAAAAATAGTAACCAAATGCCATCTTAGGATATCTAAGGAAAATGCATCTATCAGTTCTCAATTCCAGTTTATCAACATTTTTCTTTTTCACATGTGCTGGACAACCCCATATCCTAATATGCTTTAGATTAGGCTTGTTCCCAATCCATAATTCATATGGAGTTTTAGTAACTGATTTAGTACGAACTCTATTTAACAAATAAATACTAGTTTCTAATGCAAATCCCCAAAAGGAAACTGGTAGTTCTAACATGCTCATCATTGAACGAACAATATCTAATAAGGTTGCATTTCTTCTTTCAGCCACCCCATTATTTTGTGGTGTTCCCATGGGGATTAATTGAGATATGATACCATTCTCTTTTAAAAAATTTCAAAAATCATCTAAAATGTACTCTCCCCCAAGATCTGATCAAAGAGCTTTGATGCTTGTTCCAAGTTGCTTTCCTACTTCACTACGAAATTCCTTGAACTTTTTAAAGGATTCAGACTTATGTTTTATTATGTATAAATAACTATACCTAGAATAATCATCAGTGAATGTAATGAAATAGTAAAAACTACCTTTTGCCATGTGATTTAATGGACCACAAACATCTGTGCTTATTAGTCCCAAAGCTTTTTGTGGCTCTAAATCCTTTTCCTAAAAATGGAATTTTAGTCATTATTGTGTTGCATCCTCCAAGCTAATATATTTCCTCAATTCAAATTTTTGGTCAACTACTATAGGCTCGTGCCCCTCATTTATGTGGCAAAGCATCTTCAATGCAAAGCCGTTTTTGGAGGCAAGGCTTCGATAGAGAATTGGCGATGGTCGAAGTGTACATATTTAGGGTGACAAGTGGGTTCCTTGACCATATTCCTTTAAGGTGATTTCGCCTCCATCTTATGTAGCTAATGATCTTGATAGCTCACTCATTGATGTAGATAAGCATTGTTGAACTTGGATCTCTGCTTTGATTTGCCAAATGCCTTTGAGTCTAGATTTGCTTCTTATGGGGAAGTATTTTGCGAATGACACCACGTGGCTAAGAAAGCTCTGAGATGTCGGCTAAGGTGCCACGTGGATGAGTCATAGTAGCCGAGGTGGTTATGGTATTGCCAAGGTTCAGTGCAGTAATATTGGAATCCTGAGATATTTGGATAGAGGACAAGAGTCCTAGGTTTGAGGAAATCTTAGTCTAGATAAGGATAATGCTCTTGAGGAGCTTATCTCCATCTAGCCGAGAGTCTGAGATGAGCACTGAGCTTGAGTTCTATGGAGTGAGACTTCTAGAGGACTAGGTCACTGTTGGTTATAAAAGTAAGGCACTCTCATGGGTCAAAGGTGTGCTCTTTCTTGTGAATTGAATACTTGTGTGATATCTGTGAGAGATAAGATTACTAACTTGATCATTGGAGTGCCCCCAGGTGGACGAACCATCGCAGCATTCTCATTTTCTTGTTGGTAGGTGGTTGGTTTCATCTATTCTGTCGTGTGCTCTCCAATTGAGTTCCCTGTTTGATTGTGTGATCAGAAATCTACACCCACAATTTGGCTCCGTCTGTGGGAACTTAGTAAGGATAGATGGCCAAAACGGACATGAAGTGAGAATTGTGGACGACATTCACAGTGAAGAAGAAAAACACATGGATCTCAATGCTGAAGGGGGAAACAACAATGAAGAGGCGCAGGAAGTGAATTCTGGGGAAAACGATGCCGCCAAGGGCCGAAATGGCCCGAAGAAGGGTGGCCAAGATGAGTACTACCATAAAGGCGATGCTTAGGTGTGGAGGGATAGATTCCTGAGAAGAGACGAGGAACTAAAAGACATGGTGAACAGGTTGACAGACCTGTAGATAGTGGTCAACTTCATGATGCAAAACAATGTGATACAACCATTGTTTCTAATACAGGACACACCGGCACCAGCAGCCAAAACTGATGCCCAAACAAGAGGATAGAAGACAGTCCCAGTTGTCCCACAGCATGGTAAAGGATAGGGAAACTCACATCAGCCATCACGGGATGTTGGGAGGACGAAGTCAGTACGAGGCGAGTCACAAAGGACACCACGAACCTAGGGGACTATATCAGGGGATCTTGGCAAATCCAAGGGCAATGCCTCTGTTTTGATGATGCAGTGGACAAAGGAAAGTCCAAGAGAATGCACAATTACACTGGACACAATGCGTCGAAAAGGCTGAAGTCTATTGATAGTCGAGCTCCCGGACAAACGAAAGAGGACCTGAGAGATTACCCCCAAACAAAGAGGCATAACGCCAAGATCACATCCAATGCCCAACCAAAAACGCCATTCTCGGTGGAATTGGATGCGTTCGAGGAGCCGAAGAGGTTTAGAATGTCGAGGTTTCAAGTTTATGATGGTAAGTCTGACTTGAACTTTCACATCGACTTATATTTAAATTCAATGGCTTTGTGGAGTGGGAACAAGCAACTATTGTGTAAAGTATTCCCATCGTCATTCGGGAAAACAGCATCAGATTGGTTCCACAAACTCCCCGAAAGGATGTGTGAAGAGTTGGGAAGGCTTGGTCGAGATGTTTGTGGCCAGGTTTGTTACAAACAAGTTGCAGCCACTAAGGGTAGACTCCCTACTGGCTTTGAAGATTAGCAATAGCGAAGGTCATAGGGCCTATGCTGAGAGATATTATGAGGTTTATAATCAGATTCTGGCTTATAACTAGGAACTAGCAGTCGTATCTTTTAAGAATGGCTTGCATGATGGTTGCATACTCTGGCAGTCACTTGCGAAGAACCTGCCAAAGAACATGGAGGAACTAATGGCACAAATTGAAAAATATGTCAGAGCAGAGGAAGACACAAAGGGGAAAAAGACACCAAAACAAAAAAGGAGAAACGACTCACCGAAACGAGGTTGACGAAATACCGGCATTGATAGACCGGAGTTGGGGCTGAGATCCATACATGCAGTAAGTACAGTCTTCAAGATCCCTGTCTACAAGCTCTTGGAGAGAATCAGGAACCAGCCATACTAGAGGGCACCACAAAAGGTCCTGGGGAGTTCATGGGCAGGAATCCTAGGAAGTGCTGTGCCTACCATGAGGAAGACGGGCACATGACATTAGGGTGCCAAGCTCTAAATTCGCACCTGGAAGATTTAGTCAGACAAGGACACCTAAGAGATCTAATTGATGACATGAAGACCAAAGACAAACAGGCAAAGTTGGCCTAAGTACCGGCAGCACCACCGCCACCACCCCCAACGCAGTAGGTAGATGGACCACGGGTGATTAATGTAATTCACTCGAGGGTCAGTGAGAATGAAGTATAAGGAGAGACCCAGAGAGTAAGGCACCTGCAACATGGTTATCAAGTCGAGCAGAAGAAGCCCAAAACAAATGAACATCAGGGACCGATGATCTTTTTTACTGAAGAAGACTTAGATATAGTGCAACATCCACATAATGATGCCCTAGTGGTAACTTTGAAGATTGGAGACTGCCCTAATTGATCAGGGTATCTCTTGTGACATTATGTATGTCAAATATTACAAGGAGTTCGACCTGCATAAGGATGATCTAGAGCAATTCGATAGCCCTATGGTCGAATTCAATGGGACACCAACATGGTGACTGGGAACCACAAATCTGGAGGAACAGGTAGGAACGAGAAGGGTAAGTACAGAGTTTATGTAACGACCCAGAAATTCTTTCCTCCGCTCGAGCGGAGGAGTGGCCGCTCGAGCGGACTTTTGGGGTTTCCAGCAATTTTTCAGACGGCCTAAGATTCTGGGAGTTGTGATTCTCCGCTCTAGGCGGGGAGTTTACTTCGGCGGGCGACTTTGTTGGTCTGCGCTCGGCGCAAGGTTGGCGCTTCGGCGGGTCGCTGGGTAAGTTTGGTTCGAAGCATGTGGATTCATTTTGATGTTCTTCTTAGTGTATTTGAAATGTTCTTACCCTATTTTGGGATATTAATCGAGATGATAAGATGATGGTAATGTAAGATGGGACTAAAAACTTTAATTGGAATAATTAGTTTTGCGACCAACCGTCATTCATTTTCCTTTTCTTTTCCTCACTTTGAATTTGGATGTGAGGTTAGAACCATTGGAAAGCTTATTTCCGGGGCTTCAATTTGAACACAAGAACGACCTAAAAGCGAGTCCGGATGGGAGAGTTACACCTATTTGAAGTTTTGGGAATCTGTCTTTGGAAACAGGTCCGCTCGAGCAGGAATATGGACGCTCGAGCAGGAATTACAGGACAGCAGCTCTAAAAACGAGATTTTGAGATATTTTTCCACATCTTCTTTCCCTTTCTTATTTCCTCTTCTCCTAGGTCTGAAACCCTTGAAACCCTAGCCCAAAACCTTGATCTCCTCTAGTTTGAGCAACAATCTACCATGATTTTGGCATCAAGGATGGAGAATAAGAGAAGAACAGTTTTTAACCGATTGGAACTTGGATTTGCGGAGGTTTCGTCTCAAGCTTGCTCCTTTGTTGATTCTTGAGGTAAGGGTTCTAATCTCCTTCAAGATTTACATTAAGAGCTAGAGTGGTGGTAGTTCCATTGTATTAATGTATAAATTTGCATTTTTGAAGCATATTGAGTAACTTATAAGATTTGGGAATTTGGATTTGAGGCATGGAGGGCCAATTGATGGGTTTAAATGATGAATTATGGATCCTAGATGTTTAATCAATGGAAAAAAATTAGAATATAAAGTGTTGGGTTATAAGTTAATTATTTCTTGAATTTTCACTATTTTCTTGGAACCCTAGATCGATTAAGGTTGATAACCAAAGAGTTGGTCCAAATCGAAAGTAGAATAATGAAATTAGGGTATTGAATTAGATATATACAAGTTTAATTGGAATTTGGTGAGACTTGGAAATTATGTTTAAAGTTTCCGATTGAACTTCAATTAGGGACATGGTGAATCATGCTATTATGTGAGATGAAAATTAAGGAACAAGATCATTAATGTTAAGGATGATAAGAGTCTTAGGATGAAATGATGAAATGGGATTTAAGACTTCACTTTGAAGGATGTTGAATTATATTTAGGGGTGATAAGTTGAATTGCCAAATGGTACAGCTTATATTGGCTTGTATTGAGATATGAATGAATTGAGATATGAATGAAGAAGTGTGTTGAGTTAATGATGTGAATTGCAACTTGATATGTATTTTAGTATAAAGAGAATAACAAGTTAAAAGCGGAAGAAACTATATGTGACCCGATTTTTATGTGTATTCCGGTGTGTAGGGTCAACTACAAAAGCGGACCAAGCATCAATGCCTTTGTGAGTAATAGTACGAAGATTTATATATTTTATTTATCATTGACAATTATTATCACTAACGTTTTGTTTATTGTAAGTATTACATGAACATGTTACACAACCAATTGTGATGATTAAAAGTCGGTGAAGCGTTGAAAAAGGGCAAACATCGGTATGACTTTAAATGGACCTATGTTAGTCCTTAAACCAAGTATCCGTATGAAATTGAGATGATTTGTGTATCCTATGGTTTGTGATATTGAGATGACTTTGGGATTAATCTACTCTGTTTATGTATTACATTTATATATTTGTCTTTCGATCCGTTCCGTTTATGATGTAGCATGATATGTATCGTTGGTTTTAAAACTTATTATACGCTATTTACGTACCCTTACACTTTATGCATTACATTATCTCACTGGTGATAAGCCATTACATTATATTTGGGCGAAAGGCTATTTTGTATCTTTTGGGATGATGGCTATTACATTATTTGAGCATATGAACATTTTGGATCCTCTGTACATACTAAAGCGCTTTGTTAAAAGCTGGACTCATGATTGTTGAGTTATATTCTGAGTAATTAAACATATACTTATGCGATTATATACTTTATTGTTTGAGTTGAATATTACATGACTTACGTACAATTATTCACGAGCTTGACTCACTTTATTTATATGCATTTACGTAGGCACTCATCACGGAGGTCAACCTTAACTTTGTGGCTTCCGTTACCAGTTGCCAAGCCTTGAGTGTCTAAGTTGTTAGATGTTGACCGTTTAAGTTTTGGAGTTTTGTTAAGTTTTAATTTGTACCCTAAGTGTTTATTAAGCTCGATGTATATGTATATGTATTTAGCTATCTCCAAACACACGTCAATGTATATTTATCGCATTATGTCACATGCTGTGATCTGGCATAGTAGTGGTAGCTCAATGGATATTATTTTATACTATTATGATATTAAATGCTTCCGTTCGGGCCCATAGGTAATATTTATCGGGTTTGGTGTCCAATTTGAATGGGTCATGCCCAAATTTTTAGGGCGGTTGGGCGTGACGGTGGTATCGAGCACGAGTTGCTATCTCACACGGATCCATTGAAATGTAGGATGTCTAGAAAAGACTTAGGCTTCATGCATGACATCCTTAATGCATATGAAAAGGCGATATAGCGTTAAGAGTAATTTTTTTACGTTAACGATTATGAACCATGTCTATTTTGAAAAGCTGTTTTGATGACATTATGGTTGTTCGCTATGATACTCGTTTTGCTTATAATATGACATGATGAGACTTATTGACTTACGGTGTGGAGCAAAGTCTTTGTCAGAACTAAGTGCTACACTTTAGTGGGAGCCACCTCTAGAATCGTCTGAGCCACCTCTTGAGTCCATACACATTTACGTATGTTTACATTACGTATGTTTTCGATATATACTGCCAAAGGGCTATCTGTGCCAAAGGGCTATCTGTCTTGAAAAGGCTATCTGGGCTTAAAGGCCAATCGATAATTGGGCCAACATGCCAATCTGTTAAAATGGTATAAGTAATTGTGGCACCCTTAATTTCTATGGCCCTACTTGGTAACAATCTAGTGGCCTATGGCCCTCGCTTGGGGTAACAATACCGTGGTATGTTGGTATCAACTTTGTGGTCATTAGACCTACTGTTGTGGTCTTCGGACCTACATTGTGGTCATTAGACCTACTGTTGTGGTCTTGGACCTACTGTTGTGGTCTTGGACCTACTGTTGTGGTCATTAGACCTACTGTTGTGGTCTTCGGACCTACATTTGTGGTCATTAGACCTACTGTTGTGGTCTTCGGACCTACTGTTGTGGTCATTAGACCTACATTTGTGGTCTTGGACCTACTGTTGTGGTCATTGCACCTACCTTTTGTGGTCTTCGGACCTACCTGTTCTGATAGTTAGCCATATATGATCTGATGCGAAATGTAAATATGAATATGATTATGAGCATGTATCTGAATCTGTTTAGTTGTCATAAATTGCTTCAACACTAAGCATGAAAGATTTAGTTATGATATAGTGATGCCTTTCTTATCATGCTATTGTTTGGACCTATGATTTAAAAAAGGTATTGTGGTATGTATTTTGATAAGTTGTGTTTTGGATAATAGTTGGACCCATGTAAGAAATGACTTATTCTATTACATTAAGTGCGATAATGACATGATATGACAAACCTTTGTTTCATTTTACGATACGTTACGTTCTGAATTAAAGAATGATGATCCATGTATGTAAAAATATTAAGAACCCTTGCTAGGGGTAAAAATACCGTGGTATAAGTATGTTACAAGATATCTCTTGCCAAGCGGTCTTATGCGGGTGGATTATGATCAAGTATAAGTTCGATTTTTGTTTACGATTCAAGTATAACTAAGAATCTGCACAAATATGCTTCTATTTATCTGTTTAGTTTATGCTATGTCATAACATGATGTGGATTGATAGTGTCGAATGAGTTCGGTTCGTGTAATTAAGATCTGGTTGTGAAATCTGTGATTTGTGATATATGAGGTGATAAAAAAAATATAATAATAATAAATGAAAGAAAAAGGCGACTATTGACTACTTGAAGTCAACCTAAATGATCGATAAGTAGCTAAGCTATTGCAAGAATTCAAATTACGTCTTTGTATATTAAGTGACTTAGGATTGAGAAAATCATTCACTGTGAACTATTTTATGTGACTATGCAAATGTTAGAGGTTGTGACATTGTTACGTATCACCTATATGGAAGTTATGATGTGAAGCTGTTTTGCGATCTCGTGGATTACGGTGAAAACAAAAGGACATGAAAATATTTCGTTTTGATAATGGGTTAGCAATACATATTGGCCATTTACTTTCTCTTACATGTTTAGACAACTTTGGACAATATTCACTACATAATTATAATTGATTGACTACGCATTGAGTTATTCTACCACGAATTACGTTTTATTAAAATTATGAATTTTGATGTTGTGAAATCAAATTACTCCTTTGTTATACTATTGCATATGTTTTGACACTCTGAGAATCTGGAAGGATTTGATTCTTATAGTTCTTGATTTATGATCCTATGAATGAACTTGGTAGAATTCTGAGCGAGGAATAAGCTGGAAAGCGCTATTTATGTTAGCGATTGAGCGGATGGTTTGGTCTCTAAATTACATGACCGGTTCTTGACCCTCGATAATTACAAGTGGTGAATCTGAAACCATGTGATTGACCTCGTGTTTTCGATGAAAAAAGAAGAATTGTTTGAATGATAGAAAAAAAGGGGTGTTACCTTACGATTATGAATGATTAGTCAAGTATGATTTTGAATTCAATTTACGGCCTTGTTTTGATAATTGTCTTTGTTATTTAGATTCCCACATATGATGGCGTGATCGGTGTCTATAATGGGGATTTTTCTTTCTCTGTTCGAGATCTTGTTAAAAAGTAGAAGGTGGGTTAAATCTACATAATGATGTGATTTTGATATGTTTTTAAGTAAATGGAAGATATGGTACCTCTCGGTGACGAGAACCTTATTTGGTAGGGTCTAAGATCGATTCAATGTTGCCTAATCGGATTTAAGTCTAACCATGTAATTAAGCTACTTGGGAACTACGTCATGATGGGGACCACCGAGTAAAGCGCATTAGAAGATAAGTTGAACATATACTCTCTAATTAAAATTGTGTAAGGAACTATTACAATGGGCTGACTTAGTTAGAGACTTTGTGGAGGTACTTTCATTACGAGGAACTTAGCATGCTATGGGAACTCATTTTGCATAATTGAATAAGAAATTTGAAACTTTAAAGGTTTAATTATAAAATTGATTATGTATTTGTGACGACATAATTCTTATGTAATCTTAAGTATGTTTACGAGATTTCCATTTTGGAATGTAGCGATTGGATTGTATCCCATATGTTTTATGTATGACCATCTATATATATATATCCAAGTCTTCTTCGCCTAGAAAGAAATAAGGATTGAAAAGAAAAAAGTAAATGAGAAAGTGTAAAAGGGTGTATAGATTTTAAAGTTTAAGGAATGATGAGCTTTTGATAGACCTATCTTCAAGTTGAGTTGGAGACTCTATGTGAGTGTCTTTAAAAGTAATTGTATGATGGTCCTCACTATTCTATGTTTTTAGTGTCAATGAAATAAAGAGTTGGTGATCTTAGTTAATTGAAGTACAATATGAATTGTCTTTGAAATTGAGAAGTTGTTATGGGCCTTGGGATTATAACTGGTTAGTGTTGTTCTTTGCCCGTTGAAATTTTGATGCGTATATGTTGATCGAAAGTATTTGTGATCCTTTCTATCCCAAGTGTGGATCTAGTTTTGGAACATTACAGGGTGTGTTTCTGTATATGTTTGACCTATTTTCTATTTGGTTTTCTCAAATTTGAGGCGAAATTTTTGTAAGGAGGAAGGATGTAACGACCGAAATTCTTTCCTCGCTCGGCGGAGGTAGCTCGGCGGACTTTGGGGTTTCGGCAATTTTTGACGGCCTAAGATTACAGGAGTTGTGATTCTCGCTCGGCGGGGAGTTCACCTTCGGCGGGCGACTTTGTTGATCTGCGCTCGGCGCAAGGTTGGCGCTTCGGCGGGTCGCTGGGTAAGTTTGGTTACGAAGCATGTGGATTCATTTTGATGTTCTTCTTAGTGTATTTGAAATGTTCTTACCCTATTTTGGGATATTAATCGAGATGATAAGATGATGGTAATGTAAGATGGGACTAAAAACTTTAATTGGAATAATTCGTTTGCGACCAACCGTCATTCATTTTCCCTTTTCTTTTTCCTCACTTTGAATTTGGATGTGAGGTTAGAACCATTGGAAAGCTTATTTCCGGGGCTTCAATTTGAACACAAGAACGACCTAAAACGGAGTCCGGAGGGGAGATTTAGACTTATTTGAAGTTTTGGGAATCTGGGGGGAAAGAGGTCCGCACGAGGGGGAATATGGACGCTGGAGCTGGAATTACGGGACAGCAGCTCTAAAAACGAGATTTTGAGATATTTTTCCACATCTTCTTTCCCCTTTCTTATTTCCTCTTCTCCTAGGTCTGAAACCCTTCGAAACCCTAGCCCAAAACCTTGATCTCCTCTAGTTTGAGCAACAATCTACCATGATTTTGGCATCAAGGATGGAGAATAAGAGAAGAGCAAAGTTTTTAACCGATTGGAACTTGGATTTGCGGAGGTTTCGTCTCAAGCTTGCTCCTTTGTTGATTCTTGAGGTAAGGGTTCTAATCTCCTTCAAGATTTACATTAAGAGCTAGAGTGGTGGTAGTTCCATTGTATTAATGTATAAATTTGCATTTTTGAAGCATATTGAGTAACTTATAAGATTTGGGAATTTCGGATTTGAGGCATGGAGGGCCAATTGATGGGTTTAAATGATGAATTATGGATCCTAGATGTTTAATCAATGGAAAAAAATTAGAATATAAAGTGTTGGGTTATAAGTTAATTATTTCTTGAATTTTCACTATTTTCTTGGAACCCTAGATCGATTAAGGTTGATAACCAAAGAGTTGGTCCAAATCGAAAGTAGAATAATGAAATTAGGGTATTGAATTAGATATATACAAGTTTAATTGGAATTTGGTGAGACTTGGAAATTATGTTTAAAATTCTGAATGAACTTCAATTAGGGACATGGTGAATCATGCTATTATGTGAGATGAAAATTAAGGAACAAGATCATTAATGTTAAGGATGATAAGAGTCTTAGGATGAAATGATGAAATGGGATTTAAGACTTCACTTTGAAGGATGTTGAATTATATTTAGGGGTGATAAGTTGAATTGCCAAATGGTACGACTTATATTGGCTTGTATTGAGATATGAATGAATTGAGATATGAATGAAGAAGTGTGTTGAGTTAATGATGTGAATTGCAACTTGATATGTATTTTAGTATAAAGAGAATAACAAGTTAAAAGCGGAAGAAACTATATGTGACCCGATTTTTATGTGTATTCGAATTGTGTAGGGTCAACTACAAAAGGCGGACCAAGCATCAATGCTTTGTGAGTAATAGTACGAAGATTTATATATTTTATTTATCATTGACAATTATTATCACTAACGTTTTGTTTATTGTAAGTATTACATGAACATGTTACACAACCAATTGAGATGATTAAAAAGTCGGTGAAGCGTTGAAAAGGCGGCAAACATCGGTATGACTTTAAATGGACCTATGTTAGTCCTTAAACCAAGTATCCGTATGAAATTGAGATGATTTGTGTATCCTATGGTTTGGTGATATTGAGATGACTTTGGGATTAATCTACTCTGTTTATGTATTACATTTATATATTTGTCTTCGATCCGTTCGTTTATGATGTAGCATGATATGTATCGTTGGTTTTAAAACTTATTACTTACGCTATTTACGTACCCTTACACTTTATGCATTACATTATCTCTGGGCCGATAAGCCATTACATTATATTTGGGCGAAAGGCTATTTTGTATCTTTTGGGTGATGGCTATTACATTATTTGAGCATATGAACATTTTGGATCCTCTGTACATACTAAGCGCTTTGTTAAAAGCTGGACTCATGATTGTTGAGTTATATTCTGAGTAATTAAACATATACTTATGCGATTATATACTTTATTGTTTGAGTTGAATATTACATGACTTACGTACAATTATTCAACGAGCTTGACTCACTTTATTTTATATGCATTTACGTAGGCACTCATCACGGAGGTCAACCTTAACACGTGGCTTCCGTTACGATTGCCAAGCCTTGAGTGTCTAAGCTGTTAGATGTTGACCGTTTAAGTTTTGGAGTTTTGTTAAGTTTTAATTTGTACCCTAAGTGTTTATTAAGCTCGATGTATATGTATATGTATTTAGCTATCTCCAAACACACGTCAATGTATATTTATCTGCATTATGTCACATGCGTGATCTGGCATAGTAGTGGTAGCTCAATGGATATTATTTTATACTATTATGATATTAAATGCTTCCGTTCAGGCCCCATAGGTAATATTTATCAGGTTTGGTGTCCAATTTCGAATGGGTCATGCCCAAATTTTTAGGGGCGGATTTGGGGCGTGACAGTTTACAATGATAGATACTCCCTTTCCATACAATATCATTATGGGAAGACTTTGGTTACATGCAATGAGGGTTGTTCCCTCAATGTTGCACCAAGTGTTGTGATTCCCAACTGAATAGGGGATTGAAGAAGTAATGGAAGATCAAGTACAGGTGACAAATTGCTCCATGGCAGCAGTGAAGTACACTTGCAATGTAAAGGAAGTAAAGAGTGCAGAGATGAAAGGCAAAGATCATGAGGTCTTCGATGATGTCAGCAAAGAACCCGCCGACAAAAGTGAAGAACCCTTTAAAATGGTTTTTGTACAAGAAGGAGATGAGGATCGATTCTTTCTCCTTGGCTCTGGCTTAGTCGAGGAAGAAGAAAGGAAAATGGAAGTCTTTCTGAGAGAAAACATAGAAGTGTTCACTGGGAAACCTTATGAGATATCGAGGATTAGCCCCGAGGTCACCTGTCACAGACTTAATGTGTATTGGTTGACTAAACCTCATTCAGAGAGCGAGGAGGCCAACTTTGATCCATGTGCAGGCAGTTGAACAAGAAGTGAAGAAGCTACTAGAGGCACAAGCCATCCAAGAAGTGAACTATCCCACCTAGTTGTCTAATACGGTGGTGGTGAGGAAGAAGAATGGCAAGTAG
Source organism: Camellia lanceoleosa (assembly GCA_025200525.1). Classification (NCBI taxonomy): domain Eukaryota; kingdom Viridiplantae; phylum Streptophyta; class Magnoliopsida; order Ericales; family Theaceae; genus Camellia; species Camellia lanceoleosa. Next base: position 86,867,081 of record CM045760.1, on the reverse strand, counting down.
AGGTTCTGTGTGGACTTCACAAGCTTGAACAAGGCTTGCCCCAAGAACAATTTTCCCCTACCCAAGATCAATCATGTTATGGATGCCACATCAGGGCATAGAAGAATAAGCTTCTTAGATGCATACAAGGGATACCACCAGTTAGTAATGCATGCCCCAGACGAAGAGAAGACTGCATTTATCACCCCCAGAGGACTTTACTATTATAGAGTAATGCCCTTTGGACTGAAGAATACAAGATTGACATACCAAAAATTGGTTACCAAGATATTCAAGCATCTAATTAGAAGGATAGTAGAGGTTTACATTGATGATATGGTCGTTAAGACTAAGGAACTTGAGGATCATTTGGCCGACCTGAAAAAGGTTTTTGACATATTGAAAAGCCCAACAATAGCGAAACAAGTCCAGATTTTGATCAGCAAGGTGGTAGCATTAAATAGATTCACTAGTCGGAGTTCAGATAAGTGTAAACTATTTTTTCAGTTATTAAAGAAAGCCAGGGACTTTCTATGAACAGAAGAATGCGAAGTCACCCTGGTTGACTTGAAGAGGTACCCGACAACTCCACCAATGTTGTCAAACCCAGTAGCAAGAGAAGAATTATTCTTGTACTTGGTAGTTTCTGACCAAGCTGATGTTGTGGTCATTTGAGAAGAGAAAGGAGAGCAGAAGACAATGTATTATGTGAGCAAGACCTTGGAAAATGCAGAAACCAGGTACCTGCTACTAGAAAAATTAACACTTGCTCTAGTAATGGCTTCAAAAAAACTGAACCATTATTTTCAAGCCCACAAAATTGTGGTGCTAATAGAGCATCCACTAAAATTGCTGTTGCAACATGGGGACCTGGCAGGTAGAGTAGCACGATGGGCTGTAGTTCTAGGTCAGTATGACTTAGAATTCAGGCCAAGGACAGCAATAAAGGGTCAAGTGTTTTCCAACTTCATAGTCGAGTTCACACCAGGTGCGATTCTGAGGCGAGCACCCCATGATTTGGGGCCTGCGATGTCTAGGAAAGGAAGAAGAAAGTCAATTGAGGCCACAAAACCCCACTCCGGTAGAATAGATGAAGGGAGAAGAAAAACCAAAACTTTGTGATATTTATATAGGCGATTCCTTCCAGCTTTTTGTCGATGGCAATTCAAATCAACAAGGAGCGAGGGAAGAAATGGTTTTAGTGTCCCCAGAAGGATGAATAATAAAACAGTCCATCCGTTTGGGATTCAAGGCCTCAAAGAACGAAGCAAAGTACAAAGCATTGACTGTTCAACTGAAATTGACAACAGCTGTGGAAGCCAATGAAGTGGTACTCTTCTGTGACTCCCAACTCATTATGAATCAAACGACAGACAAGTACACAGCCCAAGATGTGAGGATGATAGCCTATGTCAAGGAGGTTGTCAAGTTGTCAGCACAATTCCAAAGTTGCCGGCTGTAGCAAGTGAGCCAAGATGACAACAACCATATTGATTCTCTAGCAAACTTGGCTAGTGTTATAAAGTCAGGTGAGCCAAGAACAATTATGGTAGACTACCTGTCAGGCCCAAGTGTAGAATCACTAATAACAGAGTGCGAAGCAATGTGTGTGGAGATGGGCCCAAGCTGGATGGACGCCTTAGTAATGTTCCTCAAATATGGAAAGCTACCAACTGACAAAAGAGAAGCACACAAGACTAAGCTGAAGTTGGCCAAGTTCTGCCTGTCAGCAGAAGGCCATCTGTATAAAAAGTCTTTTACTGGCCCTTTACTGCGATGTGTACACCCATCCCAAGTATAGGACTTTTTGTATGAGATCCATGGGGGAGTATGCAGATGCCATGCAGAGGGTAGATCATTTGTTCATAAGGCTATATCGCAGGGATACTGGTGATCTTACATGCAGAAAGATATCGAAGCCTATGTAAAGAAGTGCGAAAATTGTCAAAGGCTTGCACCTTTGATGCACCTGCCTACTGGAGATTTAAATCCAGTATCTAGTCCTTGGCTATTTGCCTAGTGGGGCATGGACCTTGTTGGACAGTTGCCCCAGGCAACTGGACAGAGGAAATTCTTGCTTATAGCAACTGATTACTTTACAAAGTGGGTAGAGGTTGAACCCCTCACCAAAATTCGAGATGTGGATATGAAAAATTATATCTAGAAGAACATAATCACCAGATTCAGAATCCCAAGAGCCATAGTAGCAGATAATGACACTCAATTCGACAACAAGTTGATTAAGAACTTTTGTGCGAAATACAAGATCAAGAATTATTATTCTACTCTTTGCTTCTCCCAAAGCAATGGACAAGCAGAGGCATCCAACAAGACTATCTTGGATGGAATCAAGAAAAGGCTGGAAGCTGCCGAGGGCAAGTGGGTGGAGGAATTGCCCAATGTCCTATGGGCATATCGGACTACGCTGAGAAAATCTACTGGCGAGTCTCATTTTGCCATGGCCTATAGCATAGAGGTTATTATCCCACTGGAGATTGGCATCCCTAGAATTAGAACCTATTTAGTGGACAATGGAACAAATGAGGCATTCCTTGCCCAAGATCTTGACTTAATCAAAAAAAGAATGGAAAGGGTAGCAATTCAGGTGGGGGTATACCAGCAGCAATTTGCCACTGCATACAATAAGAAGGTTAATCCTAGGGACTTCTAGATTGGAGACCTCATCCTATGGAAGGTCATTGGCAACAAGAAAGATCCCAAAGAGGGGAAGCTTGGTCCAAACTGGGAAGGACCATATCGCATTATCTCGGTCGCCGAAAATGGCACGTATCGGCTTGAAGATGTTGGTGGCAAGGAATTTCCAAGACCTTGAAACACCAACAACCTGAAATTTTTCTATCACTGAATGTTTGATTTTTTTTTCCCTTTATTATTGTATTTTGAGTTGATTTTAGCTGAAGTATTAATAAAATACTAGTATCGATTTTTGGTTTTACAAAATGTGGTTGAAATTTATGATTGCAAGATACGATTGAGAAAATCTTAAGGCGATGTTCCTGAGGTAAACAGGGCGATTAACTTAGACTTGCCATGATGGCAGAGTTGAACTAAGTATGAGCGATGTTCCTAAGGTGAACAAGGAGATTAACTTAGACTTTCCATGATGGCAGAGTTAAACTAAGTGTAAGGTGATGTTTCAAAGTGGAAAAAGGTGAAAACTACCGATGTTTTGGTCAGTTTGTGCGAAAAGCTGAGGTAGCTAAGTACTCTCGGTACACGAAGGTCAAGCCTTGAGTGTTTAGTTTGGGCGAGCCAAATGCGATGACCTCGGTCATGGATGTCTTCGGCACGAATCAGGCGATGCAACCTTAAATGTGAACATAAGTAATACTTAGGTTGACATTAGGGAGCAAGAAGCATGCGTGAATGTAACACTTGCAATTTTTTATAGGAATTTTACAAGTTGAAGTTGCCCGGGATGATAATGTTCAAATTTTTTACAAGTTGAAGTTATCTGAGATAAATGTCAGAAACACAATGTTTGATGACGACATGTTCTAATCTCAAGTGATTATTGAAGAAAGTTTTACTTAGAAGAACTTTAAAAGATTTGAAGTATGGAAACATACAAGGCAAGGCAATGAGCATACAACAAGAGACATAACACTTGGGAGAAAAAGAGGAATTGCATTAAAGGAAAACTTGTTTGATTACAACCAAAAGGGCACATCAGCCTGAGAAAACAAAGATTGTTTGGAAGACTACAACTATTGGAAAGAAAAAAATTCCTAAGTACTAGACTTAGGGACAATGTCTCCATCCCTTTTGGGCTCGGCCTCCATTGCTACCTCGACTTCAATCTCCTGGAGAGTTTGATCCAGGCTCTTCTCTACAGCAGCGACCTCGGCGTCGGAGGTCTCAACTTTGTTCGACGAGGTGCTTTTAGAGATCTCATCCCCTTCCTCTTCAATCAAGTCCAGGACTTGAACATTTAGAGTAGGGGACTTGGCCCCAGCAACGACCTCGACCTCAGATTCTTCCTCTTCAACCTCAGCTTTAGAATTGTCAAGCAAAGGAGTGAAAAACACCTCCAATTGATTGGTGTCCCAAAGTGGTGAATCATTGGGGACCGATAACTCTTTAAGCGCAACCATCCAACCCAAGTAATAGCCTTTGTTATAGCTAGATTGACTTGTCTCTTGTACTGGTCACGTACGGCGGCTTGCTCCTCCTTGAAAGCCTTCTCATTGGCTGCCTTTGTCTCGACGTCCTTCGCTTCCAGGGCCTCAGTAAGTTTGGTCTCAACTTCGGTGACTTTGACTTCGGCGGCCTTGGCATCTGCCTTGGCCGCTTCGGCAGCAGCCTTAGAAGCTTCGGCTTTGGCCTTGGCTTTGTTCTAAGCAGTTTTGGAAGCTTTTGCTTTGTCCATTAGACTTTGAGTGCGAGTTTTGGCTTCGTTGAGAGAAGCAAGGAGACCTGCAGCTTTTTGTGTCTTTTTAACAAGGTCCTTCTTTACCAGCTCGGCCTTGACCGTATGAGAATGCACGTGTTGGATAGATTGTGAGAGAAAAGTAGCAAGTTAGAAATTTTGGCTAATTATAGAAACTGAAAAGCGAAAACAGTAAAAAAGAAGTTAAGAAACTTACCAAGATTGAGTGGCGCATCATCATCACGAAGTTCTCATACTGGTTGAACTCGGCGAGCTGGTTCATGTTGGCTGGAAGAAGAACGGCCTTGGATAACACGGCGCCAACTTCGGGACTCTCTTCTGCACTGTCTCCAGCTCTAAAAAGCCTGTTGCCAACAAGGACCTCAGACGTCCAAGCATCATCGGGGTGGAAACTGTTCCCACCCTTTGGGCTCTCTGATCTTGGCTTTTTTGGCAGCAATGCGTCAGAAGATTCAGCCTCGGGCGGCCTTTTCTCAACATCAAATAATTTGGATATAGGGAGTGTGTATCATCAGGATCCTTTTTCAAAATCTAAAGGTATGGTGGTGACCTTGGCCTTCTTCGCCCTTATTGGCTTTTTAACGGACTAAAGGGATGGCGTGGATTGGACAGTGACGACATCAGGTAATCCAGTGAGAAGGTCCTCAGCCACAACTGCTTTGCGATCCATCTCTTCGGAGGTGGCAATGATGGTGACTCCGGTGTCGAGTTTAAATGCCTGAAGGACAAGTGGAGGATTCACTGGATCGTAGCTCGGCGTATCTGAACCTCGACATTTTCGGCTTCGAGTTCTGCCGGCTAGTGTGTTTGGAGGTCATCGACGGTGTTGACGCTGGGATTGTGGAAGATGTTAAGCGGGAGTCGATGTGGATGGCTCATTGGTTGGATCAGACGTTGATGTCTGATCTGGCCTTGGTGAAAAAGCAGGTGGTTGAGTGGATGCTAATGTCCTGCTCGTCCTTGGGGTGTCAGGGAGTGGGGACCGGTAGGTTGGCATGTAATTTAGTAGGATGGGGACATTTTATTTTTCAATAGGCAAGTCGAGGAGCCGTTTGAGATCTCGGATTGGGATGTAGGACTGCAGAAATGATTTGCTTGGGTGAGGAAGAGCTGCAAAAATAGGAAGAAAACATTAGAACATATATAAGAGATAAGTGCGAAAAGAATGGGATATTGACTAAGTTATTACCTTCATCCTCTCTAAAAACTCCTCGGCATAGAGGGTAAAGATGAAGATCGTCATCAAACACGAATTTTCAGTTACCCGAGATGATTAGACAATTATCTCCAGCACCTTGGTTGGAGTCTGGGAGGTCGACTATCAATTTGTATGCGATAGATACAGGTTTGAGGTAATAGGTGTAACTGCTGGTGAACTTGAGGCTACACATGGTATAACATAATTGGATGTCGGCAAGGGTGATCCTAACATTTTCACGATGAGATAACTCGGCTACGTCGTTGATGACCTTAAACGTGTTTTATGGCTAGCTGCATGGGGTTAAGTTTGTAGAAGTGCAACATTTCTCTAAAAAGAATGTTAATAGGGAACCTGATTCCGCCCTCAATAATGGATACCACGGGGAATGGCATATAGGTTTCCCTTGGCATGATTGAATCTTCCTTACCAGCCAACCAAACATTAACGCCAGCTGAAATGTTAAATTCTTGGCGGAAATACTCTAGTTTACTAGGAAAGTCTACCCTCCATTTAAACATACCCATGACCTTAGCTAGGGGGAATTTGGTAAGGTTTACTATTGAAAGGGTGAACTGTATGGGTTAAAGGACCTTGGCGAAACCCTAATGAATGCTAGGACAAGGATTCTAGAAATCTAAGGAAGGTTTTGTTTTAATTTTTCCTTAGTGTGGTCTCTAGCAAGTCCCAAATCTTAATTCTACGCAAGAATGACTAGAATGAACAAGACTCAGAGGCAAGAATCTGGAAACAAGCAAGAAAAACAGAAGAGATGAGATTCAAAATCAAATCATTGACAGATTGAGCACAGATGCAAAGGCAAGTATTCAAGAGCACATTCAAAATGAAGAAACCATAGGTGAAGTAACAAAGCAAATGTTCAAAATATGAATAAGTGATTCGAAGACACATAAACATAATCAGACTAAGTGGTTGAATGCAAGGCAGTGTGCAAAAATGTGAACAAGTTCAAGAACATGAATAAATAGGAACAAATCGAGGAAAAAGATGTGTAAACCAGAGGATTTGAATTCAATAGCGATGCAAGTACAAGCACAGATAAGCATAGAATACATGAGAATAGTAAGAAACTAAAAACGAAGAAAAAGAAATAGAGGACTTATAGATTGAAGCTGAGGAGGTAGACTTTGCGGTTGAGTTCGCTGGAGTCAGACAGTGAAGATAACCGGTACGGAATTGGAGAAAACTCACCGAAAGGATTGAATGGAGCAATTGCAAAAGGCTTGAAAGCATTTCAATGGCGGTTTGAGAGAGAAATCTTAGAGAGAGAAAAAGTGAGACGAGAGAGATTGTGTTTGCAAAAGTGAAGGGATGGAGAAAGAAGAGGAATAGTTTTGTTAGAATGGAAAAGGCGGCAAAACATAATGAAATTTCCTTGGATGACGTGCCTGACAGGCGATGTGGGCAAAATTGATGTGACTTGATGACACGTGATAGGTACAAACCAATAAGGCAACGACACGTATGTGAAACGGTTAGGGTAATGAAGCGTGACAGCTCATGACCAATAGAAATCCTTGGAATTCTTGGGCTATTAGGGTAATGACTTCAGCTAGAGAAGCGATCTCGGTTGAAATGTGCGATCTCGGTTGAAATGATGATCTCAGTTGAAGAAGTACATTTGTAAGTTCCATCACCTCAAATTGCAAGGTAATAGAACCTAGGGGGTAGTTGTGGGGAAGTATTTTGCGAATGACGCCATATGGTCAATATAGCTTCGAGATGTCAGCTAAGGTGCCACGTGGATGAGTCATAGTAGCTGAGGTGGTTGCAGTATTGTCGAGGTTTAGTGCGGTAATGTCAGAATCCCGGGATATTTGGATAAAGGACAAGAGTCCTAGGTTTGAGAAACTCTTAGTCTAGATAAGGATAAGGCTCTTGAGAAGTTTATCCTTATCTAGTTGAGAGTCCGAGATGAGCATTGAGCTTTAGTCCTATGGAGTGAGACTTCTAGGGAACTAGGTCACTGCTGGTTATAAAAGTAAGGCACCTTCATGGGTGAAAGGTATGTTCTTTCTTGTGAATTGAATACTTGTGCAATATCTGTGAGAGATAAGATTATTGATTTGATCGTTGGAGTGCCCCCTGGTAGACGAACCACTGTGGTATTCTCATCTTCTCATTAACTGGTGGTTAGTTTCATCTATTTTGCCGTGTACTCTCCACCTGAGTTCCCCGTTTGGTTCTGTGATTGGAAATCTACACCCACACTTCCCGATATGCTAATTTGGCACTTCACTCGAGCTGGTTTGTTCACTGTCAGGTTTGTCTATCACCTACAAATGGATATACTGCAGATGGGAAACCTTCAAAGTTCATCAGATGGAGGATCTAAGAATCACATATTTTGGGGGGAAAAAAAATGGCATCTCCGTGTACCCAATAAAATTAAGGTGTTCACTTGGAAGGCTTGTCTAAATATTGTCCCAACTCGAGCTCTATTACGGTGTAGAAAGCTCCCCATTGACGGGAATTGTGCTTTGTGTGAAACTAATGTTAAAACCTTATTGTAGGATAGCTCAATAGGTATAGGTGTTGAGTCCATTGCAATTGGATAATGCTTCATCAGTTAGCTGTGATTTTCTAAACTAGGTTATAGAGGTAGACAACCAAGTTGATGTGCAAAGGCTAGAGTTTTTCATTGTGGTATGCCAGGCTTTGTGGAATGCTCGTAATCAGACAGCGGAGGAAATTGTCCGTTGGGTGTGACTTTGTTCAAGAATTTAGCCAAGTACAAAATCTGGTGTTGGGAACTCATGTGGTCACACCTGCTAGTCCCCAAGGGAGGGTTTTAAAATGTAAATTTTGATGGAGCTTTCTTTTCACATCAGCAGATGATGGGTGTTGGAGTCATTGATTGTAATCATGTAGGGGCGGTGATTACGTCACTTTCGAAAAAGATTTAGTGTTGGGAGGCAGCCGACTGTGATAAGGCTTTCGCAGCCTTACGAGCTATAATCTTTGTCGGTGAATTGGGTCTTGTGAGCATCCAACTTGAAGGGGATTCACTCAACACGATCAATGCTCTTCAGAGGGGTGAAAGCTGTCCATCTCCATTTGGGCACCTCTTACAGCAAGCTTACAATGAGTGCCAAGGTTTCTCAAGAATTTGCATTTCGTATGTTCAGCGCCTTGGTAACAAAATGGCTCATCGGTTGGCACAGATGGCAATGGATACTTCTAGGATGGATGTATGGATAGAAGAAGTACCGCCTAATTTGATTTCGATACTGAATCTGTGTAACATGCCTTTGGCTTTATCCAATCTAAAAAAGGGGAAAGAAAAAAGTTCTTTGTTCATTATCATATTCATTTCCATTTTTGTTAATATTTATTATACTTTTCATTTTAAAAAATAAATTAAATGCAACATTAATATTACATTACCATTGCTATATGATATCTCCGTCTATAATACGGAAAATTATTCGATGTTCCCAAAATACTACGTATCTGTATTCCTTAACTACTTATCATTCAATATGTCCCTTCATGTTCTTCAATCACCCAACATAATACCTCTTCTATCACACTTATTGTTCTTGTAGTTTCTCTGTGCAATAAAGTATATGCTCAAGAGATTGAAGATGACAAAGCTATTGACCATCATGAATTGATCGATGAAGAAAATCTTCAGTTAAATTCTACGACTGCTGGGAGAATGGTAAGGAGAAATTATAATATTCAACTTTATTGCATATTAGGATAGCTGTCTAATAACTGTTATTCTTTTCAAAAAGCTTGTCATTTTATGATATCTAATACAGTACACTATTTGCTACATGTTCTTTTATCTCATGCCATTTTTTGGTGCTATTTTGTGTGGGAGAACTTTCCTTTCACATTCCAGGTTCAGGAAAAATAGCATTAAGTTCATTGAGTAGTAGTCAATGGCAAATGATATTCTCTATTTGTAGTTTGTTTTGCTTAGTGAAACTATTTTAGTGGTTTTAGAGGGAAGTGCTAACATGATAGGAGTTGATTGAATGCTAAGAACTGCTTCAAATAGTAACAATGCGCCAATTGTAAAATATGTGTGTGAGTGTGTTTTTTTTTTTTTTTTTCTTTTTTTTAAAAAAAATTTAGCTTTTGAAATTGAGATTTTGAACATGAGTTATGCTAGGGCCCCCAAATATTCTATCAAATATTTTATCAAATCTCTCACATGGGTATATTTTACATTCCAGTCGGATTAAATTGAGGGCTGAGTATATTTTTTTAGTATCTTCTTCTTTTTTAGTGTCTTGAATGTAAAATATATATATATTTTTCTTGATGTGCTTTAAGGGCCTCCAGTTGCGGGAGCTTTACTATTCTTTTAATTCTTTGTTCTCAATGAATTGAATGTAAAGTATGTAATTCTACCTAGCTTTGTTAATCTTGAAGTGCACTCTCATTGTGATTTCTTGTGTTAAATATCTAAATGTCTCATGGGTGAAAACCAGGTAAAAAGCATTGTTGACAGATAAAAGAGATAATCACTACAAACTGCTGCTGCTGTGTTGCTCCTGAGTTGGTTGAGTTGGCTTTTCAATTAGGAGTAACTTAACAAAATTCTTTATAGGTAAATATGCTCCAACCCATATGCAAAAAGCTTATACCATCCTAAACTATAGTATAAAGTAAAATTGAAGTTGTAATATGACATAAAATCAGAAGAGCATGGACTACTCTAGAAGATAGAATACTTGCAGCTTATATTAAAGCTCATGGAGAAGACAAATGGAGAAACCTCCCAAAGAGAGCTGGTACCTTCTTTATTTTTTTTCCTTTTTTTTCCCCATCTTTATGTTTTCTTCTACTCCTTCTTCAATTATTGTCTCTTGTTAGTTTACACTTGAAAATTATCTTAGTTTAATACTCTTGTGTTAAGGTAAATCAAATTAAAGCTATTGGCTTGGAAATTGTTCATTAACAATTATATTTGATATCTTTATTTGTTTTAGTGACAAACACATTGAGGAGTCTCTGGGCGGAAGTACTGTGGCTCAGATCTTTAAGAAGTTTGGTAAGAGTTTCTTTCGAGACTCTGAGATTTGTCAATTAACATTGGACTGATGTTAAAGTGTTGCATCATGTGATTTGTGATTTAGTCTAGATATAGTATTCTTGTATCCTTCTTGTTTAGCTGTTGGTTGAGAGGTTGTTTTCATTTTAAGATTTTGGCCATGCATTTAAGATTTTCATTTTGGATTTATTGATTCCATGTATATGTCATATCTATATAGTAATCCAAACATTTATACTAACAATCAAAGTGGTTATTCTTTTTCTATTGGTGTAGGAGACGAAGAGTCAGTGTCAGTCTCTACAAATAGTTAGTTTATTCATATGCTTCCAGCGGTTTCTGAATTAATTATTGTTTTCATTTTTCAGGTTAGAAATTTTTTGGAGAGATGCAAAATATGATCAAAGAATTCAAGAACTTATCTTTTCAAGTTTTTTCATTTTTTAATATATGTAAGCACAGTTAAATTTTTTTTATTTAATTCCTTTGTATATACTTTTGAACATTTAATTTTCATTTATGAAATATATGACATTATTACATTCAATATGTGGTTGTGATTTAAAGTATAGTACATTGTATCTATTACATTCTTTAAATGTGCGTCAAAAAATAATATTGATTATTTTTCAAATATGCCGAATCTTTTTTTTTTTTTTTTGTCACGCATTAATTGTGATGAGAAATGTATAAAGCGTGTGATCTCATCTCATTATTAATCACAACTTTTATTAGATATCAATCACACTTAAAATATGTTATCTAAATGTTTATTATTACAAGTTTTATTAGTTATTAATCAAACTTAAAAAATGTGATTTAAATATTATTAATCACACTTAAAAAATGTGATCTAAATATTATTAATCACACTTAAAAGATGTGATCTTAATATTATTATTCACACTTAAAAAATGTGATCTAAATATTTTTAATCACACTTAAAAGGTGTGTTCCAAATATTATTAATCACACTTAAAAGATGTGATCTAAATATTTTTAATCACACTTAAAAGGTGTAATCTTCATGTTATCAATCACACTTAAAATGTGTGATTAAAAATGACCCATTTTAATCACACTCCCAAAGATCACACTTAAAAGGTGTGATTTAAATTATTTTAATCACTTAAAAGGTGTGATTAAAAATCATCCCTTTTAATCACACTCCCAAATATCACAATTTAATAAAACTGAAAATGTGTGATTAAATAATATACATCACACAAAAAAAAGTGTGATCTTTATCTGTTTTTGTAGTAGTGACCCCATCTACTCACCTTTTACACAAATCACAATGTTATAGAATAGCACGTGTTTATACTTTAGGATTATTAAATAATTATCCCTATAAACATAATATCTCACCTACCTACTTTCTCCACCAACCACAATATTATAGAATAGCACGTGTCTATACTCTAGAATTATTAAATAATTACCCCTATAATACGGTACTGTGTAACTTAGCATATAGTTATTAAATTATTATAAAAGAAATAGTTATATCTCAAAATTGAGGTCCATCATTCATTTGTAATTTTATAATTAATTAGTTATGACTTAAAAATATTTTACTCCTACTTTTCATTATTAACATTGGAATGTATTTAATTCATAATTTTAATATTAATTACTCTCTTCGTCTCAAAATATTAGTCACTTATTTCATTCTTTATTGTCTCAAAATATTAATCTATTTTTAAAAATCTTAGACTAAAATAATATGAATTTTCTATTTTTCTATTCTTTTAAATTCATTAATTATGACAATTGATATTCCTAAAAAAATATCAAAAGGTGGTTTTGAAAATTCAATACTTTTGAAGTGTAATAATTGTATTATCAAAAAAAGTTAAATTCTCTAAAAGGGACTAATATTTGGAGACAGAGAGAGTATAATTTCAAACATTTTTCATTCCCCCCAAATATATATATATATATATATATTTATAAACATTATGTTCAAATATATAAATTATGATGAAATTTTCAAAACTCGAATGTGAATTTCTCAATCATTGTAAATAGGAAAATTCTATCCATGATACATTCCTGTTTCAAACTCTAATAATAAAATAATTTCCAAGTCTAATATGTATTCAATTTTAACATGAAAATAAATATATCAAAAATCAATTATGGCAATACATTTTAAATAAAATTTCGGCACATCTATTTCAACTTCTATGATTTTTTTTAACAATTTAAATTAACAAGGTGACCATACAAAAAATATTACCAAGCGCATAAAAACTTTATATATTGTTTCTATCTATGTAAAAAATAAAAAATAAAATTGAAAGTCGATGTATTAGGTACAAAGGTGCGTACCTCGCACGCCGCCTTCTCACTAGTTAGTGTAAGTTGTCTATCTATTTTTATTAAGTAAAATGAACGAAAAAAATGATAGCTTAATTATTAAACTCAATTAAAAATAATATTTTAGACATTTTATATATGTCTACATTGTGTTTAATGACTAAAATATTATTTTCTTACGAGTTTTTACAAAACAAAAATAGATAAATATTAGATTGAAAACAAATTTAAAATTTAAATTGATAAAATTTACTAGAATTTTTATTTATTTATTTATTTTGTTGTAATTTTGCCAATTATTTTTGGTTCACTTTTACATTCCGTTTGAATGAAGGGATTTGGTGAGAAAATAAACGAAATGGTGAAAATAGGCAATCTCTTTACTTGTTTGGATGGTTAAGTAGGTATAAATTGATAAGAGATGGTGAGAACAGAACTCTCATGAAAGTTGTCTTTTGTTTCTCACCAAAATTAGTGAAATTTGATGGGAAAACAAATAAGGTAATTCTAATTACACAACAAAAAAGGCTCATTATATCTCAAATTTTCAAAAAAATACATTATTACACTTTACCCCTTTTTAAAATTAACAAAAAAAATTCTCAAAACTCGAATCCTAATTTCTCACCCCACATTTTCACTACCATTGCCACTGCAATCGGTGACCCTCGTCCTATTGTTGGTGACCTCTCTGTCATTTTTGCCACCTTCTTCGGCGGCAAACTCGACTGACGATTCTCTTCCTCAGCCGCATTCCTCCAACAACGACATTTATCACAGTCCCTCTTCTCCCTTTTTGCCTTTCTTCATCTCTTGCCCCACCGCGACCTAACTATGCTTCCCATCCCTCTTTCGTCGAGTTTTTCAATCCCAACACCATCGCAATATAAGCCACGTCCTCCTTCGCTACGAGAAAGAGAGAGAAAAAGAGAGTGAGAGAGAAGTAAAAAACAAACCTAAGGTTTTCTAATCTACAAGAAGAAGAAAATGAAAAAAAGGAAACTTACTAGTAGAGAAGTGGTATTCCAGTGAGAGAGAGGGTCGCCAGTGCTAGTTGAAGGTAGAGTAAGCAGATAATGGAGAAGTTTTGAAATTTGAAAAGAAGAAGAACTAGAAGAAGAGGAACAATGAGATGAGAGAAGAGGGTTGTGGTGGTTGGCCATGGAAAGGATTGTAGTCACCGGTGGATGAGGGGTTGAGGTTGGCTTTTGGAGTCGGTGACAATGGTGACGGAGATATTCGTTGGGGAAAGGGGCTAGGGTTTGAGTTTGACAAGATAAAGGGTAAGTTTGGAATTATGGTAGGTGTAATAAGAACAAAAGAAAAATTCAAATTTTTAGGAATGGTGTAAAAAGAAAAAGGGTCTAAACAGTTGATTTGTGGTGCAAGTAGAATTACCTAAAGAAATAGGTTTAATGATTTTTTTTTTTAAATATCAAAATTATCATGGAAGAAGCTGAAAAATAAATTATTAATATGAAAGATTATTTTGATAAAATGAAATAAAATATTTTTTTCTTCTTGTTTATTTTATCCAAACAAAATAGGTGAGAAACTTATCTTTTATTCATTCAAAAAAAATCATAATCATTTCTTTTCTTTTCTGATTTTCTTTTTCAAGAATAAAACTATATGCATTAATTGGTATATTGATTAGTGTAATAACGGATGAAGTGATATAATTTTAGAGGTTTGAATATTTATAATTTGTATAATGAATTGAATCCATAATTTTAAAATGGGTGCCTCTATTTACACACCACCTTTCATCTCAAAGCACACTATTACTGAAGGCACACCTTTAGTAATTTGAAAAATAAGAAATTTGCTCAATACACACCTCAATCTTCTATCTTTATCCTTACTCACACACCCCACCCACGATCTTCCATCTTTATCCTTACTCACTCGCACATCCCACCCATAATCTTCAATCCTCCATATTTCCTATAGTACACGCCTCCACTTCAAAAACACATACGTTGTGAACGTCTCGGTAGACACCCTATTTTTTACTGCCCTTAAGACTTGAGCGCTACTAATTGATCACTCAATGATGAATGTGTAAGCTTGTCAAATGCTTGATTTCCTCAGCAGGAAACCTCAGTTTTGAACCTACAAACCTTGTGCCTTGTTTTGGATCAAAATAGTAGTTTTTTAGGCCTAGGCATCCTGGGACATGCAGACCCACTAGGGTGGCCTGCCACCCACTATTAGTGGCCTGCCGGCCACTTGTGTAAATTTTCAGATCTTTTTGCCAGATGTGCCAGCTGTCTCCACATATACATGCACTGCACCAGCTATGTCTGTATAGATATTTCTGAGGTGGTCTCATATATTTCTATATATAGATGACTCCCTCTCATTTTTTTAGGGTTAGAAAATTTCGAAGAGCAAAAGTTTTGGAAAATATTTCTCTCTCTACATTTTTTTTCTCTCCCTTGCAATTTACAAAACCTTTACCTAGACACTCTAAACTAAACCTTGAGGGATCTTTGCTGAGGTGCTTAAGCTTGCAATTTAGCACTTGAGAGTGTAAAATTAGTGGTTTGGGAATTCAAGGGATCATTCATCTTCAAGAGGTATACATTCTAGTTCTTTTGTACCATCTCTTTCTCATATTTTCTTGTTGTTTTTGAGTTGTTTATCATCTGTATTTTTTGGTTGAAACTTGTGGTTTAAAGCCATTAAAGGTAGAGGGGTGGATCACCCTTCTTTGAACCTTGTTTCATAGGATTTTATCCTTCTGTTTCCCACCTTTTTATCAACTTGTTTTTTGAACTTTTTACCACTGGTTTTCAGAGTTTTCCAGAGGCTAAAAATCATGTTTTGAAGTCCCAAAAATAGAGGGGGTAGCCTCTCCTCCTTGTGCTTGTTTATTAGCTTAATTGCTCCATGTTTTTACCTTACTCTTTTAGCTATTTTTACTTTAATTCCATCACTATTTTGAGCTAATTTAGGACTGTTTTTTATGTGTTAGTTTCATTTATGCTTTGTATTGCATGCTTGTAGTATAATGGTCCTCATAGGCTTGGTGGTTTAGGCCTTAGCCACTAACCTATTTGAGTTGATAGCATTTATTTCTTACTTTCCATACTTGTGTTCACCTCTAAGCATTTCTGCAATCTCCCTCATTTTATGGCCTTTTCTCTTTGTATTGAGAGTTACTCCAAAAGGAGTGTTGTTTAAGCTTGAAGGGTGATATTGTGCTTAATGGTTTAATTCCTTTAGGGGTTCATTACCAACTGCATAATCTTCCTCTCATGCCTAAAACAACTTTTGGTTTGATACTTCTCTCTAATAGTGGACTTAAAGCTCATTATTGGACATAATTGACTAACGAATGGAAGGTATTAAAATGGAGTAATAAAATTGGGGTTAAAATGAAGCAAGATAGTAAAATGGTTTAGGTTCAATCGGACATCAATTGAACATATTGAGCCTTGAGTCGTTTTATACTTGTTAGTGTTGAAAACGGTTCAAGAGTCAATGTCAACCCATTCCTTTGATCAATCCATGATAGGGATGAGGTTTTGTTGGTCTTTCCATACCATTTATTGAAATTGTATCCCTTGGTTCATAAGTCATCACGCAATGAAATTGCATCAATTGATGGCTTGCGAATCCGGCATACCCCTCATTTGAGCTGTTTGATGATAATGAGAGACAGAGTGGACAAACATCCCCTAAGAATACTCTATTTGTGCTCTGTTTATTTTCTGTTACAACAGGAAAAATCCAACATTAGTGGCCTGCCGACCACTACTTCTGGCCTGCCAGCCACTATTTCCAACAAGGCAGTGTATTGTTTCTTGCAGAACAGAGTAGAAACTAAGGTGAAAAATTAGTGCAATCTCCTGGCTGTGCAACAGAAGCATTCCGATAGCAAAATGGAGAGCATTTTCAGGTGAAAATCCACATCTATGCATGAACCATCCCTTGATTCTCGGGATTCGTTAAAATAACGTTGTAATAGTAGTATGTTATACTTAAAGTAGCGGACTTGCAACTAATTAGTTAGTTTAGTTAAAATAGCTAGTTAGTTTTGTGTTGTACTTAATTAATTAACTAAAGTAGTTAGTTAATTTGTGGTGTTGAAATAATTAGCTAGCAT
This sequence comes from Camellia lanceoleosa, assembly GCA_025200525.1. Classification (NCBI taxonomy): domain Eukaryota; kingdom Viridiplantae; phylum Streptophyta; class Magnoliopsida; order Ericales; family Theaceae; genus Camellia; species Camellia lanceoleosa. The sequence goes on along the minus strand of CM045760.1, from coordinate 86,850,028 downwards.
AGTTGGTTTATTTCATTTGGGTTGTAATAGATTAGTTAATTCATTGTAATTAGCTAGGGCATTCATTTGGACCCTCCTGCACGAGGGCAAACTTGTAATAATGTATATGTCTTCCAACCCCACGTCTTTCTCCCTATTATTTATCCACTTATGATGGGTAGTTTAGAACATCATGTTTCTTTTAGCATTTTCTATGTTTGCATCCATTTGTCTTGCATGCATGAGGTTCGGCTCATCATTCTAAACAAAGCATTGTAGTTTACATACTTCATTGAAAATGTGTTGAAACTACATGCTATCAAGTTGTTTCAAACGCTATATTAGTAGCCGAGCCTATTAATTATATCTTGTATGTGTTGCATTAGATATATTTTGCGTTAGTTAGGACCATGCATTTTTCTAAGTAGTTTCTCTTTTGGCTCGCCTCGGGAATTGAGGTAAGCATTTATTGCTTTAACATATCACATGCATGTGATTGTTGTCATGTCCAGCGTACTTGCCATGATGCTAAGTGTGATACCCCTGTTTTGTAGTATGTTAATTGGTCCTTAATACGAATGTGATTATGTGTTTTGATGTGATTTTGAGTGCCATTTGTATAGATATATGTGGTTTTGAATTTCTATCTATTCACTATAGGAATATTTATTTGATTATCTGCTTTGGAAATTAAATTGAAGGCCTTATCGGCCACAGAATTCGAAATTGATTGTGCCATTGTGATTGGCATAATTTTTAGAGCCTACGGTGAAATTTAATTGAAAATTGATTCGGGTCAGATTAAATCGATTAAATTGATGAATTAATGTGTTGAGTGGGGCTAAAAAGGGGCCTTATTATAATCAATTCCTCTCCTTTATGTCATTTTGGCTAGTGCTAACTCAAGAGAGAAAGGAGAGGGTCGGCCTTAGAGAGAGAGAGGGAGAGAATTGTGTAGTTTTGGCTCAAGGCTTGGAAATCTTGAAGATTAAGTCCAAGAATTGACTAGAGTTTGGAAGATTAAGCTCCTTGGTGAGTAATTCATGTATTTTAGTTATCGTCTTGTGAATTTAAGTTTGAAAGGGTCAAGAACATGGATTAGTTTGATCATAAGGAAATTGAGTTGAATTTGTTGTAATGAAGACCCATATGTGCATGCATGTGTGTAATTGCTTTGAATATTGCATGTTTGAGCTCAAAGGGTATCATCCTTGTAAATTTGTAGTTGAAGCTCATGTTTTGATTACCTTTTCATCATCTAAGTTGAGAGTAAGGGTTATATAGCACATGCATGTACAATTCATGAGAATATGAGCTTGAATGCATAAATTTGTTATGTTAGAATGAGTTTGATGGGAGATTGGGGCATGCATGTGATTTATTTGTGAAATTAAGCTTCATTGGGTTATAATTTGGGGTTTATACCATGTTAGTATAATTATATTTGAGATTTGAGCCATTGCATGTAAGAAATGTTAGCTTGAAGGTCGAATTTAAGCTCAAGAACACAATCTGGGAAACCCAGAATTTTGATGTCCGCTCGAGCGGGGTAATGGCTGCTTGAGCGAGAAAAACGTGCTTCCAGTACTTTTTGCAGACTTGGTGTCCACTCGAGCGGGTGAGTTCACGCTCGAGCGGGGGAGCTACGTAGACAGGTCTTCTGCTCGAGCTCCCTATTTCATGCTCGAGCATATTTTTCATGCAACCAGTACTTTTGCAGGCCTTAAGGGTCCGCTCGAGTGGTGGAGTCCATGCTCGAGCGGGGACCCTGTTTTCTGAAATTTTGTTTTCGCATTTAGTGTTTCGTTTTCCGTTCTCTTTCACTTGCAAGCACTCTTAGGCATGTGTTAAGCATTGTAAATGAGTTAAAGAGATAAGAACAAGCCTAAAGAGGAATATGTGAAATAAGGAACGGATTGAATTGTTAATAACCCTTTTGTATTCGTGAAATGTGTAGGGTCGAGCTCTAGGGCGAACCAACCAACCGATCACTGTGAGTCATATCTTATCAAGATATCTGAAATAAACTGTTGTCCAATTGCTCACTTCTATGTAAGTTTTATAAGTTCGTCGATTCAATTGGTGGACAACGTTTTGACATCAATGAATGGACCGAAGGTCGTTTTGACATAAATGAATAGATCGTAGGTCATTTTGGCATAAATGAATGGACCGAAGGTCGTTTTGGCATAAATGAATGGACCAAAGGTCATTTTGACATAAATGAATGGACCGAAGGTCGTTTTGGCATAAATGAATGGACCGAAGGTCGTTTTGACATAAATGAATAGACCGAAGGTCGTTTTGACATAAATGAATGGACCGAAGGTTGTTTTGACATAAATGAATAGACTGTAGGTCGTTTTGACATTAATGAATGGACCGCAGGTTATTTTGACATAAATGAAGGAGTGGGCCGAAGGCCGTTGTAACACAAATGAATGGGTCAAAGGTCGTTTTGACATGAACGAATAGGCCAGAGGCCGTTTGACATGAACGAAAGTCTGAATGGGCCAATGGCCAGTTTGTTATGGAAAGATAAATGGGCCAAAGGCCAGTATGTTTGGAACCACAGTCACTTGACCTAAATTATGTATATATATGTTAAATAAAAATATGAATCGGGCCCAAGGCCGTTTGGAGCATGCTGTTCTATATATCGTTTGTATAACTTATGTATTTGATATTATTCACAGGGCTATCGCTCACGCTCATTCCTGTGTTTGTAGGTGAGCCAAGAGAAGTCCAAACCCAGCCCCAGTGAAGTCTGTCAGGAACAACAAAGGTTTTGGAGAGTCAGCCCTTGTGTCTCACGTACAAGACCCGTCTTTGCCATTTTGTTATGCATTATATTTTGTCATGCGGGCGAGGACTTTTTGTATATCTGTATATAGTTGAGATGGGTTGACTTAAACTCGAATGATCCTGTTGTGCAGAACTTTTTGGTACTATGTTTTGTTGTGAGTTATTAACGTACATATGTATGGTTTGTTTTGATGTGCATATAAGCACGGCTCTATGGACAAAGTTTAAAATTTTTGCTTCCGTTGGCCCCTATACTCTGACGAGTTACGTCTGTTTTGGTTTGAGGCCGTAGGTAATCTCAGGATTACTGGCCGGTTATATCCTTAACCCATAGGGGCGAGTTCGGGTCATGACACTAAGTGCTTAAGTGCTAAAATTGTCTGAATGCCTGTGGATGAAGGCTAATTGCTTGAATTGAGATAATTTGAGTAATGTACATATAAGATCACTTTTTCAAGTAGTACATATTCAAACAATTTTAAAAAACATACTTGAAATCAAATGTTCCAATTTTTACAAACTAGTTTATACTTGTGTGCAACACACAGTAAAGTTAGCCTAATAATCAGAACAAGAGCATATAATGTAAATAAGAATCACATCATGATTAGTAGAGGCCGATCTTTGATCGGGTGAGCGGGTGTAGCGCTTGACTTTCTTCGGGCGCCCCCCTTTTGGAGAGGGCGCAAATTGGTCTCCTACAGTTCGGACTCCTGTCACGGTTTTGAATCTAATCTCACAAAGTGCAATGTGAGACTTATAAACACCAAAGAGTCCAATCTGGCAAATCATTTTGGAAAATTAGATTTTGAATCAAATAATGCCAAAACTGGACTACTTTGCCAGATTATAGAGTCGCCACCTAAATATTTTATTTTTGGGAAATTTCGGAAACCCTGACTCGTGCCAAAGGCCACGTGTCCGTCATCACCAAAGTTGCCTTGGCTCAGGAACTTGGGTACGAGAGGGGAAGGTTCTGAAATGAGCACCCCTGCTCGCCTGATAAAAAATCGGTCTGTACTAAGCATGATAGGTTGTTTTATAAACACATGGGTTCTTATTCCGGTTATTAGCTAACTTACTATGTGATGCGCACAGCATACAAGTATAGACTCAATCATAAGAATTGGAACAAAATAACTCATGTTTGTTTTTCGAAAATGTTTTGAAAATGCCACCCTCAAGTGGGCTTAAAACATGATGATTTGTCACTTCGCAAAGTGGGCTTAAAACTCACATTTGATGAATTGTCCCAATTCATGAAATCAAGCCTTCATCCACAGGTATTCATGCAGTTAAGCAAGTAAGTACATAGCATCATGGCAAGCATGCTATTATTGCAACTCTCACACTCATGCAAGTATGCTAAAGCATAAAACTTACAGTGTACTCCATGCCAAAACAAAAGCTAGTTAGAAATATGCATGATCCTCACTATACAAAATGCCTAATGTAACACATGCGAAATGCAACTAAATAGGCTCGGCTATCTAAGATGGCATATGAATGCAACAATTTGATAACATGCTTTGAAACACGTATTCAAATAAGTGTATTGAAATATGATGCAGTTTGTATGATGCGTCTGTAGACGCGCCCTGAGGGCCTCATGCTATAGTTCGGACTTATATAGTCACGGTTCTGAATCTAGTCCTGCAAAAGTGCAATGCGAGACCGATAAATTACCAAAGAGTCCAAATCCGGCAAATCGTTTTGAAAAACAGATTTTTAGAAAGAAGTGCCAAACATGGACTGCTTTGCCAGATACAGAGTCGCCACCTAAATATTTTATTTTTGAAAAAATTTAGAAAACCTTGACTCGTTGCCTAAGGCCATGTGTCCGTCATCACCAAAGTTGCCTCGGCTCGGGAACTTGGGTACAATTGGGGAAGGTCAGCTATGAGCACCCCCGCGCGCCCGATCAAAGATCGGCCACTACTAAACATGATATCTTGTTTTTGAAAACACATGTGCTCTTATTCTAGTTTATTAGCCTAGAATTACTATGTGATGCGCACAGCATACAAGTATAGACTGGATCGCCTAAGTTGGAAAAAACATTTCATGTTTGTTTATTTGAAAATGGTTTGATGGTACTACCCGCAAGTAGGCTAAGACATGGATTTTTGCCACCCTCAAGTGGGCTTAGAAAACATGATTTTGCCATTCTTGAGTGGGCTTAAAACTCGCATTCAATGAATTATTCCAATTCAGATAATCCAACCTTCATCCACAGGCATTCAGGCAGTCATATCACGTAGGCAAATAGCCTCATGGCAAGCATGCTATCATGGCAGTCAGTCACACACATGCAAGGATGCTAAAGCATAAACACTTACCGAGTACTCCGAGCCAAAACAGAAACTAGTTAGTAATCAATGCATGATCCTAGTTCATGTTAAGATGGCTAATGCAACACATGCAAGATGCAACTAAGATATGCTCAGCTATTCTAAGATGGCATGTGAAATGCAACAACTCGATACATGTATTCAACTTGGAATTGAAATACAATACAGTTAGCATGATGCGCCGAGCCTGATGCATGCAATACAGATGAATGGATGCATACATGCGAGCATAAGGATGCTAATTAAAGCATGACCTAAAGCTCACCATTGAAAGCAGGTAAGTAAAAGGGAGAAAGACGTGGGGTTGGAAGACATTCACACACTCACGCACACTTATTACACAATTGTGCCCTCTCTCGGAGGGTCCGAAAGAATAATACAAATTAACTAACTAACAAACTAATTAATTAATTACAAAACCACTTAACTAATTAACAAATTAATTACAAAACAGTCTAAATATTAAATTAAAGAGGCCGCCGTAGCTCCGCCTCGAAATGATTGGATGATGCATGCTCGATCTGCCTCGCTCGGAATCCCGTTGCCGTGCCACATGTTGCCTCTGTTTGCACTGTTTTGTGACTCTGAAAACTGCATGAGTCCCAAAGCTACTTCTGAACTACTCCCTGAGCATTGTGGGATGTCACCGGTCGTGAGAAAAGATCACCGGCCATGGAAGCATGGTTATCGACCAAAAGTGGGACCATCGGCTGGATTTTGGTAGCCAGCCGGCACTGAAAGTGGCCGACCGGCCATTTTTTCCTCCAGAATCCTGTTTTGCCTTGTAGTTCAGCAAAGACAGCAGCTTCTTGGACCAAAAACCAGCCCTTTGAGACCTCTCAAGACCCTCCAAGAACCTTAGAACAATGGTGGAGGTGTGTGCTTAAGAGTTGTGGTGCAAAAGGGTCAAGAATCAACACTTTCTAAGCCTAAATATAGAGATATAGAGAGAGATACAACCCTTGTGCCTTGGACAATTTTTTTCAACCTCTCTAAAGGAGAGGGAGGGCCTCTCTTATAGACAAACCAAAGGGTTTAAGCTTCTTGGAGAAGCTAAACAAAGGTTCAAGCTTCCTCAAGAAGCTAGAGCAAAGGTTCAAGCTTCTTGGAGAAGCTAAACAAAGGTTCAAGCTTCCTCAAGAAGCTAAAGCAAAGGTTCAAAAGATTTAAGCTTCCTCAAGAAGCTAAAACAAAGGTTCAAAAGGTTCAAGCTTCCTCAAGAAGCTAAAACAAGGGTGCAAAAGGTTCAAGCTTCTTCAAGAAGCTAAAACAAGGGTGAAAAAAGGTTCAAGCTTCTTCAAGAAGCTAAAACAAGGGTGCAAATCCTCCATACACGTGTATAGAGGGCAAGGTCTGTGCTTACCAGATGGCACAGCTAGCATGCATAATGTTTGAAAAAGGCAAGGAAAAGGTCTCAGCCAGAAAAAATGGCCGATTGACCAAAACAATGGCCGACCGACCAACACCTTTGGCCGGTATCAAGAAAACAGGGCCGGTGGCCTCAAGCCATGGCCGGTGAGGTGTGGGGATAGCCAACAAGCGATTCCCTGCCCTCAGAAGCAAAAACACAAGTGTTGGTCCACAACCAAGCACAAAACAAACAAGTCGAGAGGTTTTGAGGCAAGGCGCGCGGCCGAATCCTCCGAGAACTCAAGATGAACACGAATATGGATAATCATCGAGTGTTCAAATGATGACGTCCAAGTCTTGAGGACGGTCAAAAATGGGGTGTCTACAGTTGCCCCTCTTTGACAGAACTCGAAAGTCATAACAGTGACAAGAGTGAATGTCAAAGTCCAGAGATGACCCATTTTTGACAAGGCCGAAGACTTAGACAAAGCATGCAAAATACAGATAAAGATATGCGCCCAAAGGAGGGGCAAAATGCAAGAACAATGCACAAAGCCGAGCATAACTTATGATCATGCAAAGAAAGCTGTAACGAGGCATATCATGCAGTAGTTTTAAGCAAGCATATTCAAACCAAACTACATTACATGCAGAAAGGATGTAAGAAAATTATAAAATCTCACTGCGCAACACGCAGGAAAGACTAAGAGCGACCATTGGGGACACCCGAGGTCTCAGACAAGATTCCGACGCGTTACATGCGAAAGGAAAAAGAGTGGCACAAGCATTGGAACATGTTCCGAATGCTCTTAACCAAAGAGGGAGAAACACAGGGATATATCCCGATGTTTCGGAAAGGTATAAGCATTGGAACGCCTTTCAAATGTTTTTAACCAAAGAGGGAGAAACATAGGGACGTATCCCGGTGTTTCAGAAAGGTATAAGCATTGGAACATATTCCATATGCTCTTAACCAAAGAGGGAGAAACATAGGGACGTATCCTAGTGTTTCAGAAAGGTATAAGCGTTGGAATGTATTCCACATGCTCTTAACCAAAGAGGGAGAAACATAGGGACGTATCCCGGTGTTTCGGAAAGAAGAAGAAACATAGGGATGTATCCTGGTGTTTCGGAGAGGTATAAGCATTGGAACGTAATCCACATGCTCTTAACCAAAGAGGGAGAAACATAGGGACGTATCCCGGTGTTTCGGAGAGGTATAAGCATTAGAACATATTCCAAATGCTCTTAACCAAAGAGGGAGAAACATAGGGACGTATCCCAGTGTTTCGGAAAAAAGAAGAAACATAGGGACGTATCCCGGTGTTTCGGAAAGATATAAGAAACATAGGACGTATCCCGGTGTTTCGGAAAAGAAGAAGAAACATAGGGACGTATCCCGTTGTTTCGGAAGGAAGGACAAACATAGGGACGTATCCCGGTTTTTCGGAAGGAATGAGAAACATAGGGACGTATCTCGGTGTTTCAAAAAGCGGGAGCGTGCAAAACGATGCAATTGAAAGGGTGCATAACAATGCGAGTGGAATGCACGTAACAACGCAAGTGAAGTGTGCATGACAACGCAAGTAAAGAGGTGCATGACAATGTAACTAGAGTGTGCGTGACAATGCAGGTTAAAGAGGTGTGCATGACAATGCAACTAAAGAGGTGCATGACAATGCAACTAGAGTGTGCGTGACAACGCAACTAAAGAGTGTGCATGACAATGCTAGTAACGCACATAACAGCGCAGGTTAAAGAGGTGTGCAAGACAATGCAATACAGGTACACAAGACAGTGCGATGTAGATTAAATGCGCAAAACAGTGCGATGCAATGCATTAACAAGTACAAGTAATGTCCGCAAGATAGCGCGATGCAATGCACTAACAAGTGTAGGTAAGATGCACAAGAAAGCGCGAACAATGCAATGCACTAACAAATGCAGGTAAGGTACGCAAGACAGTGCGAGTAAGGTGCACAAAAGAAGTGCGATAAAATGCATTTTTTATGCAAGTATGGGGGCATTTTCTATGCAACATGGAAAGCATATTCTATGCAATATTGAAGACATATTCCGTGCATGAGACAAGCATATTCTATGCAACATTGAAAACAAAGCATATTCTATGCGGAATCGAAAGCAAGCACATTCTATGCATGAATCATAACGATACGTGGCACGCATGTAACAAAAGTGTACATGAAAGTGCACATTCTATGCAATAGAGGGGCATTAAACATGTACTCTGGTGCCTCCGATTTACCTCTCGGAGGACTTGGCAACACGCTCAGCTCAAAAGGGGACACCCTGTCTATTATTGGCGAAAGACAACATCTGCATGTGAAAACCACAGGTGCTACTTGGACTGCCATTCTGACTTGAAGCAGGCTTAAGTTTGGGGTTGAGATATACTCATGCTTCAGAGAAACGGCAAGGCCTGAGAAGGTGGACCTAGAATGCAGTCTCGGAATTGCCGAAGCTGAAACATGCTAAGATGCTCCAAATTTTCCCTCTTTTCTTTTGCTTTGCAGTCTGGAACCCATATAGCTTCAGATAGGTCCTGGTTCTACTGTTCTGACATGACTCGGGTTGAACCCTGCAGTTTTTGAAAGAACAAAATCTTGTTTTGCACAAATGTGGAGAACGACACGGCACTCTGAGCACAAAATGATTTTTTGAAATTGAGAGTGAGAACAAGTTCTCAACTGGGTATTGAGCCTACGATTGAACATAGCACACCACGACTCAACAACAAAGAGAAAGACAAGGTAAGACGACCTAAACACATCTATAGACACTCGAAACGACTCAAAACAAGAATCGAGACAAACAAAACGACTGACACGACGCACAGACGTGTTCCAATGGCAAAAGACCTCTCAGCGCACGAGGAGCCAGTTTCTCTGGGTATTGTTTCCCACCCTTTCTCATTTGTGATTCTCACATCACTCGGCCCTTAAGCTCTGTTTTTCTGAAAAAGCCCCTTTTCCTCATTTTTTTCTCTCAGCGCACATCTCTCTATTCTTTAATCTCTCATTTTTTATCCCTCCCCTGGGCGGTTGATGGATAAATAGAAAGTTGTGGGCTCTTGCCCCTAGCATTCTGCTAGATTCTTCTTCTTGTTCACAACAGTGAGTTTCTCCCATAGAGGGGCTGCGCTACAACTGGGTGTGTAGCAAATCTACAGCTGACATCGGTTGACGATGCTTTGCTGGGGAGTTTGGACGTGATCAGATCTATCCAGATGAGGGGGTGGAATATCTTGATCCATTCCAGTTCATGCTTCTCACTTGGCTTGATACCTCGTCGCTTAGAGGATGTGAGAGCTTTCTGCCCTTTTGCGGTTACCTTCAGTGGTGCCCTTTTTCGACAGGTATGATGCCCTTTCGGGCAAGTGTGTTGATAAAGGGGAAAAGACAGAAAACCTGACTCAACTGTGCCCCTAGTTCATCATTTTGACCATTTTTTGTTTTTGGCTTTCTACTAAAACAATTTTGACCAAAATGAGGGTTAGATTAACATGCTTGTTCAATTTTCTAATTTAAAATCATGCAAGTCAGGCTATGAGCACTAAAAATTTTTCTTTTTTTGGTCCAAGAAATGGTCCAATTTTGGAAAATGAAATAATTTTTGAGAAATTAGTCAACCTCAGTAAAAATTCTCAAAAACTGTTTTGGCAAACAGCCACTGCTCAACGAGCACAGAACTTACTCTTGAGATGCACAACCTCAGATCCATAACAATGGAAAATTGCCCCTTGTTGAAATGGCCTTCGCACTAGCGGAAAGTTGCCCTTGTTTGAATAGTACCTTTGTATGCAAATGTAAAGTTGCCTTGTTTGAATAGCATCAGTAAGAGTTCTCAAAGTGATGATCACAACCGAACTTTCGGATCTGAGAGAAGACAATGATGATCGTAACCATTACATGGACACAATCGATTTGGAAGTGTTTGGTTGGACTTCGAATGAAGTTGCCTACGTATCCCAAACATGGGAATCAAGCCTTCACGTATCGGTTAAGGTACACTCGGGTATTTAACCTTTCCTTTTTACGCCTAACTTTTTCCAAGGTCACTCGTTTTCAACCTTTTCCTTTTTTGTTTTTCTTTTCTTTTTTATTCTTTTTATTTCTTTTGATTTCTTTTGAGAATTTTTCATTTCTTTTTTCTTTTTTTGTTCTTTTCTTTTTTAGCATTTTTATTTCTTTTTGTTCTTTTTGCTCTAACTTTTGCCTGGGTCGCCCTTCCGAGTTTTCGGCCCAGCAAGCCTCTCAAGGGTAAAAGTGTAGCTTTGTTCATGTTGAATGGTTTTGGGATCTCGAAGCCATCTAAATCCAAGAGAGTGGCTGTTGTTCACTGATGATGTAGGAGTTCATCCAACAGGGGCTGAATTTGCCCCTAATGTTGTGGATAGGAACTCAGTTGTTCTTTAGTAATACTTTCTTCTTTCTTTCTTTCTGGGATTTGGCATTCTTGCCGATCTTCATTAGCTTGAGAAATGTCCCAATTTTTTTTGACTCTTCGAGCACCTTTGACATTTTTGCCCCTAGTTCGAGGGGTGCTTCTGATCTAGCTTTGCAAGCTTTTTTTGACGACATCTGATCTTCTTGATCTGACTTCCCTGCCCCTAGTTCGAGGGCTGCTTCGAATTTGGCCACACAGGCCTCACATTGTAGTTAACCGTTGAACATTCTGAATTCAAGTTCAAGGTTTGAAAGCGAGGGGTCGAGTCTCGGGGCTGAGAGCGACCCTAAGTTGCACAATCTCAAGAGCGATTCCACACAGGTCTTCGCAGGACCACGCAAAACATTTTTTTGAAATCTTTTAAGAAAACGACTAGTTGTCCGTGCTGAAGACAGTGCAGAACCAATCTGGATCAAGCTAGGATCCTTCTTAGTACTCACATTAACAAACATGATCTCATTCATTAAGGGCTTAGCACGCCTCTCTTTCCCCCAATTGATCAAATTTTGCAAATCCCAAGGAATTCTTTCCTCTTCATTTTTAATACATTGTTCAAAAAGTTTTGAAAAACTTAGGTCAATGCAGTGACTTAAAGGCACAGAAGAGCAGGTGAAAAGCACTACCGTTTCATTCAAGTTTGCTGGCACAACAGGCTCAAAGCAGAAACAAGCACAAAAGCATGAAAACCATAGCTGTTTCAATTAGATCTTCTGGTGTAGCTGGCTCCCCGGCAGAAACAGACTCAAAACAAAGCGAAAAGACAAACAAAAAAAAAAAATAGCGATGTCCGAGGTAACACCCCCGAAATCACCCGACTCCGACTCAACAAGACAGACTCGATACAACAAGATCCCGGATCGACCCAAAGACAAAAGGATCGACTCAATACAATATAACAAGATGCACCCAATACCCAAGTCGAAGTACAAAAACTAGTATTTGCATACCGCTTCAAAAGCGATATATGTGCCATATCTGGAGTAAATCGAGTGCCATCCGCAGGTGGTTTATCCCCCGATCACATACTCGTACTATCCCCCAAGTTCACTAATCCAGTGACGATAGACTTTGCTGAGCTGGTGCGGCGATGACCTTGTTGTCAATCAAATTTTGTATCTCGTGGCGAAGGCAAATGCAACTGTCAGTGTCATGACCAGTTTGTTGATGGAAAGCACAGTACTTAGCTGGGTCATGCTTTGGAGGGAAAGGATCGGGTAGAGGCTATTGTTCTAACGGTTTCAGATGTCCTTTCCTGAGTAGGCCCCCTAGAGCTTTTGACAATGGCATATAAAGTGGGGGTGAAAACCCTCTTGCCTCGGGGTAGATAGTCCGAAGTTCGGGGGTTTGGATTAGATGTACCAACAAAGGAGGTGGCTATTTTCGGAGTGGTGGTGACCATTCCAACTTCAGAAGTCCTTGCAGCTGCATCACTACTGGTGGTCGCATTAGAACTGCATGCATAACCCTTCCTGGGTGACTCCCTTTCGTGGTCAATCAGACCTTGTTTCATTGCGTCTTCAATCTGTACCCCAATCTCGTGCAAGTCAGCAAAGGTGGGAAGGGGTAAGACTATCATTTTTTGTATCAGCCTGGGTTGGAGGTTGCGCACAACTATCCTTATCTGGTCTTTGTCGGAAGGCCTTGTAGTCACAATCGAGGCCTTTGCTCTCAATCTCGTCACAAACTCTAAAGAACCCTCATTTGGCTCTTGGCGGGTGACTTCAAGATCACGAGTTGTGACCTCAATCTGTGTGTTGTAGGAGTATTGAGCAATGAAGGCCTCAGCCATCTCTTCCCAGTTCTATTTCACAGAGTTCTCCAATTTCGTATACCAGATTACGGCTATCCTAGACATGGTTCGGCTGAATAGTGACAGCTTCTGGGCTGTGGTCAAGCCCATTGGCCTCAGGATATCAGAAAACAGGTGGAGGTGCACCATTGGGTCTCCAGATCCATCAAAACGGTCAATGTGTGGCATCTTAAACCGGTCCGGCAGTGTCACGGCCGAGTCGGTGTACCCATCCTTAATATCTGGAATGGACTTGACACCCTGAGATTTCTTGAACAACTTTTCAAGCTTGCTCACTTTTAGCGCTGTGGGGTCCACCTCGAACTCAAAAGGAGAATCCGGCAGGTTGGTCTGTGCTTTGGGTGGTTGGGGTAGGATCAAGGGCGGAGCCGGCCCTGTTGGAACGTCCGTATCATCCTCGACGTGTATTGTTTCCTCAAGTATGGGAACTCTTGGTGGGGGAGGAACCTGGTGTGAAACAGAGGCTCCGATTTGCTGCTGTTGCCTGGTAATTAACTCTACCTGTTGGGCCATGACCACGGCCTGTTGCTTGGCAGATTTTGCTTGACGGGCAGCGTCTTGCTGCATGGTTTTCATACTCTCCTGGAGCTGGCGCACCATCTCTTCTAAGCTTGCCATATTGTACTAATCTGTCTGAATAACTGGTATATCTGTCCCTTCGTCTAGCAACCGGGGGTAATAAGTGGAACACTAGTTGTCCTTGGACTGGATCTCTGACCTGACAAAGTCTATCAACAGAGGTTCAATGCACCCGGGGGATATCGGAGCCTTCTGAAGCTACGATTCCCAAGACTACCCCTTAGCAAAAGAGAAAACAAGCAGCATCTTAGCCTAATTTCACCAGAACAGATACAAGCAAATTCTGCCTGTAAACTGATACCCTCAGGTAAAACTGATTCCTCCAAATACTGATGCCCGTAGGCCTGATACTAAGACTTGCAAACTGATACATGCATTCCTGTAGAGATACACTTTAAAAGCACATAGCAAGCAAGTGAGAGCCAAAACACCCCTATGTTGGGGTAGGGTTTCCCTGCCCTATTTTGTCAAGAGCTAGGGTTTCACTATGTACGCAGTGGTTTCAAACAACCTACAATCGGGTAAGCAACATGTCCTAGCTTGGGATTCCGATATGCACTAGGTTGAATGGTCAAAAAGGGTGCCCCGGTAAAAATTGGGGTTTGTGTTCCCATCGTGGCAGAGCCCGTAATCGGTCAGCCTTATGGCATGCTTCTCAAGCAAGGCTTCGACAAACCGTTCAGGAATAGCAGACGGCAAACACGGTGTCCTAGGCGCACCAATGCAAATGCAATGCAAAGAGACACATAAGTGTAGTCAAAACAAGAAATCATGAGTTCAAGTCAAGTTCCCTAACTCCCTAGTAGAGTCAGCAGAAACTGTAGACACGCCCCGAGGGCCTCATGCTACAGTTCGAACTCATATAGTCACGGTTCTGAATCTAGTCCCGCAAAAGTGCAATACAAGACCGATAAATCACCAAAGAGTCCAAATCCGGCAAATCGTTTTGGAAAACAGATTTTTAGAAAGAAGTGCCAAACATGGACTGCTTTGCCAGATACAGTGTCGCAACCTAAATATTTTATTTTTGGGAAAATTTAGGAAACCCTGACTCGTTGCCTAAGGCCAGGTGTCTGTCACCACCAAAGTTGCTTCGGCTCGGGAACTTGGGTACGATTGGGGAAGGTCAACTATGAGCACCCCCGCTCGCCCGATCAAAGATCAGCCACTACAAAACATGATATCTTGTTTTTTAAAACACATGTGCTCTTATTCTGGTTTATTAGCCTAGAATTACTATGTGATGCACACATCATACAAGTATAGACTGGATCGCCTAAGTTGGAAAAAACATTTCATGTTTGTTTATTTGAAAATGGTTTGATGGTACTACCCGCAAGTAGGCTAAGACGTGGATTTTTGCCACCCTCAAGTGGGCTTAGAAAACATGATTTTGCCACTCTCGAGTGGGCTTAAAACTCGTATTCAATGAATTGTTCCAATTCAGATAATCAAACCTTCACCCATAGGCATTCAAGTAGTCATATCACGTAAGCAAATAGCCTCATGGCAAGCATGCTATCATGGCAGTTACTCACACACATGCAAGGATGCTAAAGCATAAACACTTACCGAGTATTCCGAGCCAAAATAGAAACTAGTTAGTAATCAATGCATGATCCTATTCATGTTAAGATGGCTAATGCAACACATGCAAGATGCAACTAAGATAGGCTCGACTATTCTAAGATGGCATGTGAAATGCAACAACTCGATACATGTATTCAAACTTGAAATTGAAATACAATGCAGTTAGCATGATGCGCCGAGCCTGGTGCATGCAATACAAATGAATAGATGCATGCATGCAAGCATAAGGATGCTAATTGAAGCATGACCTGAAGCATGACCTAAAACTAACCATTGAAAGCAGGTAAGTAAAAGGGAGAAAGACATGGGGTTGGAAGACATTTACACATTCACGCACACTTATTACACAATTGTGCCCTCTCTCGGAGGGTCCGAAAGAATAATACAAATTAACTAAATAACAAGCTAATTAATTAATTACAAAACCACTTAACTAATTAACAAATTAATTACAAAACAGTCTAAATATTAAATTAAAGAGGCCGCTGCAGCTCCGCCTCGAAATGATTAGATGATGCATGCTTGATTCGCCTCGTTCGGAAACCCGTTGCCATGCCACATGTTGCCTCTGTTTGCACTGTTTTGTGACTCTGAAGACTGCACGAGTCCCAAAGCTGCTTCTGAACTACTTCCTGAGCATTGTGGGATGTCACCGGCCATGAGAAAAGATCACCGGCCATGGAAGCATGGTCATCGACCAAAAGTGGGACCATCGACTGGATTTTGGTAGCCGGCCGGCACTGAAAGTGGCCGACCAGCCATTTCTTCCTACAGAATCCTATTTTGCCTTGTAGTTCAGCAAAGACAGCAGCTTCTTGGACCAAAAACCAACCCTTTGAGACCTCTCATGACCCTCCAAGAACCTTAGAACAATGGTGGAGGTGTGTGCTTAAGAGTTGTGGTGCAAAGGGGTCAAGAATCAACACTTTCAAAGCCTAAATATAGAGATATAGAGAGAGATACAACCCTTGTGCCTTAGACAATTTTTTTCAACCTCTCTAAAGGAGAGGGAGGGCCTCTCTTATAGACAAACCAAAGGGTTCAAGCTTCTTGGAGAAGCTAAACAAAGGTTCAAGCTTCCTCAAGAAGCTAGAGCAAAGGTTCAAGCTTCTTGGAGAAGCTAAACAAAGGTCCAAGCTTCATCAAGAAGCTAAAACAAAGGTTCAAAAGGTTCAAGCTTCCTCAAGAAGCTAAAATAAGGGTGCAAAAGATTCAAGCTTCCTCAAGAAGCTAAAACAAGGGTGCACAAAGGTTCAAGCTTCTTCAAGAAGCTAAAACAAGGGTGCAAATCCTCCATACACGAGTATGGAGGGCAGGGTCTGTGCTTACCAGATGGCACAACTGGCATGCATAATGCCTGAAAAAGGCAAGGAAAAGGTCTTGGCCAGAAAAAGTGGCCGATCGACCAAAATAATGGCTGGCCGACCAAAAACATTGCCGACCGGCCAACACCTTTGGTCGGTAGAAAGAAAACAGGGCCGGTGGCCTCAAGCCATGGTCGGTGAGGTGTGGGGATGGCCAACAAGCGATTCCCTGCCCTCAGAAGCAAAAACACAAGTGTTGGTCCACAACCAAGCACAAAACAAACAAGTCAAGAGGTTTTGAGGCAAGGCGCGCGGCTGAAACCTCCGAGAACTTAAGATGAACACGAATATAGATAATCATCGAGTGTTCAAACGATGACGTCCAAGTCTTGAGGATGGTCAAAAATGGGGTGTCTACAGCACCGAGCCCGGTGCATACAAGACAAATGAATGATACAAACATGCAAGCATAAGGTATGCTAATTGAAACATGATCCCTAATCTAACCATCAAAAGAGGATAAATAAAAGGGAGAAACACGTGGAGTTGGAAGACATGCACACACGCACGCACACTTATTACAACATTGTGCCCTCGCAAAGGAGGGTACAAATGAATAAGCTAAGCTACCCTAAGCTAAGCTATTTATTACAAAACAACTAATTAACCATTCTAACTAATTAATTACAACACAATTGAATAACTATCTACATTGGGCTAGTTAAAACATTACAAACCGAATGAATTAATTAAACACTTAATTAATTAATTACAAAAAGGCTAAGCTAATGAACTAATTTGCTAAGCAATTTGAATGAACGGCATCGGGAAGTGAGGAATGCACGTATGCTTGGTAGGCTTCCTCCCGAAAATCCACCACCCTTCCTCTAGATGCCTTTGTTTGAACATCTTTGGACCTTTGAAAATTATGCTAACTTCCAGGCTGCTTCTGTTTGATCTCAAGAACATGTTGAGGGTTGATCGGCTAGAAATGGTGGCCATCGGCCACTACTGATGGCCGGTCGGCTGGCTTTTGTGGCCGGTTGGCTAGTACATGTGGCCGGTCGGCCACTGCTTTCCTGAAATTACTCCTTTTGCTACAACAGAGAGAAAACAGAGGCATGGCACTGTATTTGCAAGGAAATGTGTGTACTACCACCCTCCTTATCATATCTCAAGCTCAAAGGAGTGCGGCACTTGGCTCTCAAGCCACCAATCAAGCATCTCAATGCATGATGGCCCAAAAACCAAGCTTGTACAAGCTTAATGGATGCACACATAAGACTCAAATGGCCACCACCCTATCATGCATGATCAAGGGCGACAGTGACCAAGAAATGTGACACATTTCATCACTTCAAGAATGAAACGTCCCACATTTCTCGTGTTTGGATTAACGTCCGATCCAAACACATGCAATGCAACAAACATGTTTATCTTATTCAAGTTTTACTTGGTTCAATTCTTGTTTACACATTTTAGCTTACGAATTAGTCCCTTAACCGGTTAAGTCCAATGTGAAAAGTCCTCTAATTGGAGAGGGGATAACCAAAGGAGGGTTTAAAACATAAGAGAGATCATGCCTTTGACTAGGAGGAACCCTCAAAAGAGGGTTAAAGCCTTCTGAGCACAGACTCTAACTCACGCTTAAACACAACCTTAAGGCCAACCAACCCTCAAAGGAAATTAAAAGTGAAGAAACGAGGGAGGTTGCAGAATTTCAGTCCTGAAATGGCATGACAAATAATGCTAAAACATGCAAGCAACACATGCACAACATGGTAAAAGCCAAAAGCTCAAAGCTAGTAAGAAGTATTACACTAGAACCATGTAATACAATGCTTAAACAACCAAACCAGCTCAAAACAGAGCTTAACCATGCCAAATAAGTGGCCTAAACATGCCAGAATTGAAGCATAGAAAGCAAGAAAAGCATGCTCATTTGTTAGCTCGCAAGCAAGGCATAAGGCACAACTCTCAAAAGAAATTAAAAAGTGATATATGTGAGAGTGTGACGGAAATTTATGCTTTGAAATCACATGCTAAATGATGTCATATCATGCAAATAACACAAGTAAAGCATGCTAAGAGCCTTGAAACACAAAGCTAGTAAAGGTCATTTACACTATAACCACACAAAGCATGAGTCATATGACCAAGACCAACCAAAAAAAAGTTAAAACATGCTAAAATAGTAACAAAAACATGCTGAGATGAAGTCCCAAAAGGGAAGAAAAACATGCTCACCTCTTAAGCCAACTACACATGCAAACAAGACATGAGGAGGGGGGACCACCCCCTCCTATTTTGGTCCTCAAAACAAAATTTCTAGCATTGAAATTCTCCTAGAATTCAGTGGTTAAGAGGCCAAGAAAAGGTTGTTTCCAAAGCCTTGAAAGATAGCTCAAAAGGATTCACAAGCCAAAGCGCAAGGGGGGGAACCACCCTCTTAACCAAACAAGGTTCAAACCACAATTTTAAAGCCTTAAAATTAGAGTTTTTTAAAGGTCAAAACCAGCCTCAAATTAGTGTAAAAAGATGGCCAAACACTTAGCTAAAACAAAGCTTAAAAGGGACAAGTTCTTACCCTTGAAGCACAGCTGCAAACAGGACTTTTTCTGAGCCAAAAGCAGCTTTAGGAACTCCAAACAAGCCTTAAGGAACCTCAGCTCCAAGATAGGGATGTTTGAACAAGGGGTTGTTTGTATGCAAAATTGTAGAGGAAACTCACTTTCAAACACAATATAAAGAGAGAGAGAGAGAGAGAGAGAGAGAGAGAGAGAGAGAGAGAAATTTCAGCTCTGAAATTTTGTAACCCCCAAAATAGGGGAGAGGCCTCCCCTTATATAGAAAAACAAGCTACAAGCTTGTCTTCATCCCTCCATACATATGTATGGAGGGATACAAAATTTCATTTGGGAAAATTCAATTCTTTTGGAAAATGGACTGCTTTCAATCAAAAATGGACTCTCGGGTTTCTTAAATTTCCCAAAAACATTTATGTGGCGACTCTGTATCAAGCAAAGCAGTCCATTTTTGGTATTTTGATTCAAAATTGATTTTCTAAAAGAATTGCCAGATTTGGACTCATTTGTGTTTTTCTATTTCACATTGCACTTGTGGAATCAAATTCAGAACCACGAGATTCCGAACTGTAGGGCTAGTTGTATCCGAAAGGAGCACAAAAAGTCAAGCTACAGTTTTTGGCGACTCTGTTAGGGACATTAAAGAACTTGACTCAAATTTCATGATATGAAATTTTATCTACACTTATATGTTCTTTGCATTGCATTTGTTTTGGTGCACATAAGTCATTGTGTTTGTCATCTGTTATTCCTGGATGGTTTGTCGGAGGCTTGCCCAAAAGTTTGCCAAAAGGTTGACCGGTCATAGGCTCTGCCATGATGGGAACACAACCCTTGGATTTGGACTATCGCTGTAGCGTTTGATCCTCCTTTCACTTCTCGGTGTTAAGTGTGAGAGGTATATTAGGTAGCCTTGCTGAGGTACCCCCTTTGACCATTCGGCCTAGCTGCATATAGTAAAGCCTTAGTGACTGTACCAAACTAGGACAGGATGCTCACCCAAATGCAGGATTGTGTCAAACCGCTTGATTGAAATAGTGAAACCTAGTTCATGACAAAACTAGGACAGGGTAACCCTACCCCCTCATAGGGGTGTTTTGGCTCTCTATTAACTAGCATGTGCTTTACAGTGAAACTGTACAAGAATGTGCATAGCAGTTGCAAAATTGGTATCTGTTTTGGGGCAAGATTCATTGTGGAGTGCAGTCCTACAGCGTTGATCATGTTTGTGTTAATAGAACGTCTTAGCTGAGGCACAGTGCAGTTTCTGATTGTTGCTTTTTTGCTTTATTTCTTTTTTCTAGGTAGTTTAAAACCATAGCTTCACAAAGTTTGGATGTCCCCCAAGTACTTTGGACCTGAGTCGAAAGACTTTGCAAGGTCGGAGATCTTGTTCGGGGACAACCCGCGTTTACCTCACTACCACTAGTTACAAGGCGAAGGAGGATTTGACAGCATTCACCATCCCAGTTCCTACAGCAATCACCCCTCATCTCACCCGTGTCCAGTCTGGTTTGGGAACAGTCATCTACTTCCAACTCAGCACGAAACCAATCACCTATTCCAATGGCACAGTATCCCCCGGCCAATATGGAAAAACTGATACACCATCTATAACAGACAATCGAGACACTGTAGTATGACATGGTCCGTCAAGCCAAGGTTACAACCCGTTAGGTCGAGGTTATAACCAAGCTACAACAATAGCAACCGCAGTCAGCAACGGCTTCGGCATCACTTGTACCCACCACAACTATTCCTGTGCCCGGTGCCACTGCTAATACTACCAATGTTCAACAAAACCAAGGCAATCCAATAGAGCCAATCCTAGTGCAAGTTTCCAAAGCACCGATTTATCAAACCAAGGCACCATTCGAATTCGAAGTCGATCCAATTGCGCTCAAAGTCAACAAATTGGAGAAGCTGTTCAAGAAAGCACAAGGGGTTAAGTCCATCTCGGACATAGAGGATGGATACACTAATTCTGAAGTTACATTGTCAGATCGGTTTAAAATGCTGCACATTGATCAATTTGACGACTACGGGGATCCGATGGTCTACTTACGACTGTTTTCGGATATTTTGCGGCCGATGGGTTTAACTAGACTACAAAAGCTATATCTCTTTGGTTGCACCATGTCGGGTATAGTGACCATTTGGTATGCTAAGTTAGAAGATTTCATCAAGCAGAATTGAGAAGAGATGGCTGAGGCCTTCATTGCTCAGTACTCTTACAATACACAGATTGAGGTCACAACTCGTGATCTCGAGGCAACACGCCAAGAGCCGAAGGAGGGTTTCTCTGAATTTATGACAAAATGGAGCGCTAAAGCCTCGATGATGACCATGAGGCCTTCCGAGAAAGACCAGATTAGAACAGTTGTCTAGAATCTGCATGGCAAGCTGCTGCAAAAGATGATCATCCTACCTCTATTTACATTCACAGAGCTCCATGAAATGGGGGTGCAAATTAAGGATTCTATGAAACAGGGATTTATTACTGAGGAGAAGGAGCCGGCCAAAAGGCCATTTGTTCACAGTTCCAATGCTACCAGTGGCAATACAACTGCGACGCCATCGGATGTAAGTGTTATCACCACAACGAAGACTGTTGACCCCTTCGCCAACATAGGCTCACAAACATCATCTAACCCTACCCGACCTAGAGGACTTTAAACCAACTATACATGACCCTTTCTAAAGTTATGCAGGTGTTAGTTAAGAAAGGGCACATAAAATCCTTGAAACCTCGCCCATTGCCTGACCCTCTTCTACCCAAGCATAAACCCGCAAAATACTGTGCTTTTCACTAGCAGCACGGTCATGACATCGACCAATGCTTCCGTTTGCGTCATGAGATTCAGGATCTCATTAACACCAAGGTTGTCGCACCACCCCAGAAGCCAAATGTAACCACCAATCCACTCCTAGCCCATAATCAAGTCCCCCCACCTCGAAACCTTAACCTTATCCATACACTGGCCACCTCTTACGACCCCATCATATATATTACCCTCTCCCACCTACCAAATCCAACATTATTCATTCCTGAAGGTGCAGATCTGTGCATAATGAACATGTCCAAACCTCAAACCAAGCCTGTGGTGATGAAATTTATAATGGAAGGGGAGTTGACGTTGAAGGAAGGTATTAATCTATTGTCAAAGTGTCCTGGCAACTTATCTGAGACGGCGTATGACCCGAGTTATTATATTGTGTCAACTGGTCAAACCAGGTCGAAGTGGTGCTACCAATCTCGGCATGCATCAATGTGGTCAGGGAGGAGGGCCCGAGCCAAGGGTTAGACGATTTGGCCGACCTCGAAGAGGATTTAGACAACTTGCACTTCTTTGATGAACATAATCAAGGAGATGTATAGATCGGGTAGTTTAACCTGAATGGATCAACTAATAATACCGGGTGGTTGAGTGATGAGCCAGATAAGGAAGAAAAAACCAGGGTAAAACCAGAGGAAAAGGAAGCAGAGGTAACTGTAGTGGCCAGAAAGGTTGATGAGAATGGGAAACTGCCGGAGGGCACATGCATGGGAAAACCAAGTCAAAAAAAGGGAGTTGTGAACACCGCAGACACCGAACAAGAAGCTTCACTGAGGTAGTTTGAATGAGAAAGAGTTGAAGACAGTCGGGGAACCGTAATTGCGTGGCACCCTGTGGGGGACACTTATGATGTGAAGATGATATAAGCATAGCCAGACAAGTACTATTTGTCAGCCACTAAGGGCGAGTGATGGAATGATAATGATCTAAATCTGGCTCATACCGACAAAGACTAGGGCGATTGCGCCATGGATAATACATGGTATGTTAAGGAGATAGACCATCTGACAAGAAGGGGGTGGTATTTTCAGACGCCACACTTGGATCAAGTAGAGGCATTTGAAAAAGATAAAGAGGCCGAAAAAACAAAAGGAGAAACAACTAGAAGATGAGTCAGTGCTGAATCTGGTCAAGAAAATCCAAGTTAATATCTCTAGAAGATGAGTCAGTGCTGAATCTGGTCAAGAAAATCCAAGTTAATATCTCTATCTGGGGTCTTCTCATGGCCTCACCGGTGCACCGATAGGCAGTATTATTGGCAATGGACAAGGCTAAATTGTCCATTGATACTACACCCGAGAAACTTATGGGTCTGGTGTTTCCAAGTGGAGCCAAGCCAATACTCACCTTTTCTGATAAAGAGCTGCCACCGGAAGGCTCGACTCATAACAAGCCATTACACATCTCCGTGGAATGTCGATAGAAATGGGTGTCAGTCGTGTTGGTAGATACTGGTTCTGGTATTAATGTTTGTCCTTCTCGTACTGCCTATGCAATTGGCCTCAAATCGGCAGAGTTTGTTCCCACAGCCAGGTGATACGGGCATATGATAACACAAGTAAAGAGGTCATGGGTACAGTGCAAATGAGAGTTCAAGTGGGCCCATCAGAGAAAGAGATTGAGTTTCATGTCTTGGATGTGCCGGCTACCGTTAATTTGCTGTTAAGGAGGCCTTGGTTACACCATGTGAAGACTGTCTCGTCTACTCTCCATCAGATGTTGAAGTACCCTCATCGGAGAGGAGTGACAATTGTTTTTGGGAACTCATCCATCCATTCGTCGCCAGAGGTGACTAGATAATGCTAGAGATCAAAAATGGGAAGGAGAATGTGTTCCTCTTAGGACACCTTGGTTGAAGCCCAAGTGATGCAAACCATTCTGGCTGCAGACGAAAGCATGTACGTCAACGCCCAATCCATCTATTTTATGAGCAAACTATGGCACATTCTAGGAATGGGACTTGGAAGGAGTGATCAAAAAGGTGTTGCAGCACTGGCAGAGGTGCCATACAACTCGCATGCTTTTGGACTGGGCTATGTACCCACCAAAGAAGACTGGATCAGAAAAGAGGAAGAAATGAGAGGCAGAGCCAATGCCAAACAAGCCGGAAAACACTATGAACTCATCCACAGGCCAATTCAGGGGACACTGAATGGCCGTTTTGTTCGGGAATGAGAGGATTTCCCTTTTTGTGGCTTTTCTGAGCCTTAGGTAAATTCCTCGAACGAGCGTGTCCCCAGGTTCGGGATCTTCTTTGACCATCAGCTGCAGGACAGTGATGATGAGGAAAGGGTTGAACCAAGCATAAAAGCTGAATAGAGCACAAAAGATAACTCAAATGACAATAAGCCTAGAGTAGGGGCAGCACTGGCTAGTCTCCTGACAGATCTTGCAGCTGACCTAGAGAACTTAGGGGATAACTTTACTTTCTCCCTGATCGGGGAAGAATCGGGTGTGAACTCAATTGGTGGCATTTTGGATGCATTAAAGGCATCACATCTTACTTGGCAGCTGGAGAAAGGCTATCTTTCCAGTTCTACATCAGGTGATGAGCCAGAATCTGATTCCACTAAGTCTGTGAGATCGGGATCAGATTAACGTTCTTCTGAGTTTGAGTTTGGTATTTCTGGGATTGGTAACCTAAATATTGAAGTCTTGTCCAGGTCTTCATTCACCTTTTCTTTTGAGTCTGCAACCGAAGATCTGGGCCTTTTGAATAAAAACTATGTAGATTCTGTGTACTTTTCTGTGCCGGCTGTTTATTGTATTAACCAAGATTTTCAAAATTTTAATGAAAATGAAGGGGAAGAAATTCCTCCATCTTTGAAAAACTTGATTAATCGAGAGGAGGAGAGGTTTGATAAACCCTGTATTGATAAAATCATTGCCATTAATGTGGGTACTGAGAAGGATCCACGCCTAGTCCAGATCTGGTCCACGTTGTCTTTAGAGGAACACGAGCGTTTAATCGCTTTATTAAAAGATTTCAAAGATGTTTTTGCATGGTCCTACGAAGATATGCCTGGGATCAATCCTGAGATTGTACAGCACCGGATCCCTCTTGACTCTGAGGCTCGACCAATCAAGCAGAAGCTAGGTAGAATTCTTCTAGACTGGGCGCTGAAAATCAAGGAAGAGGTCACAAAGAAGATGTAGAATTCTTGTTAGTATCTGAGTATCCAACCTAGTTGGCTAATATCGTCCCAGTGTTGAAGAAGGATGGTAGAATTCAGGTTTGTGATGACTTTTGAGACTTGAACAGAGCCAATTTGAATGATGACTTTCCTTTACTCCATATTGATGAGTTAGTAGACTTCACTGTGGGCCATGCATTGCTATCATTGATGGATGGATTTTTCGGGTATAACTAGATTCTAATAGCACCTGAGGACAAAGAAAAGGTCGGTTTCATCACACCATTAATCATGCCGTTTGCATTGAAAAATGCTGGGGCTACCTATCAGAGGGCTGCGACCACCATTCTACATGATATGATCTACAAAGAGATTGAGGTGTACGTGGACGACATGATTGTCAAATCAAAAGAGCAGGAAGGCCACTACACCGCACTTGAAAAATTCTTTCAACGAATTAGGGAATATAGATTAAGGTTAAACTCGCAGAAATGTACCTTCAGCATAATGACGAGAAAAATACTGAGATTTTTGATCACACAGATAGGAATTGAAGTGGATCCTTCCAAAATCAAGGCCATCTTAGAAATACCACCACCAAGGACTGAAAAGGAGGTACGTGGCTTTTAAGGTAAAGTTTAATTCATAAGACGATTTATCTCCAAATTAACCTTGACTTGTGAACCACTGCTTGGTCTCCTGAAGAAAGCGAAGAAGTTCTATTGGGACGATCGCTGTCAATTTGCCTTTGAACAGGTTAAGCAGTACCTCCAAAATCCACATGTGTTGTCACCACCAGAGCTAGGGAATCCTTTGATTCTATACTTGTTAGTGACAGATACGACCATGGGGTGCATGCTCCCTCAGAATCTAATGATACGGTGGAGAAGGCCATCTACTATTTGAGCAAGAAAATGCTAGACTATGAGACCCGTTACTCTCCCTTGGAGCCTTGGTATGGGCTACTAGTAAGTTGAGGCACTACTTGTTAGCTCACTCCGTAATCTTGGTTTCGAGATTAGATCTCATCAAATATCTTTTCGAGAAACCAATGCTTATGGGTAAGCTGGCTTGTTGGTTGCTTCTTCTCTCTGAATTTGATCTCAAGTTTGTTACTCGCAAGTCAGTTAAAAGAAGGGTTGCAGCAAAATTCCTAGCAGACCACCCGATAGAAAGTGATAAGGCAGTGGAATACTTGTTCCTAGATGAAGACATTCTGCATGTGGAAGAGGAAACATAGACAATGTACTTTGACAGAGCGTCCAATCAGTGCGGTTATGGGATAGGTGTGTTGCTGATAGCACACGACGACTCCCATGTACCTTTAGCCTTTAAACTCTGGCTTAAGGTGTCGAACAATGAAGCAGAATATGAAGCGTGAATTGTTGGTTTAGAAGCTACCCTATAACTAGGGGCAATAAGGTTGGTCATTATCAGGGACTTGAACTTGGTTGTTTCTCAAGCAAATGGGGACTAGAGAGTCAAAGAGAAGAAAATTAAGGTTTACCATCAGACCCTGGATATTCTGATTCCTAGGTTTGAAAAACTAACGTTTACACATATGTTGAGGGAGAACAACCGGTTCACTGATGCTTTAGCAACTCCATCTTCTATGGTAGACATCCTACATGGAGTCCGGATGCATCTAATTATCATCGAACAGAAATACATGCCAGCTTATGAGACCATTGCCGCGATAGATGAAGTGCAAGACAAAAACCCTTGGTATCATGATATTTAGAACTTTTTAGAAAAGGAGACGTATCGACCAGGGGCAAATGCCAAAGACAAATGGGAATAGGGCGTATGGCCGTCTAATTTATCATATGCGGGGGTAAGCTATATAAAAGAGGTCATATGGGAATGCATATACTGTGTGTGGAGGAAGAGGAATCGAAGCGCCTTATGGAGGCTATCCATGGCAGAGAATGCGGGGCGCATATAAATAGTGTGATGCTAGCCCGGAAGATCCTTAGATAAGGCTATTACTACTCCACCGTGGAGGAGGATTGTATTGGTTTTGTGCGGCGATGCCACAAATGTCAAATCAATGCCAATCGCATGAATATCCCGCCGTTAAAGCTCTACAACATGACTTCGCCATGGCTTTTTTCAGTCTGGGGAATCGATGTTATCGGTGTCATCTCGCCAAAGGGATCAAATGGACATGAGTATATTTTGGTGGCGATTAATTATTTTACGAAGTGGGTGGAAGCTTAATCCTATGCAGTGTTGAAGACATCGTATGTGGCAAAATTTATCAGAAACAATATCATCTGCCGGTACGGAGTTCCGAATGAAATCATCTCAGATAATGTCTCACATTTCAAGAAAGAGATGATGGATCTACTTGAGAAATACAATGTGGCTTTTCACAAGTCATCGACGTATAAACCACAGACTAATGGAGCTATTGAGGCTGCTAACAAGAATATTAAGAACATCTTGCGGAAGATGGTGGAAACATACAGGGATTGGCCAAATAAATTACCATTCACACTTTGGGGTTACAGAACATTGATCTGAACTTCCACAGGGGCAACTCCTTATTCTCTGGTATATGGGATGGAAGCTGTGTTGCCAATTGAAATTGAAGTCCCATCGCTGCGAGTTATGGTTGAATGTCAGATAGCGAAGGCGAACTAGCAACAGAGCAGATTTGAGGAGTTAATGTTGTTTGATAAGAGAAGATTGAAGGCATTGTATCATGTCTAGGGCTACCAGCACAGAATTGCTAGGGCTTTTAACAAGAAAGTTAATTCTATGAATCTCAAGGAGGGAGACATGGTATTGAAAGACAACCAGGCTCTCATCTACGACCCTAGGGGCAAGTTTAGACCCGATTGGATTGGTCCTTACATTATCAAGTCTATCTGGTCAGGAGGGACGATTATCCTTATGGACCTAGATGGCCTAGAGTTTTCACAGCCAATCAATATGGACAAGTTAAAGAAATATTACCATTAAGAGGCTCGTTAGGCCAAAAACCCAAAAGGGCGACCTAGGTAAAAATTAGAGCATGAAAAATTAGAAAAAAAAAAAAAAAAAAAACTGAGCTCGCAAGGTTGAAAACCCTAAAGGGCGACTTTGGTAAAAGTTAGAGCACAAAATGAGAGAGTTAATACTTGAGTGAACCTAAACCGAACTACGTAAGGCCTGATTCCCATCTTTGGGATACGTAGGCAACTTCATCCTGAAGTTCGACCGTAACCATCTCCAACTCAATTGTCCTGTCCGTTTGTTTGATCAGGTCATCTTTGTTCATCGTCTGTTACTTTGGTTGTGATCTTCATTTTTAGGAAGAAAAACTGGTTACAATGCAGAGCAGTGGCGGTATGCAATCAGGGATAGTAATGATCATTTGATTCGAGGTTGTACATCTTGAGGGTTTGATTATGTACGTGTCAGGTTGTGATCATTTTTTAAAATGGTTTTGAAAAGTTTTAATAAAAGTTGATTTTTCTCAAAATTTTACCTTTTACAACTTAGATCATTTTGGGACCAAAAGGACAATTATTAGTGCTCACAACTTTAATTCCATTGATTTCAACACAAGTACATTCTCCAGCTCTCTAAGCTAAATCAAAGTTGCTTTTACATCATAAAACTTGAAAAGAAAGGTCAAAGCAATAAACTAGGAGTATAGATGAGTCAGGTGCTCTTGCGTTCTCTGCTTGTGCATGCGGAAGCCTCTGTAGCTAAAGTTGGCCCGGCTTGTGCCTCATTCTCGAACCAAGCCAAGCACTCACCAGAAATGGCATAATTGAAACTAGGGGAAGGGGCCAGAAGCTCTCTCATCCTCCAGGAAGCAAGGTACCGAGCCAGGTGTGAGGCATGAATAGGGAAGGAAGCTGGGTATTTTACCCACTCGTTTGGACGGGTTTTGTCACACCCCAAACCCGCCCCTAAAAGTTTGGGCATGACCCATTCGAAAACGGACACTAAACCTGTTATACATATCATATGGGACCTGAACGGAAGCATTTACCAATATAAATTAACATAAATAAAAGAACGGCATCCATTGAGCGACCACTATCATGCCAGGATCACAGACAGAACATAAGGCAAATAAACATACAGTGACGTGCATCGGAGAATTAGCTATGTACATATATATATATACAGACCCAGCCCTTAGAATTGGGCACAAAACGACATGGACAGGCAAAGGAATTATATATACATCAACCTTAAGCAGACAATCAGGGTGCAAAATCAAAAGCTTAGCATAATGAGCTGCCTTCGCTTAAGTGCCTGGACACTCTGAGGTTGACAAAAGAGGCATAGATGCCATGGGTTAAAACTAATCTCCAGGTGGAATGCCTACAGAAACAGACAAAACAGAGTGAGTGAAACTCAGTGAATAATAGTACATAAACAATTTAAAGATTCACTTAACTTACTAACAATGTACGCATTCATCTAATTATCTTGTGGTTAGTCTGATTCTGTTCAGAACAGTCTTGTCAATTCATAGCTTCACAGATTGGCCCTTGGCCTGATGGGTTCACACATTCACAAATTAGCCCTTGGCTTAACTTAGATGCACAACTTCACAAATTGGCCCGCGGCCTTTGAGATTCATAGTTTCACAAGTTACAGAGTCATACTTCATAAGTTGGCCCTCGGCCTCATAATTTCATAATTCACAAGTTGGCCCTCGGCCTCCTAGGTTCACAAATTCACAAAGTGGCCCTCGGCCTCATAAGTTCACAAGTCGTATCTTTCATATCTTCACAAATTATATCTTTCAGAATTTCACAAATTGTATCCTTCATAACTTCACAAATTATATCTTGCATAGAACGGCCATAGGCCTCATATCTTTCACATCAGCTTTAAGTCCAGTTCACATAGGTATGGACTCAAGAGGTGGCTCGTACGGAATCTAGAGGTGACTCGCATTGCAGCACTTAGTTTCGTACAGCACTTTGTTCCATACTAGAAATCAATAGTTCTTGAAGACTGAACAATTCATATCATGTCATGGCATAAACGAAGTGGATAAACAGAATAGAATAATGCTAGGTTCGTACAAATACCGTACTAAGGATCATTCACAATGGTGTACATAAATTTCCCTTTATGAGTCATTACATGGTGCCATAGACGTTATACGTATAACAAAGCATTAATGATAATTATTTACACAAACACATGTGTCGTTACAGTACTATTCATGAGGATAGAACAATTCAGAGCTTAACGTGAGTCATATAACAATGTTATTGATATTCAATTCTTTGACGTCTAAGGCAACCCATGGTTCTGTTCGATTTTCATTTCGTTAATCCATTCTAGGCAGATGTCTATGTCATAAAACATGTATCGAACTAAATAGGGCTGTAGGAGTCCAGGATAGGACGTTCAAAATATCATATCCCCATTAAGCGGGGTTTACATTCATAATTCCTCAAAGGTTAACTAGTCGCATGGTATTAATAATTCTTGTGCAGAGTCATAGGTAAGTTACAGATTATTACACATTAATGCTAACCATTAACCTTAACCGGAATGTACAGTAGTTTCAGAGTCATACCAAGGTACACATAATCTTTCAAAGTTCTCACTGATCCCTAACAACATAAATGCTTACAAAGAACAGTGCATTAACAATAAGAATTATTAACGGTAAGTGAACGTACGATTACAGTGCTATTACTCACAGTGCTTAGATGCTAGGTCCATCCTTGTAGCTAACCCTACACAATTAAATTCAACAACATTTAACACAATTCGACATAATCGACATAACCCCACATAATTATCACTATCCAATATTATCCACACTATTTAACATTATTCAACTCAATGCTACCAAATATAATTCCACATAATTCAAATTAAATTGCTAAGACTCAATTCAATATTCTGTAGCCAAGTTTACATCATCCACATCATCAACAAACCTTTCCCCCCAATCTCCTTTCTCATTAAGACATGATTCACAGTGCTCATAACAAAGTTCATTCGCAAATTCTAAACATAATTTCCAAGTATCACCAAATTCCAATTAAACTTGTATATACATAATTCAATTCCTCAATTTCATTATTCTACTTTCAATTTGGGTCAAATCTTTGGTTATCATCTTTACTTAACCTAGGGTTTCAAGAAAATATGGAGATTTCAAGAAATAATCAAACTTATTAACCCAACACTTTTTATTCCAACTTTTCCATTGATTATACACCTAGGACTCATAATTCACCATTTTAACCCATCAATTAACTCCCAACATCTTCAAACCATAAAACCCCAAATCTCATACTATACACTACATGCTCTAAATATGGAATTTTGTATTTAGATAATAAAATGTCACAAATCTATCTATGGATATAAGTATTGAAGAGTATTCAAACCCTTACCTCAATAATCAAGCAAAGAAGTGAGCTTGAGAAGAAGCCTTCACAAATCCAAGTTCTAATCGGGTAAAAACATCGATCCTCCTTTGTTCTCCATCCTTGATGCCAAAAACCATGGTGGATCGTGAGCAAAGTAAAGGAATTCAAGGATTTGGGGCTAGGGTTTCGGACTTAGGCAAAGAGGAAGGAAGAGGGAAGAAGAAAAATATAAGAAATGATCCAAAATCCCGTTTTTAAAGCTGCTGTCCCGAAAAACCCGCTCGAGCGCCCCTATTCCCGCTCGAGCGGACCTGCTCTCAGCACAGATTCCAAAACTTCAAACATGCGTAACTCTCTCATCCGGACTCCGTTTTAGGTCGTTCTTATGTCCAAATTGAAGCCCCGGAAATAAGATTTCCAATGGTTCCAACCTCAGATTCAAATTCCAAGTATGTAAGGAGAAAAGGGCAAAATAGTGACGGCTGGTCAAAAATTCAAACTCAAATTTGGGACTTTTTATTTAATCTTATCTATATATCTTGTTAAGGCTTCAATCAAGGTTCCAAACATCATCCAATGGTCCTCAATTATACTATTTAAAGTTCACTTGCCAACTCATCAATATCAAGAGTCCAACAACCATACAAGTTTTAAGGTGATAGACACCACTATACATCAATCCGATGTGAATTTAAAATCCGGGTCGTTACAGGTTTGATCATGCCCAAACTGGCATCTGAACTGGAAGAGAAAGTAGAACACGTAGTGCGTGAGGCCAATCAATTGTATGCCCGGCTATCGAGACATGTTGTAGCTCATCTCATTCAAGTTAAGCCAGGGGCAATACCAAGCTATGTCAGCTGCAAATCTGCTGCATATCCAGTTGCACCACCATTCCTTGTTGGGAAAGTCTACTAGTCACTAGCGGAAGAAGTAAAATCAAGCTGAATAGTTGGGGCAAGGGTCTACCACTTTCAACTTATTCATAAGCCATACCTGGGAAGGGATGAAGAATAAGAGAGATTAAAGAATAAAGAGATGTGCATGGAGAGAAAAGTAAAGAAAGGGCTTTGAGAGAAAATAGAGCATGAGTGCCGAGTGGTGTGCAAGGAATATATCAGAAAGAGTAGGAAACAATACCTAAAGAAGTAGTGGACTCCCCACAAATCTAGTGGTCTCTCACTGATGACAAGCAGCTAAACCCATCAAGGTCTCGACCAGTGCTAAACTGATGAAACTATTACCCTCTTTCAGGCATTGGTCCACTTTGATCAACTAAATGCTGGCTTTGCTGTAACTAGGGGCAAGAAGAAAATGTGCAAGCATGCATAAGCAGACGGCATGTTACCGAAAATCTCGCCAGATAGGGTCGCTTTTGTCACTGATGTTAGAAAATCGATGAATCAAGCTGGATATATCTAGCTCTCCGTCATGGGCCAAAGATCGAACATCGTGCAAAATGAGCCCACACATTCATCCCAAAGCTTGGACATAGCCAAAACGGGGCTGAAGCATGATTTTCTCATTGCATCAGGATTCCATCAATGCTCGAAATTCTTCAAGAATTAGGCACATCTCCTGTGCGCCGAAGCAAAACACATGCGTAACCGAGTCCCAACATCAGACTACGGCATGGAGAAACGGAAAGCAAAGTGGAGTATGTCTCAATGAAAAAAGTGCATTTATGTTTTTCCTGCCGTCTAAAGTGGCTATCCAATCTGTGAGCTTTTCAGCAAGGAATATTTCCATTTATGGAAGAAATAGTAGCAAAAATGAGGTTCTGGTCAAGAAATCACGAAGAAAGACCTTTTGTAGAAGATAGGGTTGTGAGTGGAGTCTAGCTGTCAGCCATCTGCTGGATCTATCACAAGTGGTCAGCCGCCCACTTTTTGTGGCCTGCTGCCCACTTGTGTGGCCTGCCGTCCACTTGTGGGCCTGACAATTTTGGCAGTCTGGTTTTGTGTTGATCTTTGTGTTTTAAGATCTTGTTTTGAGTCTTTTGTTTTAAGCATGTTTACATAGCTATGTTTAGTTGTTTTTACTTTGTTTTTTTACTTATCGAGTTGTATTTTGGTTGTTGGTTGGCTCATTATCCGATTAAGAACATCATGCCAATACAAGTTTTTTCTTTTGGTTTCAAATTCAAGTCTACTTTTTCATTTCTACAAATGTGGTGCTCATGATGCAAAAACAATAACTCTTTTCATAAAACTACAGGGTTTTTCCCTGATCATAGTTTTTACAAAAGGGAGTACGAGTTTTCAAGGGCAAAAGTCAAAAGCGTAACTGAAGCTATACATATGCTGAACTACTAAAAAAAAAAAGAAACTAAGCAAAAAAGTACAAAAACCGGCACCAGTCATCTCTAGCTTGAGAGGCCCTCTTCGTCCTCTTCTTCGGAAAGGACTTAGGGGCACTGTCTTCATCAGCACTGCTATTAGAATCTGACTCTAAGCCAGAGCTAGTATCACAATCTCTGCTCCCTGCCTCAAAGCCAGCCTTAGCGTCATCTCCACTCTCTGACCCCAAGCTAGCATTATCGTCCCCGCTTTCAGACTCAGAGCATAGGCTTACTGCCTCCTCAGAGTCACTGGTCTTGGTATAATCGCCACTCAAAACTAGCTCTGAGAAGCAACTCCAACCCCGAGCACCCCTGTTTCTGCCTCGATCTTGGCACTCATCTCAGCTATGTGTTAGGGCCTGTCTACCTCTTATTTTTGCCACTGGAGGAGATGATTCCGGTGCTGGTGCTACCACTGCTATTGGTATCCTCAGTACTGATGGGATTTGAAAAATAAGGGACAACATATTAAATACAGTGTATGTATTGTCATTACCAAATGTAGTATGTAGAATGAGTACAAAAGGTACAGTATGAGTACAGTGTGTCAGTGTAGTGAATTAGTGCAATGTGGGCTGGTGTGAATGTTACAGTATGAGTATTAGTATACCAGTGGGAATATGATAGTATGGTGCACAACAGTGTGAGGCAGCAGTGAAATGTATGCAGAAAATAAGAGAAAATACCTAGATACCGTGGAGACCAAACAACATCTCTCTCCTCTGCACCATACCAACCAAAGAAGCAACTAGCTGGAGGAGGCCCTCTGTGTACTCCGAGGGTGCCTACAAGTGAATTTGAACATTAATATCTAGAAATGAAAAATGTGGGATGCAAGTTGAAAAGTGTGATCCATACTTGAGGTGTGTCTGGAGCTCTGACATACCCGTGCCCTGCCTCAGGTAGCTCTATTGGTATTTGATAGGCTGTCCCACTTGGACACCAACAAGTAAGCATAGTAGGAATCATAGGCCAACCAGCAGCCTGCTCGGTGGGAGGGGCCTCTCTAATACCCGCCTCGGCCTCCTGAGCAACCTCCCCAGCCAAAGGAGCACTTGTTACATCGCCCTCGCGAACTACCGTCAAGGGTGGCATAAGGTGAGTCCTAATGAAGTCTGTATAATCCCCCTCCCCTCTAAAATAGTCGACATCCAACCCCACCATAAACTAAATAAGAGCCTCGGCTATCCTCATGGATGCTAGGGGTGGCATAGGAACGACTAGGACTGGTGAGCCTAGAGTTTGGCGTATGAAACGCTCACCAGGAACCAGGCCTGGCAGAATGGGCCCTCTAGTAAAATCTGGTATCGAGACATGGCCCAAGCTCCAGCATACTGGTCCCTCACTCCGGTTGGCGTTGTCACCCAAGGTTGCCACGTGATTTGCAAATAGAGAACGTACAGATTGTTAGTTGCCGTCAATTATCAGAGTATGAATCAAAATACAAGCAAAAATGATGGTGAGTTTCAGATTACCTCGCGGGCAACCACCGTATCGAAGTATCAACGATAGAAGGCAAATGTCGTATCGTCGCAGCTTTGCCATCAGCATCGGCCGTCATATCGTCGCAAGTAAGGCATAGTTGGAGAGATCTCATCCACTAGCTCTGGAGCCAGAGCTGGGAAATAAGCTTAAACCCATAACTACAAGAAAAGGTCAGTATTGTTATCAACAACGTGTTAATAGATACAAAAAGTGCAAAACAAAAAGCACGATGTATGAATAGATACAGAAAGTGCAAAACAAAAAGCACGATGCATGAACAAATATTGAACAGAAAGTGAAAAAGTAGAAAGGTGTGGTGCATACTTCCTAGGCTCTCTAGTAGCCTCCTACTCACTCTCCCTTCATACAGGAAATGGAGCTCATATAGTCGTAGAGTGCGGCAAGGCCAGCTCCACCCCATTCGTAAAATTAGGCCCGAGGTAGGATCACAAGGGCGCTCACTAAGTACAAAAGCATGGTATTCCACCTGTTTGTGAACAAGGTGGTACTGAGGAGGAACATCAAGAAGCCCTAGACATACTGCTCTACCTCCTCTTGTGTCTCGGGCTTACTCCCACGAAAGTGCTCAGAGAACCAGCTGTATCTGACCATCGCTGGCCTGTATAAAGGTGGGCTCACTCCAAGCAAGAAGATCTAAGCCGCCTCCCACTCGCCCATATCCATGTCAAAAGAGTTAGTGGTATCCCCAGCTACTCCTAAGCCTATGATCATCGAGAAGTTGTAAGGGGTCATCGTCATCGTCATCTCCCCAGCTGAGGAGAAATGGAAAAGAGTTAGTGGTATCCCGCCACCTCTCCACCAATGCTCCGAGTAGGGCCCGATTAGCCATATGATGTGAGTGCCCGGTGCAGAATAAGCCAAAGCCGACCTCATCAACAAGGTCGCAGACCTCGGACGGGAGCTCATGATACCAATCTCTGGTCGTCACTACCCCATAACCCCTGCAAGAACGAGAGTCCCCCTGTGGCAAAGAAAGGATGAATCAGATGAAAAATAGTGATAAAAGAGCAGTTCGATGAAAGGTAGTGAAAGAAATATAGTCAAATGAAAGGCAATAAAGCATGAAAATAAAGTTTGCACCTTAGAAGTGCTGTAGAAAAGGTGGGAGTCCAGCTCTCTCAGC
This sequence comes from Camellia lanceoleosa, assembly GCA_025200525.1. Taxonomy (NCBI): domain Eukaryota; kingdom Viridiplantae; phylum Streptophyta; class Magnoliopsida; order Ericales; family Theaceae; genus Camellia; species Camellia lanceoleosa. The sequence goes on along the minus strand of CM045760.1, from coordinate 86,813,917 downwards.
AAGATATCCTCCGGGACGCTATCAGCCAAATCATCAAAAGCACATCATGCCTCTAGACGCCATCATGTGAGTGCGAGGGTGATAAGTGACTGGATCAAAGGGCCTTATCCTCAATGGTAGTGGCTCAGGCTTGAGCCCTGGAGCGAACTCTACCTCAAAGTCGACGACAATGTCCTCCGCCGCCTCGCCAGCCTCAGCGACTGCCAGTTTCTCGACCTCTATGGATGAAAGTACAGGTGGAACCTCGAGAGGGGCACCATCATGAAGAATGTCATCTGTCATTTGAAAAGTGGGTGAAGATTGGTGAAAAAGTGAAGAAAATGAAGAAAAAGAAGGAAAACTTGGAAAAAGTCAACCCTATGAGAGAGAAAATGGGAGAAAAAGTCAAAACTGGGAAAGTTCACAAAAACCAAGAGAAACTTGAGGGAAACAAGCCCAAAGTGTTGAAAACTCAAGAAAATCAATGAAAACGAAATTTGATCAGTTCAAAGTGTAGAGGATCAAAGAGGGTTTACCAATAAAGTTAGCGTGGGGCGTTGGAAAATGCGTACAAAGCACAAATCTAGAGAGAAGAAGAACCTAGAGAGAGGGAGAGTGTTTTCGACCTTGGGTGTGTGAGGAAATGAGGTGTGGTGATGTATTTAAAAAGACCCGTGCCAAAATGACAAATCTGCCCCCAAAATTGCATTAGTGGCCAGCAGGCCTCATTTGTGGCCGGTAGGCCTCTTTTGTGGCCTACTGCTAGTTTTGTTCCTCTTTTTCCCAAACAGTGTATGGGAGGTTCTCTTTCAGTCCAGATTGATTTTCGAGGAGCTCGAAACTGTGTTTCGATTGCGCCGTTCCCAATACCCACTGTGTTCCGGCGCGCGAACGTGCTCCACTTGCCAATATGAACAAGGTGTATCCTTTTTGAGCATTTTGCAAAGTTGGTAAGTCGGAGGTTGTTTTGGAACATCACTTTTGTTCATTTTTTCAAGTTACATGTTGTTACTTTCATTTGCATAAAATGTGTACTTTCGTATGCTTTTTTATCTTGCTTTCGAATCTTGCATAAAACATGCTTTCGTTTTGAACATGCTTTTGACTCATGCATAGAACATGCTTGTAATTTCACATAGAACATAATTTTGATTCATGCATAGAGCATGCTTTCAATTAACGTCATATGTCGGTTGTCTATAATCTTGCATGAAACATGCGGTATCATTATATTGGTGTTCAATCTTGTTCACTTTGTGCATTTATCGCACTTCTTCACTTTATGCATCTATCGCACTTGTTCACTTCGTGCATCTATCACACACTTTCATTACATTGTGCATCTATTATAAAATCTCATACTTTTTGCATCTATCTCAAGATGCATGAAACGCGACCCTGAGCGGTTTTTCTCTTCTTCTCACGATTTTAGCATGATTAGAGTATCTCTGGACGCCTGAAACGCGACCCTGAGTAGTTTTTCTCCTCTTTTCACAATTTTAGCATGATTAGAGTATCTCAGGATGCGAGAAACATGACCCTAAATGGTTGTTTATATCAGGACGCACGAAACACGACCCTGAACAGTTTCTCTCCCCTTTTCACTGTAACAAGTCCACGGGGGACCTCGATGCTATAGTTCGGACTCAATTTGTCATGGTTCTTAATCTTGAACCGAAGAGTCCAAATCCGGCAAATCGTTTTGAGAAAAAACATATTTTGAAAGAAGTGCCAAACATGGACTGTTTCGCCAGACACAGAGTCGCCACCTAAATATTTTTTTATGGGGGAATTTAGGAAACCCTGACTCGGTGCCAAAGGCCACGTATCCGTCATCACCAAAGTTGCCTCGGCTCGGGAGCTTGGGTACGATTGGGGAAGGTCAGCTATGAGCACCCCCTCTCGCCCGATCCGAAGATCGGCCTCTACTAACCATGATATCCTATTTTGAAAACATTATGTGTTCTTGTTTCGGTTATTAACCTAGAATTACTACGTTATGCGCGCAGCAAACAAGTATAGACCAAATCGCCTAAACTGGAACAAAACATTTCATGTTTGCTTTGAAAATGGTTTGCCACTCGCAAGTAGGCTAAAAATGCAGATCTTTGCCACCCTCAAGTGGGTTTAAAACTCGTAGTTTTAATGGATCATTCCAATTTAGGTAATTCAACCTCCATCCGCAGGCATTCAAGCAGTTATATCACATAAGCAGCTAGCCTCATGGCAATCATGTTATTATGGCAACACTCACACGCATGCGGTATGCTAAAGCATAAAAGCTTACCTAGTACTCCGAGCCAAAACATAAACTAGTTAGTAATCAGATGCAAGATCCTAGTTCATGTTAAGATGGCTAATGCAACACATGCAAAATGCAACTATAATAGGCTCGGCTATCCTAAAGATGGCATGTGAAATGCTGCAACTAACAAGTACTCAACTTGGAATTGAAATACAATGCAGTTAGTATGATGCGCCGAGCCTGGTGCATGCAAGACAAATGTATGGATGCACGCATACATAGCATAAGGTATGCTAAATTAAATATGCCCTAATATTAACCACTGAAAGTAGGTAAGTAAAAGGGAGAAAGAAGCGGGGGTTGGAAGACATACACACACTCACACACACTTATTACACAATTGCCCTCGCTCGGAGGGTCCGAATAAATATTACAAAACAAATGAATACTGCTAAATTAATTATTACATAACTTCTAATTAATTAACAAATTAAATGCAGAATTAAAGTAGCCACAGCCCCCGCCTCAAAATGTTTGGATGATGCATACTTGACTCGTACTGCCCGGAAGCTCGCTGCCATAGCATTGCTGCCTCTATTTTCACTGCCTAGCTCCTCTGAAGACTGCACAAGTTTCAGGACAGGTTCTATGCACACTGTGGAACACCATCGGCTGGGAGGAATGGCCACCGACCATGGGAGATTGCCACTGGCCACTGATAAATCTATTGGCTATTCATTGTTGGCCAGTCGGCACTAGAGATGGCCGGCCGGCCAAAACTTCCTGCAGGAGTCAGTTTTGACAGCAACAGAGGGCAAGCAGTGTATGGCATAGAATTTCATGCAAATGTAAGCATGGCCACACTCCCTGTCATGCAAGGGTCTCAAGGGAGCATGGCCCTCGACTCTCGGGCCATCAATTACGCGTGATGGCCTAAGAGGCCAAGTTTGCCATTTAATGTAAAGATGCATACAACAAAGAGGAGATGAATGCCAACACCCTATCATGTTGGGGTCAAGGGGCTTGACGATCGAGAGTTGAAACGTGTTTTGTCACTTGAAGTACAAACATTCCTCACCTCTCAAGTTTGGCTTGACACCCCAAACCAAACAATGCAATGCATATATACCAACTTGGCTCGAAGATGCAATATGAAGCTAAGTAAGCAAGGCATGCCAAATGCAATGCAATGCAACATGCAATGTAATAAACATGGATGGATACGCAATGAGACTAGCACATGGTAACACATAATGAGTCAAATATGCAATAAACATCTAACAAACATGTAATGGTGGACTTAAACCATAAAGGGCAAACCTCAGCCTTGCCATAAATAGTGGCCAAAGGTATTAAAGTGATGATGTTAACATACCAAGCAAACATGCAAACCAATAGACCTAAGACTAGGGCATAAAGGCCAACTCTTCAAGGCATGAAAGAGATGTTAAAGGTAGGCATACAAGCATGGACTAGGGACTGAAATAGCATATGAAATGACTCCAAAGCATTGAAACAACCTAACTAAAGCATGCTCAAGACTCACATCTTAAAGGCTCACAAGCCCAAATACAAAGAGGCTAAACTAAACACGGCAAATATGGCCAAAACAGCACCCAACAGACCTCAAGCATGGTAAGACATGGCTAAGAACCTCACAAAGTTAGGCCAAAACATGAAGACATGATGGGTTACATGCATGATGCTTTTCTAGGCCAAATAAGGGAATACAAAACAAGTATATGAAGCACGCAAGGGGGTATGGATCCGACCAAAAATAGAGGAATAATATGACCCAACAACACTCAAAAACCTCTGAAATGAAGCCAAGAACAACTAATCATATATGCTACCCTTATGAGCCAAAAACAAGGACAAAAGAGAGACAAAGGGGGAGGGGTGTCCCTCCCCTATGCAAGACCTCAAAACCCCTTCTTCACCACTGAAAGTCCACTGGATTTCAGTGGTGAAAAGACCAATACACAAGAATAACCGAAGCTTGAAAAGGAAGGCACAACAAGGGCCAAAAGAGACCTAAGAGGGGGAGGTCGACCCCCAACAACAAAACAACCTTAATGAAGAATCTTAAGCATGAAAATACAAGACTTTTTTCAATTATACACGAAGCTTAAATCAGCATGCAAGATTGGGGAATCTAAAGTAAAGAGTTAACCTTGAAGAACCCTTGATGAACAGCAAGATCAGCCACCTCCCTTTGACCAAAAACAGTCCAAAAACTCAAGAACAAACCCCAAAAGCCTCTCAAGGTCGAATTATGGTGTAATGGTGTATGTATTAGTGCAAAACCAAGGTCAAAACACACTTTTTGGGCTTCCAAACACACACAAAGGATGAGAGAGAGAGAGAGAGAAATATTGAGAGAGAGAGAGTATATGGCAGATGTATATATGTATGAGCTCTGGTTTTTTGTTCTAACCCTAACAATGGAGAAGAAGGAGGCCTTATATAGGCAATACAAAGCTTGAAGCTTCTCCAAGAAGCTAAAAAAAAAAAGGGTCAAAGGGGGCAAAGGGGGGAAGGCTTCTTGAGGAAGCTTTGACAGCTGGGAGGCTTCTTGAGGAAGCTTTGACAAAGGGTCAAGCTTCCTCAAGAAGCTTTGACCAAAAGGGTGTAAAAGGTGCATAACAACCACACTATGCACGGGGAAGAGTGTTGGTGCATTCCAGCTGGCACAGCTGGCATGCACCATGCCTGAAGGGTGCAAAAGGTGTATACCGGCCAGCAAAAGAGGTCACCGGCCAAACAAAATGTTGGACGGCCACATAAAGTGCCGACCGGCCATTGGTATCAAGAAACCATGGCCGGTGGCAACAATGAATGGCCGGTGAGGCAAAGGGAAGGCCGGTGGGGTGTGGGGATGGCCAACAAGTCATTCCCCGCCCCTCAAAGCAAAAGCACAAGAATTGGTGCAAAAACCAAACACAGAATCAGTGAGTTGAGAGATCCTGAGGCAAGGCGCGCAGCCGAGGCCTTCGGGAACTCAAAACGAACACGAACATGGATGATCATCGAGTGTTCAAACGATGACATCCAAGTCTTGAGGACGGTCAAAAATTGGGTGTCTACAGGTTCCTCTCTTTGACAGAACTCGAAAGTCATAACAATGACGAGAGTGATTGTCCAAACCCGAAGACGACCCATTTTTGACAAGGCCGAAGACTTAGACAAACATACAAGACAAACAAGATATGAGCGCGTAGGCAGGGGCAAAATGCAAGACAATGCACAAAGCCGAACATAACTTACGATCATGTAAAGAAAACTGTAACGAAGCACACACAATGCAACAGTTTTAAGCTAGCATATATCAAACTACACTACAATGCAAAAAGGATGTAAAAGAATTATGCAATTCTGAATACGTCTCACTCGGAGGATACAATACCTGTGCGGTTCGTCTGGTTGCACCAGCCTCGAATGAACTGTACATACAATATCGCGTCTGCAAAGAGAGCAAACTTAACATGTACAATATTGTTAGCAACATGCCTAATAATGCAATCTAAAGTGCGTGACAACGCAAGTCGAGTGGGACGCATAACAGTGTTGTGAAGGCACAAACACATGTAAGTAAAGAACATGTGACAACGTGCACAATGTGTATGAAGAAAGTTTGAACACATGTAAGTAAAACATAACGTGACAACGCATGCAATGCGTATAGAAACTTGGAATTGAACACATGTAAGTAAAATGATGCACGCATGCACGTAATGTGTATAGAAAGGAATTTGAACACATATAAGTAAAGCAATGCACGCATGCACGCAATGTGTATGAAAGGAATTCGAACACATATAAGTAAAGCAATGCACGCATGCACGCAATGTGTATGAAAGGAATTTGAACACATATAAGTAAAGCAATGCACGCATGCACGCAATGTGTATAAAAGGAATTTGAACACATATAAGTAAAACAATGCATGCTTGCACGCAATGTGTATGAAAGAAATTTGAACACATATAAGTAAAGCAATGCACGCATGCACGCAATGTGTATAAAAGGAATTTGAACACATATAAGTAAAGCAATGCACGCATGCACGCAATGTGTATAAAACTTGAAATATGGTAAAGACAAGTCATTCATGATATTGAAATGCAAAGTACTGCAACGCAGCATAATTGAAGTGATTTGTGGAGTTCACAAGATACAAAAAGGATATGTTCCTCGTACACATGGAGCATTGCTCATAGCAGACACAACTCGAGGTCAACTCGGAGGTCTATGAATGTTCTAAAGCTATACTTCCTTGCACTGCCTCAAGAAATGAAGGTGCCAAACCATACAATTGATCAAACAAGAGTGCGAGAGATGTATTGACCACAAGGGAAGAGCTACCGATATCAACCCTGATACTTTGTTGTCTCGCTCCCTTTTTTTGCTTTACTTTCCTTTTTACTGGTAGTTTAAGCACATTGCACTGCCTCAGGCAGATTTTATTTTAAGAGAAACTGTATATGTTTGCAAAATACATGATGGAAATGAAACTGCCTTTTTGTTCAAAATGTGTTGCATTTGTACATCTTATGCATTGCGTCGCACGTCATCACATAACAATGTGAATGAAAATTGTTTGAAAATAGAGCATTTGCATCGTAACAATCAGGTAGTGAACCAACTTATAACTCGATAAGCAAAACAGAGAAACTCGACATAACCAACCAAGCGTGAGTACAACTTGATAAACAAATTAGAGGTTTGAAAAGAGTGACATACAACTTAATAAGCAAATATACAACAACTCGATAAGCAAATACGTGTGACTCTGCAAGAATTGATCACCAGAGGGCATTGGAGGTGGTGGAATTCCCCAATCCTTAGCATAAACAGCTTAGAGAACAAGGAGGGAGACCACCGGCCAGAGATAAAGGTTATCAGCCGTGAGAAATGGCCATCGGCCAGCAGTTTTGATTCATCGGCCAAAAGTGGTGGCCGGTCGGCACTATATTTGGCCGGCCGGCCATGAATTGTCAGAACCAGTAGAATGCTGACATCTGTCCTCCACTAAACCTTATCTTCGAAAAAAAGGCCTCTGCTTCGTGGTTCTCCTCAATCCACCACCGATTTGCCCCAAATGGTAGTGCTTCTTGCCCAAAACCTCACAACTTGGATTAACAACTTGGATGGCTCGGAAAAGCTGAATTTTCGGGGCTTCGGCATAAATGCACTATTCACTTTGGGTCGTACCCCGCTACACCTTCCATTTCTCCATGCTGCGGCAAGGTTTTGGAATCCGGTGACACATGTTTTTAATTTCGGCGGGCAAGAGGTATGTCCTACCTTTGAAGATTTTCGAGCTTTAATGGAGTCCAAGCACAATGAAGAGATCCTGCCCCAACTTCGTTTTGGCCATGCCCAAGCCTAAGGACAAATGTGCGGGCTCTCAATACCCGACGCTCGATCTTTGATTTGCGACAGAATGCTGGATATTCCGAGTTTGATTTACCGTTTTTCTGATGCTGGTGACTGCGGCGACCGTCATTGGCAAGGCTTTCGGCAACACGCACTTTGTTTGTGCATGCTATCTCATTTCTTACTTGCCTCGGGTTCCGGAGGATCTAGCATCCAATTGATTGAAGTTACCCAAGGTTTGAAGGAGGGTAAGAGTTGCATCGCCATGACTTTGGCTGAGACGTTGATGGGCTTGGATGCTTTCTATCGTCGCGAAACAACCAAATTTGCGGGGAGTCCACTACTACTGCAGGTAAAGTTTCCCACCCAATCTCTCATATGTATTGCTCACATCACTCGGCCCTCAAGCTCGATTTTTCTCACAAGACCCTTTTCTTACTTTTCCTCTCATCGTACATCTCTCTATTTTTTATTCTCTCATTTTTCATCCCTTCCCAGATGTGGTTGCTGGACAAGTTGCAGGTTATGGACTCTTGCCCAATATACTCAGCTCGCAGTTATTTCTTCAGACAACGCCAAGTCGACGCCCTTGATGAGGGTCGGTGGTTTGACTGGATATGTAGCTTGTCTACAGATCGCATTGCTTGGCGCTGTCCTTGGCTTCATCTACCCAAGAATGAGCTACAAAGATGACCCGCCAACCAGGATTCAAATTGATTGGCTTGACTCACTGTGTCTTCTATTTTTTGTTTTGCGTCTGGCATCAGTTCGGTCATGACCAGACTTGTCCCCCAGAAGAGGTAGAATATCCAGCTGCATTCCCGATACGAGGCACACAACTTGCCCGGTATGCAACAGCATGAAGGACTAGGGAGCTCCTGGCCCCGCTCCCACTTTCAGTTGCACTTTGTCTGATGAGTGCTTGGATTGGCTCAATGAGGAGGCATGTGTCGGGCCCTTGGTGTCGAGGCTTCACCACTCAGGGAGGCGCAGGAACTCCTGACTTATCTATGCCCCAGATTTATTGCTTTATTAGTACTTTCAAGTTTTCCTTATGAATGTAATAAAAAGCAACTTCAATTTGTATGCGAGAGCAGGAGAACTCTGTATTGAAATCAATGAAATTGAAGGTTATGGTACTGAAAATTTCCCATTTTGATCCAAAAATGGTCTTAGTTGTAAAAAGATTACTTTGAACAAAGTCAACTTTTATTAAAAATTTTCAAAACTATTTTTGGTATGGATCAGAACTGGACACGCCGAGATCCGCTAATCCTTTGAGATGCACAACTCAACCTCGAATCGAAAGTTGCCCTTAATCTGAATAGTACTTGAAGATCGACAAAGAACGGAAAGTTGCCCCTAGTCTAAAAAGTACCGCAGCATTGCACAGTAACGGAAAGTTGCCCCTAGTTTGAAAAGCACTGTACCGGAGATCACGATGAATGCTGATAGAGAAAGATGACTGAGATGATCAAATGGACAAAGTTAATCGGGGAAAAGTTCATGGCTGAACTCCAGGATGAAGTTGCCTACGTATCCCAAAGATGGGAATCAAGCCTTACGTAGTTCAGGCTCGGGTTCACTCGGGTGTTTTCACTTTTCTTTTACGCTCTAACTTTTGCCAAGGCTGCCCTTTGTGGGTTTTCAACCTTGCGAGCTCAGTTTTTATCATTTCAAATTTTTTGTGCTCTAACTTTTGCCTAGGTCGCCCTTTCGGGTTTTCGGCCTAGCGAGCCTCTCAGGGGTAATATTTCTTCAACTTGTCCATACTGACCGGTTGTGAGAACTCTAGGCCATCTAGATCCATCAGAACCACAGCTCCACCTGACCAGATAGACTTAATGATGTAGGGACTAGTCCAATTGGGTCTGAACTTGCCCCTTGGGTCATGGATGGGAGCTCGATTGTCCTTGAGCACCAAATCTCCTTCGTTTAGATTCCTGGACTTAACCTTCTTGTTGAAAGCCCGGGCAATTCTGCGCTGATAACCTTGAACATGGTACAGTGTTTTCAGTCTTCTCTCATCAAAGAGCATGAGTTCCTCAAACCTGCTCTGTTGCCAATCTGCTTTGGCTATTTGACACTCAGCCAATACTCGCAAAGACGGAACCTCAATCTCGATAGGTAGAACGACCTTCATTCCATAAACCAATGAATACGGAGTCGCCCTAGTAGAAGTTCTTATTGAAGTCCGGTAGCCCCACAGAGCAAACGGTAGCTTATCTGGCCAGTCCCGGTAGGTTTCCACCATCTTCTGCAATATGTGTTTGGTATTCTTGTTGGCGGCCTCAACCGCTCCATTGGTTTGCGGCCGATAGGTAGATGACTTATGAAAAGCCACGTTGTATTTTTTCAACAAGTCAATCACTTCCTTCTTGAAGTGGGAACCGTTATCTGAAATTATCACGTTTGGGACTCCGTAGCGATAGATGATGTTGTTTCTGATAAACTTCGTAACATGTGAAGCTTTCAACATCGCATAAGATTGGGCCTCGACCCATTTCGTGAAATAATCTATCACGACCAAGATGAACTCATGCCCATTCGACACCTTCGGAGTGACAGCCTCGATCACATCAATTCCCCAGACTGAAAATGGCCATGGTGAAGTCATATTGTACAGCTTCGACGGCGGAATGTTCATGCGGTTTGCATGGATTTGACATTTGTGGCATCGCCGAAAAAAGCCAATACAATCCTCCTCCATGGTGGACCAGTAGTAACCCTGTCTGAGGATCTTCCGTGCCAACATTACTCCGTTCATATGCGCACCGCATTCCCCTCCATGGATGGCCTCCATTAGGCGCTTCGATTCCTCGGCATCGACACACAGCTTATGCATTCCCAGATGACCTCTTTTATACAGCTTATCCCCACAGATGATGAACTGAACGGCCATTCTTCTGATTACCCTTTTATCCTTGGCATTTACCCCTGGCGGGTACGTCTCTTTCTCCAAGAAGTTCCAAATGTCGTAATACCAGGGGTTACCGTCCTAAGCCTCATCTATAGCAACAATTGATTCATACGCTGGCACGAACTTCTGGTCAATGATGACTGGACGCGTCCGAACTCCAAACGGGATGTCTATCATGGAAGATAGAGTTGCTAAAGAATCTGCGAACCTGTTGTTTTCTCTTGCTAGATGAGCGAAGTTTAGCTTTTCAAACCGAGGAATTAACAAATCCAAGGTCTGGTGGTACATTATCATCTTTTCTTCCTTGACTTTCCAATCTCCTTTTGCTTGAGACACAACAAGGTTCGAGTCCCCAATGACGTCCAACCGTCTTGCCCCTAGTTTCAAGGTTGCTTCTAGACCGACAATGCGTGCCTCATATTTTGCTTCGTTGTTCGAGACCTTGAACCGGAGTTTTAATGCTAGAGGGATACGGGAATTGTCTGGTGCTATCAACAACACTTCTATCCCATATCCATACTGATTTGACGCTCCATCAAAGTACATCGTCCAAGTTTCAACATCGAGGTGCAAAATGGCCTCATCTGGGAATAAGTACTCGACTCCTTCACTCCCTTCCACTGGATGGTCGGCTAAGAATTCCGCCACTGCTCTTCCCTTGACTGACTTACGTGTCACATATTTCAGATCGAATTCGGAGAGCAACAGCAACCAACGAGCTAGCCTACCCGTAAGTGCTGGTTTCTTGAAAAGATATTTGATGGGATCGAGTTGTGAAACCAACATTACGGAGTGAGCTAACAGGTAGTGTCGCAGCTTCCTGGTAGCCCATACCAAAGCTAAGCAAGCCTTCTCCAACGGTATGTAGCGATTCTCATACTCTAGCATTTTCTTACTCAGATAGTAGATGGCTCTCTCCACTTTGTCCTCTGATTCTTGCGCGAGCATGCAGCCCATTGTAGTCTCAGTTACTGAAAGGTACAATATCAATGGTTTCCCCGGCTCCGGTGGTGACAACACGGGTGGGTTTTGTAAGTATTTCTTGATTTGTTCAAAAGCAACTTGGCATCGGCCGTCCCATTGGAATTTCTTTCCTTTCTTCAGGAGACCAAAAAGTGGTTCACAAGTCAAGGTTAATTTTGAGATAAACCGTCTTATGAATTGCACTTTACCCAGAAAGCCTCGCACCTCTTTTTCAGTCATTGGTGGCGGCATTTCTAAGATGGCCTTGATTTTGGAAGGGTCGACTTCGTTGCCCCTTTGTGTAATTAAAAACCCCAGCATTTTTCCCGCTGTAACACCGAACGTACACTTTTGAGGATTTAGCCGCAACCGGAATTCTCTAATCCTTTAAAAGAACTTTTGCAAGGCGGTGTAGTGGCCCTCTCTTTCTTTGGACTTGACAATCATGTCGTCTATGTACACCTCAACCTCTTTGTGGATCATGTCATGCAATATTGTGGTCACGGCCCATTGATAAGTAGCTCCAGCATTCTTCAACCCAAACGGCATTACTCTGTAGCAGTAGGTTCCCCACGAGGTGGTGAAGGTGGTCTTTTCCCGGTCTTCAGGTGCCATCACTATCTAATTGTAGCCTGAGAAACCATCTATAAACGAAAGCAAAGCATGCCCCGCTGTAAAATCCACCAACTCATCAATATGTGGCAAGGGAAAGTCGTTCTTTGGACTAGCTCTGTTCAAATCCCTGAAATCCACACATACTCGGATTTTGCCATCTTTCTTTGGTACCGGAACAATGTTGGCCAACCAAGTCGGGTATTCGGATACCAACAGGAAGCCTGCATCGATTTGCTTGGTAACCTCTTCCTTAATCTTGATGGCCCAACCAAGGAGGATCCTTCTGAGTTTCTGTTTGACAGGTCGGGCCTCGGGGTCAAGAGGGATCCGGTGCTGTACAATCTCAGGATCGATTCCAAGCATGTCTTCGTAGGACCATGCGAAAACATCTTTGAAATCTTTTAATAAAGCGACTAAGCGCTCGCATTCCTCCGAAGACAACGTGGACCCGATCTGGACCAGCCGCGGGTCCTTCTCAGTACCAATATTCATAGTAGTGATTTCATCAACTAAAGGTTTAACAAATCTTTCCTGCTCTTGATCAATTAATCGTTGCAAAACCGGAGGAATTTCTTCCTCGTCATTTTGTCAAAATTTTGTTTTGTGAAAATTTTGAAAGTCCTGATTCAAGCAATATATCAAAGGCACAGAAAAGTACTCAGAAACAACATCCATATCATTCTCATTATGTACTTCCAAACTGTCCAATTCTTCTGTTACAACAGACTCGAAAGAGAAAGAAAAAGCGACCTGGACAGGACTGTGGCATCCGGGTTATCACCCCCAGGAATACCGGACTCAGACTCAGTTGAGCTGGAACCTGATTCTAACTCACAAGACTCGGTGGAATCAGATTCCGACTCACTACCTGACCCGGTGCTGCTCGACAAAAATCCCTCTTTGTACTGCCAAACGAGGAAGGGTGCGATGGATGCATCCAAAATAGTTGATGGTAAGCCCGCAGCCGTTTCATTCCCGATCATGGACACCGAGGAGTTATCCCCCAAGCACTTCTATTCGATCAGAGGATCTGAAAGTAGACATGCCAGTGCTACCCCCATTTCAAGTTCGGTGTCCTCAGACTCCATTTTCCTATTCTGCTCAAACTCAACTGTCAGGTCTGCCTGCTCTTCGGCAACATCATCCCCAGGTAATTGTAGGTCGAAGAAGATTTCGAAACCCGACACGCGCTTCCTCTCCGCGTTTAGCCACGGCTCCGAAAAACCACATAATGGAAAATCCTCCCCCTCCCGGACGAAGCGTCCATTTAGGGTACCCCAAATGGGCCTATGCATCAGCTCAAAAGGCTTCCCAACCTACTTTGCTCTGGCTCTTCCAGCCATTTCCTGTCCCTTTCTTACCCAATCCTCCTTGGTGGGCAGATAACCCAAGCCAAAGGTATGTGGGTTGTGTGGCACCTCGGCCAGTGCTGCGACGCCCTTCCGGCCACTCTTTCCCAATCCCATCCCGGGGATATGTTGGAGCTTGTTCATGAGATATACTGCCTGAGCACTGACATATACCCCCTCGTTAGCAGCCATGATGTTCTGTACAACCCGAGCCTCAGCCAGGGTAAAACCTGATATAAACACATCCTCCATACCATGCTCAATTTCTAGAACAGGCGTAGATACTTCCGGTGGTGGATGAATCGATGAATTTCCAAAGACAATGGTTACTCCCTTCCCATAGGGGTATTTCACCATTTGATGCAAGATGGAGGACACCGCCTTTACCTGATACAGCCACGGCCGCCCCAAAAGCAGGTTGAAGGTTGCAGGAACCTCTAAGACATGGAAATCTATCTCATGCTGTCCCGGCCCCACTTTAGTCTGAATTTTCACCATCCCCATGACTTCTCTACTCGTGTTGTCGTATGCCCGAATTACCTAGGCTGTTGGTACAAAATCCGCGGTTTTCAAACCGATCGCATATGCTGTTCTTACCGGGAAGACGTTGATGGCTGATCCGGTATCGACAAGAACCACCGGTATCCATTTATTCTTGCACTCCATGGAGATGTAGAGTGGCTTGTTATGGTTTTCCCCCTCAGGTAGCAATTCCTTGTCGAAAAAAGTAAGCGTCGGGGTAGCTCCTCCCGGAAAGACTAATCCCACCAGTTGTTCTGGTGTGGTTTCTATCGAAAGCTTGGCCTTGTCCATGGCCGATAAGATGGCCTGTCTGTGTACTCGTGATGCCATAAGCAGCCCCCAAATGGAGATGTCTGCTTGTATCTTTTTGAACTGTTTGAGCACAGCCTCCTCTTCAAGTTGTTTCTCCTTCTGTTTCTCAGTCTCTATGTCTTTCCCAGAAGCCTCTGGTTGATCTAGGTGTGGGGGTTTGAAGTACCACCCGCTCCTTGTCATATGGTCGACTTCTCCAATATACCAGGTGTCATCGGGTTGGTTGTTTCCCCAATCTTCATCTGTGTGGGGAAGACATAAATCGTCGTCCTTCCACCACATTCCATCTGCAGCCGACAGACACCTGTCCGGCTCTGGTATGACTGTTCTCATACTCGCAGTACCTTCCATCCCTATGCTCGCAGCATCCTCTGCTTCTGTACTCGTAGCGGTTTCAGTCCTCACATAAGCCTTAGCCTTCCTAATTCTCTCAGAATCTTCAAATCTTTCCTGTTCCGACTGTGTTAATACAACTGGTTGTTCAATAATCCTTGTAGTCAAAATGCTCCAATCCTAAGTGAAATTCTTCGTACCGGCGCTCTTCGGCAATGTACTCTAACTTTCGGCCCTTCCGGCCTCAACTGATACCGTCGCCCCTGCCGGGTCCCGTTCTGGTTGGAACTCTTCCACCACATCCGGTTGATCATCTAGCCATCTAGTGGCCTCTGTCGATTCCTCACAATCGAACCAGTTGACTGCCGCGCCCCCTGATTCTTGGTCATCGAAAAACTATAGGTTGGCAAAGTCCTCTTCTACGACCGTCAAATCATCCATCCCCTGCTCAAATCTATCCCCCCGGATCACACATAGTTCTGCTCTCTCTGGCAATTCTATACTTGATTCAGGCTGGCCTGCTGACAGGATGTAATCACTCGAATCGTAGACTTCCCCAGCAAAATTTCCAGATTGCTCAAATCCCGACTCAACAGTTCCATCCTCCTCCGCAAACTCCCCTATACTCTCTTCAACAGCCACCTCCACTGGTTCAGGTTGGGTTGTAGAGATGTCCAGCATGCACAAAAAGTTAGTGCAGTCGGGAAGGAGCACCTCCGGCTTAGGTAGATGGGAAGGAGTAATATAGATGTTAGGATCGTAAGACACGACCCCAATCTGGATACAGTTAATTGTTTTGGGAGGTGGAGCTTGGTTGTGTGTAGGGAGTGGGTTGGTTGTAACATTGGGTTTCTCGGGAGGCATGATCACCCCGTTATCGATGAGATCTTGAATCTCATGATGTAATCGGTAGCACAGGTCGGTATCATGACCGTGTTGTTGGTGAAATGCGCAATACTTGGCTGGATTGTGGGTAGGGGGAAGTTTTTCCGGTAATGGTCGCGGCTCTAGGGGCTTGAAGTGCCCTTTTCTAATTAAAACCCCCAGAGCTTTGGATAGGGGCATATATAGTGGAGCGAAGGTTCTTGTATTTTTGGGTGGGTATTTGGCTGTTTGTGGATGGTTTCGGACGCACCGGAGAATGGCGTGGCTGCCATGGTTCTTGGAGGGAGGTTGGTGGTGACCATGCTTACTTCGGAGGTCCTGGTGGTTGTAGCGCCGCTCGGGCCCGCATTAGTGTTGTGGTTGAAAGTTCTTTGGGGTTGTTCCCAGTCATTATCAATTAAGCCTTGCTTCAATGCATCTTCAATCTGTACCCCCATTTCATGTAAATCGGAAAAGGAAGGAAAGGGGAGTACAATCATCTTCTGCATTAACTTCGGCTGAAGATTGCGCATAATCATCCGAATCTGATCTTTGTCTGTGGGCCTTAAGGTCATCATCGAAGCCTTGGCCCTCCATCTGGTCACGAATTCTGAGAAGCTCTCTTTGGGCTCTTGCCTTGTCGTCTCGAGATCACGAGTCGTGATCTCAATTTGTGTATTATATGAGTATTGCGCGATGAAGGCCTCAGCCATCTCGTCTCACTTTCTCTTGACGTCATCTTCTAATTTGGCATACCATATGGCCGCCACACCCGATAGGGTCCGGCCAAACAGAGATAGCTTCTGCAGTCTAGTGAGGCCCATTGGCCCTAAAACATCCAAAAACAATCTTAGGTGCACCATGGGGTCCTTGGACCCATCAAAACGGTCGATATGAGGCATTTTGAATCTGTCAGGCAGCGTCACGGCTGCGTCAGTATATCCATGTTCAATGTCAGGGATGGTCTTGACTCCCTGGGATCTCTTGAACAGCTTTTCAAGCTTGCTCAACTTCAGTGCTGTGGGATCTATCTCGAACTCAAAGGGAGAGTCCGGTAGGTTGGTAGGTGTTTTGGATAACTGGGATTAGATTTGGGGTAGGATTGGGGGTGGAGGTGGTCCTGTGGGAATATCCGTATCATTCTGAACATTAGCTGTCTCCCCGAGGGTTGGAACTCTCGGCGGAGGAGGAACTTGCTGCGAAGCAGATGCTCCGTTTTGCTGTTGTAACCTCACGATTAACTCTGTTTGTTCATTCATAACCGTGGCCTGCTGCTTGGCAAACTCTGCCTGTCGAACAGCATCCTGCTGCACCATCTCCTCTAAGTTGGCCATACCGTTCTGCTCTGACTGAATTATGGTATATGTTCCCTTTCTGTGGGAGAGGTAGAATCCCGATCCCTACTGTACACCGGTGAGGTAGACAAAGCCCTCTCGTCGATCACCGAATCGATGCCCTTTGCCCATTGCCTCCGCCTCGTCTAGAATCGGGGTAGAGAGTGGTACACTGGTTGTCCGTCTACTAGATCCTCAGATCGATGGAGTCGACGACCTCTAATCCAGAGTGCTTGGGGAATATCTACTGGGTCAGAAGCAATTGTGCTCGACTACCTAGGAAAAAGATAAATAAAGCGTATAAATAAACAGACAATCGGACAACGTAACAACGTAAAATAAACACAACACACAGCTGGGTATCACAACATCCTGCCAATAAGCTAAACACACTGTTTCTTAATCACTGATCACTGCTTCCAAATTGTTGCCCCCAAGTCTGAATCTGATACCCGCAGATAACTGATTCCCAAAAACACTTATGCCCGCAGGCCTAATTCTCAAACTTGCAAACTGATATGTGTGTTCCTATAGAGATACACTCTAAAAGCACATAACAAATAAATGAGAGCCAAAACACCCCTATGTTGGGGTAGGGTTTCCCTGTCCTATTTTGTCAAGAGCTAGGGTTTCACTACACACGCAGTGGTTTCAAACAACCTATATCAGGTAAGCAACATGTCCTAGTTTGGAATGGTCACTATGGATTCCGAATATGCACTAGGTCGAATGGTCGAAAAGGGTGCCCCGGTAAAACCGGGGTTTGTGTTCTACATCGGCAGAGTTCAATAACCGTCAGCCTTATGGCATGCTTTGACAAAGTCAAGCCCCCGGCAAACCGCTCAGGAATAGCAGAGGGCCAACACGGTGTCCTAGGCGCACCAATGCACATGCAATGCAAAGAAACACATAAGTGAAATCAAAACGAGATATCAGGAGTTCGAGTCAAGCTCTTTAAACTCCCCAGCAGAGTCGCCAGAAACTGTAACAAGTCCGCGGGGGACCTCGATGCTATAGTTCGGACTCAATTTGTCACGGTTCTTAATCTTGAACCGAAGAGTCCAAATCCGGCAAATCGTTTTTGAGAAAAAATAGATTTTTGAAAGAAGTGTCAAACATGGACTGTTTTGCCAGATACAGAGTCGCTACCTAAATATTTTTTATGGGGGAATTTAGGAAACCCTGACTCGGTGCGAAAGGCCAGGTGTCCGTCATCACCAAAGTTGCCTCGATTCGGGAGCTTAGGTACGATTGGGGAAGGTCAGCTATGAGCACCCCCTCTCACCCGATCCGAAGATCGGCCTCTACTAACTGTGATATCCTATTTTGAAAACATTATGTGTTCTTGTTCCGGTTATTAGCCAAGAATTACTATGTTATGCGCACAACAAACAAGTATAGACCAAATTGCCTAAATTGGAACAAAACATTTCATGTTTGCTTTGAAAATGGTTTGCCACTTGCAAGTAGGCTAAAAATGCAGATTTTTGCCACCCTCAAGTGGGCTTAAAACTCGCAGTTTTAATGCATCATTCCAATTTAAGTAATTCAACCTCCATCCATAGGCATTCAAGCAGTTATATCACATAAGCAGCTAGCCTCATGGCAATCATGTTATTATGGCAACACTCACACGCATGCGGTATGCTAAAGCATAAAAGCTTACCTAGTACTCCGAGCCAAAACATAAACTAGTTAGTAATCAGATGCATGATCCTAGTTCATGTTAAGATGGCTAATGCAACACAGCAAAATGCAACTATAATAGGCTCGGCTATCCTAAAGATGGCATGTGAAATGCTGCAACTAACAAGTACTCAACTTGGAATTGAAATACAATGCAGTTAGTATGATACGACGAGCCCGGTGAATGCAAGACAAATGTATGGATGCACGCATGCATAACATAAGGTATGCTAAGTTAAATATGCCCTAATATTAGCCACTGAAAGCAGGTAAGTAAAAGGGAGAAAGAAGTAGGGGTTGGAAGACATACATACACTCACACACACTTATTACACAATTGCCCTCGCTCGGACGGTCCGAATAAATATTACAAAACAAATGAATACTGCTAAATTAATTATTACAGAACTTCTAATTAATTAACAAATTAAATGCAGAATTAAAGTAGCCACAGCCCCCGCCTCAAAATGTTTGGATAATGCATGCTTGACTCGTACTGCCCGGAAGCTCGCTACCATAGCATTGCTGCCTCTGTTTTCACTGCCTAGCTCCTTTGAAGACTGCACAAGTCTCAGGACAGGTTCTATGCACACTGTGGAACACCATCGGCTAGGAGGAATGGCCACCGGCCATGGGAGATTGCCAGCGGCCACTGATAAATCTATTGGCCATTCATTGATGGCTGGTCGGAACTAGAGACGGCCGGCCGGCCAAAACTTCCTGCAGGAGTCGGTTTTGACAGCAACAGAGGGAAAGCAGTGTATGGCATGGAATTTCAAGCAAATGTAAGCATGGCCACACTCCCTATCATGCAAGGGACTCAAGGGAGCATGGCCCTCGACTCTCGGGCCATCAATTACGCGTGATGGCCTAAGAGGCCAAGTTTGCCATTTTATGTAAAGATGCATGCAACAAAGAGGAGATGAATGCCAACACCCTATCATGTTGGGGTCAAGGGGCTTGACGACCGAGAGTTGAGACGTGTTTTGTCACTTGAAGTACAAACATTCCTCACCCCTCAAGTTTGGCTTGACACCCCAAACCAAACAATGCAATGCATATGTACCAACTTGGCTCGAAGATGCAATATGAAGCTAAGTAAGCAAGGCATGCCAAATGCAATGCAATGCAACATGCAATTTAATAAACATGGACGGATACGAGATGAGACTAGCACATGGTAACACATAATGAGTCAAATATGCAATAAACATCTAACAAACATGTAATGGTGGACTTAAACCATAAAGGGCAGACCTCAGCCTTGCCATAAACAGTGGCCAAAGGTATTAAAGTGATGATGTTAACATACCAAGCAAACATGCAAACCAATAGACCTAAGACTAGGGCTTAAAGGCCAACTCTTCAAGGCATGAAAGAGGTGTTAAAGGTAGGCATACAAGCATGGATTAGGGACTGAAATAGCGTATGAAATGACTCCAAAGCATTGAAACAACCTAACTAAAGCATGCTCAAGACTCACATCTTCAAGGCTCACAAGCCCAAATACAAAGAGGCTAAACTAAACATGGCAAATATGGCCAAAACAACACCCAACAGACCTCAAGCATGGTAAGACATGGCTAAGAACCTCACAAAGTTAGGCCAAAATATGAAGACATGATGGGTTACATACATGATGTTTTTCTAGGCCAAATAAGGGAATACAAAACAAGTATATAAAGCACGCAAGGGGGTATGGATCCGACCAAAAACAAAGGAATAATATGACCCAACAACACTCAAAAACCTCTGAAATGAAGCCAAGAACAACTAATCATATATGCTACCCTTATGAGCCAAAAACAAGGACAAAAGAGACAAAGGGAGAAGGGTGTCCCTCCCCTATGCAAGACCTCAAAACCCCTTCTTCACCACTGAAAATCCACTGGATTTTAGTGGTGAGAAGACCAATACACAAGAATAACCGAAGCTTGAAAAGGAAGGCACAACAAGGGCCAAAAGAGACCTAAGAGGGGGAGGTCGACCCCCAACAACAAAACAACCTTAATGAAGAATCTTAAGCATGAAAATACAATACTTTTTTCAGTTATACACGAAGCTTAAATCAGCATGCAAGATAGGCAAAAATCTAATGCAAGATTGGGAAATCTAAAGTAAAGAGTTAACCTTGAAGAACCCTTGATGAACAGCAAGATCAACCACCTCCCTTTGACCAAAAACAGTCCAAAAACTCAAAAACAAACCCCAAAAGCCTCTCAAGGTCGAATTATGGTGTAATGGTGTGTGTATTAGTGCAAAACCAAGGTCAAAACACACTTTTTGGGCTTCCAAACACACACAAAGGATGAGAGAGAGAGAAATATAGAGAGAAAAAGTATATGGCAGATGCATATATGTATGAGCTCTGGTTTTTTGTTCTAACCCTAACAATGTAGAAGAATGAGGCCTTATATAGGCAATACAAAGCTTGAAGCTTCTCCAAGAAGCTAAACAAAGAAGGGTCAAATAGGGCAAAGGGGGGAAGGCTTCTTGAGGAAGCTTTGACAGCTGGGAAGCTTCTTGAGGAAGCTTTGACAAAGGGTCAAGCTTCCTCAAGAAGCTTTGACCAAAAGGGTGCAAAAGGTGCATAACAACCACACTATGCACGGGGAAGAGTGTTGGTGCATTCCAGCTGGCACAGCTGGCATGCACCATGCCTGAAGGGTGCAAAAGGTGCATCCCGGCCAGCAAAAGAGGTCACCGGCCAAACAAAATGCCGGACGGCCACATAAAGTGCTGACCGGCCATTGGTATCAAGAAACCATGGCCGGTGGCAACAATGAATGGCTGGTGAGGCAAAGGGAAGGCCGGTGGGGTGTGGGGATGGCCAACAAGTCATTCCCGCCCCTCAAAGCAAAAGCACAAGAATTGGTGCAAAAACCAAACACACAACAAACGAGTTGAGAGATCCTGAGGCAAGGCGCGCAGCCGAGGCCTCCGGGAACTCAAAACGAACACGAACATAGATGATCATTGAGTATTCAAACGATGTCGTCCAAGTCTTGAGGATGATCAAAAATGGGGTGTCTACACTCACGATTTTAACGTGATTAGAGTATCTCAGGACGCGTGAAACACGATCCTGAGCGGTTTCCGTCCTCTTCTCAAGATTTCAGCGTGATTAGAGTATCTCAAGATGGGTGAAATGCAACCCTCAGCGATTTTTCTCATTTTCTCACAATTTCAACAGGATTAGAGTATCTCAGGATGCGTAAAACGTGACCCTGAGCGGTTTTTATCTCAGGACACGTAAAACGCAACCCTGTGCGATTTTTCTCCTCTTCTTATGGCTTTAGCGTGGTTAGAGTGCACGTTTTTAGTTCATTCCGCGTGAAACCCATTTCAATTTAAGCTTGAAGCTCATTTATATGTTGTTATCTTGTTATTGCTTATTGCATCTGTTTGCATGATCATGAATTTTCAAAACAGTCGGCTTTGTGAAATGTGTGAGTTCAGCTTTCAAAGTATATTTTTCGTGAATATGTTTGCATCCTACCCCTGAACTACACTGGTTTAATTCCTTGCAAAGGGATACGTAGGTAGCTTATAGGCTCAACCATTTATTTGTGTCTTGATTGTTTGCCTAAGTCTTACGGCCTTGTCAAAATAGATTATCTTCAGGCTTTGACATTCACTCATGTCATTTCATGACTCTGAGCTCTGTCAAAGAAAGGCAACAGTAGACACTCCATTTTTTATCGCCTTTAAAACTTCAGCACCACTGATTGATCACTCAATGATAAATTTGTACGCTTGTCAAATGCTTGATTTTCTCAACCGGAAACCTTAGTTTTGAACCTATCAACCTTGTGCCTTGTTTTGGACCAAAATAGTAGTTTTTCAGGCCTGGGCATCCAGGGACCTGCAGACCCACTAATGTGGCCAGTCGCCCATTATTAGTGGCCTGCCGGCCACTTGTGTAAATTTTCAAATCTTTTGCCAGCTGTCTCTACAGATGCATGCACTACACCAACTGCGTCTATATAGATATTTCTGAGGTGGTCTCATATATTTCTATATATAGATGACTCTCTCTCATTTTTTTAGGGTTAGAAAATTTTGGAGAGACAAAGCTTTGGAAAATATTTTTCTCTCTCTTACAACTCACATAACCTTTGCCTAGACACTCTAAATCAAACCTTGAGGGATCTTTGCTGAGGTGCTTAAGCTTTCATTTTAGCACTTGAGAGTGTGAAATTAGTGGTTTGGGAATTCAAGGGATCATTCATCTTCAAGGGGTATACATTGTAGTTCTTTTGTACCATCTTTTTTCTCATATTTTCTTGCTATTTTTGAGTTGTTTATCACTGTATTTTTGGGCTGAACCTTGCGGTTTAAAGCCATTAAAGGTAGGGGGTGGATCACCCTTCTTTGAACCTTGTTTCATAGGTTTTTACGCTTATGTTTCCCACCTTTTTATCAACTTTTTTTTAAAAAATTTTACCACTGGTTTTCAGAGTTTTCTAGAGGCTAAAAATCATGTTTTAAAATCCCAAATATGGAGAGGATAGCCTCCCCTCCTTGTTCTTGTTTATTAGCTTAATTGCTCCACGTTTTTAGCTTACTCTTTTAGCTTTTTTTTTTTAAAAAATTCCAGCACTGTTTTGAGCTAATTTAGGACTATTTTTTATGTGTTAGTTTCATTTATGCTTTGTATTGCATTCTTGTAGTGTAATGGTCTTCATACGCTTTGTGGTTTAGGCCTTAGCCACCAACCTATTTGAGTTGATAGCATTTATTTCTTGTTTTTCATATTTGTGTTCACCTCTAAGCATCTCTGCAATCTGCCTCCTTTCTTGGCCTTTTCTTTTTGTTTTGAGAGTTGTTCCAAAAGGAGTGTTGTTTAAGCTTGAAGGGTGATATTGTACTTAATGGTTTAATCTCTTTGGGGGTTTATTACCAACAGCATGATCTCCCTCTCATGCCTAAAACAACATTTGGTTTGACATTTCTCTCTAATAGTGGACTTAAAGATCATTATTAGACTTAATTGACTAATGAATGGAAGGTAACTAAAATGAAGTAATAAAATTGTGGTTAAAACGAAGCAAGATAATAAAATGGTTTGGGTTCAATCGGAAGTCAATTGAACGTATTGAGTCTTGAGTCGTTTCGTACTTGTTAGTGATGAAAACAGTTTAAGAGTCAATGTGAACCCCTTTCCTTGATCAATCCATGATAGGAAGGAGGTTTTGTTGGTCTTTCCTTACCATTTATTGAAATTGTATGCCTTGGTTCATAAGTCATCACGCAATGAAATTGCGCCGATTGATGGCTTGCGAATCAAGCCTACCCCTCATTTGAGTTGTTTGATGATAAGAAGAGGCAGGGTAGACAAACATCCCCTGAGAATGCTTTGTTTGTGCTCTATTTATTTTCTATTGTAGTAGGAGAAATCCAACATTAGTTGCCAATAAGCCACCTTTACTGGGTAGCAAGGCACTACTGCGCCGCCACTTTTCCAACAAGGCGGTAATCTTTTTCTTGCGAAGCGTAAACTGAGGTGAAAAATCAGTGCAACCTCCTGACTATGCAATAGAAGCATTCTAGTAGCAAAACAGAGAACATTTTTGAGTGGAAATCCACATCCATGCATGAACCATCCCTTGATTCTCGGGATCCGTTAAATAATGTTGTAATAGTAGTATGTTGTACTTAAAGTAGCGGACTTGTAACTAATTAGTTTGTTTAGTTAAAATTGCTAGTTAGTTTTGTGTTGTACTTAATTAATTAGCTAAAGTAATTAGTTAATTTTTGTTGTTGTAATAATTAGCTAGCATAGTTGGTTTATTTCATTTAGGTTGTAATAGATTAGTTAATTCGTAGTAATTAGCTAGGCCATTCATTTGGACCCTCCTGCGCTCGGGCACACTTGGAATAATGTGTATGTCTTCCAACCTTACGTCTTTCTCCTTTTTATTTATTTTCTTATGATGGGTAGTTTAGAACATCATGTTTCTTTTAGCATTTCCCATGTTTGCATCTATTTGCCTTGCATGCATGAGGTTTGGCTCATCATTCTAAGCAAAGCATTGTAGTTTACATACTTCATTGAAAATGTGTTGAAACTGCATGCTATCAAGTTGTTTCAAATGCCATATAAGTAGCCGAGCCTATTAATTACATCTTGTATGTTTTGCATTAGTTAGGACCATGCATTTTTCTAACTAGTTTCTCTTTTGGCTTGCCTCGAGCATTGGGGTAAGCATTTATTGCTTTAGCATATCGCATACGTGTGATTGTTGCCATGTCTAGCATGCTTACCATGAGGCTAAGTGCTTAAGTGCTAAAATTGTCTGAATGCCTGTAGATGAATGTTAATTGATTGAATTGGGATAATTTGAGTAATGTACATATGAGATCACTTTTTCAAGTGGTACATATTCAAACAATTTTCAAAAACATACTTGAAATCAAATGTTCCAATTTTTGCAAATTAGTCTATACTTGTATGCAACACATAGTAAAGTTAGCCTAATAATCGGAACAAGAGCATATAATGTAAATAAGAATCACATCATAATTAATAGAAGCCGATCTTTGATCGGGCAAGCAGAGGTGCTCAATTCATGACCTTCCCCTATCGTACCTAAGTTCCCGAACCGAGACAATCTTGGTGATGACGGACACGTGGCCTTTGGCACGAGTCTCAAGTTTTCTAAATTTCCCAAAAACATTTAGGTGGCGGCTTTATATCTGGCAAAGCAGTCAATTTTTGGCATTTCGATTGAAAGTTGATTTTCCAAAAGAATTGTCAGATTTGGACTCATTTTGTTTATTTATTTCACATTGCACTTGTGAAATCAGATTCAGAGCTACAGGAGTCTGAACTGTAGGGCTAGTCGTATCCGAAAGGAGCACAAAAAGTCGAGCTACAGTCCCCCTCCATTCTCTGTTTCATTGGCATCCCTAAGGTTTGGGAACCAGTCTAAAATAGTCTAAACCGGTCTCCATTCGTGCTGAAGACAACTTCACTCCATTCTCCTCTGGTTCACAACCCCCTCAATTATCTATATCATCAAAGATGCCGGTGGTGATCGTTGTTATCATCACAGTTGGAAACAACTCCACATTGGAGATACAGTAGGTTAGAATTCTCATTTGGCTTAGATTTTAGGGTTTTATGCATGTTTTTCCATTGAAATGAGCATTGTATTTGAAAATTTCAATTTGTTAACCATTCGACACTAGTCTTTTGAACATTAACCTTTTGTCCAGAGTGTTTATGTCGAACACGTTTAATATGTTTGACATTTTAGTGTCGAACATAAGTAAATTGTTCGGAGTAAGTTTGTCAAACATAAACATGTTGTTCGAAATTAGAGTGTCAAACAAAATGGAATTGTCCGGTTCTAAACTTCCGAACAGACCTATCCTTTACTGTTTTCTATTTCATTTTCAGAAATGGATGACCCTTCGCGTATTCCACCCACTGCCTTAGAGAGATGACTTCGTGAATTAACAAATCCTGCTTGTGGCCGAGGTCAGGAATGTGATTGATAATGGTTCAGGAGACGATGATGATGCTATTAATGTTGATCAGGCTGACGAGGAGGTACTCAGTGGTCCATTTCCTGGGGGCCCATTAGATCCATCAATACTAAAGAGCTTCAAGGCACATATTGCAGTAGCTATATGGGAGCAAAAGACAGTATATATTTTTTTCATGTTTCATTTATTTAATTATTTATTGAACCAAATTATTTATGTTAATTATTACTTACGTTGCAGAAGAGGAATCCCTTAAGGTGTTGTAATCATGCGTCCAAGATTCTTGAGTGGCGGTGGTAGTGAAGAACCAACAATACAAGGTTTAGAGACACTGTGCAGCAATCAGACGTATCTTCTTTGGTCCATTGCACATATCGGTTCATCAATAGGATTGTCATATCTACATTTGTTGAGCGACGACAACCAAAGACAAATACTTTCCATTTGATAGTTGCTGAGATGACAATGGCATTGGATGATGTGGGTACCATCTTGGGGATCCCTATCACGGGTAGATCAGTTAGTGCTGCAAGTTTGACAAATCAACAGGCACATGCACTTGTGGTAGCTACCTTGGGAGTTGATGATGATGAAGCTACTGATGAGCTATCATCTACTAGGGAACAATCAGAAGTACTCTGATATGGGTACAATCTTGTTGTTTTGTAATGAACAAGAAGTACTTTACCAATATTTTGTAATGAACAAGTACTCATGGTTTGTATATTTGGCAATGAACAAGAAGTATTAGAGAAATGCTTTTGATACACCGCAGTGAACAAGTGGTACCATGTGCATTAAATGAACTCAAAATGCTAACTTGCAAAAAAATGTATCGGTAACTATTTCAATTACATAACACAACTCAACTCACATACATCATTACTCATCAAGGTTAATACAATCAAGAAGAGGAAGATGATATCGATTTGTATTATATGTGCAGTCCATGATCAACACCTTTGGAAATGAACGGAGCAAATCTAAACTGACAGAGTGTGTCCAAAACAAGTCTGTGACAGTGATCGTGTTGCTATCACATCTATGCCACTCAATGTAATTATGCTTTTCTAATTCACCCAACAACTGTTGCATCTGTGATCTCCTAGCTTTCTCAATGACTTTATTCATATGACGTACATTGTAAATGGTTTTCATAGTGATTACATTCAAAGCATCCTTTTGTTTCAAGATAACCAAAATCTCTTTTGATTTGACCATTCTTTTGGACATATCCACTAATAATGATGTTTCCTCCTTAGATAATCTCCCTACAAATGAATGTCCTTCAAAATGTTTAGCATAGACATGGTTATGCATTCCATATGCTACATCTAACATCCAATCATCATCTGTCATCAACTTATGAGCCCTCAACTCAAACAGACACTCGCATTTCTTTGTGTTATCCCAGGTAGGCAACCCAAGAGAGAGGGTGAATTGGGTTATTAAAAAAATTTACAATATTAAAAAAATAATAAACACAATATTCAGAATTTTAACAAATAAAAAATAGAACAATAATTATCAATATAAAAGTAAGAGAGATGGGGAGAGAAAATCAAATATTGAGATTTATAGTGGTTCGGCACGCTAGATCTACGTCCACTCCCCAACGAACCTCCTTGAGAATTTCTTCACTATCAAAATGAATCAATACACCACCAAGGATTCACCAAGCTTGTGGGTTTTTCATAGGTCTTACTTTTATCTGTTGAGACTCACTCAACAATAAATGCCTCACTCTTACAAAATTCCTTCACAAAATAATAAATATGGATAAAAGGTACTTTAACCCTCTTTTACAATAATTCTCTCATAAAGAGTAGATATGAAAATGTAAGAACAAAGATACTACTTAGATCTCAAAGTGAAATAGCAGAGTGAAAAATATAATCAAAATTTTGAAGCACACATAATTTTTTCTCTTCAAGTTCTTTATTTTTTTTTACACAAAACACTTCTATTTATACACAAAAATACACACGTTGAAGGTAGGACGCTCCTTGCTAACATCATGGATCACATGGGCATGTTTCTTCTTTCTGACTTAGTAATTCGGGTGTGGCGCATAAGACTGTTCTTCTTTATATTCAAAATTTGCATGAAGCATACTGTAAACAATTTCTTTTTCTTTTCTATGTCAGGTGCCAAGCAGTGGCTTACAAAACATTAAAAATATAAGTGATCATTATTGTATATACAACTATTCAACAAATAAATAATGTTTAATTTTTCCTTCAAAACAATGAATAATAAAAAATTGTATAGTAATTACATAGTAATTTTTCTAATAAAATATTTAATTACACAAAAAAAAATTAATTAATTGCACAATAAAATCTCTTTAAATATATTTAAAATAACATTCATAATAGATATGAACATATATATACATCTTTTATAATTTTTGTAGTTGTTAACGAGATTTTAAATACACTTTTTAAAAAATAACCTACCACCCCATGTAAGTATATCAATTTTGTCAAAAGAAAATAACCCATCAAATTTGTCAAAAGATGAATAGTGATCAGCCTAATTTTTCAAAACATGAATAGTAAAATTTTTAAAATATTTTTATCATACAATATATATTTTAAACAGATAATAGTTTGTGTCAAATAATATAAAATATGTATAAAAAAATCATAATTTAACAATTAATATTTTAGACATCATCAAAATTAAATAACATGATTAACAATCTCCCCTTTTTTGATGATGGCAATGCATACATGTATTTGAATCAACAAGAGATTTGATAATTAAAGCACATGCACAACAATTCAGATTCAATGATAAGTAAAGCAACACATACATATCAATTCAAAATCACATGCAATCATCAAAATAAAATATGAAGATGGGAAGGCTTTAGAGAGAATAAAATTTTCAATGACCAAAACAAAAATCAGACAAACACATTTGAGGAAATAATCTAATTTGCCAAAAATATAATAATGGTTCTTATGTCTTTTCGTGATCATTGTAGGGATTTTGTAGTATCTCCTGAAAAATGATGCAGCGGCGCCCAAAATGTTAACAAACAAGAGATTTGAGCAGATATGAATCAAGTATTGGATCGATGGAGTGTATAAAAAGTGACAAAGATAATAGGCAAAGATACGAAATCGTCAAGTGTTGTTAGAGAAAAATTTGTTTTACCTTCTTATGTAATCATGTCATTCCTTACCTTAGACATCAATGGTTCTGACATGCATGAGGTGTTTGTAATTCAGGCAAGTGAAAGGTTATTGATAGTGCATTTGTACACTATTCTTATAAATGAGAGTTCTAGTGTTTTTGGTAATCGAAATGATATCGATACTATTAATAACACTATGGTTCTTAATACATAGGCGATGACCGCGGTTTCCAATATGGCTCAATGACTACAAGAAAGAATATAAGAAAATCAGCAATTGAAAGACGAGGTGAGCTTTTTAAAACAACAACTGGCCAATACGGGTCAGGAGAAGAGAGATCTAGAGAGGAAAAATTCTCCGTTGGAGAATACAGTGCAATATTATGCAACGGTTATAATGCTAAGACTCACAGAAGTCGAAAATAGAGAGAAGCATATAAAGGAGGCTCATGAAAAGTTGTTGAGAGAAGTGAAACGCAAAAAATCTATGAAACCTTCTCAAATCGTACATGTAATCGAGCAATAATTTCTCCTTTTGAAATAAAATTGCAAGTATTTCTCTTTGAAAAAATTGTTTGTCTTTTCAAAAAAAAAAAATTGATACAGATAAGGAGTAAAAAAAATTAGTTAATAACTATATATACTCCCCCTAAAATTATGCATAGAATATACAAACGCCCTCTTAAAATATATTTTTTTTAATTGTTTTAATCTCAAAATATTACATAATATGAGTCTCCTCCTAAATTAATGCACTAAAAATTTCACAAATTGTAAGAAACAAATTAACAAATTATAATACCAAAGGCCATTAAGATCCGGCCATAAACAACTACACCGAGTGCACTAGCATAAAAAGAGAAAATACAAATAAAAACAATTTATTTATACCAAGTCGAAGAAATTGTTATTAAATACAAGAGAGTTTAGAGCACATACAACCATATAAAAAATATCACACATTGCAAAAATAATTTTAACATGTTGATCGGTGATGATGTTGATGATCAGAAAGAATGGAGAAGATCAAGGATGAATGTTTGTAGATCAGTGATGGATCTTGGTGGATCAGTAATGGATCGTGATGGATCGGCATTGATCTTGATGAATCGAAAATGATGTCGAAGATCGGTGATAAAGGTTTTGTGTAAGGCAGTGATGGATCTTGGCAGATCAACGAGGGATTTGGGTGGATGATGGTAGTGATGAAAGTGATGGATGATGATGGTGATAGAGTTGGAGTTGGATGATGAGATGGATTGAGAGCGGGTGAGAAAGAGAGATAGGAAAGCAGAGAGAGATATGGAGAGCGAGAGCAAGAGCAAGACGAGGAATATGAGAGAAAAGAGAGAGAAAGGATTATATTAAAAAAATGTTTTTTTTTAATTTATTTAATTATTTTATTTTTATTTACTTATTTATTTTTGTATATAATTATTATGTAGGAGTATTTAACATACCAAGTTCAGTTCTAATATAGCAAAATTGTTCTTCATTAGGAGGTTTGGTAAATATGTCAACTAATTGACAATTTGTGGGCACAAATTTGAGTTCAATGTCACATTTGAGTACATGATCTCTTACAAAATGATGGCTTATTTCAATGTGTTTAGTGCATCAGTGCTGAATAAGATTTTTTTGAAAGGTTAGTGGCACTTGTGTTGTCATATTTTATAGGAATATGATCATAGTAAAGTCCAAAATCTTGAAGTTGTTGTTTCATCCAAAGCAATTGTGCACAACACCCAGCGGCGGCATTGTATTCTGCTTCAGCAGTTGACAAAGCCACTGAGTTTTGTTTTTTACAAAACCAAGAAGTGAGAGAGTGTACAAGAAAATGACAAGTGTCATTAGTGCTTTTTCAGTCAAGTTTATATACCACAAAGTCGGCATCCAAGTAACCAAAAAGTTCAAGGGTACTTCCCTTAGGATACCATAATCCCAAATTTAGAGTGCTAACAAGATATCTAAAAATACACTTCACTAAGGTGATGTGTGACTCTTTTGGTGAGGATTGAAAACGTGCACACATACAAACACTAAACATTATATCGGGTCTACTTGCAGTAAGATAGAGTAAGGAACCAATCATACCTCGATATTTCTTTTCATCGATAGGTTTACCTTACTCATCTTTGTTGATTTTTATTGATGTGCTCATTGGAGTTGCTACAGGCTTTAATGATCCATTTCAAACCTTTTGAGTAGATCCTTGATATGTTTCGTTTGATTTAAATGGATCTCATAATTTGTTTGTTTAATTTATAGACCAAGGAAGTAATTTAACTCCCCTATCATACTCATTTCAAATTCACCCTGCATATCTTTAGCAAACTCTTTGCACAAATTTTTATTAGTAACACTGAAAATAATATTATCAACATAAATTTGAACAATTAGCATATCCTCCTTTTTTGTTTTTATAAAAAGAATTGTATCTATTTTTCCTCAAGAAAAATCTTTGTCAAGTAGAAAATTACTCAATCTTTCATACCATGCTCTAGAAGCTTGTTGTAAACCATATAGAGCTTTTGAGAGTTTGAAAACATGATCCGGGTATTTATGATTTTCAAAACCGGGAGGTTGCTCATCATAAAATTCCTCCAGAATAAACCCATTTAAAAAAAACACTTTTAACATCCATTTGATATAATTTAAAATTTTTAAAACATGCAAAAGTAAGTAACATTCTAATACTTTCAAGTCTAGCAACCGGTGCAAAAGTTTCATCAAAATCAATGCCCTCTTCTTGATTATAATCTTGTGCTACCAATCTAGCTTTATTTCTAGTAACAACTCCGGATTCATCCATTTTATTTCGAAAACCCCATTTTGTACCAATTACGGGATGATCCTTAGATCAAGGGGTCAAAAACCAAACTTCATTTCTTTCAAATTGATTTAATTCTTCTTGTATTGCTAAAATCCAATTTTCATCATTCTTAGCGTCTAAAAATGATTTTGGTTCAATTTGTGAAACAAATGCTAAATTACTACAAACATTTCTAATAGAGGAATGAGTTTTTATACCTTCCGCTGCATCTCCTATGATAAGGTCTTTAGGATGGCCATAAGTATACTTCCATTCCTTTAGTAAATTTGATTCATTTTCTGGATGAGCATATTTGTTTTGAAGATTTTTCATTGTGATTTCTTCTTTTTTGTTCAGGAGATGGATTTTCTTCATTTTTTATGTAAATACTCTCCATTCTTGAATTTGTTTCCGTAGTATCGTCACTTACAAGATTCTTAGAAACAACGTTGTTAGATTCATCAAAGGCAGCGTGTATAGATTCTTCAACAAGTAAAGTTCTTTTATTGAATACTTTATGAGCTTTACTAGAATTCGAATAACCAAGAAATACAGCTTCATTCGATTTAGCATCAAATTTTTCTAAGTTATCTTTATTCTTATTTGATACAAAGCATATACAAGTGGCTAATATTAGGTTTACTAGTTTTCCAAAGTTCATAAGGGGTCTTTTTAAGAATAGGTCTAATTATGGCACGGTTTACAACATAACATGCATTGTAAACAGCATCAACCCAAAAATATCTAGGTAAATTATTCTCATAAAACATAGTACGGGCCATTTCTTCAAGAGTTCTATTTTTTCTTTCAACCACACCATTTTGTTGAGGAGTTCTAGGGGTTGAGAAATTATGATCTATTCCTAAGTTATCACAAAACATAATAAAATTATCATCTTCAAATGCTCTACCATAATCACTTCTAATACTACAAACATTAAGATTTTTTTCATTTTGAATTCTTTTACATAGTTTTGAGCAATTATAAAAAAAACTTCATTTTTGTATGCTAAAAATAATACCCATGTATATCTAGTATAATCGTCAACACAAACAAGAGCATACAATTTTCCTCCTAAACTTAATGTTCTTATCACGACCCCAT
Source organism: Camellia lanceoleosa (assembly GCA_025200525.1). Lineage (NCBI taxonomy): Eukaryota > Viridiplantae > Streptophyta > Magnoliopsida > Ericales > Theaceae > Camellia > Camellia lanceoleosa. The sequence continues at coordinate 86,780,861 of CM045760.1, read as the reverse complement.
TCCACCTCTAGTAGAATGATGCCATGATGGTGTAGACACTCCATGTTTGACCGACCTTAAGACTCAGACGTCACCGATTGAGCACTCGGTAATGATGCATATTGTGCTCGTTCTGAGGTTGCGGAGTCTCGGCTGAGAGCCTTGCCTCCGGACTTCGGGACTCTTTCGTGCTTTGTCTCGGTTTGCGAACCAGGTCTTGTTTTCTCTGTTTTCTCTTCCCAAAGGGAGGGAGAGGTCCCATAGACCATCTCTCAATGGCCGTAGGCTACGTTTCGTGGTTGTAAGCCATTGTTCCCGTTTGGAGACCAATTTTCGATTTTCGGAGCCGTCGGCCGTGCGCCTCGGTTCGGGACCGCTTAACTTTCTCTGTTTGCTCCAGTTGTTGGCACACACCTTGTTCCCTCTCCCTAAATGGACACTGTGGCCCGGGAGACCACCTTTGTGGTCACACGCCACCTCCGATGCCTAACGGCCTGTTTTTGGGGCACCCAGCTGCGCGTTTTGGCCCCCGAACCTTCGTTTTGCATCGGTGTGGGTTCATTTTTGGCATGGACCCTAGTTTCATTGTTAGGAAGGTGGTATTAGGATAGGAGACCACCTTTTCTTCTTGGAGACCACCTTTCTCTTCGTCGCCCGATGTTCTTGTTAGAGAGCTAGTCTCCCTCACTTTTGGGCCACAATTTTTGGTCTCCCATACCACCACTGAGTTGCATTCACCTGGGAGACTACCAATCTTGGTAGGCCGACCACCTTTTTTGCTTGACCCTTTTGACCCCTTGGTCTCCCTCACTTTTGAGCCATAATTTCTGATCTCTCATACCACCACTGAGCTGCATTCACCTAGGAGACCACCAATATGGGTAGGCCGACCACCTTTTCAGCTTGAACCTTTTGACCCCTGGTCTGCCGACCAGGAGGAGTGGTCGGCCGACCACCTGAACCTGGTCGGCCAGCTTCCTACTTTTTGTCTCACTGAGTGTTAGCCAGCTGTGCTAGCTGGAAGCCTCAGAAGTGATCCTCCATGCACATGTATGGAGGATCTTTGAGCTTGGTTTTAAGCTTCCAAGAGAAGCTTTAGCCCCTCTCCTCTATAAAGGAAGGGGTCATCTTCCATTGCAAGGGTTCAGAACTTCTTGGAAGGCAAAACATATACACCTTTCTATATCTCTCTCTTTTGTGCCCAAAAACTCCTAGTTCTTGGCCCCATTGCACTACACCTCCAAGCACAACACCTCCATGGTCAACCTAAGGACCTATGAGCTCATTTTCAGAGGTTGAAGAGTTCCTATTTTGGTCCAGAAGCTGCTGGCCTTCTTCGCTACAAGGGTAAGTCTCTATTTCCCTCTTTGTAGCCTTATTTTGCTTCATAGTTTAGCTCTATTTGCAAGCATATTTAGGCTTTGTCATAAACTGAAAAAAGTCTTGTTTTGAGCTTCTAAACATGTTTGTTTAAGGCCAGAAACTATAGACGTCCTCGAACGTCCCGGGAGAGAATCCCGTTTTGTTCATTGGGCTCATTACAATTCGGACTCAATGTCACGGTCCTGTAGCTAATCTCGCAGAGTGCAATGCATGACCAATGAATCATCAAAGAGTCCAAATCTGGCAAATCGTTTTTGAAAACAGCATTTTTGAAAGAAGTGCTAAACATGGACTGCTTTGCCAGATACAGAGTCGCCACCTAAATATTTTATTCTGGGGAGAATTTAGGAAACCCTGACTCGTTGCCTAAGGCCACGTGTCCGTCATCACCAAAGTTGCCTTGGCTCGGGAACTTGGGTACGATTGGGGAAGGTCACTTCATGAGCACCCCCACTCGCCCGATCAAATATCGGCCTCTACTAACCATGATATCTGGTTTTGAAAACATTATATGCTCTTATTCCGGTTTATTAGCCTAGAATTACTAAGTGATGCGCACAGCATACAAGTATAGACTGGATCATCTGAGTTAGAATGAAACATTTCATGTTTGTTTTTGAAAGCGTTTTGCTACTCGCAAGTCGACTAAAATGTGGATTTGCCACCCTCAGGTGGGCTTAGAAAACATGGTGATTTGCCACTCTCAAGTGGGCTTAAAACTCACAGTCAATGAATTGTTCCAATTCAAATAACTCAACCTTCACCCACAAGTATTCAGGCAGTTATATCATATAAACACATAGCCTCATGGTAAGCATGATATCATGGCAGTCACTCACACACATGCAAGGATGCTAAAGCATAAGCACTTACCAAGTACTCCGAGCCAAAGAAAGAAGCTAATTAGAAATCATGCATGAATCCTAACTATGCTGAAATGCCTAATGCAACACATGCAAAAATGCAACTAAGACAGGCTCGGCTATTCTAAAATGGCATATGAAATGCAACAATCGATACATGTATTCAACTTGGAATTGAAATACAATGCAATTAGCATGATGCACCGAGCCCGATGCATGCAAGACAGATGAGTGGATGCAAACATGCGAGCATAAGTATGCTAATTGAAACATGCCCTAAACTAACCATCATAAGCTGGTAAATAAAAGGGGGAAAGACGTGGGGCTGGAAGACATACATCACACACACGCACACTTATTACACAATTGCCCTCGCTCAGAGGGTCCGAAAGAATATTACACAACCAAAATAAATAACGAATTATTACACAATACTAATTACTTAACAAATGAATTAGGTAAGCAAAGTAAACTAGCATGCCATGCTACGCGCAATGGACTGCCTCAGCTCTATTCCGAATGATGAAGGATGCATGCATACTCGGGTTGCCTTGTCGGGAAATTCCATCGCGACGCCTCGCCTCGCCTTTGTTTGCAATTGATCTCAGAAACTTGCACAAAGCTTCAGAAGGCTGAAACTCCACCTTAGGAAGGCCATCGACCAGTTATTAGCATAGGAGACCACCTGCCGACCACCTTTTGTGGTGGAGACCAAAGAGGGTGGTCGGCCTGTCAGAAAATTTGGTCGGTCGACCAGTTTCCACCTCTGGTTTCTAGTTTTTTTGCAACAAAGGCAAGAGAGAGAAAAGGCAATGTATTTTCAACAAATGTGCGCATGACCACTCTCCCTGTCCTTGTACAAGCTCAAGGGAGTGTAGTCATCGATCCTCGTGCCACCAATCGCGCATCTCGATGCATGATGGCCGAGAAGTCGAATTGCACGACTCGATGTGAAATGAATGCACATATCAGCAAGTAAAGACAACAACTCTATCATGGACAGTCAAGAGTGTCGGCGACCGAGAATCGAGGCACGTTTCGCCACTTGGAGTACGAAACGTCCCTCGTTTCCTGTGTTCGGACTAAACTCCACTCCAAACACAAAGCAATGAGATGGCATACACAATGCGACTAACATGCAACCTAGCATACGCAATGTTACGGGCTAAAATGGCATACACAGTGCACGTGACATAACATGGCATACACAATGCACTTACAAAGACTATCATGCGCACATGAACTAAATGGCATATACAAATGCAAGATGGACTTACACCAATATGAGTGGACCTCAGCCACACTCACATCAGTGGCCATATGATGGAAATGAGACAACCGAAATACATGCAAACACGCACGGATGCAAAGGACCGATCCTAAGGCACAACATGCAACTCTAACTAAGCATGGCAAAGGATGAAGTATGGCATGCAAACACACATTTTCCAGCTCTGAAACATAATGTACAATGGTCTCGAATCATGCAAATATGTCACACAATGCACGCAAGATGGCTCGAATACCGAAACTAGTGAAGCAGGTTACAATAGAGGTACACAAAGCAATGTTTAAATGGAAAAACTAGCCCCAAACAGACTCTAGGAAGTTCTGAAATAGTGGGAAAATGGCCCAAAATGATGACTCAACATGCAAAGAAACGAAGCTCATGCAATGGTCCAAAAACGAGGCATTTATGCACAACTCTCAAACACGTTTAGAGAGTGGAAATCATGGGAATATGGCATTCATATAAGCTTTGAAATATGATGTATAATGACCCCAAATCATGAAAACACCTCAGTATATGCATGCAATAGACCTCAAATCTCAAAGCTAGACATGGATATTGAACTACAAGCATGCAAAACAAGCAGCATTCGACTATGAGACCCAAAAGCAGAGTTAAGGTAGTTCAAAACATGTACAAAATCAGTTTAAGGCATGGCCAAAAAGTGCTAACATGAAGGGCCAAAACAACATGTAACATAGGCTAGTAAGCATGGTTTACACCACATGTATATGAAGCACATGAGGGGCCACCAAATCAGCCAAAAACAAAAACATGGCATGCCAAAATATGACCAAAAACCTACTGAAACTCAGTGAACACATGTTAGAATGAAGTGTTCCTTTGAAAGGCCAATGAGAGGGTTGTTCTACACATGTATGATGGACACACAAAATGGAAAAACTACCTCTGGACAGGGGTTATGAGAGCCCTAAAACTCATTGAAAAGGGCCTGAAATGAGGCTAGAAAGCATGCAAATGAAGGCTCCTTTAAAAGGCCACGAAGAGGATTACTCTACACATGCAAGATAGACACCTAACCTGGCAAAAAAAACTCTGGACAGAGTTCATGCAGGTCATAAAACTCACAAATAATGGCCTGAAATATGCTCAAGAAGTGTGAAAATATGGACTCCTTTGTAAGGCCAATAATGCTAGAAAACAAGACAAGGGGTGAGAGGGTCACCCCTCTCTAATTTTGATGCTCAAAAACACATAATAACCACTGAAAATCCACTGGATTTCAGTGGTCAAAAGGGCCAACAAAGCTCAACACAAAGGCCCTAATGCATGGCTCAAAACAAAGAGAAATGAAGCATGCAAGGGGGTAGATGACCCCCAACAGAAAAGAGGTCTTAAACAAACATGTTAAGAAACTTAAAACAAGACTTTTTTCAGTTTATGACAAAGCCCAAATATGCTTCCAAACTAGGCTAAGATATGAAGCAAAACAATGCTAAAAATGGGGAAAATGAGAGTTACCCTTGTAGTCAAAAGAGCCAGCAGCTTCTGGACCAAAATAATAAGCCTTCAACCTTTGAAAACCAGCTCCAAGGTGCTTAGAGTGATGGTGGAGGTGTTAGGATAGGAGGTGTAGTGCAATGGTGCAAGAACAATGGAGCTTTGGACACCAAAAGAGAATGATATAGAGAGAGAGAGAGGTGTATGCCTTAGCCAAAATTTCTCAACCCTTGCAAGTGGAGAGGAGGGTCTCTCTTATAGAAGAAGAGGTCCAAGGCTTCTCTTAGAAGCTTGGAGCAAAGGGGCCAAGCTTCTTAAGAAAGCTAAACCAAAAGGGTCAAGCTTCTTGAGGAAGCTAGACCAAAGGGATCAAGCTTCCTTAAGAAGCTCAACAAAAGGTCAAGCTTCTCTCAGAAGCTAAGCAAAAGGGACCAAGCTTCTTAAGGAAGCCAAAACAAGAGGGTCAATCCTCGGAGGATGGGGCAAATGTCTCCCAGCTGGCACAGCTGGATAGCACTCAAAGAGACAAAAAAGCAAAAGGTTGGCCGACCAGTTCAAGTGGTCGCCCGACCAGTTCAAGTGGTCGGCCGACCAGGGATCAAAAGGTTCAAGCTGAAAAGGTGGTCAGCCTACCCATATTGGTGGTCTCCCAGGTGAATGCAACTCAATGGTGGTATGGGAGACTAGAAATTGTGGCTCAAAAGTGAGGGAGACCACTTACCTGACAAGAAAAACCGGCCGACCGGGGAAAGGTGGTCTCCAACAAAAAAAGGTGGTCTCCCACCCTACTACCACCTTCCTAACAATGAAACTAGGGTCCATGCCAAAAATGAACCTACGCCAATGCAAAACGAGAGTTCGGGGGTCAAAACGCGCGGTCGGAGGCCCCTAAAACTGACTATTAAGCACCGGAGGTGGCGTGCGACCACAAAGGTGGTCTCCCAGGCCACAGTGTCCCTCTAAGGAAAGGAAACAAGGTGTGTGCCAAAAATCGGAGCAAACAGAGGTAGTTAAGCGGTCCCGAATCAAGGCACATGGCCGACAGCTCCAAAAACCGGAAACTGGTCTCCAAACGGGAAAAATGGCCTACGACCACGAAATGTAGCCTACGGCCACTGAGAGATGGTCTACGAGACCTCTCCCTCCCTTCAGGAAGAGAAAATAGAGAAAACAGGACCTGGTTCGCAAACCGAGGCAAAGCACAAAAGAGTCCAGAAGTTTGGAGGCAAGGCTCTCAGCCGAGACTCTGTGACCTCAGAACGAGCACAATATGCATCATCACCGAGCGCTCAATCGGCAACGTTTGAGTCTTAAGGTCGGTCAAAAATGGGGTGTCTACAGTTGCCCCTCTTTGACAGAACTCGGAAGCCGTAATTGACGGGAGTGAATGTCAAAGCCCAGAGACGACCCATTTTTGACGAGGCCGAAAACTTAGACAAACAGGCAAGATAATCAAAGAGATGTGCCCGCAGGCAGGGGCAAAATGCAACTGACAATGCAAAAAGCCGAACATAACTTATGATCATACAAAGAAAGCTGTAATGAAGCATATCATGCAGCAGTTTTAAGAAAGCGTATACAAATCTAACTACATTACATGCAGAAAGGATGTAAGAGAATTATCCAATTCTCGCTACGTCTCACGCGGAGTACATATAATACCTATCTGGTTCGTCTGGTCGCGCCAGCTTCAAATGAACCGTACATACAATATCGTTCCTGTAAAAGAAAGAAATTCAACAGGTACAATATCATTAGAAACATGCATAGCAATGCAAGTAAAAAGTGCGTGACCACGCAAGCGGAGGGATGCATGACAATGCAACCTAAGTGTGACACATAACAATGCGAAAGGGATGCCAAACAATGCAATACACTAACAAGTGCAGATGAGGTGCGCAAGATAGCGCGAATGATGCAGTGCACAAAATAGTGCAATGCGCAAGATAGCACAATTCACAAAATAGCGCGAATGATATGCAATGCACAAGACAGCGTGATGCGCAAAATAGTGCGAATGATATGCAATATTAGAAAACAATGTAATAATATACAATGTAACGAAACAATGCAAATGATATGCAATGTATGTGAGATGATCAAATCACAAGCAATACAAAACCACACTAATATCATAAAGGGATGGAGATGCAAAATCAAACTACTTTTAACACAGAAAAGGCAGTGGGGACGAGCCGAACGACGCCTAACACAAGCTAAGTGCCTACATCCTAGTACTGGCCACAACTCAGCATGGATGCTTACACATAACAGAATCGTGTTTCAACATGGAAGGAGTGCGAGCACATGCAAAACTATGTGTTTCGCAGAGAGACCACAAATTACAAGTAATTTGGTGGCATGATATAAGTGGGGAATGATCTGTTGAGGAAAGATCATGATCCTAAATGCTGAATGTAACAAACTAAAATACGATGAAATGGATGCAATGGATGAATTGAATAAAGCGCGCAGCCAAACCACATTTTGCCTAGAAAAGGCATGGACACAAACAAACCACATCTAACATAGAAATGGTGTTGTTGCCCTCAAACCACAATTCCCTTAGTGGAATAGGCGCGTACACATAATCACGTAACCATGCTCTAATGCGAAAAGTATGGGCACACGCCAGACTAAGCTTAACGTGGAAAGACGCAAGCGATACAATGGATGTGCAGTGAATGCATGTGATAAATGCTATGTATAATGCAATGGACATACTAGATGATGTAGTAGCTAGGAAGTGAAGGTACCTTACAGGGGCAATTGGCAATGACCTACCTCAACAATGTCCTACCTCATGCTGATGTGGGAATCTTTCCCTTCTTCTTGGCTGAACCGCAGGTACTACTTTCCTCCCTGACTATGGTCGCAGCTTTCCCTATTCTCCAACAGGGTGACAGACTAGGTTGGTTCAGTATCTAGAATTGAGGCGCATACACATGCTATCTCAATCTATGGGGCTACCATATAGATTTCAAGCCGAGGATATACCCCTGCGTATTTAAACCAGACTTTAGTCTCGGAAATCCCGAACCTTTGCGTTCTAGGCATGAGCCATTCGAACTCTAGTTTCCATCGTGTCAGTTGGCCTTCTAGGAACTCACCGCAAACACAGGCAGGTGGCTATACCAAACCACCGGAAGTCATTCGGTCATGACAAACACCAAAGGAATTACACCTTTAGAGGATTTAAGGTCTCCTAGACCAGAGAGTGCACAAGACAATGCAATGCAGAGGGAATGCACAAAACAATGCTATATAGGTGCACAAGACAGTGCGATGCAGGGTGGACGCACAAGATAGTGCGATGTAAGTGTGTGCACAAGACAGTGCTAAGACAAAGGATGCGCAAGACAGCGTGAGCAATGCAATGCACTAACAGGTGCAAGTAAGATGAGCAAGAAAGCGCAAACAATGCAATGCACTATGCAAGACTTGGCACACAGCTTATGTCATAGCATTCCATTCATTTGGCACACAGCTCACAACACAACACTTTGTTTGTTTGGCACGCAACTCACAACACAATATTCTTTTCATTCGGCACGCAGCTCAAAACATAGCACTCTGTTTATCTGGGCACACAGCTCATTTAGGGCATGCAGCTTATTTGGGGCACTCAGCACATTTGAGCACACAGCTCATTTTGGGCACACAGCTCATTCTTGGGGCATGCAACTCACTTTTCGAGCACACAGCTCATTCTTCGAGCACGCAGCTCACTTTTCGGGCACAGCTCATTTTTTGGGCACGCAACTCACTTTTCGGGTACACAACTCATTCTTCGAGCACGCAGCTCACTTTTCGGGCACACAGCTCATTCTTGGGGCACACAGCTCACTTTTCGGGCACACAGCTTGTTCTGAACACTCATTCTATAACACAGCATTCTGTTTGCATTTTGATCACAGCTCAAGCACTTGACTTTCTGAACACGCAGCTCATTCTTTTGGTTGTGAACACGCAGCCCACATTTTTGAAATCTGAACACGCAGCTCAAACTTTTTGTCGTGAACACGCAGCCCACATTTCTGAAATCTGAACACACAGCTCAAACTTTTTGTCGTGAACACACAGCTCAAACTTTTTGTCGTGAACACGCAGTCCAAACTCTTGATGGTGGACACACAACCCACAGTTTTGATGGTGAACACACATCCCACAGTTTTTTGAAAGTCGAACACACAGCCCAAACTTTTTGTAATCTGAACACACATCTCACAATTTTTGAAAGTCGAACACGCAGCCCAAACTCTTGATGGTGAACACACAGCCCACAGTTTTTGAAAGTTGAACACGCAGCCCAAACTCTTGATGGTGAACACACAGCCCACAGTTTTTTAAAAGTTGTACACACAGCCCAAACTTTTGATAGTGAACACACAGCCCACAGTTTTTTGAAAGTTGAACACGCAACCTAAACTTTTTGTAATTTGAACACATAGCTCACAGTTTTTGAAAGTTGAACATACAGCCCAAACTTTTGATGGTGAACACACAGCCCACAGTTTTTTTGAAAGTTGAACACGCAGCCCAAACTCTTGATGGTGAACACACAGCCCATAATTTTTTGAAAATTGAACACGCAGCCCGAACTTTTGATAATTTGAACACACAGCTCACAGTTTTTGAAAGTTGAACACACAGCCTAAACTTTTGATGGTTAACACACAGCCCACAGTTTTTTCAAAATTGAACACGCAGCCCAAACTTTTTGTAATTTGAACACACAGCTCACATTTTTTGAAAGTTGAACACACAGCCCAAACTTTTGATGTGAACACACAGCCCACAGTTTTTGAAAATTGAACACGCAGCCCAAACTCTTGAGGTGAACACACAGCCTACAGTTTTTGAAAGTTGAACATGCAGCCCAAACTTTTGAGGTGAACACACAGCCCACTGTTTTATTTGCACGCAGCGCATATTGAACACACAGTTCTTACATTTCATTTTTGAACTCACAGCTCATTCATTTCATTTGCACGCAGCTCATGCATTTAATTCTGAACATGCATCTCATACATTTTCATTTGCACGCAGCTCATTCTTAATTCTGAACACCCAGCTCATAAATTTTCGTTTATGAACACACAGCTCATTCACTTCATGTTGAACACGCAGCTCACATATTTCAATTCTGAACACGCAGCTCATATATTTTCATTTGCACGCAGCTCATATCTTAATTCTGAACACGCAGCTCATAATTTTTCATTTTCGAACACACAGCTCATTCTTTTCATTTTGAACACGCAGCTCATGAGCTCATGACACGACACTGCTCGATCTGAATACATAGCTCATAGCACAGTATTCTTTTAATTTTGAACACACAGCTCATTCTGAACATACATGATGCAATGACAGAACTTGCAGAAGTTGAAACAAACTAAGATGCCTGACATTTTTCCTTTTTTCTTTTGCTTTGAAGTCTGGAACCTATATAGCTTCAGATAGGTTCTGGTTTTACTATTCCCACATGACTCGGGTTGAACCCTGCGGTTTTTGAAAGAACAAAATCTTGTTTTGCACAAATGTGGAGAACGGCACGGCACTCTGAGGACAAAATAATTTTTTGAAATTGAGAGTGAGAATAAGTTCTCGACTGGGTATTGAGCCTACGACTGAACACAGCACACCACAACTCAACAACAAAGAGAAAGACAAGGTAAGACAACCTAAACACATCTACAGACACCCGAAACGACTCAAAACAAGAATTGAGACAAACAAAACGACTGACACGACACACAGACGTGTTCCAATGGCAAGAGACCTCTTAGTGCACAATGAGCCAGTTTCTCTGGGTATTATTCTCTACCCTTTCTTATTTGTGATTCTCACATCACTCGGCCCTCAAGCTCGGTTTTTCTCTCAAAACCCTTTCCTCGCTTTTCCTCTCAGCGCACATCTCTCTATTCTTTAATCTCTCATTTTTTATCCCTCCCCTGGGTGGTTGATGGATAAACAAGAAGTTGTGGGTTCATGCCCCAACACTTTTAGCTTGTAGCTATTTCTTCTAGTGGCATTTAGCCGATGCCCCAGATGAGAGAGTGAAATGTCTCAACCCATCCCAATTTGTGCTTCGCACTTGGCTTGGTACCTCGTTACTTGGAGGATGAAAGAGCTTTCTGCCCTTTGCTTTTAGTTTCTATTGTGTCCTTTTCTGGCAGATACGGTGCCCTTCCTAGTAAGTATGTTGACAATGGGGAAAAAACAGAACACCTGACTTAAACTGTGCCCCTAGTTCATTATTTTGACCATTTTTTGTTTTTGACGTTCTGCCAAAACAATTTTGACCAACATGAAAGTTAGATTAACATGCTTGTTCAACTTTTGATTTGAAATCATGCAAGTCAAGCTATGAGCACTAAAAATTTTCCTTTTTTGGGTCCAAGAAATGGTCCAGTTTTGGAAAAATGGAATAATTTTCGAGAGAATTAATCAACTTCATTAAAAATTCTCAAAACTATTTTTAAAAATGGCCACTGCTCAACGAGCGCAGAATTTACTCTTGAGATGCACAACCTCAGATCCAAAATAATGAAAAATTGCCCCTTGTCTGAACGGTACTGCATGGCAACAGAAAGTTGCCCCTTGTTTGAATGGCACCGTAGCACGCTGTATGGCAATGGAAAGTTGCCCCTTGTTTGAATGGCACTGCAGCGCATTGTAATCAGTCTTTAAAGTGACAATCACAACCGAACTCTCGGGTACAAAGAAGACAAAGATGACCAAAACCATCACATGGACACGATCGAATTTGAAGTGTTTTACAGCTGGACTTCAGAATGAAGTTGCCTACATATCCCAAAGATGGGAATCAAGCCTTACGTAGTTCGGGGGGTTAGGTACACTCGGGTATTAACCTCTCCTTTTACGCTCTAACTTTTGCCAAGGCCGCCCTTTCTGGGTTTTCAACCTTGCAAGCTTTGTTCTTCTTTTCTTTTCATTTCTTTTCTTCTTTTTCATCTTTTCTTTTCATTTTCTTCATTTTTCTTCTTTTTCTTTTTTCTTCTTTCTTTTTTTTTGCATTTTTTTTTTCTCTTTTTTTTTTTTTTTTGCATTCTTTTCTTTGCTCTAACTTTTGCCTGGGTTGCCCTTCCAAGTTTTCGGCCCAGCGAGCCTCTCAAGGGTAAAAGTGTAGCTTTGTCCATGTCAAATGGTTTTGAAATCTCGAAGTCATCTGAATCCAGGAGAATGGCTACTGTTCGCTGATGATGTAAGGGTCTATCCAATGGGGGTGAAATTGCCCCTAGTGTTGTGGATAGGAACTCAATTATTTTCCAGCAATACTTTCTTCTTTCCTCCTTTCTGGGATTTGGCATTCTTGCCGATCTTCACTAATTTGCGGAGTGATCCATTTTGGGCTTTTCGAGCGCATCTGACATTTTTGCCCCTAGTTCGAGGGGTGCTTCTGATCTAGCTTTGCAAGCTTCTTTTGATGACATCTAATCTTTTTAGTCTGATTTCCCTGCCCCTAGTTTGAGGGCTGCTTCGAATCTAGCCACACAGGCCTCACGTTGTGGTTGACCGTTGAACATTCTGAATCCCAATTCAAGGTTTGAAAGTGAGGGGTCGAGTCTCGAGGCTGAGAGTGATCCTAGGCTGCACAATCTCAAGACCGATTCCACACAGGTCTTCGCAGGACCGCGCAAAACATTTTTTGAAATCTTTTAAGAAAGTGACTAATCGCTCGTGTCGAAGACAATGCGGAACCAATCCGGATCAAGCCAGGATCCTTCTTAGTACTCATAATAATGAACATGATTTCAATCATTAAGGGCTTAGCATGCCTCTCTTTCTCTCAATTGATCAAAAAAATTTTGCAAATCCCGAGGAATTCCTTCCTCTTTATTTTCACCGCAGTGTTCAAAAAGTTTTGAAAAACTTAAGTCAATGCAATGATTTAAAAAGCACAGAAGAGCAGGTGAAAAGCACTACTGTTTCATTCTAAAACTTGCTGGCATAACAGGCTCAAAGCGAGAACAAGCACAAAAGTATGAAAACCACAACTGTTTCAATTAGATCTTTTGGTGTAACTAGCTCCCCAACAGAAACAGACTCGAAAGAAAGCCAAAATATAAACACAAAATAAAATAGTGATATCCGAGGTAACACCCCTGAAATCACCGAACTTCTGTACAACAAGACTGACTCGACACAACAAGACAGACCCAACCGACTTAGTACAAAAAGACTGCCTATATACAAGATAACAAAACTGACTAAATACCCAAGTCAGAAAGTGAAAAACTAGCATTTGCAAATGCTCAAAAGTGCGTGCCATACGCCACATCCGAAATACACTGAGCGCCGCCCGTAGGTGGACCAACTCCTAATCACATACATGTAGTATCCTCGAAATCTAACAACTTAGCAGTGACAAACTTGGATGAGATAGGTGGGAGGATGACCTCATTGTCGATCAAATCCTGTACTTCATAACGAAGACGGAAATAGTTGTCGGTGCTATGACCGGTTTGCTGGTGGTACACACAGTACAAGGTGGCATCATGTTTTGCTGGAAGGGGATTGGGGAGGGGGCGAGGCTCAAGAGGTTTGAGGTGGCCTTTCTAAACAAGGATCTGAAGGGCCTTAGAGAAAGGCATATAAAGGGCATGGAATACCCTGCGACCTCGGGGTAGATACTTCGAGGTTTGCTAGCTTTTGCCGGACGCACTAGCAAAAGGATCGGCAGGTGTTGCCTTGGCTATCTGATCTCTTCCAGGTGCAGGGTTAGGATTGGCAGGAACAATTCCAGTGCGACGGTCCCTATCCCGATTTTCCCTCTAGCTTGAACTACTCTCGGTCGGAGTGGGGAAGATGTCATCCACAGTCTTAGCCAAAACCGCGAGTACTTGCTGCTTATTCAACCCTCCGGCTTTCAGAGCCTCAACAGCCTGCTGGAGTTATTCATAGAGATTAGTGTCCACCTTCATCTTGTTCTTTCCACTAGCCTTAGCTTGGTGAAAGGTTTGGGTTGCTACTTCAGTACGAAGCCCCGTTGTCACTGACATATCATTGCCAGAGCTTAAGACAGCTTCAAGTTGGCTGAGCTCAATTACAATTCACCCCAATAGCGGGGGCTCTTGCGGCATGAAGTTCTCGGTATACGATGCAGTTGGTGGCGGGGCTGACATTCCGTAGACTAAATCAGCCACAGATTTCTGAAGATCGCTGATCATTCCCATCAGCTCAAAGGTGGTGGGCTCACGGGTTTGAAATAACTAGGGTTCCCAGATCAGGCGCGCGGCAAGAGACCTGGGCAGGTGTGGTATGTCAACATCGGTCTCACCCTGCATGGTGATTCCTTGTTTTAGTGTGGTTGCCATATCCATGATCTCCTCTGAATTTTGGGTCGTCATGAATCTGTTGAACTGGACAGAGGTGGCGTAACTAGTGACTAACGGATCTGACGAACCGGTGAGCCTTTTCCGGTCTTGTTTCAGCAAAAGAGAATACTGGTTGCACAGAACCGAGTCTCTAAACTGAAAAAGAAAACAGGCAGCATCTCAGCCTAATCAATACAGACATGGACATAGCTGAATAACTAGATTTAACCACTGATCACTGTTCCCCAAACTACTGCCCCAAAATTGAATCTGATACCCGCAGATAACTGATTCCCAAAATACTGGTGCCCGCAGGCCTGATGCCCAAACTTGCAAACTGATACATGCATTCCTGTAGAGACAATCTCTAAAAGCACATAGCAAACAAGTGAGAGCCAAAACACCCCTATGTTAGGGTAGGGTTTCCCTGTCCTATTTTGTCAGGAGCTAGGGTTTCACTACGCACGCAGCAATTTCAAACCACCTATAATCGGGTAAGGAACTTGTCCTAGCTTGGAATGGTCACTATGGATTCCGAATATGCACTAGGTCGAATGGTCAAAAAGGTGCCCCAGTAAAAACTGGGGTTTGTGTTCCCATCGTGGTAGAGCCCGCAACCGGTCAGTCTTATGTCACGCTTCTCGAAGCGAGCCGCCGGCAAACCGTTCAGGAATAGCATACGGCAAACACGGTGTCCTAGGCACACCAATCCAAATGCAATGCAAAGAAACACATAAGTGTAGTCAAAACTAGATATCATGAGTTCGAGTCAAGTTCTCTAACTCCCCAGCAGAGAGTTGCGAATCAGAGACATCCTCAACGCCCCGAGGGACTCCCGTTTTGTTCATTGGGCTCACTATAGTTTAGGACTCAATGTCACAGTCCTGTATCTAATCTCGCAGAGTGCAATACAAGACCGATGAATCATCAAAGAGTCCAAATCTGGCAAATCGTTTTAAAAAACTGATTTTTAGAAAGAGGTGCCAAACATGGATTACTTTGCCAGATACAGAGTCGCCACCTAAATATTTTATTTTAGGAGAATTTAGGAAACCCTGACTTGTGCCTAAGGCCACGTGTCCGTCATCACCAAAGTTGCCTCGGCTTGGGAACTTGGGTACGATTGGGGAAGGTCACTTCGTGAGCACCCCCGCTCGCCCGATCAAATATCGGTCTTTACTAACCATGATATCGAGTTTTGAAAACATTATATGCTCTTATTCTGGTTTATTAGCCTAGAATTACTATGTGATGCGCACAGCATACAAGTATAGACTGGATTGCCTAAGTTGGAACAAAGCATCGCATATCCGTTTGTTTTGAAAATGAATTGAATTTTGCTACTCGCAAGCAGGCTAAAACACGGGTTTCGACGAATTATTCCAATTCAAACAACCCAACCTTCAACCTCAGGCATTTAGGCAATTATATCACATAAGTACATAGCCTCATGGTAGCCTCATGGTAAGCATGCTATCATGGCATTCACTCACACGCATGTAAGGATGCTAAAGTATAAACACTTACCGAGTACTCCGAGCCAAAACAGAAACTAGTTAGTAATCAATGCATGATCCTAGTTCATGTTAAGATGGCTAATGCAACACATGCAAAAATGCAACTACAATAGGCTCGGCTATCCTAAGATGGCATATGATGATGCTACAGCTAACATGTATTCAACTTGAAATTAAAATACAATGCAGTTAGTATGATGCGCCGAGCCCGGTGCATGCAAGACAGATGAATAGATGCAAACATGCGAACATAAGTATGCTAATTGAAACATGTCCTAATCTAACCATCATAAGCTGGTAAATAAAAGGGAGAAAGACGTGGGGTTGCAAGACATACATCACACACACACACACACTTATTACACAATTGCCCTTGCTCGGAGGGTCCGAATAAATAATACAGTCCGAATAAATAATTAACTACTCTAGCTAATTAAATATTACAAAACCCTAATTAATTAACAAATTAACTAGGAAAGCGAATAAACTAGCATGCAAGCTATAAAATGGACTGCCTCAGCTCTTGTTCCGAATGATGAAAGATGCATGCGTGCTCGGGTTGCTTTGTCAGGAAATTCCTTGCGATGCCCCGATTTGCCTCTGTTTTGCAATTGGTCCTAGAACATTGTATAAAACTTCCAAAGGCTGCTAACTAGTTTTTGCTGCTAGATTCTGATTTACTGCAACAGAGAGCAAGAAAGGGGCATGGCAAAGTATTTTCAATACATGTGTGCATGACCACTCTCGCCGTCATTGCACAAGCTCTAGAGAGTGTAGACCTCGATCCTCGTACCACCAATCACGCATCTCGATGCATGATGGCCGAGGAGTCGAGTTGCACGACTCAATGTGAAATGAATGCACATATAAGCATAACAAGGCCTAAACTCCATCATGGGTAATCCGGAGTGTCGGCAACTGGGAATTGAGACACGTTTCATCACTTAGAGTATGAAATGTCTCTTGTTTCCTGTGTTTGGACTAACCCTACTCCAAACACAAAGTGATGAGATGGCATACACAATGCGACTAACATGCAACCTAGCGTGCGCAATGCTATGGGCTAAAATGGCATACACAATGCACGTGACATAACATGACATACACAATGCACTTACGAAGACTGTCATGTGCACATGAACTAAATGGCATATACAAATGCAAGATGGACTTACACCAATATGAGTGGACCTCAGCCACACTCACATCAGTGGCCATATGATGAAAATGAGACAACCGAAATACATGCAAGCAGGCACGAATGCAATGGACCGATCCTAGGGCACAACATGCAACTCTAACTAAGCATGGCAAATGATGAAATATGGCATACAAGCATACATTTTCCAGCTCTAAAATATGATGTACAATGGTCCCGAATCATGCAAATATGTTACCCAATACATGCTAGATGGCCCGAATACCGAAACTAGTGAAGTGCGTTACACTAGAGGTACACAAAGCAATGCACAAATGGCAAAACCAACCCCAAATAGACCCTAGGCAGGTCTGAAATAGTGGGAAAATGGCCCAAAATGATGGTTCAAAGTGCATGGAAATGAAGCTCATTCAATGGTCCGAAAACAAGGCATTCATGCACAACTCTCAAGCACACTTAAAGAGGAGAAATCATGAGGATATGGCATTCACATAGGCTCTAAAATATGATGCAAAATGACACCAAAGCATGAAAACACCTCAGTATATGCACGCAATAGACCTCAAATCTCAAAGCTAGGCAAGTGTATTGAACTACAAGCATGCAAAACAAGCATCATTCGACCATAAGACCCAAAAACAAAGCTAGGGAAGTCCAAAATATGCACAAAATTAGTTTAAGGCAAGGCCAAAAAGTGCTAAAATCAAGGGTCAACAAAGCATGCAAAATAAGCTAGTGAACCATGATTTGCACTACAACTATATGAAGCACATGAGAGCTCACCAAACCAGCCAAAAAAAGAAGTATTCCATGCCAAATAATGCCTAAAAACTCACTGAAACTCAGTCAATGCATGCAAGAATGAGGTGTTCCTTTGAAAGGCCAATAAGAGGGTTGTTCTACACATGCAAGATAGACATACAAAATGGAAGAACCACCTCTAAAAAGAGGTTATGAGGGCCCTAAAACTCACTGAAAAGGGCTTGAAATTAGTCTAGGAAGCATGCAAGTGAAGGGCCCTTTGAAAGGCCTTGAAGAGGATTACTCTACACATACATAATAGACATTCAACATGGAAAAAAGGGCTTTGGACAGAGCCTATGCAGGTCACAAAACTCACAAAAAGTGGCCTGAAACATGGCTTTGAAACATGCAAATAGGGGCTCATTTGGAAGGCCAAGAAAGCTAGTAAAGAAAACAAAGGGTGAGAGGGTCACCCCTCTCTGATTTTGAGGCTCAAAGACACATGTTAGCCACTGAAAATCCACTACATTTCAGTGGCTAAAAGTCCAAACCAAGGCCGACACAAATGCTCTAATGCATAGCTCAAAACAAAAGGAAATGAAACATACAAGGGGGTAGATGACCCCCAACAGAAAAATGGCCTTAAACAAACATGTTTAGAAGCTCAAAACAAGACTTTTTTCAGTTTATGAAAAATCCTAAATATTCTTTCAAATAGAGCTAAACTATGAAGCAAAATAAGGCTACAAAGAGGGAAATAGAGACTTACCCTTGTAGAGAAGAAGGCCAGTAGCTTCAGGACCAAAATAGGAACTCTTCAATCTCTGAAAATGAGCTCCTAGGTGCTTAGGTTGACCATGGAGGTGTTGTGCTTGGAGGTGTAGTGCAATGGGGCCAAGAACTAGGAGTTTTTGGGCACAAAGGAGAGAGATATAGAAAGGTGTATATGCTTTGCCTTCCAAGAAGTTCTGAACCCTTGCAATGGAAGATGACCCCTTCCTTTATAGAGGAGAGGGGCTAAACCTTCTCTTGGAAGCTTAAAACCAAGCTCAAAGATCCTCCATATGGAGGATCACTTCTAAGGCTTCCAGCTGGCACAGCTGGCTAACACTCAGTGAGACAAAAAGCAGGAAGCTGGCCGACCAAGTTCAGGTGGTCGGCCGACCACTCCCCCTGGTCGACCGACTAGGGGTCAAAAAGTTCAAGCCGAAAAGGTGGTCGGCCTATCCATATTAGTGGTCTCCCAGGTGAATGCAGCTCAGTGGTGGTATGGGAGACCAGAAATTGTGGCCCAAAAGTGAGGGAGACCAAGGGGTCAAAAGGGTCAAGCAAAAAAGGTGGTCGGCCTACCAAGATTGGCAGTCTCCCAGGTGAATGCAACTTAGTGGTGGTATGGGAGACCAAAAATTGTGGCCCAAAAGTGAAGGAGACCAGCTCTCTAACAAGAAAACCGGACGGCGAAGAAAAATGTGGTCTCCAAGAAGAAAAGGTGATCTCCCACCCTACTACCACCTTCCTAACAATGAAACTAGGGTCCATGCCAAAAATGAACCCACACCGACGCAAAATGAAGGTTCGAGGGCCAAAACGCGCAGCGGGGTGCCCCGAAAACAGACCATTAGGCACCAGAGGTGGTGTGCGACCACAAAGGTGGTCTCTCGGGCCACAGTGTCCCTCTAGGGAGAGGAAACAAGGTGTGTGCCAAAAACCAGAGCAAACGGAGAAAGTTAAGCGGTCCCGAACTGAGGCGCATGGCCGACGACTCCGAAAATCGAAAACTGGTCTCCAAACGGGAACAATGGCTTACGACCACGAAACGTAGCCTATGGGCATTGAGAGATGGTCTACGAGACCTCTCCCTTCCTTCTGAAAGAGAAAACAGTATCTGGTTTGCAAACCAAGACAAAGCACAAAAGAGTCTCGAAGTCCGAAGGCAAGGCTCTCAGCCGAGACTCTGCAACCTCAGAACGAGCACAATATGCATCATCACTGAGCGCTCAATTAGTGACGTCTGAGTCTTAAGGTCGGTCAAAAATGGGGTGTCTATAGATGGCCAGTAATCCGAGATTACCAAAGGCCAACTTACAAAATTTCACACAATCAGAGTATACATATGGGGGCTTACATGTGCAGAAGCAATAAATTTAAATCTAATTGGTCCATAAGAGCTGTGCATAGATCAAATGAAATGACATACATATTAACATAGTTTTACAATTTGAATACAACATAAAATAAAAGTACATCTTACATCTTGATCAAAAGGCTTTTCAAGCCAAAACATACAAAGGAAATGAATTACAAACTAAGAAGCATAATCTTCAAGATGCTAGCAAAACATGAATCCAAAAACAACTTGCAAATAACATTTTAGGCGTCACCACCTTCTTGCTCGTCACCTATATATATATATATATATAAGAGAGATAGGTGGGCTAAAAACTCAGTGAATGATATAAGTAGTAAAGGTTTGAATGAATGATATTCGAGATCTTTATCAGAACAACACATATCATAACTTGTAACAAAACAAGGGATGAACCAAGTCTATCAATCAAAGTGTTTCAAAGCTTCTTGGGATGTTTACTAACATCTACATAATACAAGGGATGACATTCCTGAGAAAACAAGGGAATAATCGACATGGAATCGAAAGCACACCCGTTCATGACCGTTGGTGGCCGACCCGAAATCGATTAGACAAACCCACCCGTTCATGACCGTCGGTGGCAAATGAGATATCTCAAACAAGGGTGCTACATGTATTAACGTCCCCTAGCATGAAAGGACTTTCCAAGAATGTCATCAAAACAAAGGTAATACTTGATATAAAAGCTAATGGATAATCATTCATACTTGATCAAACATTTTTCCAAAACAAAGTAAAACAAAGTAAAGCAAAGCTTTTATCAAAACATTATAGCATAACTTTATTAAAAATACCACTCACAATAGCTCTTCGGACGTGGGGATTAAAGCAAGGATCCAAGGCCTACAAGTATATAATAGATCCAATTGAATGCACTTCAAGAAGACAAGAAGAGATGCTCAAAGATGGGTATTCAATGCACTCTCAAAACAAGCTTTACTTGAGTGAAAAAGATCCCGGCTTTTCTTTCTGAAACCAAGTCAAGACAAAGTAAACACATGTGCTAAGAGTTGAAATACTATTTTTTTTTTCTTCTTGGAAAAGCATGCTGGGTACCAACCAGGTCTCAGAATGGATGCATGGAGATGAGCTCGGCTGAAACGGCCTAGCTAGGTGAACTTAGAAGGTCTTAGCCGAGGTTCCACATCTCTTGGCCGAGGTGTGGTCTCCTAGGCCTAGGTGTGCGGCTGCTTGCCGAGATGTTACAAGGTGCCGGCAAAGGTGTACCATGGTCGGCCTAGGTGTGCAATGGTTGGCCTAGGTGTGCAATGGTTGGCCTAGGTGTGTATGCGAGATAGACTAAGGTGCAAGTAATCATGCAAGGTAGGCCAAGATGAGATACGATGCTTAGCCTAGGTGTGAGGTCTAGGCAAGAGTGGTCTCGGTGACCACACTTAGGAAAACAGTGAAGTCTGGAAATTTGGGTTTCCTCTTGAAGAACATGAATGCTAGAATCATAACTTTTATTCAAAATCTAAGATTTCATTATATGAGTTCAAAAACCTAAACTTGGGTACCCAATCTTGAAGATTTCAAGAAAACAAACACAAAAAACATCGAACTTGATACAAACTTTTAGATCAAAACATGGTTTTTCTTCAAGAACACAAGAACATCACTTTCTCTTTCTAAAAACAAAATTTTAAATCAATGTATGGCTCATGAATCATGCTAGAACATGCAATGTAATTAGATTAACATAAAGAACAACAAGAGTAGACCAAGAATCTAACCTCAAAACACAAATCAAATAGTTCAAGGTGTGAAAATCAAGCTCGGAAATCCAGTTCTCACTCTGAGAACTACTTCTTCTTCTTCTTCCTAGAGCTTCTCTCTCTATAAGGCAAAGACATGGAAAAATGATATGGGTTCCTCACTGCTAGCTGGCTTAAACCACTACTGGGACACGTGGCATCATCTGATCAGATCTCCTCAAAAAGGTACCAGAGTGAAAAGACAAGACTATGACAAAGTGTATATAACAAGTAAGATGGCATGGGCAATCTGACAAGGCAATGATCCCGGATCAAACATAGGCTTCAGGCAAGTAAAGTCTTCCTGATCTCAGCTAGAAAGGATAACACTTGGCCTAGATGTGCCACACCTCGGTCTAGGTCATACTAGTCGAGGAACAAAATCACTAGGTGCAAGGATCAAAGATGTTGGATGCCTGTATGATAAACATCTTAGCCTAGGTGATACAAATCTCGGCCTAGGTGATGCACACCTCGGCCTAGATGATGCACATCTCGGCCAATATGCTAGGGTGAAGGTGGAGGTCAACCAAGATGGTTCCAAGATGATCCTAGGTGTTGGCGCCCAACGGCCCAGGTGTAAGAAGTTCAAAAGCATGACCTAGGCATGAGGCAACAAAGGTAGGCAGCCTAGGTTCAACACACCAAGCAAGGAACAAAACATGCAAATAACACTTAGGCAAAAACATAATAGCACAAAACCAGACAGGAACCTTCACTAGGCAAAACAAAACAAAGTCTGCAGAGGTAAACTTAAGAAGATAGAATCATGTAAATTCATATAAGCATGATTAAGACAAAAATGAGGGTTGTTATAGTTCTAGATGGTCCGAATAAATCAATATACAAGAGTTGAAGCAGTCTAGTAGTTGAAACGATATTTTTGGATTTAAAAGAAATTCTAGTTTGTTTTCCAAGTTGGCATGCATCACAAAGTTTCTCTTTTTCAAAACTAATTTTAGGCAAACCAATAACTAACTTATTTTTTGAAAGTTTTGAAATTAAATCTAAATGAGCATGTCCTAATCTTCTATGCCATAACCAATTAGTTTCATTTATTGCAGATAAATATTTAATATCAAAATGAGAAGTCAAGTTATACAAATCAAACACATATACATTCTCATATTTATGTCCTACAAACAACGTTTTATTATCTTTGGTGTTCTCAATTGTGCAATGAGTTTTTTCAAAAATAACTCTATTACCTTTATCAGATAATTGATTAATGCTAAGCAAGTTATGTTTTAAACCTTCAACAAGTAAAACATTTTCTATAATAGGAGAAGAATTTTTACCAATACTACCTACACCAATGATCTTTCCTTTATTATTGTCGCCGAAGGTTGCATATCTGCCATCTTTTGATTGAAGTGTAGTGAACATAGCTTTATTTCCAGTCATGTGCCTTAAGCTTGCATTGTCAAGATACCATCTATCGTTACGGAGTTTTGTCTTGAAACATACCTACAAAAATTTGATTTTTCTATTGGTACCCATATTTTCTTGGGTCCATAAAAGTTAGAATTTGACAGAGTTAAAATATCTTTAGGAACCCACATCTTTTTTATTTCAGCAAAAGGATTTCTTTTAACAGGACATGATAGTGAAATCTAACCTTTTTTACCACAAAAATGACATGTGAGACATGAGTGTCTAGAAGATGGATAAATAAAATCATTTTTGAAAGTCTTTCCTTTTGAAAAAGGTTTATACCTAATTCCAGCTCTTCCAAATGTACGATTTTGATTTTTAAGAATTTTTTCCAAAATGTCTCTTCTTTGAGTAACTTTTAAAAGAGTATTTTTCAAATCTTCTATATTTTCATTTAAGGTAATTTTCTCCTGTTTTAAAAAATCTGTCACGACCCAACCCCAGGGACTTAGGGTTAAAATCGCAACTTACTAACTAATTCTAATCATGGCAAATTAAACGGTGCAGGTAGAGGCAAACGGAAATAAAAATAATTAAATAGAAAGTTACTTCATTCTACTAAAAAAAAAAAGTACATCCATAGGCTTTTATTATTTTATTATGCAGTGACCGGCCATCAGAAAAAAATGACAAGAAGAAAAGAAAATAAAAACAAATTAACATATCCGTCTCAATTTCTTGCACAGGTTCCACTACATGAGGTTATGAGTCTTCCTTACATCTCATTATCTGAAAGTGTAACAACTATAAGCACACAGCAGAGTGAGAAATATTATGCCAAGAGTATAGGGAATACAAAATAACCATGGATAGTTAGTTAAGCCAAAACATTTACATAACTTAATTTGGTAAATAAATCATTTAAGTGGCAAAAACTAAAATACAAAAATTATATAAATAAATAACCATAACCACAGTACAGAACAGAACAGAACATAGGTTACAGAAGTGACAATCAGAACAGAGGTCAATGGATCCATGACAAACAGAAGACCACAAAGTGGCCAAACAGAGACCAATGGTTATTTAAGTCTCCCAAGGCGTGGGACTCCAGTGGTGGTACTTACAAAACATAATTGTTTATAAAGTCATAGTCAAATATATACTAAAATTTAAACAAACATACCCATGAGTTTCATTTTAAATAAATAGAGTTCAAAAAATAACCCATGTAATTGAAATATTAATATAATTTATAAAATGTAACTTGTGTAAAATAAATTATGGTAACTCAAAACATACATAAAATATATTATGGTGACTAAAGGTATAATATAACTCACCTTAATATTGACCCTTAGCCTTACTTTCCACTATCACAACCTTCTCCAGTATCTTTTTTTTTTTTTTTTTTTTTTTTTTTTTTTTTTTTCACAGATCTTGATCAACTCCTCCCTATATATAGGGAGGTAAAAGCACCCTGAGGCCAACACGTGGCACATCTCAAATCCCTCCTTAGATTTGATCATAAATCACCATGGATTTATAGTTATCTTAATGAATATTTGTGATAATTACACATTGGCCCAATTTTCTAATATAACTATATAAACAAATTAATCCCTAATTAAATTACACTTTATCGCATACCAATAGAAAATTAATTATTTATTTTACTATCATACCCACTATTATTGTTAGTATTTATTTATTTATTGTTTTAATAATATATTATCACATACACCCACAATTATATATAACTATAAATATTTATGTGATATTTAATTAAATGTTCAGGGTGTCACAGAATCATTTTCAATTTTTAAATCATTTAGTTTTAAAATAGAAGATTCTTTTTATTTCAAAATTTCATTTTCTTCTTTTATCTTTAAAAAATCTTTTGTAACTTTTCAATTTTATTAGATAAAGATTCATTTTCTTTTGTTGAATTTGAAAGAAATTTTTTAAGTGCAATTTTTTTAATGCCAAGCTTTCGAAATTCATCATGCAATTCTTCAAATGCATATTGTAATTCATCAAAAGAATAAGACTCATTATTTAATTCATCATCATTTCCAAATGCAATTAGGCATAGGTTAGCAACTTCATTGTTGTTGTCGTCATTTTCTGACTCACTTTCGTCGATGTCTCCCCATGCAGCAATCACGACTCTTATTTTGTCTTTCTTGTATTGTTTTTTGATTTCTGGACAATTGGCCTTATGTGACTGCGCTTGTTACACTCATAACAAGTGATTTTAGTTTTCTCATTATTTTCTCCTTTTGAAAAATCTTCTTCTTCCTTGGTTCTTTTTAATAAATTTCTGGAACCTATTGTTAAGAAGGCCATTTCTTCATCATCAAATTCTAAATTTTCTTTATCATTCTCTTCACAAGTAGTAGTGGTTTTGAAAGCTATTCCTTTCTTTTTCTTGTTGTCTTCTTCTTCTTCTTCATCTTTTTCTTTCATGATGAGCTCATGTATAAGAGGAGATCCCATTAATTTGTCTAGATTTAGCTTTGATAAGTCCTTGGCTTCTTTAATGGCAATGACTTTTGTCTCCCAACTCTTAGGTAATGACCTGAGCACTTTTCTTACAATTTTAGCATTAGAATATATTTTACCAAGAGATGTTAAACTATTTATAATATCAGTAAAACGAGTAAACATTTGAGTAATGGTTTCATCTGGTTTCATTTTAAAAAGCTCATAATTATGGACTAGCAAACTAACTTTAGACTCTTTAACTTGGTCTATTCCTTCATGAGTCACTATGAGTTTATCCAAAATTTCTTTTGTAGTTTTACATGTAAAAATTCTATTGAACTTGTTGGCATAAGGCACAGTACAACATATTTGTGGCTTTAACATTGACTTGAGTCATTCTCATATCAGATTCAGTTCACTCGTCTTCAAGTTTGGTTATCTTTTCTTCATCTACTATTTTGGTGGAAATTTTTGGACAATTACAAATAATTTTCCAGCACTTATAATCATTAGATTGTATGTATATAGTCATCATAGTTTTTCAGTAGTTGAAATTGGTACCTCTAACCAATGGTGGTCAATTTGATGCTTGTCCCTCAAGTAAATAATAAATAGGAGTTGCCATAATTTAGTCTAAGATGGTTAAGTCACAAAAACTAGAGTTTTTGCTCTGATACCAATTGTTATCTCAGGTAGGCAACTCAAGAGGGGAGTGAATTGGGTTATTAAAAAATTTTAAAATATTAAAAAAATAATAATCACAATATTTAGAATTTTAACAAATAAAAAACAGAACAATAATTATCAATATAAAAGTAAGAGAGATAAGGAGAGAAAATCGAACACTGAGATTTATAGTAGTTTGACACATCAGGCCTACGTCCACTTCCTAATGAATCTCTTTCAGAATTTCTTCACTATCAAAATGAATCAATACACCACCAAGGTTTCACCAAGTTTGTGAATTTTTCACAGGTCTTACTTTTATCTATTAAGCCTCACTTAATAATAAATGTCTCTCTTACAAAATTCTTTCACAAAATAATAAATAAGGATAAGAGGTACTTCAACCCTCTTTTACAATAATTTTCTCATAAAGAGTAGATATGAAAATGTAAGAACAAAGATACTACTTAGATCTCAAAGTGAAATAGCAGAGCAAAAAATATAATCACAATTTTGAAGCACACAGAATTTTTTTCTCTTCGAGTTCTTCATTTTTCTTTACACAAAACACTTCTATTTATACACAAAAATATACCCATTAGAGGTAGGACGCTCCTTGCTGACATCATGGATCACGTAAGCACGCTTCTCCTTTTTACTTAGTAGTTCGGGCATGTGAAGCATAAGTGTGAGGCCCTAACTTTTTGTAATGTCCCCAAATGCTTATAGTTGAAGAATTTCAATAAGAAATCTTGTTTCCCCATTTCTTGCAAATTAAACCCTAGAAATCAGAAGCTATTGTACGTCTAATCAGCAAACCCTAATCAACTCTGAGAACTTAAGAAACATTTTAAAACCCTAAATTAATAATTTAGAAACCCTAGAATAAAAAATTATAAGAGAAAAACCCTAGTTTTCAGTAATCGCAGCTTTAGCCCGGTATCTCGCCTTTTGTTGCGAATCAGCACCACATGGATTGAATTATTTTTTCTATTATTATTTTATTAATTATGTAACTTAAACATATGTTTTATTTCAAAATTTTCGATTGTACCCTTTTCTTTCTTAATTATTGCATTTTGGCCCCAAAACCTTAATGTTTTATTCAATAAAGGTACAACCGATATTTTATTAATTTATACAAAATATCCTTTATATTTTATTAACAAAAAAATCAAAATTTCACATGGGTAAATAGGGTAGCTGGCTATAGGTGGTGAAAAGGACCTAGAAGTGTATTTTTTATACATAACAAATCTTGTACAAATATGCAACAAATCTTTGACCAACATGGAGGAATGGAGGGCATTTATTGCTATATTTTTTTGGTCTCCCAATTAACTAGTAAATAGGATTACCTTCTCTTAATCAAGATTAATTAACACAAATCTTAATTGGATCCAATTACAAACCAACCAAACTTGAATAGTTTCTATTGAAAACCAACCAAACCAAACCAACCCTTCTCTCTCCTCATTGGCCTATAAATACAAGCCTTGCTAGCTATTTTATTTTACTCCATACACACACAACACACAGCTAAGAGAGGAGCAAAGGGAGAGCAAGTGAGCTTGAGAGAAAAAGAGAAGAAAAGAGAGCAACAAGTAGGAAAAAGATCTAGCAAACCAAGGTAAATCTCATACACCTCTTCTCTCAATGAATCATCATGTTTTTCCCTTCATAATACATGCTAAAAAAATATATTTCACATGATACTAGGAGTTACTATATTGTTAGATGATGTATGGTTTGAAAATGAAATGTTCCTCTTCTTCCTTGCAATTTCCAGCAAGCTTTTCTTCAAGATTTTTGATTTTATTTCCATAGCAAACCTTCACCAACTCAAAATCTGTCTTAAAGGGGTATTAATTGACATGCATAGAGTATGTGAAAATTTTGGCTAAGACCGTGGATGTGTTTTTATGACTCTTTTTATTTTTCTAAATACTTGGTGCAAGAACCTATTTAAAACAGGGGACTTTAAGAAATTCTAGAAACTTATAGAAAAATGATCTCACGTTCATTTTTATATCAAAATCCTCCTCTGAAGGTTAGCTTTTAAACAAAATTTATTTCAATGAAAATGAATCAGTATTTTAAGAGAAACGCCAAATTTTGTAACAGTTGTCAAATCTGGGCAAAGTCTGTATATTTCTTAAATATCTAAAAATAAAAAGGGCCACCCTACTTCCGTAAAATGATTCTAAAACTAGATTTAATTCTCTACAAATTCTCAGTAAGCCACATTTCTGAAACCCTTGGAAAATATTTTTTCAATATTTATTTTTGAACCAGTGCAATTTTGAAAATCTAACAGTGTGGTTCTTGTTGTAGTTAGTGTTTTTGTGCTGTCATGACATATTTGTTGTAATATATGTTATACTTGCATGCTTGAGTTTCACCTTGAATGCCCTTATTTTTCTCTTACTTGTGCTAACCACTAATGTGTAAAGAACTTAATGTGAAAAAGGGAAAAACTAAATGGGTTGGTAAAGAGGGTTAACGACCACACTAGTCATACATCATAAATGATGAGAATGTTAAGTTGATATTAGTAGTGGATTAAAATGAGCAAGTCTTGCGCAACTGATTGTTCGGAACTCTTGAATGGAGCGGTTATATTCGGACCGTAGGTAGTGGGTTTGGGCTAGGCCCATCATTACCGTCTCTTTTGAGGCCCTCGGTTGGTGGTACGCGGTATATAACCATTGGTAGGCATCCGAGGTAAGGTTTGCAACAAAGCAGCAAAAGAGGGGACATATCGAATAATCCGCGTCCAATTCTTGGAGTTGGGAGGATGAAATCTCTTTGGGAGATTTCTAGATTACTAACAACTAATCATATAATCTGTGCTATAAACTTAAATGCCATGATCCTTTCTTTTGTCTTTTTGTAAATGTTGTTGTGTATTGGACTGGGAAAATGGATGGGGTGTGTATGCGTTTATTGGGCATTCAAAGCTCACGGCGTATCATGACAGGTGCCGAAGAGGAGCTTACAGCAGGAGACGACGAGTTAGAAACCTTTGAAGACATTTGGCTATCGTAGAAAAGCTAGAAATTTCCCTTTTGATGTTTTGTAAGGCTCATATGAAAATTTAAATTTTCTTTTGGGATATAATGTAATGGAACGAGTTTTTGTAATTAAGGATATTCGTAATTATTATGTACTTATATTCTAACACCAATATAATCCCTGACATCGCTTACGAGACCTTGTGTCAATGCCTCTTAAGATTTGTCAAAAAGGTAGTGCTACCTAAGAAAGCTAAACTTAGAAGGGAGGCTAATTTGACTCCTCCGGCAATCTGGGATCTTACTTGGTTATTGACCATATGACTCATTAGTGACTTTCCCTTGAGTACAACCAATAGTGTAGATTTGGGGCGTCACAATAAGACCGTTCTTTATATATAAAATTTGCATGAAGCATACTGTAAATAATTCCTTTTTCTTTTCTATGTCAGGTGCCAAGCATGTGGCTTACAAAACATTAAGAATATAAGTGATCACTATTGTATATATAACTAGTCAACAAATGAATAGTAAAAAAAAAAAAAAATTCCGATAAAAAAAAAGTCAACAAATGAATAGTGTTTAATTTTCTCTTCAAAACAACAAATAATCAAAAGTTGTATAGTAATTGCATAATATTTTTTCTAATAAAATATTTAATTACACAAAAAAAAAAAAATCAATTGTACAATAAAATCTCTTTACGTATATTTAAAATAACATTTATAATATATATGAAAATATATACATTTTTTATAATCTTTATAGTTGTTGACGAGATTTTAAATAAACTTTTTAAAAAATAACTTACCATCCCATGTGAGTATATCAATTTTGTTAAAAGAAAATAACTCATCAAATTTGTCAAAAGATGAATAGTGATCAGTCTAGTTTTTCAAAACGTGAATAGTAAAATTTTCAAAATATTTTTATCATACAATATATATTTTAAACAAATAATAGTTTGTGTCAAATAATATAAGATATGTATAAAAGAATCATAATTTATCAATTAATATTTTAGACATTATTAAAATTAAATAACATGATTAACACTTTGGACTCGTTAACTTCACAATTTTTTTGTTTGAATCATCTCCTTTTAATTTCTTATGAGTTCTGTATTGACCACTTCTCTCACATGCAAGATATATCCTTGGTGTCCTATGACCACCACCATAGTCCGATGTCTTGATGACAATAACAAAATCATTTTTCCTTCCAATATCCCATACCCAATTGAGCAATTCTTCTTTGCTCTTAAAAACCTACATATCAAATTCACCAAAGTCATTAAACATGTGAAAAAGAAAAAAGAAAAAATACTAATTTTCGATATGAGACTACCTCTTTAGTAATAAATTGACTTCTGTAGTCAACAAGATACTCAAATCCAACATTACTGCATTCCATGGATGCACAGTTCTTAAAAAACTAAAAAAAAAAAAAAAATTGTTATAAGTATTCGGAAATGCAGAGTCGAGTTAAGTTCAAAAGTTCGACTGTTGAAAACCAAACAAATGCTATAAGTTCAGAACTTATTAACCGAACATGTGGACTATGTTCGACACTAGATAATTGAACAATTAGAACTTATTCAGTTGTAGATAGTCGAACATGAGTACATTGTTCAAATCGGAGTATCTGAATGAATTCAAACATTTTACCACTCAGCAAGTACATAAAAACGAAAAAAATAAAATAAAATGAAAAACTAACATTTTCCTTGCTCAATTGTTCCAAACCAATATTGCCAGATGCATCTATCATTTAGTCCAATCAAAATATTCAATAATACATATATTTTTGGTTGTCTTTCTTAAAGGTTTTGGGTTTTTGTTTCAAGATTTTTGAATTCTTGAGAAAGAAGATATGTAAATAACGTTTGAGAAGAGAGATGTGTATTGCATTCATTATTGTCCTTTATAGTGATTTTATGTAAAGTGTGTATCATAGTCCTTTGTCCTTTGTGGTCATTTTACATTAGGTTAATATTATAATAAAAAATAAACTAATTAATGGTGTGTTAGATGAAAAATAGTGTTTAAATAGGGGCACCCTTTTAAAATTACAATATTATAATATATATTAATATACTAATTAATATGTCAATGGATTCATGTAGCACACTATTTAAAAAAAAAAAAAATGTCATACGCCTCAAATTTTTTATCAAATAAATGATTAAATGTCTCACATAGATATAAGGTCGACAAATTTGCAAATCCTATAGTCTGTGAGACATTTAGTCATTTATTTAATAAAAAATTTAATATCCTGATATTATTATTATTATTTTTGTTTTTTTCACCTCACAATCCCAACAGAGTCTTAACGAGTCTTAAGATTCGAAATCAACATGGTTGGGCCTTTGAAATCCCTAATTTCCCAAAGCGCTAGAAACGAGTGATATACTTATATTGAAGACAAAACGTATATATATACGTGTGTGTGTGTGGTGTTGATTATACTCAGAAGCTTGATTTGGATAGAGAGAATCTCCGATGGTTGCTGCACGCTATCTTCCTCCTTGGTTCAGGTTACTATTTTTTATTTTTGTAAATTTTAATTGAGGTTTGATTTTGAACTAATGAGGCTTTGGACCTGAATTGATTGTGTTGACCTTATTATATGTTCAGTGTTGCTCCAATGATGGATTGGACGGATGTTCATTATAGGACTCTTGCTCGGCTCATTTCCAAACATTCATGGCTTTATACTGAAATGCTTGCTGCTGAAACTATTGTTTATCAGAAGGGCAATTTGGTCAGTTTCTTTTTAGTTATTTCTTACTGTTTTTGAAGAGGAAGTGACTATATTGTTGAGAACTCATCATCATCTGCTAGTAACACAGGGATTTTGTAATAAAGAGTTTAAAAAAACAAAGTACAATTAATACACATTAATGTGTGCTTGGGAGGAGAAAGATTGGATACACACCTAATCTTTGACGTAGTGTACAAAGTGGTTGCCCTTACACTATGTTTGGGAATCTAGGAGAGAAACGAAAAGAAAAGAAATGATTGTGATTCTCTCCTTGTTGTTTGGATATTGTGAAGCACGGATCCGTATCGGATATTTATTAAAAGTATCGGATACTTCTTAATTATTTTTCATTAATTTTGGAGTATCGGATACTTAATTTTGAAGTATCGGATATTTCAAGTCATGTTTACTTGTACTATGAAATTAGAATTGTAACATTTCTTGCATAGTAATAAAATATAATATAATTGCAAGTATAAATATAAGAATATTTTTCTAATACTTTATTAAGTTCTTCGATAAGAAGAGCATAGTGAGTTAAATAATAGAATTCATCAAATTGATGTATCCTAATTATTTCATGCATCTCTCCTATAATTACATAGAAAGTAAGAATTAACAAGAGAATATAACAATGGTAAAATTAAATATCAATAAATAAATAAGCAAGTAAACTTGAATATAATATTTTTCCCTAGTGTCAAAAGAAAAAAGCATTGGGACAAGTTGTGAATTGTTCTATTATTGTAATATAAATATATTAAACTTGATATTGAAATGAAATATTTGCAAGACCTATTAAAAATTTAAAAAGTTAACAAGCTACTAGCTTAAATTAATACAAAATTTTTAAAGGTTAGTATTTTGCATTATAAAATTACATTGTGGTTTCTTAACGTTCTTTAGCTTATGTGTAACTCACTATTAATAATTTTAAAAAAAACGTATCCTAACCGTACCGGTATCCGATTTTTTTAGGTTTGTCGTATTGCCATATCCGTATCGTGTCATATCCGTATCTCGTATTCGTATCAATGCTTCCTAGTTTGGATAAGTAAGAAATAAAAGAAAAAAGAAATGATTATGATTTATCTCCTTGTTATTTGGTTAGATTTCATAAGAGAAAAAAAAAAGAAAAGAAAAGAAAAGAAAAGAAATTATTTTATGTTATATTACCAAAATAACCTTTTTATATTTTCAATTATTTTATTTCTTTTATTTTTACAAGACAAAATTAGTATTATGAAAATATTGGTTTCTTTTCTCTCATAATATTTCCACTTTTGGGAAGATTGAAAATGAGGGTTATAAGAGAAATGAGTTTCTCTCCGTTTCTCTCCATTTCTTCCCATTTCTCTCCACTTAAGTTATCCAATCCAAACAAGTGAGAAAAATATATATCTCTTTTTTTTTCTTTTTTTTTTTTTCTCTCCAAATCACTCAATCCAAACATAGCGTTAGACTTGAACCCATTAGGTCAAGGTTTTACTATTGAATCAATGGTTACCCCTTAAACAATGCCTAATTAATACACATTAATATGTGCTTGGGAGGGGGACGATTGGGTACACACATAATCTTTGGTATAGTATACAAAGTGGTTGCCCTAGGACATGAACCCATAACCTGAAGGTTATTAGATCAAGATTTTACCATTGAACCAAAGAACTTAAAAAATAAATTTAAAAAAAAAAAAATCAAGCATGGAATTTTAAATTTCATAGACTATTTTCATAAAATCTAATGAATATTGAATTACCTTGCTGTAGATAAATGGTATTGTAGGTTCATGGGTCCTTTTCCATTATGTGGCACTGATATGTCTTGAGAATCTCCATGAGTCATCATGGCCTCACTATCTCCAGGATTCACATGTAGGATTTCACCCTGGATCTACATGTAGGATCTCACCCCATATATACATGTAGGTTCTCCCTCCATTCTCACATGTAGGATATCTGAGGTCTAACTCCATCATCGATCTACAAATGAGATCGGGTCATGTGAGATCCGTGCATTTCCAAACTTAGCTCCACACGTGATCCATCTCTAACTTATGCTTAGTTCCGAAATAACCTAGGCTGGGAGTATGGTCTAGGATGTTCACTCAAGACTATTGGAGGACTTGTGGCTTGGAGGCTAGAGTTGAGGGATCTTCAAGGTCCTTGCTTGGGGACACTTGACTAGCCTTAGTTGAGAGAGTTTCGCTAAAAACCGTGATTTACCTTTACTGCAACTTGTGAGTTGCAACCATCAACTATGACATGTTGACAGTGCCCTACATTTGTA
Organism: Camellia lanceoleosa; assembly: GCA_025200525.1. Lineage (NCBI taxonomy): Eukaryota > Viridiplantae > Streptophyta > Magnoliopsida > Ericales > Theaceae > Camellia > Camellia lanceoleosa. The sequence continues at coordinate 86,746,621 of CM045760.1, read as the reverse complement.
CCGCGGGTGCGGGATGTCATGATGCAATAGATTCCTTAACCCTTGATGTTGTCAGGATCCGCTAACCATCTTGATATGTTTAGGACAAAAGAGCATTGACCAATCAACATATTGATATTGTCAGGAAGATTCCTCTGTATTGTCTAGCAGGGCATGCTCCAGCTTCCCCTCTAAGGTTTCCTCCCCCAAGCAATCATCAAGCCATCAATACACCCCCAATAGCTGTCTCAGGCGCATAAGATTTCCACCTCCACCCTCACTCTTCTAAGAATGCCTCTGTTCTCTTCTTCTCACCTTCGGTGATCCAGTGCCAAATAAATGCCTACCATCTTCCCATATCACATTGTTCTGGCCACCCCAGACATGATTGCCCATAATTACAGACAAGGGGATTTAAATTATGTGAAAAATATTCATCTTCACTTGTAGTGTTACAAGTTTAAATCAAGAGTTTGCAGTACGGGAGTGACTGCGAGAACATTGATAAAGCATATTAAACCAGAATTGGAAAATGCTGCTGTTTTGACAATTATACATACTGTAAAGCAAAGATGTCTTGAATTGGTTTTCAGCACTTTGGAGAATGCATGGATAGAGATCTTAGTCAACTTGGTTGTTGGAAGGAAATTACCACCGAAATTATGTGTGGTGAGGCACCAACTAGAATGAGAATAATTAGATGGAAGCAAACAATAAGACAGCAGTTGGAAGCAAGATAAAGTGCATTTGTGATCAAAATAGGCTTACGCTATGGCTTGGCTTTGAGCAGGCCATGGTTATGTATTTTAAATGTCCATACCAAAATGAGGTTCTTTGGTGTGTATTATTTGCAAATGAAATGGTGAGAAGTAGTTCAGGTTCCAATCAGTTGGTGAGGGCGACCATTAGCGTAGTTACACTCCAGAAGTGGAAGGGGTGTAAGCTTTCTTTCTTAAATCCCTTCACGTTCTCTCCAATTCATTTTAAGGAGAAGCATAATGTGTGTATCGCCAATCATTATTGGTATTAGGTTTGTTGATCAAATTAAGAATTGGTGGAGAATGTGACATGATTTTAGGTGGCTTTCTGGCACAAATTGTAATAGGTTTTGTTCACTGTGATTGGTGGCAGATTTTCTGTTTGAAATTCAGCCTTTTCTATGGAAGAGCGCATAAGCTCAAGTGTATGGAAACCTCAGCATTCCTTTTGGTTGGTTATCTGTTGAAAAACTTTTCTAGGAGGTTCTCAGTTCTTTGAGAGGTTCAATCTTGTGATCTTAAACAACTCTGTAGCTGTTAAGATACTGCTTGTTTTTGGATTCAGATATTACAACAGACAGTAGGCATGTTGCAACAGTCTTGAAATATGCTTTGCAGATGTATTCATTTAAACATGATTACTGATTTCTTGATTTGGAAGAGACTTCAGTTTTGGACAACTGTATGATTCGTGCTCTGATATACTCATAGGTCAGCTGAATGAATTAATTTGGAGTGTTTGTTCTTTTGCAAATCAGAGAACAGAATGCATTGGCATGTAATGACTTAAATTACATGTTATCGATGGCCATGTATATATATGCCTTTGTTTGTGTGTTCCATCTTATATATGCCTGTGTTTTAATATTTTGTTCTTTGCTTCTATTTGCAGTGGCTTCACCTCATTAGATTAGATTTTGGTGCATCTGACATATAATCAGGATAATTTGTTGGGATTGCTCAGGAACGATTCTTGGCATATACTCCAGAACAACATCCTATCGTGCTTCAAATTGGGGGAAATAATTTGGAAAACCTGGCAAAAGCAGCTGAACTAGCAAATGCTTATCGTTATGATGAAATTAATTTTAAGTTTGTCCCATCATTCTTATCAATATCTTAAATTTCTTTAATCTTTCTTTATCAGTGAACTAAGATCTTGTTCATCTGTCAGCTGTGGATGTCCTAGCCCAAAGGTAGCTGGACGGTGTTTTGGTGCACGGCTTATGCTTGATCCAAAGGTTGAATTATTATACTGATTTATGTCAGTTTGTGCAACAATTCAGGGCAGTGGGTTTATTTTTTAATTTTGTCTAATATAGTCATCTGCTTTTTACAAGGAAAGTTTGTCGCCGAGGCTATGTCAGTTATTGCAGCCAACTCAGATGCTCCAGTCAGTGTTAAGTGCCGCATTGGTGTTGACAATCACGATTCATACAATGAGCTCTGTACGTTTCTCTATTGACTTTATTTGTCAATATATTCAAGTTGAAGCAACCAATTTGAATTGCTCTTTTACTGTCATTTGATTTGTACATGGAAAGAATCCACATGGGACAGATTTGATCTTAAAAAAAGATATTTACTAAGCAGACTTGAACATTCATTCCTATTTAAAGAGTGCATATTTGAACATCCAATTGCCTTGACTCCTTTGTCTTTTTATTTTAATTTTTTTTCCCCTATTGCATATTCCTTTCTAGCTAGAACTACGTAGGTCACAAACTTACAGGTCCCTTTAATTTCTGAAATTTCTGATTTCCTTAGTATATCTTTGCTACATGGACACTTCGTTATACACCCTAGTGTTGGAGACAGCACAACACGGAATGAGGCATGTATTTGACCAATCAACTATCAGACACTTCCCTTGAGATACCTTCTAATAATACTTTTAAAGCAGAGCACATGCCAATGTATAACAAGCCACTTGCATAGAATCTTCATTTCATCCTATGGGAAGGATGGGGAGCAATTAGTCATGGTGATCATTTTACTTTGTTCATGTCCTAAGATTTAGGGTTTTAGATTAATCTGTTTCCTAGACACACCATGTAATATTGCTTTATATGTTTACTTCCATTAAAAAGACCATTCAAATAAGTTGCAATATTTTTCTGCTAGTTAAGCCAAAACCACTTAAGGCCAGCTTAAGAAGTCGGTAATAATTATTGTTGTTGTAATTTGTTTTTCTTCTTATTATTTTTTTATCCGATGAGGAAGGGTCATATTTGTGATTTCATTAAAAGCTCCTTTTTTTTCTTTTTCTTTCTTTTTTTTCAAATATATATATATATATATATTTTGTGATCTTATATACATTTGTTTTTTTTTTGTTTTTTTTTGGCATTTTTTTCTTTCTTTTTGTAGGTGATTTTATTTATAAGGTTTCTTCTCAATCACCGACTAAGCATTTCATTATACATTCACGAAAGGCATTGCTCAATGGCATTAGTCCAGCAGATAATCGAAAAATCCCACCCCTGAAGTATGCATTTACTTGGCACTTTAGTTCATTAATCATGCATGTCATTTTATCAAAGTTACAAACTATTGACATTATTTAGTTATCTAATTGGCTTTAGTGGAATTGGCTCATTGCCGCGATGTAAAAAAAATAAAAAATGCTCAAGTTAATGAAAGATAAGGTTTTTCAAATCAGAAGAGATCTGCACTATTTCTATGGTGCGGTTGACAATTTCATGTGTGCAGATATGAGTACTACTATGCCCTATTGCGTGACTTTCCGGACTTGAGGTTTACTATAAATGGAGGCATAAATGGCATCGATGAGGTAACTGTTTTGTTCTGGCAAACTTGATTTAGAATTCAGAGTATTCTTGTCAATACATCCAATATACTCAAATTGCACACATACAGATGTCAAAAAGGTCATACCTGATGCACAGTTTTTTGTTCTTGTAACTAGTAAACATTATCCTCATTTTGCCATTGTTTGTCCATCTGAGTTCAGTATTTGAAATTGGAATCATGTAGTCCTGAATTTTATTTAGACTCTGAAATTTTTTTGTAACAGCACATTATATAAGTGTAAAGTACCTCACCAATTTTGGCATTACTTTTATTATTTGTCTTTAATATTTTTATTTGATTATTTCTGTTATAATATTTTTAATTATAGTTTGATTAGGAGTCTTTGCTTTCCAAATAATATTAGGATTTAGTTTCTCAATTTAACTGTCTTATTAGAAGTCTCTGCTTTTCAAATGATATTAGGATTTAGTTTCCTAATTTAATTAAGGTTAGTGGTCTATAAATATTAAATTTTTGGCATTGTATTATTCAGTTTTGGATTAATAAATTTAAGTGTTAAAGCTGTGGTCCATCTGTTCTTCCTCTTTTGTCTCGTCCCTTTCTCTCTTCTGTCTCTCTGTGTTCTACATCATACATATTTGGCATTATACTCGTATTAAACTTGCTTCTTTGTGTATAACAAAGTTTTGTTACATGTTTACTTTTAACCTATATTTTTTCTGATATTTTTATTTAGGTGAATGCAGCCAGAAGGGAAGGTGCTCATGGGGTTATGGTTGGGCGTGCCGCTTACCACAAGTATGTACAATGTGTAATTGATAGATGTCCCTTTTTTTTTTTTTGTAAATGGATTTTCATATCAAATTGTTGTTTAATTTGGTTTATGTACTCTTTTGTCTTCTTTGCAATTTTCTTTTGTGACAGTCTTCTGAACTTATCTGGAAACCATTATCTGTTTCTGACAGCCCTTGGTACACTTTGGGACATGTTGATACCGCAGTTTATGGTGCACCTCACACTAATCTTACACGTCGTCAGGTTCTGCAGCAGACTTGGTACTTTATGCATGTATCTGCTTAATATGCATTGACCACTAAAGTCATGTTAAGAGTATTTTTTGTAGGTCCTTGAAAAGTACCAAGTTTATGGGGATTCTGTTCTGGGAAAGTATGGACAAAAACCAACTGTTCGGGATGTGGTTAAGGTAGGATACAATTTTATTCTGTTAATGAGATCTTTGGTTTAGCCTCATATCTCCAAGAAACAGAACTATTTCAGTAGAAATGTGATTCCATAAATGGTTTCAGCTGCGCAAAAGCTTATGTAATTTGTTTGAATGTGTTCATTTTTTTTGCTTTGTTATTAATGTGTGCTATACATATAAACACTTGCATGCAAATATTGCTTCCTTCATCTGCACATTTATGGGAATAGGGTAGTTTCTTGGTGCTCTGCACAATTGTTATTTCTTGTGCCATTTCATAACATGTGGCATATATCATCACGGCCTTTCATCTGCTTGATAGCATTCTACTTCTCTCGCCATAGACCTAAATTCAGCCTGTAAAATGCATAAGAAACTCTGATATGTATTCCCACTACTGCTACGACAATTGCATAGATCAGCCTCTACGGATTATTGGTTAGTTCGGCACCTGTGGGAGAGTTACATTGTGTGAGTTAGCTTGCTCCAGTAAAGAAAGCTCAGTCATTTGAGAGGAGAAAAATGCGAAATGGTTGCGGCCAATTCAAAATGTAGTCATCTGAGAGAGGACAAAAATGCTCGATGTGAAGGGAAATTTCTCCAAAAGAATCCTTAGTTTCTTGATTTTCATTTTTGTTATATGTTAAAGACATCCTTCCATTAATTTTATTATGCTCTCTCTCTCTCTCTCTCTGAGTTATGGATAGTGCTGATGCTTCGGTCAGTCTTTTGCTAAATTTCAAGCAATTCATGGATTTTTTTTTTTTGTTGTCACACCCCACATTAGTTATGCTTTTATTCCCCTGGCATATTGCAGCCTCTACTTGGTCTTTTCCATTCGGAGCCTGGAAATGGCTTGTGGAAGCGCAAAGCTGATGCTGCTTTACAACATTGTACGGTATGTCAATTACTATTTGCTACAGGTTTCGTGTTCAAAGGAGAACCCTGTTAACTTCGTAGAAGATACCTAAGGATTGGATCTAAAACATTTTTGGCTGCCAAAGACTAATATTTGAAATTCATACAATGTTTTGAAATTCAAACTGTTAAGTGAATCAGAAAAGGACTGGGTCAACAGTTACGAGTTCAACCATTGGGTTAATTGGATCAAATTATAATGGGGGTGTTTGGGAACCCAAAATTGAGGCTAAAATAGCCTCAAATACAAAAAAAAAAAAAAAAAAGAAGCTAAATAGCCTTAAATAGTACCCTAAATTAATAATTTATATTTGTAAAATAAAAAAAAAAAAAAAAACGAAAACCAAAGCAGACGGCAGTGGGCAGAGGGTAGGCAGAGGGTAGGGCCAGCCTAATCCCACAGGTTGAAATGACACTTTTGCCCCTATAGACAAATTTTGGAAAAAGTGAAGTTAGGGACAAATTTGTCATTTCAACCTCAAACATCATTTCAATGCAACAACTCAAATAAAAATCCATCCTATCTTCCCAAACACAAAATAAAATAGCTAACTAAAATAGCCAAAAAGCTAAAAAGCCTCTAAAATAGTCACTTTCCAAACACCCACAATATGAAAACTATGCCATAAAATATCTTTCAAATAATAAGTAAAATTGAAAATTTGAAAATATAAAATATTTCTTAATTTTGTGCACCCATTGACATAGGTAAGTGGTATCAAATAGCTAACCACAAATCTCAATCATAAACATCACAAAGATGGCATCTAATTGCACAATAGAGACTAATGCTTCTAAGAGAAGATCAGACGATAATGCAAAGGTTTCTGTAAGACAACCTGAGAGTGTAATTTGTTTATGAATATAGTCTCGTACAAACGCACACATAGATAACCCCCAGAAATTATACTCACTCTAACATTAGAACAATAATGAAAAAAACAATTCTCTTTAAAATTAACTACCCTAAAGCTAGTAAGAATTTATTCAATAATTCATGGATTTAATATCAAAATAAAAGGGATTGGAGTGAGAATCAAAGCATCACAAAAGGAAAATTTCATGTCATGTCTGATCCATCGTCAATGATGGACTAAGTCTTTGAACATGGTTCTTTAATCTTGCAGACTTTAAAATCCTTTCTTGAGGAAACTCTCGTCGCAATTCCTGACTCTGTTTTGGATTCTACTGTTGGTGAGGCACCATCTGGTTGCATAGATACTTTTGTAAAATTAAATGGTTTGCTACCTCCTCCATATGCAGCTAGAGAACATGAAGGCGAGGCTTTGTATGCTTAGTTGAATAATGTATTCTAGTTTTAGAACTGACAATGACTGTATCTCATTTGGGTGTGTTTAATTGTTCCAATTCTTTGGTATAATAGTCCCCATGTAACAATTCCTCCAATACTTGATGGGTTATTAGTAAGTTACCAGGAACCTTATTCTTTCCTACAATTGAAGGGGTATTAAAAATCCGATATTTATTGTTGATGTTTGAACATGGGGGGACGGGAAGGTATTTTCCCTGAACTCGTACATTTTATCATGATTGTGGGCTTGAAATTGTGTTTACTGTGAAGTTCAGAATATGATTTTAGCCAAGTAAAATGCAGAGAGAGAGATCAAAAGAAGAATGTCTAACCCTTAAAAATTTATCAATATTCTTGGTTTTCTCAATTGTGCTTTTTGAAATTTTGAAAAACTAGTTATTGCTGTTTGCTAGCTACTGGTTGAGCATCTCACTGCTTGGGATTACATTCATATATGCTGGTGGTGTTTTTCTAGTTGTCAATCAACACATGAAACTGTTGCAGGGTTAAATATGATTAAACATCAATGCAGTCACTTTCTTTCTTATTATCAAACAAGAGGCTCAGGCTTGCAAATAGTCTGGCTCTTGTTTTCTACATATAAGCATGCTTTGTTGTTGAATATATTGATTTTATGTCCTAATATATCAATAAATTGATTCCCATTCCTTGATGTTTTTCATGGCTCCAACGTTCAATTGTACATATTATATTATTCTCGAATGTTTCAAACCAACTAATTTACAGAAACAATGGATCAAATCTGGTTTGTAGCTGGGAATGGATTCATCATTTGGGTGTCCTGAGTGTTCTCCCAGAATGCCCCTTGGCTTGGATTAACAACCGAAATCCAAATGAAAAGACACTACCCTAAGCTTCTTAGGTTGTATTTGTGGAGAGGAAAAGGGAATTAAAAAGTTAAAATATATATAGTTTATTCACCTTTTTTTTTTTTTTTTTTTTATTACAACAAATTCAAAATCTGAACAAAGTTTTAATGTTTGCCATTATTTAAGAAAAATTGCATGGGAAATTATTTAATAATCTTGGAATACCACGTAGTTATATTCTAAACAAAACATTAATTATTTAGTTTTATGTTGTTTTTTCATCCTCAACGTAAATCTTGAGTTTTTACGTCTATGTACCAATCAAAATTTTATAGAGTATCATGTGTTTTATATTCTAAAAACACTGAATAATCACCCAAATTGCACAGACATTCGTAAGTATTATTTACATGAACACTCGCGAGTATTCTTGTGTAAGATTCTCCGAATTTTTTTGTGTTTCTTTTACTTTTTATTTTTTAAACAAAAGAAAGAAAAACAAAAGTTCCAATCCTTTTGAAGAGGACTCTGCCCCTTTTCTGACCAGAAAATCAACCAGTGTTGAAGACCACAAATAATAGATAACAGAGATGACACGTGTCTAGGAATCATTGCTCAGTACATTCCCAGTGATAAGGTAATGGTTGGCCCCCCCACAAGAAATGATATAGAGAAGGCAATAAAGCATTTATAGCCAAAGCAAAAAAAAAAGAAAAAAACCAAAAACAATTGAAGAGATAGATAGAGCTTCATTAGTCAGACACTGAACTAGTGAAGAAATGGCCTCAGTGAGCATGACATCCTCATTCCTCGGCGGAGCCACCACCACCCTATCGGAGAGGTCTCCGGCAACAACCATCCACCGAAGAGTTGTGATCAGAAACAGTGCCAAAGCCAATAATAATATTTATGCTGGAGAGAAAGTGAAGATAAGCCAGAAAGAGAGCAACAACAATGGAGGAGGAAGGAGGGACTTGGTGTTTGCAGCTGCAGCGGCCGCTGTTTGCTCCGTCGCGGGCGTTGCCATGGCGGAAGGGCTGAAAAGGGGAACCCCGGAAGCCAGGAAAATCTATGCTCCAGTTTGTGTTACCATGCCAACTGCAAGGATCTGTCACAAATGAGGACCTAGTTTTTGTTGTGATTGTGTTGTATGAAATTGGTATTATTGAGTTAAAAGTTATGTTGTAATTGTAGTCATGTATTTGTATTCAAGCTTTGAGAAAACTATTTCTCCCTCTAGATCTCCTCAATATATATATGGTTTTTCTTTTTAAATTTTAAATTTTTTTTTTTTTTTTTTTACTGTAATCTTTCTTTCTAATTTAAATGGTGATTGGCATGTTCATAAATTTATCGACTGTGGAGATAGTGATAAATTTTCAGTTAAAATTAGAAATAATGTATGATATGTTCCATAGATTTAACCTACGCTTGTGACTCAGTTATTAATAGCGTTGAAAGATAATTTCTTGAGGTCTTTTAGTTGTCTCATGAGTTACAACACATTCGGACTTAATCACTTGTTGTATAAGATTTGAAGCACAGTGGGTTTAAGAATATATTATTTTAATATTTTTTTAAATTTTTAATTAAAATATGAGATAAAAAAATTAGTAAATTTGAAATGATTTTTTTGACATTTTACAAAAAAAAAAAAAAAAAAATATAAAAATTAAAGAGGAAAAAGAATTTTTGACTTTTATTTTTATTTTATTTTATAGATCTTTAATTTTTTAACTTTTTAATGACTTTTTGACGTTTTAATTATTTTATTAACTTCCCAAACTAGCTTGAAATGTCTATTCTAACTTTGTATTCTATTTTCTTTGTTTGGTATGGTTTGTTTAAGTGAAAAATATGAACATACTTATTCATTCTTCTAACTTAAAGAATAGTCATTCAATTCAATCTAAAAATTACCTTAAAATATTATTAATTAGCTACTATCATCGTTCCTTTCTGCTACTATCCTTTCCTACCAAGATTACTAAATACTGTGACCACTGGTACAACCACTACTATAATCTCACCAAGCACCATCATCACTGTTACAACCACTATCACCACCACCACCACCATCATTGCTAGAACTACTACTCTACTACCATTGCTCCCACCACTACCATTGCCTTCGCCGCCATAACCACTACCTTACCATCACTACCATTATCACTACCTTCATTAAAACCAACGCCACATCGATCGACCACCATGACCACCATCCTACTACTACTGCTATCACTACCACTGATGCCACTAGCGCCACCACTAGCACCACGACTCACATTATCACTTTCACAACTATCAATACTATCATGATTTATATTAATTTTTAATTTGTTTGTTACTAGCTTAATAAAAAATAAAAACTTATTCAATTCCATTAGTTTAATAGATATAACTAAACATAATAATGAGAATTATCATTCTATTGCTATGTCTTTCCATGTTGGCAACCAAACAATAGAATATGAATGACTATTCTATTCCATTCAACAATGTATTTCATTCAATTCTTTCGTACCAAAATAGAATATCTGTTTACGTCCCACTATCAACATAGGATGGCATAGATATAGAATCACAATTTTCATTCCCAGGTTTAATTATGCCTATTAATTTGATAGAATGAAATAATTTTTTTTAACAATCAAATTAGTGACGATAGGGTAGTGATGGTGGTAATGGAAGGTGGGGCTACGGTGCCAGAAGGAGATGGTGGTGGTGGTTAACAAAGAGGAATCCAATAGGCATACTATTTTAGAATGATGACATGATGAAATGGAATATTTATTCCTTAATTAGATTGGTGATGTAACATTGGTGCTTTATAAGTCAATGGGATGTGTTTAATTTCATTATTATTGTTATTGAAATCCTCTAGTTGGTGTATCGTCGTATCGGTTAAGTGAAATTTGATCTAGACTAGGATTCGAATGTTCATATCTTGTTGAATCTTGATTCTTTTGACTCTTTCACTCCCCGCATTTTGAATTTTGGTGCAAGAATTGAACCATTGTGTAGCTTGTTGTTAGGTCTTCAATTTACTCTTGTTTTTGACCAAAAAGGAGTTCGGGCGAGAGAGTTATATCCGTTTGAAAATTTACCACCTAGGTTGATTTGCATAGTTCACTCGAGCACAAGTTTGAGCATTCGAGCGGTGTTTTGACCCTTCTAGCTTTGAACTTCAAGGCCTGAGATATTAGGAGCTTCCATTTTCTGCTCAAGTGTAGGATTGTTTGCTCGAGTGGTCTGCTCTATAGAAGACTGAGATGCTGAGAGCCTTCATTTTTTGCTCAAGTGGAAGATTGTTTGCTCGAGCGGTCCATTTGAATTTCATTTATCGCTCGACCGCAGGTTTGTTCGCTTAAGCAATCTGTTCAAAATCTATGCGTTAAATTCACCTTTTTGGTTGGATTTTGAGCCCAAAAGTCACTTTTTTTCCTTTGTACTATAAATAAAACCTATCTCACTCTCTTTCCTCACTTTTTCACATACTCTCTCTCTCTCTCTCTCTCCCCCTCCTTTTTTTTCTCCAATATATCTATCTTTAGATTTCTTTACTTTTTCACACAAATCCTTCAATCTACCTCACTTCAGATTATCTCCTCGCCTTGGTCCTTTGAATTGGATTGTAGAGTGCATTGAAAGCTACATTTTGATCGGAGCATATCATCTTTCACCACCTTCAACTTTTGTGTTTTTCTCTTCTTGTTCTCTATTTGAGGTAGGGATGTCTGTCACTCAAGTATGGTTGTATTGTCATAGTTATGTGGCATTTTGTAGTTATGAAATGTTGGAATTTATTGGGGTTTTGATATAATTATATGATATAAAAGCTAGGGTTTGCCTCTTTTGTTTAAAAACTCATAGATTGTCCTCTCAAATTGATAAATGAAGTTGGGATTTCACAAATTGGTGTTTAAATTGGAAAAACTCTAGATTTTTAATGAAGATTTTTGATAAAACCCTAGAAAGTTAAAATTGGGGCTTTTTGTTGTATATTGAAATTGATGTGAAATGAATAACTAGTTTGGAATTAGTGAAATTTCTTTGGAATATCCATGACTGTTGAATCTTTTAGAATTATTGGGAATTATCGAGACATTGAGAATGTTTGGAAGATTTTGAAAGTATTGAAAGGTTAATTTTAGTTATGCTCTTGTATTGTCGTTTATGGAATACTTTGATAAAGATAACTGTTTTGGCAATTGGTAGAGGATTGCATGGTAGTTGTAGAAATGAATTGGAACCTTAGGGAAATAGAAACTGTCACGCCCTAAAAATTTTACATAATAAAGATTCACCAACTTCTATTGTTTAATGCAAACGTAAGTAAGTCTCAATATTAATATCATCCTCATATCTCCAACATTTGTATTCATTAACCATTAAGAGATTTACAAAAGATAATCCACATGCGAATAGACATTCAACATCCCTAGTATATGAATCTATAGCATGTGGCATAATAAGTCAAGTGTAAATAAATGCCCTCAAGGGCTACAAGTTCCAAGACTTAAACCCGCTTACACAAAAACATTTTTTTTTTTAAACTCATACATATAAAGCCCTTGGCTTGTCAAAAATAATTACAACAAAGAAAAGAGCCTTGTGCTCTCAAAACATATCTCCATGCCTCTAACTTGGCGGGATCACTATATCATTTCCTATACAAAATCCCATAGAGGTGAGCATAAAGCCCAGTAGGAAAATCTTACCAAAGTATATACATTTTATACAATCTCATGGGATGAATGGATATGCCAAACCATGTTGAAAAACATATATCTTTATCTTTTGAAACCTTTGTGCATAATGCAATCTTGAAATTTAACAATTCAATAATTCCAATGTAGTTCGACGGGGCAATAAATACAACTCGGGTAATTCCTAGGTTGGTGTTTGCAAGTAGGCATAGCAAGCACTGCCAATCTCCATTTTACTGGTAGCTAACCGGAAGGTACGTGGTACCTCATCTGCGCGTGTTTTTGGTCTTTCACCATGAATAGTCAGGCCAACTTAACCAATCCCAACTACACCCTCTATCTGGACTTACCAACGTATTTATCGAAAAAACAAATCAATATGATCTTGTTTAACAAAACAATTTCCTTTTTCCAATGCAATAATTAAAATCAATCGCATCAATGCTAAAATGACATGGCGATGCAAAAATGTCAAATACATTAACATAATCCATTTTCAATTTCTCCCACACAATTTTCCATTTGTGATCACTTTCCACATCTCTCATCAATGCAATATCGTAATACATTACAAGAAATAAAATAATACAACACTACTCTTCAAGCATTTTTCATATATTAATCATCATAATATGATTTTAAAGGATGATATAACAACCTCAACATTCATGTATTCTCCATATGTTAATCTCTATTTTTCCACTTGGTCATTTCAAGACCAACCAATAATAAGCTATATAACAAGCTTCAATTTAACAATTTCTCATTTTCTTTCCATGAAATTTCCTCTTTATACACAATCATAGAAATATCTCAATCACATATTCACCATAATATAAGACAACCATAGATTTCATAATCTCTTATCATTTCCCCCCCCCCCCTCCCAAAAAAAAAAAAAAATTCCAAATTTCTAGGTTTTCCACAAAGCTAGGTTTTTTTTTTTTTTTCTCATTTTTGAAAGGATTTTTCTAAGACAACATCCCTCCTTAACAATATAGTTCATACCCTCAAGAGTTTTTAGAAAAACATTGAGAAAATCCATTTTTGAAATCATCAAGAACTCATGAGCCAAAATCAAAGTTCAATAGTACAAGAGGAAGTTCCAAAATCAACATAAACTTGCAAAAATGTATATATAACTCTAAGATAATCCCTACCTCAAGCTTGGAAGAGAAAGGAGAGAAAACCCCTAAAAATAGATGAAAACTCGATTCGATCAGTGAGAATGTAGCCCTCGTTGCCCTCTTCGATTTGGTGTAAGAAGCCTTCTCAAATTCTTGGTAGATCTTGATAAATCTTAGAGAGAAGATTGAAATTTGATGGGTATGTAGAGAGAAGGGAGAGCAAAAATGGATATATATATATATATATATAGAGCTGAAAAGTGGTCAAAACACCCTTTTGGCATCAGTTTTGACAAAAAGGAGCATGAAATTGAGACTGTCCCGCCGAAGTTCAGACGTGCAGTTCCAAATCCGCACAAGCGGTTTGGCATTGCTCTTCATGAGCGGAATGGTCAAGAGGCGACTCAGAAAATTCACCCAAATCAGCTTGAGCAATTCCTAATTCCGTACGAGCGGAATTCTACCTAGAAAACCCCCTCTACTGAGTGGTTCCGCTCAAGCAGTTCTACCAGTCTGCACGATCGGTTTTGCTAGGCAGCCGAGAAAAAGATTTTACAGCCTAAGGCAAGTTCTAATCCCCAAAACTCAAAATTTTTAACTCGGAAATATTAAAAGAGGTTAAGTAAGAGTTGAAAGAAATTTTAACGATGAACGAAACACCGAAAGAAGTACATACTACTCCACTATTATTCAAACCCAAAACCTGGGACATCATAACCTTCCTTCCTTACGAAATTTTTGCCCCTGAAATTTGGTTACACCTCTTTCTAATACGTCCAAAAAACAAGAACAAAACAACAACAAGGCTTCGAGTGGTAACAACCACACTGATGACAAAAGAATCCACAATGACAATAACTCAATTATAACATGGAGATCTCAATCTTAACAACCTTTTACTATCATTATCAAAATCTTTCCATGGCCCATGGCCACAATCCAACAACCACTAATATGATAATCGTAAGCACGAGTTCAATAACAATTGTAACAATCCTACAATAGTTCTCATGTTCAAAAGACAACAACAATTATAATAACAAGTGGTTTACAATATCAACTATTTATTCTCAAACACAAGAGAGATTATAATCTAGAACAACAAAGCATTCTTAAACAAATCCGGATACTTGGAGCGGACTTTCGCCTCCCGTTCCCAAGTTGCCTCCTCAACTCCATGGTGCGTCCATAACACCTTTACTAATGGTATGGTCTTGCCTCTCATCACTTGTTCTTGGGCATCTAAAATTTAAACTAGTCACTCTTCAGATGAGACTCCTGATCTACCTCCAAATCAACCCAATCAAGCACATGCGAAGGGTTGGATTCATACTTCCTAAGCATAGATACATGGAACACATTGTGAACCCCCTAAAGCCGTGGCAGCAAGGCCAAATGGTATGCCACTTCTCCAACTTGATCTAAAATCTCAAAAGGTCCAATAAACCTAGGAGACAATTCACCACTCTTGCCAAATCTCATCAAACCCTGTCTCGGTGAGATATTAAGAAACATATGGTCACCAACCTCGAAAGATAGAGGTCCTTTTCTCTTATCGGCATAACTTTTCTGTCGGCTTTGAGCCATAGCTAACCTCTTTCGAAGGAGAGCAACTTGCTCGGTCGTCTCTCTAACAATCTTTGGGCCCAACATCAGTGCATCACCCACCTCAGCCCAACAAATCGGTGATCTAAAAGGTCGGCCATACAAGGCCTCTAACGGTTCCATCTCAATACTAGCTTGATAACTATTGTTATAGGCGAACTCAATCAACTGTAGGTGCCTCTTCCAAGAACCCTTGAAATCAAGGACACAAGCTCTAAGCATGTCCTCCAAAATCTGAATGATATGCTCCGACTATCCATCGGTCTGAGGATGATTAGCAGTGCTAAAAGTCAACTTAGTTCCAATCGCCTCTTGAAGACTTTGCCATTATCGGGCAGTAAAACGACGATTTCCATCCGAGATAATGGTCACAGGGACCCCATGAAGTCGAATTATCTCTCTAATATATGACTCTGCCAAATGCTCAACTGAGTCGCTGGTGCACATCAGAATGAAGTGTGTAGACTTAGTCAACCTATCAACAATCACCCAAACGGCATCATTGTCCCGTTGTGTTCTAGGAAGCCCAACTACAAAATCTATGGTAACATACTCCCATTTTTACTCGGCTATCGGTAAAGGTTGTAGCAAACCTGTTGGCTTTTGGTGCTTGGCCTTCACTTGTGGACAAGTAAGGCATATCGAAACAAATAAAGCAACATCACGCTTCATACCCATCCACCAAAACTGGCGACTAAGATCATGGTACATTTTTGTGCTTCCTGGATGTACCGCAAGGTATGAGTGATGAAACTCTTAGAGTACCTCTTCTCGACAAGATTCTGGCACAAACAGACGGTCTAGATATCTCACACTTAAGTTCAAGTGTATGTTCAAACCCTTCTATTCCTTCCCGTTGGAGATCATATCACGAATTGTCTCCACCTCACGATCACCTTATTGTACTCCGATGACTCTACTAATCAAGGTAGGTTGAGCAATCATGGTAAACAAGGTAGCACTCATGCTAGACTCGCCCAATTGCAAATCAAACTTCCCAATATCGCTTAGCATATCCCATTTCCAAATGGCCACACTTGCCAAACTACTCACGGATTTCAAATTAGAGGCATTGGCCACTACATTAGCCTTCCCCAAATGGTAGTGCAACTCAAAGTCATAATTCTCCATAAATTCCATCCATCTCCGTTGGTGTAAACTTAAGTCTTTTTGAGAAAACAAATATTTTAGACTCTTATGATCGGAGAAAATATCAAACTTTTCACCATAGAAATAATGCCTCCAATTTTTCAAAGCAAAAATTACCGCCGCTAACTCTAAGTCATGGGTGGGGTAGTTCTTCTCATGAGTTTTCAATTATCGAGAACCATAGGCCACAACATTCCCTTCTTGCATCAACAAATAACCAAGTCCATCTAGGGACGTATCACAATATACGATATAACCCAAACCGCTTTCCGGAATTTTCAAAACCAGTGTAGTGGTCAACCTAGTCTTAAGTTCTTGGAATGACTTCTCGCAAGTCTCGTTCCACACAAATTTGACACCCTTACTTGTCAACTCGATCAATTGTGCGGCTAGTCTAGAGAAGTCCCTTACAAAACGACAATAATACTCGGCTAACCCCAAGAAACTTCAGATTTCAAAAATATTTTTAGGTTGTTCACAATCTTGCACGACATCTAGCTTAGAAGAGTCTATAGTAACTTCTTCTCTCGACATAACATGCCCCAAGAACTTCACTCCGGTAAACCAAAACTTGCATTTATCAAATTTAGCATATAATTGGTGCACCCTAAGCAAGTCAAGCACAATCCGCAAGTGTTCCTCCTTAGAGGTTGAATAAATCAAGATATTGTCCACAAAGACGACCACGAAGCAGTCTAAGAAGACTTGGTTCATCAAGTCCATAAAAGAAGTAGGAGCACTGGTTAAACCAAAAGGCATTACAAGGAATTCATAGTGGCCATAACACGTGCGAAAGGCCGTTTTCTAAATATCTTTCTCTCGAACTCTCAACTGATGGTATCCTGACTTCCAGTCTATCTTGAAAAAGCAACGAGACCTCCCTAACTTGGACAAATAAGTCATCTATTCTAGGTAGAGGACACTTGTTCGTAACGGTAACTTGATTCCACTTGCGGTAATCAATACATAACTGCAACGACTCGTCTTTCTTGTTTGCAAAGAGAGCCGACACTCTCCAAGGTGATGTACTAGGGTGAATGAAGCCTTTGTTTAAAATTTCTTAGAGTTGAATCTTGAACTTATACAATTCTGCGGGTGCAAATCCATACGGTGCCATAGAAATCGGTGTTGTATCAGGCACTAAGTCAATGGAGAACTCGGTCTCTCGGAGGGGTAACAAACTTATAAGATCGTCGGGAAAGACATTCGGGTATTCACAAACTACCCTCGGCAATTTTACTCGGACCCCATCACTCTCACCATTTAAGAGAGTTACAAGAAGATAACTAAGCTTGTCATTACCATGAGGGTCATAAACTAGTGAAAATACTCTATTAGCTCGGTCCCCCAGAAAATAAAAATAGTTACCACTCGAGGCGAATACCGTAACCCTCTGACGGTAACAACAAATCACAGCACGATACAAAAACAACCAATCCATGCCCAAAATGACATCAAAACCCGGCATGTTTAGCGACACAATGCAAAAGGAAGTTGATGCTCGGCAACCTTTATCTCACAACCATGACACCCTCGATTCAAGTCCACCTTACCCTGAACTGGTGACTTTATCTTGAGTGGAGATGCTAACTGAGCCACCTCTAACTCCAATGCAGAAGCAAAAGAAAAAGATATAAATGAATGCGATGTAACTGTATCTATCAACACATTGGCCAAAAAATTGCACACAATAAAAATACTTCTTACAACAGAGGACCCTGGCAACTGCTCTAGTGCTGTAACAGCATACACGCGCCCTGTGGCCTTTGATCAACCTGTTCATCTCTTGGAGCATAGGCCTGCTGAATTGATTGGGCTAAAGCGGCTCCTTGATTAGGTCATGGGGTCTGAACTGAATGAGCCTGCTGATGGCTCTGAGTCTGCCTCGACCCTGCTGCGCCGGAAGCGCCTTCCAACTGTGGGCAAGCTCTTCTCAAGTGCCCCGACTGATCACATTGAAAGCAAGTAGCTCCTTGCCCCCTACTTTAGGACTGACTCTGAGATTGGTTAGGTGGTGGTGGTGGTAACATCTGTTGCTATCCTCCATTCTGTGGGCAAGAATTAGCCTTGTGACCGGGTTGGCCACATTTGAAACAAGTAAAGCTCCCCTGAGCATTCCTCCCCATGTCAGCATTTGGTAGTGGAAAGGTAGATCTAGATTGCTGAGATTGGGGTTGTGATGAAGAAGTGCCCTTGTTCTTCTTGCTGGGTCTAAAGTCACCCTGTGACTTATAGCCCTTAGACCTCGAACCCCGAAGGCCTGCACAGTAATCTCGACATGTACCGCCACCTCCATAAGATGATCATAGTTCCATATCATATTCTCGGCAACCTTGAATAAAATCTTTGTTCTAGATCTCTTTTCAAACTCTATGGAACAATGCTCTTCTATTGCCACTAACTCCAGTGCAAACTGGAACAAACTAGTGAAGGTCGTCTCAAACTCGGCCATAGACATGTTAAGTTGTTTGAGGTTTTAAAACTCTTGCCTCAATCTTTTCCTAGCAGTGGGAGGTAGGTACTTGTCTTGAAAAACAATGAGAAAAGCTTTCTATGTCGGTTCCACTCTACTATTGGCATACTTCCACCATTGGCCCGTATCCTCTTTGAGGTAGTAACTCGCTAGAGTCACCCTCAGCTCACTATCATTGATGTGAAGCATCTCAAATGTCTTCACCATTTGCTCGAGCTACTCATCCGCCTTTTTGGGCTTGGAGCCACAATGAAACTCATCCGATTTGGCCTGCAAAAACTCCCGAGTAAGAAAACTCGCCCTTGACTCCATGGTATTCATTCGGGCTTGGTTCTCTACCCTCAAAATGTTTATTAGGCTAGGGCACCCATTGCAGCTTGACCCGCTTGTTCTGGGACTCCCACTTGTCCCATTTGCTCAGCCACATTAGTTTGGTCTGCTTGTTTGGCTGTATTAGCTTGGTCGAACCCTACCTCGTGCATCAAAACCTCATGAATTGACACTTCATGCACACCTCGGCAAGGCTTACCGCGCCTCCCTTGTTTGCCACCGCGGGTTTGACTTCTCTCTGACATCCTAATTAAGGATAAAAATAAACAATTTAGCACACAAACTCAAATGTGCTTGCAACTTGTCTAACACGTCTTATCATAACAATTCTATATATTTCCAAATCACAAAATACTTAGTTTCACTCTACATAAACACGTAATCACATGAGCACATACAGATCACTCCTTTACGATGAAACTTGTCCCACAAAATACCAAGAATTCTTAGTAGAATGAGTATTGATCAGGTACCCTTGTAATAAGACCTCGAGGGATTCAATAGGTGCAAACCACATCCCAAAATTTTAATCGCATACCCGTCTAGTCACATAAACATGTTATCATATGACACCTAATACATGGAACATATCCTAATTAAGCGAAATGAACCCATTGGAATTTATTGGGGTTTTGATATAATTATATGATATAAAAGCTAGGGTTTGCCCCTTTTGTTTAAAAGCTCACAGATTGTCCTCTGAAATTGATAAATGAAGTTGGGATTTCACAAATTGGTGTTTAAATTGGAAAAACTCTAGATTTTTAATGAAACTCTGGATTTTTGATAAAACCCTAGAAAGTGAAAATTAGGGCTTTTTGTTGTATATTGAAATTGATGTTGTGAAATGAATAATTAGTTTGGAATTAGTGAAATTTCTTTGGAATATCCATGACTATTGATTTTTTGGATTTATTGGGAATTGTCAAGACATTGAGAATGTTTGGAAGATTTTGAAAGTATTGAAAGGTTAATTTTAGTTATGCCTTTGTATTGCCGTTTATGGAATACTTTGATAAAGAATGTATATATAACTCTAAGAGAATCCCTAAAAATGTATATATAACTCTAAGAGAATCCCTACCTCAAGCTTGGAAGAAGAAGGAGAAAAAAACCCTAAAAATGGATGAAAACTCAATTCGATTGGTGAGAACGTAACCCTCATTGCTCTCTTCGATTTGGTGTGAGAAGCCCTCTCCAATTCTTGGTATTTTTAGAGAGAAGATTGAAATTTGGTGGGTTTGTAGAGAGAATGGAGAGCAAAGATGGATATATATATATAGAGAGAGAGAGAGCTGAAAAAGTGGTCAAAACACCCCTTTGGCATCAGCTTTGAGAAAAAGGAGCACGAAATTTGAGATTGATGTGCTGAAATCCGCACGTGTGGTTCCAATTCCGCACAAGCAGAATCCCAAATCCATACGAGTGGTTTGTCATTTCTCTTCACGAGCAGAATGGTTTAGAGGCGACCTAGAAAATTCACCCAAATCTGCTTGAGCAGTTCCTAATTTTGCATGAGTGGAAATTCTGCCCCGAAAACCCCCTCCACTGAGTGGTTTCGCTTGAGCGATTCCACCAGTTCATATGAGCAGTTTTTCCATGCAGCCCAGAAAAAGATTTTACATCCGAAGGCAAGTTCTAAACCCCCCAAACTCAAAATTTTCAACTTAGAAACATTAAGAGAGTAAACGATGAACGAAACACCGATTGAAGTACATACTACTCCACTACACAAAATTGTTCAAACCCAAAACCCAGGACATCACAGAATCTGATTTCAATTCATGCATGGCATTATTCATACTCATGTTTTTCATCCTTTTAAAACTTTGGAGAATTGATGTTGGTATCATCGGTACACTTTTGGAAACTTGTTGAATTATTGAAGTAATAATGTGGTCAAGTCTGAGATGTGTTGAAAATGTAGAAAATTGAATTAAGTTGGCTTGAGGTCCTCAGTGAAAGTCTAGAAACTTGCGCGAAGTTAGTTGTCCAATTGCCCTTCTGGTTAATAGCTAGTAAATATGGATTTTTGGTAGTTCTAAATAGACTATTGTAGACACATTGCTTGGGAATTTCCTATGTTATTTACGATTTAATTATTTGTCTTTTGAAATGATTCAGAATTTGGAATATTTTGAAAAGGCTGTTGTTTTGGGAACTTGGTAAAAGTCACTTTTTGGCTTTTAACCTATTTTGGATCACATCAACTCTCGACTTTTTTACATGCTTTTTCAAAAAGCGCAAAAAAAATCAAATTTTAATCTACTTCCCAAAATAAGTTGCATTCATGATAAATGGAAATGTTTTGGTATGAAATGACATCACTTGTATTCATGATCATACACATGTTAATCTTATACACTATTGTAATATATTTCTGCTGGGCAATTATGCTCATCCTTTAGTGGAAACCATTTTAAGGTGTCAGCGAGAGGCCTCCGCCTCACTGAAGCCTTAGTGATCGATGTTTTGGAGCAAGAAAGCTCTTTATTTGTTGTTATTTGTGTAAATCTTTTGAACTAAATTGTATGGGTTGAAACCCTCTTTTTGTAACAAGTTTCAACCTTGGAATATGTAATCCCGTGAGGCATTTTATTTGTTATTCATATCATAACAATAGTTTCTTTACATGCTGTAGATTTAGGCTTGGAATATCATGAATGTATAATTGCATATAAACCCATTTGTAATTCTCACACCTTAAGGTAATGAAATGAATGGACAAGTGAAGTTATTTTGATCTTGACAAGATTTATTAAGTGTTGAGTATAATTTTTTTAGCTTCCGAATGCATAACTTGAAAGATATCATAATGAAGGGATGATAATGGACTTAATTATTGGTTATTGGATGTATAAAAATTGGGGGCGTTACAGGTGAAGTGAATAGATATTTTCATTTGTTGTTAGTGTTAGTTGTTATCTATTATACTTAGGACTCTTGTTATCTATTCCTATTATAGTTAGGACTCTTGTATTCTTGTACACCTAGGTTTCCTATACACCTAGGTTTCCTGGCCTATATATACAAACTTCTATTGTATTGAACACATTGAATATATACAATACACATTATTTTCTCACTCTCTCTACTATTCTAACAAGGTATCAGAGCTTGGAATTTTCTCCTAGCCTCATGTTCATCTTCATCACATTTTTTTCTCTTTCCTTTTTCTTTATTATATTGATTCTTTCTTATGTTGGTTTTTGCATATCTCGTACTTTCTGGTTTCAACGATTGCATTATACCATTATCTTCGCCTCTTCAAGATGAAGCCGACGCCATCAGAATCGTCACCATGTGCCGCCACACGCGCCTACACGCCACTCCTTTACGATGAAACTTGTCTCACAAAATACCAGGAATTCTTAGTAGAATGAGTATTGATCAAGTACCCTTCTAATAAGACCTCGAGGGATTTAATAGGTACGAACCACATCCCAAAAGTTCAATCTTATACCCATTTAGTCACATAAACATGTTATCATATGACACCTAATGCATGGAACATATCCTAATTAAACGAAATGAACCCATTGGAATTATTGGGGTTTTGATATAATTATATGATATAAAAGCTAGGGTTTGCCCTTTTTGTTTAAAAGCTCATAGATTGTCCTCTGAAATTGATAGATGAAGTTGAGATTTCACAAATTGGTGTTAAAGTTGGAAAAACTCTAGATTTTTAATGAAACTCTAGATTTTTGATAAAACCCTAGAAAGTGAAAATTAGGGATTTTTGTTGTATATTGAAATTGATTTTGTGAAATGAATAATTAGTTTGGAATCAGTGAAATTTCTTTGGAATATCCATGACTATTGAATCTTTTGGAATTATTGGGAATTGTCGAGACATTGAGAATGTTTGGAAGATTTTGAAAGTATTGAAAGGTTAATTTTAGTTATGCTCTTGTATTGCCGTTTATGGAATACTTTGATAAAGAATGTATATATAACTCTAAGAGAATCCCTAAAAATGCATATATAACTCTAAAAGAATCCCTATCTCAAGCTTGGAAGCACAAGGAGAGAAAAACCCTAAAAATGGATGAAAACTCGATTCGATCGGTGAGAATGTGGCCCTCATCGCCCTCTTCAATTCAGTGTGAAAAGCCCTCTCAAATTCTTGGTATTTTTAGAGGAAGATTGAAATTTGGTGGGTTTGTAGAGAGAATGGAGAGCAAAGATGGATATATATATATATATATAGAGAGAGAGAGAGAGAGAGAGAGAGAGAAAGAGAGAGAGAGATGAAAAGTGGTCAAAACACCCCTTTGGCATCAGTTTTGAGAAAAAGGAGCACGAAATTTGAGACTAACGTGTCGAAATCCGCACGTGCAGTTCCAATTCTGCATAAGTGGAATCCCAAATTCGCACAAGTAGTTTGGCATTGCTCTTCACGAACGGAATGGTCTAGAGGCGGCCTAGAAAATTCACCCCAATCTGCTTGAGCAGTTCCTAATTCTTCATGAGCGGAAATTTTGCCAAGAAAACCCTTTCCACTGAGTGGTTCTGTTCGAGCAGTTCCACCAGTTCACATGAGCAGTTTTGCCAGGCAGCCTAGAAAAAGATTTTACATCCCAAGGCAAGTTCTAACCCCCCAAACTCCAAATTTTCAACTTGGAAACATTAAGAAAGGTTAAGTAAGAGTAGAAAGAAATTTCAACGACTCAAAACTATTCAAAACCAAAACCCAGGACATCACGGAAACTAATTTCAATTCATGCATGGCATTATTCATACTCATGTTTTTCATCCTTTTAAAACTTTGGAGAATTGATGTTCGTATCATCGGTACACTTTTGGAAACTTGTTGAATTATTGAAGTAATAATGTGGTCATGTCTGGGATGTGTAGAAAATGTTGAAAATTGAATTAAGTTGGCTTGAGGTCCTCAGTAAAAGTCTAGAAACCTGCACGAAGTTTGGTGTCCAATTGCCCTTCTGGTTAATAGCTAGTAAATATGGATTTTTGGTAGTTCTAAATAGACTATTTGCAGACACATTGCTTGGGAATTTCCCGTGTTATTTACGATTTAATTATTTGTCTTTTGAAATGATTCAGAATTTGGTATATTTTGAAAAGGCTGCTATTTTGGAAACTTGGATAAAAGTTACTTTTTGGCTTTTAACCTATTTTGGATCACATCAACTTTCTACTTTTTTACATGCTTTTTCAAAAAACGCCAAAAAATCAACTTTTAATCTACCTCCCAAAACAAGTCACATTCATGATAAATGGATATGTTTTGGTATGAAATGACATCACTTGCATTCATGATCATACACATGTTAATCTTGAATAGTCACATTCATGATAAATGGATATGTTTTGGTATGAAATGACATCACTTGCATTCATGATCATACACATGTTAATCTTATTCACTATTGTGATATATTTTTGCTAGACAATTGTGCTCATCCTTTAGTGGAAACCATTTTAAGGTATCAGAGAGAGGCCTCTGCCTCACTGAAGGCTTAGTAATCGATATTTTGGAGCAAGAAAGCTCTTTATTTGTTGTTATTTGTGTAAATCTTTTGAACTAAATTGTATGGGTTGAAACCCTCTTTTTGTGACAAGTTTCAACCTTGGAATATGTAATCCCGTGAGGCATTTTATTTGTTATTCATATCATAACAATAGTTTCTTTACATGCTGTAGATTTAGGCTAGGAATGTCATGAATGTACAATTGCATATAAACCTTTTTGTAATTCTTACACCTTAAGGTAATGAAATGAATGGAGAAGGGAAGTTATTTTGATCTTGACAAGATCTATTGAGTGTTAAGTACAATTTTTTTTAGCTTCCGAATGCATAACTTGAAAGATATCATAATGAAGGGATGATGATGGACTTAATTATTGGTCATTGGATGTGTAGAAATTGGGGGCATTACAGGTGAAATGAATAGATATTTTCACTTATTGTTAGGATAGTTATTCAAATGGAAATGACTATTTCTACTTTCATAAAGTGTACCAAATTAAAAAAAAAAAAAAAAATACGAAGTTGGAATATGCATTCATTCTAGTCTATTCCAACGTTCCTTAATGAGCCAAGCATTTTGTAAACATGACATTTATTACATAAATACAAAAACAAGAAGCGAAGTAAATGCGGTGAAAAATATTATAATATATGATCGGACTATTTTTACTAATTTAAATTGTTCTATGCGACTTAAGTGCGTGAGAAAAGTAGTGTTTTGTTAGATTTTTGAATGGCTCGAGAGCATCTTTTGCTCAGATTTGCAGATTTTTCACCTCATTACTTCACACTCTTTGTCACACTTCAAATTTTAGGAAATGAATTAGATGAAATTTAAGCATCGTTTGGAAACTTGATTATTTTAATTAGTTTTTTTTTTTTTTTTTTTATAGTTATTTTATCAGTACTAGTACAAAAGTGTGAAGAACTTACCATATTTTCTACTTTTTTTCAAATCCTAATTAGATGGGAAAAAAAAGATGAAAATCACAAAAATTTAATACAAAAGTTTTGAAAAAACAAACCAAATCAAACACTGTAAACTTCTATTTTTTCTAAATCTTTCTTCACTAATCTCTAATTTTATACAAATTATTCATAAATTCCTTTCTATTAGGTTTTTATTCTTGGCAATCCCGTTTGACAAAACTCCTTTGAATTGTAATTTTATTCGCATTTTTATTTCAGTAAGGCTATGAGTTGTTAGAGGCAAATCCAACCCGAATCGTGCTTTGCAGATAAGTTTGTGATGTCAATGCTTTCAAGATTGCCACTTCATTGATTATTACGGGGGTCGAGCTGCCCGGTCAGCTCGCGATCGAAGCAAAATGCAAAATTGCATTCAAAATTGCATGTCCGCCGTTGCTCGCTCGAGCCAAGGAATTCTCGCTAGAGCCAAGGAGTTCTCGCTCGAGCGACGGATTGCGTCCACACAAAAACCTGAGAGAATTGATTGGTCGCTCGAGCCAAGGATTCTTCGCTCGAGCCAAGGCACTAGTAGAAATCATGAAAACAAAGCTCCTCGCTCGAGCGAGAGAAACTTCGCTCGAGCGAGCCTCAAAATCCAGATTTCTTAAGGAGTTGGTTTTCTTCCAAATCTAGGATTACTTTTGGTTCTCTATAAATACTTGGTTTTCTCCCAAAACTAGACTATTCACTGAACCTCTCCAGATCTTCTTTTTGGTTCTTAAGTCTTATATCTGGAGATATTTTGTTAAGTTTTCTTTGATGTTTTATTGAGTATTCAACTCATGGTTTAAAAGAGAGTACATCAAAGGTTTTGTTTGTTATACAAAAGAGAGAGTTGTTCTTCGGTGGATTACAAGAATTCGAACTGAAAGCTTCGGTGGATTCTGGAGTGGCTCATCAGAAAGACAATTCCGTGGTGAAGATGGGGTTGGAAGAGGCACATAGAGGTTGGTTTAATTAGGCGTTGTGGATTCGCTAGATAATTGAGAGTATACCTGTGTAATTCCTTTAAATCTTCTTAGTGGATTGTTCTTGTGGCTGTTACCCGTAGTTTTTTTATCACAATTGGAGGTGTCCAATTGTGATTTTTCCACGTGAAATCGTTCTGTCTCTTTGTCTTGATTGTTTGATTAGGATTGTTATATTCTGCTTAAAATTGATACATAATCACAAATCAACTTCTAGGAGGTTTTTAGATTTTTTACTTTCAATTTTGATATGAATTTAATAATTTAATTAAAAAATAGTACATACACACAAAAATGTAACACTAAATATTTATATTATGACCAATTGTTTAATTATGAATAATTAACTTGTCATTGTTACTTGTATTACATTGTTGCAAAAAATTTTACATATTACTTTTGTGATATCTTATATATGCCAATATCTACATATATAAATATTAAAAAAAAATTAAATGTAAATTTATATATGTTATTGTATTCATATATTGTCAATCTGTAATGCTATATTACTATCAAATACTTTAATTTTCAAAAATGTATCGCTTTAGTAATATAGTATATTTGCTAGGAAAAAAACTACAGAATTGTATATTGTTCTCTTATCAACTTATGTTCAATACATCTATACATATATATCATACAAACAAGTGTTCACAATAAACACTCTCAATAAAACACAAAGATTTTGCAAAATATCTCTATCACGACAATAATTAAACTTTTTCCCTCACAGAAAAAATCACACTATTAAGGGAAAATAGATTTTGAAATTCATAATAATATGATATCGCTTCAAACACTTAGTTATCAAAATAGTTTTATTACAATGAGTTATAATGGTGAATAAGAAGAAAAACAAGAAGATGATAAAATAAAAACTACAGAAGATCTATTGCAACATACTTTCTAAGCAAAGTTAAACGAGCTGAAACATAAATTGTTCTATCTGTTGTGAAGTTCAATAAAAATAATGTGTCTCATGTACACATTTTAGTTAAATTATAAGGAAAAAAATCAAATGATACCCAAATATTATCGCAACAACTCAATGATGCAAAAAGTAAATACATCAAATAAAAAGTTTCGACTAGTTTTTGTCATATGCTGATTAGTTATTGATGACATAATAAATTATGTAATTTGATAGTTTCATGAAGGGGACCTACAAACACTTAAGTATGGATCTATAAATATCGTGAAAACAATTAAGAAATTCTTATATCGATCGAAATATTAAGTTACAATATCATTCCATTTTCTTAAAAAAGCTATTCCACATTTTCTACGTAAATAAAAATATACTAATACTAATGTTATATTTTTCACCATGCAAGATATTTGTGGCATAGGAAACGAGACTCAACAACTCTTGATGTATTAAAATATATTACATATTGATATTAATACATTCTTACACCAATAGTATGCAAATAATATATAATAGTGAGTTCAATGAATTTTTATTATGAGATGAACTATTAAACAAAATTGTGTAATTGTGTAATTAATTTCATACATTTAATTGTATTACAAGTACGAATTATGGAAAATTAAAATGAGAAGTTGATAGAAAAATATTTGTGCAATACTATATATTTAAAGGACCTGTTTATTGTTTATTGTTTAAGATAAGATTGTGATCTCAACAATCTAACTATAAATTAATACTTATATTTATAAAAAAAATTTCATTTATCATTTAAATTATTCAGCCAAGTATGTATTTATTTCTTACTTAGTTATATTTTGGATACAGATTAATTTATCCATACAAGTCTCTATACTTTATATACATATAACGTACCAATTAAAGAAACGCATAATTACAATACTAATAGTTGATGAAAAATCACATGTTACATGCAACACACGTACCCAACCATTAGTAAGATAAAAAAATAATAATAATAAGTCAAGTCGATCGGATAATGACAGCCACATGCTCGGATCGGACTAGACAGGTGTTGTTTGGCTCAATGGACTTACTTTTGGGTCTCGTTACAATAATTCAAACCATTCATATTTTAGGGTTCGTCGATTACATCAATCTCGTAAAAAGTCAAGTCGATAGGATAATGACAACCACGTGTTCGGATCGTTTTTGTATCTCACCATTTATTTATTTTTCATACAAAACTAATTAAAATCTGTGGTTGCTGTCATCTAATCAGTTTGATTTTTTGTAAGGATGATGTACTTAACGAACCATAAAATATGAACGGTTCATATTATCGAAACGAAACCCAGAAGTGGGCCCATTGTGACAAACAACACTTCTCCAATTTGATTATGGATTGGAGAGAAGCTAACCCAAGAAAAGCTGTGTTTGGGATGATTTTTTTTTTTTTTGGTAATTGAATAGATGGTTGTGAGAAAAAAATTGATTCATTGATATATACAATGTGATATTTTGTCTTGTTAGTTATTTTAAACCATTTTTTTTCATCTTTATTAACTATTTTAACCAAAATCCTTCTTCCCAAATAAGGCCTTAATTAACCTAAGAGCAATCTTTTTAATTAAAAACACTCCAACAATACCCATTTACAAAACAACAATAATTTCTTTTACCTTAGGTTCAATTTGTTTTGACATAAAATATTTTTATCAAAAATATTTTACCCATTTTTTGTTGTTTGTTTGAACAAAAGGCAATTAAATATTTTTTAAGGAAAATATTTTTTCAACATTTTTTGAAAAAAACTTGCTTTTAAAAATTATGAAGTCAATTTTTATAAAGTTGATTCTTACTCATCACATTTTCAATACTTTTATCATTTTCAAATAAATATATTAGCTCATTAAAAAGTTAAAAATGACATTTTATTGAATAAAAATTTCTCTTTTAAGGAATAAAATAATTTTGTTTCAAGTGTTAACCACACACCAAAAAAGAAACAAAAAATATTTTTTTTGTGTAAAATCAAATTATAAGAAAAATATTTTTTTGTGCAAAATATTTTCCTTGAAACAAACGAAACCTTAGAGACGTTGCAATTTATAAAACTTGAGTAAAATATCAGAATGAGTGTGAGGTAATGGTCTCCAAGACAGACTTTCACTCCGTTTGCTTAGGCTATGAATTTTTTTTTTTTTTTTTTGTCAAAAAATATTTTTTTGGTGGTGGTGGTTGTGGAACAAAAGTAGAGATGGAGGTGGAGGTGGTGGCATGGTCAATGGTGGATCTAAGGGGGTGTGGAGGGGGCGACCATACCCAAAAAATTTTGAAAAATATCATATATTATAGTTAGAAAATTTAAAATTATAAGGGTTTGTACCCCTAAATATACTTTCTCACCCCCTAGTAATAATACTAGATTCGTCCCTGGACATGGTTGTGGGGTGGTAGCGGTGGTGATAGCTAGAGGTGCAACATGGGCAGGTTTAACCCGAGCAATCCGAACTCAACTTGAATTTTTTTATGGCATGGATACGATATTTTCAAATTCAGTATGGCTTGTGCAAAAAATCAGAAGTCCGAATTAAATTTGAACGAGTTTAGGCAAAGACGTTAAACAACTTGAGTAACCTGAAATCCGAATTATACATATATAGATATATAAAAATATTAAAATACATGTAAATTATTAGCCATTACATGATATTAAAGTAATTTAGATTATTAAATCATATTGAATATATATTATATATACAAATAATATAAAATCTTACTTTTTTCTTTTCACTCATAAATTGTAAAGATTACTATAACGACATCTTTCTTATATTATATAAATTATTTGTTTTGACGGTATTAATGATTTTCTATAATAAAAAAATATATAAATAGAGTCAAATTTTAATAATTTAATAATGTAACTGCACACCACAAAAAAAAAAGAAAAAAAAGAAGAAACTAAAATTCATTTACAATTCGGCAACTCGGTTAATTCGGATTTAACTCCGGTCGGACTTGGGTAGACAACCTTGAGTTACAATTCAGGCCTGGATAAGTCTCAGCACAACTTGGGCTGGGCTTGGACAACCTCCTAACCCGATCGAATCTGTCCGAGTTGCACCCTTAGTGATAAGGACGGTGGTGGTGGTAGCAGCTGTGGTGATGGTGGCATGGTGGTGGTGATATAGATAAAATTTTAGTTCGAAAAACGTTTTCCTTCTTTTAAAAGTAAAAAATATTTTATATCCATATAGTTTTATTTTTATTTTTTTATTGACCATGAAAAATGTTTTATGTTGACTTTTGTTTTTCATTGTACCAAACACCAAAAAATATGAAAAAATATTTTTTTTAAAAATATTTTGTACCCAAACAAACAGAACATTAGGTTGAATTAATCAATTGAATAATTTGTCTGATTATTTAATTTTATAAAATCGTAGTTGGAATTTATGGATTTTGCCATCTCAATATTTAAACAATTGGAATTCTCTCATATGTTTAGCTAACCCCTCCAACAATTTACCAAACATGTTTTCTTATTTTTCTTTGATTTGAACATGTGCACTTCTTGAATTTTGCTTTTAGCAAAATGAATATAAACATGTTTCTTAGAATATCATTATCAAGTTCCTTAGTGTCTTCCTTTAGCTATTTTATAACACAAAACCATAGGGATTATGGCTCCACCATCCGATGTTAACCCATAAGCACAAACCCTGATGACCCTTGTTTTCTAATGCCAACTATCCAACTTGGACTTAGCCACGTGTCCTCAATTGACTGGACCACCTGTCGATAGGAAATTTATGAAAATGGATGCAAATAGTGCCCCCTCCCCGACTCTTTAAGAATGAGAAATCTTGAATTCTTGAAGAGTTGTATAAAAAATCAAATTGGCAGCAACCCTTTCAACAAACAAACATCTATAAAATATATGCTTAGGGCCAAGAAATCTGGTGATCAAACACTACATTATTAATAATCATATGTCACATAATTGGCAAGATCACAACTCAATCCAAGTGAGGTACATTATTTCGACAGAGCAAATTGCAACATTTCAAGTATGTGATCTTCAAATGGTTAATGAGAACCACCTTCCACCAACAGAACTTTGCTCTTTGGTCTTATATTATTCAAACAATGTTAGATCTTTAGCCAATTCACCAAAATTACGTTTTGGTGTGATTCACAAACCTAAAATGGGTGTTGAATGCAATAATCCCTAGTTTTGCATGGCTCAATTTTTTTGAAAAATGCAACCTTTTGATCAATGTGAAAAATATTATATTCATCATGGATTGGTTGTTCATAATTTTCAGCTATAGTTGACTTAAATTCACACCTTTTAACCACATTATTTGCATCACTATCTGAACTACGAGTTGCAACAAAAGGCTGATTCTTTTCTTTCACACATTAACGAGTTAGAAACACTTTTTTGAAAACCCAGAAAAGATTTCTTCTTTGTGAAATAGCCCCCCTCATTTAATGTAAAAATAAATCTTGCCTTGAATGATATAAAGTACAAAATTTGGACCAATCCATATTTACTAAAATCCATAGACTAGTTTTGGCCATAATCAACAAAAAAATATATATATACTCTTTTTTTTCTCTTTCTTTTGTCGATTCATGCAAAGTATAATCAATTGGCCATTAGCCCTTAAACTAGCTTTTAGTCGATGCGTCGACATTAAACAACTAGCCATTAAATTGGCCTTCATGCAAAGTATAAATAATTGGTCATTGGCCATTATTGGTTGGCCTGGGTTGTTTTATATGGTCTTTTTTTTATTCCATCAAACTTACAAGAATAGGATATTATTTTTGTTAACCAATTTATCAAAATCAATTTTTGATGTGAACCACAAATCCATGGTGGTCGTCAAATAACAGAAACCATAATATCAAATAGTTTTAGAAAATCAAAACTTTTGACAAAATTAACAATGTTAGAATTTTCAAATTCAACAAATATGGGTTGTTCATGATTTTCAGCCATGTTTGGCTTAAAATCATGCCCCCTAAGTAAATCTTCACCATCATTTTGTGATAGATTTTTATCATTTTTTGTCAAAAGGTGTCGGTTTTCTTTTTTAGCCATTAATGGCTTGTCACTCTTTGCCATGTTTGGCAAAAAACCACGCCTCCCAAGCATATTTTCACCACCATTTTGTGATGAATTTTTAACATCTTTTGAGAGAAGGGGTTGTTCTTCTATTTTAGCCACTATTGGCCTAAGAAAATTCTCAAAAATAATGTTATCCTCATGACTTGGTGTACTAACCATTTGAGCCACATACCTTGGCTTTTCATAAATAATTGGCTCCTTAGGAATACGGGTATTAGCCTTCCAAGCCACATTATTTTCATGCCTTAATTTTTTCTTGGCCACTAAGCTTCTAAATTATGCTCCCAATATCGCATTTCTTCATCAATTAGGTAAATTTGCCTTTCAAGTTGATGAATTTTTTCACCAAAATAATTTAAATCTCTCTACATCGAATAATATGGAGATGATGAAATTATCTGAAATCTTTGCCAATAAAAGGAATTGATTTCTCTTCTTATGTCCAAATTTTCACTCATACGCCAATAAATTTCATCTTTACAATGCCGAATCATTCTTTCCATATCATTTATCATGCCATAATGTTGGCAATAGGTGTTAGAATCATTGCCATAATACTGGCAATCTTTAGACATGAAAGATGAGACATTCCATTGATAATTTATATCCATGGGAATACTGCCATTCCATTGGTGGTTTGCATCCATGGGTGCATAAGACATAGACATGCCACTTGAAGGCATGATTTCATAAGCATTAGTTTGCTTCTTCATCGCCATAACTCCAATTTAGACAGGTCCCACAGGGCGTGCCAAAAATTGTTAGTAAAAATTATGCTAGGTCCAAATCGACAACAACCAAACAATAATTTAAAATGAACAACTTAAACTAGAATAATCAAGCAACTGTGGTTTCAGTTCTAATGCCTCAAAAGAATGAGGACTTCTTTGAATCAATGGTAACAAATCAAACAAGAAGAAAGAACGCACTTCTCTATCAACATATGGTAACAAGGTAGATTCAACAAAAAGAAAACAACTTCAAATTATTGCATCAACGGATGGTAACAAGGTAGGTTAAACAAACAAAAGCAACTTCAAACCGAAATCACCCGTGCTCATTAAATAAGTACAAATTATAGTAGAAGAAACTACTCCTAAGTTACAGTCTGGACTACTCCTAAGTCTAAAAACTAAGTAGTTATGTTGTTGTCGATGTTCTCTTCTTTCTGCAAATCTCTAGCTTTTATAGCTTTCCTTACTTCTCTAACCTATGACCCCATAATCCTCCAAGTTTACAACTGCTGCTATATAACTGTTGTAACTGCCCCCCTTATTTTCAAAGGTTCAAACTTCATTAAACCTTTACCTTCACCTATCGAACTGCCCTTCTTTCATGATGTCATGTGTCCCTCAATACTCTAAGCTTCCCATCGATAGAGAGAAACCTCCATTTTGCACATGACACTTCTTGCAAGTTGCCTACTAAGCCCATGACTTAGCCTAATAACTGCTCCATCATCTGGACTTGGCCTGATAGCTGCTCCATCATCTGAACCATCCAATACATGTGATCAACCTCTTTAATGCCACTTGTTCCTTTAGTTGATGTAGAACTTTCTCTCCGACTTTGCCACATGTCCCCCATGATCTCTAACACTATATTCGACAGAGGAGACCATTTTACTAAAACCCATAACTACTTGCAACCTCCTCTACTTCTTTAAACTTTTTATCTTTGTCCCAACCTTACTTGTAAACCTTCAGCCACATCATCACCCAATTCCCTTTAACTAATAAGCATGATCGACAGAGGAAATTCCTATTAACATCAACATCTCATAGAAATTATCTCATGATCTCCAATAAAGCTTGCAACTGCCCCCACAATCTTAGCCCATGACATGCTCTTGCTGTATTGCACATGTGACTACCATTTCCTTGCCACATAATCCTTTGATTAATACGCACCCCAACTATGACTTTGTTGCCACATGTCACAATCTGATTTGTGCTCCTATCAACAGACATTTTACAAAAAGGGGTGCAAACAATGCCCTCTTAACTCTTTAAGAATGAGACTTACTCGAATTCTTGAAGAGTTATAAAATGAAAATTAAATTGACAATAGCTTTTTCAACAAACAAACATATATAAAATGTATGCCTATGGCCAAAAAACTAGTGTTTAAACACCATATATGCCAAAATAGTATTGTTGATAAATTGATGTCACTGTTATTAATGATTATATGCCATTTGATTGGCAAAATTACAATAACACTCAATCCAATTGAGGTATATCATTTCAACAAAGCAAATTGGCAATATTTCAAGTATGTGATCTTCAAGTGGTTGATTAGAACCACCTTCCACCAACAGAACTATGCTCTTTAGTCTTATATTATTCAAACAACGTTGGATCTTTAGCCAATTCACCAACATTAAGTTTTGGTGTGATCCACAAACCCAAAATGGGTGTTGAATGCCATAAATCATAATTTTGTATGGCTCAAAATTTCTTAAAAATTCAACATTTTGAACAATGTCAAAATGAATTGGTTGTTCATCACTTTTAGCTATAGTTTGCTTAAAATCATGCCCCCCAAATCTTCACCATCATTTTGTGATGGATTTTCATCATTTCTTGTCAAGAGAGACTGTTTTTTCTCTTTTAGCCATTAATGGCTTGTCACTCATTGCCATGTTCGGCAAAACACCATGCCCCTCAAGTGTATTTTCCCCACCATGAAACAAAGAAAACTTAGGCACTCTATAATTTCTAGGAAAAAGTTCCTCATCTACCCACTATGTGTATGGCTTCCTAAATCTAGGCCTTTCAGGTCTCCTCATCCCTGGACCATAAAGGTCTTGAACAGTTTGGATGATCTGGTCCCTCTGAAAATTATCATGATGATTAAAAGCATTTTGCCCCCCCTCCCCATACCCATAGTTATGTTCAAAAGGGCCATGATTGAAAACATTTTACCATCCATATCCATGTTCAAAAGGCTCTTGCCTATTGACATGTAAAGAGGGTGCTGGACCTCTTGGCCTTGGGCCATTACCAAATGGTTCATGATACAAGTTAGGTCTATGCATCTCAAGATATGAACCCGTATTCCCAAAATTATTAATTCTCTGATTTCCATAACCTATATTAGGGACAAAATTTTGATTCTCAAACCGTTGATTATAATTTTGAAAAACCACATTATTTTTTGGCCTTATGTTAGGGTAGCCATTAAATTCTGTATTAAACAAATTTCCATTTTCTACACCTTTTTGGCCATACAATGGATTAGAAAAAACATTTGACCCAGGTTGCTCCCCAGGCCAGTTTCCTTGAATTTTAACATTTGGGGATTGAAATACCTCATGCATTTTTTCCTCGACAGTTGGGTCCTTGTAAAAGGACATTGGCTCACCAATAGACTGGTGTGGCATGCCAGTTGGTGGTAGTATGTGTGCACCCGCTGCCTTCTGTACTTTTACTTCACTTTGATTTGCATGCTCCATTGATGGAGCTTTCAACACACTTCTCACTTTTCCCAAAAGAATCTGGTTCTCCTCTAATGACTGATTTGCCAATGCATTCCTTATCTGAGCCACTAGGACTCCTATGGGAATTCTGGCATGGCCACTTGCTTGGCCTTCTGTACTCACTGCTTTGCCACTCAGTTTTTGTTTCTGGGCCACCACCTAGCCTACATGAGCACCACCATCATTAACTAAGACCAAGTCTTGGTCCACCTCTTCTTCTTCAAACTCAGTGAGCCTCTTCTTAGCATGCTTATCAACCTGTTTCTTTGCCTTCACCATTTTGTCCAAATTATGCAAGAGTGTCCCATTGGGTGTGCGAAAAATTGTTAGTAAAAATTATACTGGGTCTAGATTGATAGCAACCAAGCAATAATTCAAACTGAACAACTTAAATAGGAAAAAAATCAAGCAAATTGGGGTTTTGGTTCTAATGCCTCAAGAGAAAGAGGACTTCTTTGGACCAACTGATGTTAACAAAGTAAACAAGAGGAAAGCAAACTGTTTTATATCAACTGATGGTAACAAAGTAGGTTAAACAAATAAAAAACAACTTCAAATTGAAATCGCCTATGTTCATTCAAAAAGTACGAATTACAGTAAAAGAAACTACTCCTAAACTACAATCTGAACTACTCCTACGTCTAAAAGCTAAGTTGTTATGTTGTTGTTGATGTCCTCTCTCTCTATAAATTTTTGGCCTCTATACTTTTTCTTTCCCACGCCCCCATGATCTCCTCGTTCTGCAACTGCTGCTGTGTAATTGCTACAACTACTTCCTAGCTTCTAGGCCTTCCAATCACATTAGACCTTCACTTCTGTCTGTTGAACTGCCCCTTCTTCAAATTATCACATGCCTACAAGCCCTTCTAACCTTCCCTCGACAGAGAAAGACTCCCATTGTTTCATGCTTCCTCTTGAAGGACTGTCCACTAAGTCCATGATCACTGCTAGTAACTGCTCTACCATCCAATGTTAACCCATAGGCACAAACCCTAATGACCCTTGTTTTCTGATGCCAACTATCCAACCTGGACTTAGCCATGTGCCCTCAATTGATTGGACCACCTGTCAATAGGAAATTTACGAAAATGGGTGCAAACACTAACACAAATGAAAGTGAAAAAAAGAAAAAAGAAAAAAAGAAGACCCTTTATATTATACAGGGGAAATTAGTTGTACTATCAAAAAATTATTACAAATTCATGAAAAAAATTATAATTATAATTATTAATGTGTATAATGTTTATCATTTATTTGTAATTTTTTTTTTTTGTTTTGAAAATGTACACTGCATTGAAATTTCCCCTATTATATATCTATTTGATTGCAAATTTGCTTAAGGAATTTTACAAATATTCAGTATTTGTTGATGAGATTTATACGTATTTTGCTAACTTTGTTGAGTCAGCTGATTTAGAAACTCTAGCCTCTCAGATTTGAAATTCAACTGGAAGTTTTCATATAGGCATGCTTGTCCCTACACTCGGCTAAAACATGTAGAAACAGAAGTCAAGACAAACATACTTTTGATAGGGAGCAATGACATTATTTTGTTGCCAAAATTGATCACATTGAGAGTGTCCTATGCAACAACTTATTTCTTAAGTAAATAGAATCACAGTAACAAATTAAGGTTTTAGAACAATAAATTAAGAGCCTCAAAAGATCCATTTGGGGAACCTGTTTTCTCAGTATTTCCTCGTGATTTGTATCCAATGACCAATTTGAAATTGAAAATTTGGATTATGAAATTGTGAAACATAATTTTAAAATTGGATTAATACTTCCAATTGAATAAATATGGATAAAGGATCCATGGATGAAGATAAAAAAGTACATAGCTTCTCGCTTTCTTTTCAGTAGTTTGCTGGGCTTGCACATGATTTCGATTGCTTTTGGATGCCAACCTAGTTGGGATTCAGCTTTCAAGCTATGATGCATCTCCCCCTAGCTTGGTTTATGTAACCTCACTTTCTTTTGAATAAAATCTTCCTTTTGTCGATAAAAATAAAATAAAATAAAATAAGGTCATGCAAAATCTTTGGATTTTTACTATCTTGGATGTGAAATTTGTTGGAACCCAGTGGTTCTCTATTTAACTGTGTGTGCAATTTCAAATGTATAAATAAAAAGAGAATTTACCCATAAATCCCATTTTAAAGAATGCTTATCTATTTACTCCCAAAGATTTCCGTATAGCCCAATTAATCCCATTTATTTTGTTAAGGTATATTTAATATATTCATTGGCATGTGGGTAGTTACACCCTTTGTTTTATTGTGGTTCTCTATTGTTTCTCATGTGCTAGAAATGTAAGTTACATAATGTATATATTTGGGACATTCAACATATCACAGCCATATTAATCCCTCAAACAACCACTTTAAATTGATGTTACCTATATTCAATTGATGTTCACCAAAAACCATATTAGAGAGATGTTACCCACAATCTAACTACTCACATATACACCAAAAAAAACAAAATCACACTACTCCTTCACTAACCACATTGGATTGACATTAGCAACATTTAAAAATAGCAAAACCATCATGCCTAAACAACATGCCAATATGGAACTGTGTAAACCCATTTGAATTCAAAAGTGAACCCCAATGCAACAAACCCACAAATAATAGACGAAAAATGTTTTACAAAAAATTGTATCGCATACATGTATACATTTAGTCACACATACATGATGCCCACTTATTAACCCATATTAACCAAACCAACGTCCATGTTCAAAATAATTTTCATAATTCTGTGTCACATTCAACAAATCAGATATTCATATCAATCCTAATTAACTAAAACGACAATCAACTCACACATTCAAAAAGATATACACTCAACCTGACAAATAAACACATCCATGGGATGGGCATTATGCCATGTTTCTAAACATACAATGAAGTTCAGTTTTCACATTCATAAAACATGTTAACATAATATTTCACATAAAAAAAACTATGAAGCCCTAAATCTATCATAAAACTACATAATCTACCACATGAACATAATATTCCACATTTAATCAACTGCACATTCAAAGCATGATATGATCTACCTCATGAGCCTAATACTCCACATTTATACAATGTGGCTGTTAGAACTCTACTTTGTTACAACACAATCATAATTCAAAATATGTCACACATATAAAATCCCATATGTTTTTTTGAGAACCTACAAGATCCCACATTAGCCTAATGAACGTCCATATTCAAAATTAATTACATCATCCTGTGTTACATTCAACAAATTATGGCAGCGTTTGGAAAGTCAGGTCAAAGGCTATTTTAGCCTCATTCAATAAAAAAACTTAAAAGCCTTTACTATAACTGAGATGAGGCACATGGGGTGAGGGTTGTGCAGGACAGAGGGTAAAATGTTTTACCCTTTGAAATTTTGACTACCAAACCAACTCAGTAGTCCCATCACAAATTTGTCATATCTCTCTCATCTCTCTTAAACAATGCATCCCAAATAGTACTAGACCCATGCTATCCAAATAGTGCCACGTTAGCATTTGCATTTTTGGTTGAAAAAAGGATGAGTTCTTCTTAGGAGTAGTAATAATGTCCTCACTACCACGTCAGCGAGTACAATTTAGTGGCACTTTGGTCATTTGGTATCACACCATCATTTCAAACATATATTTCAATACAACAAGCTAATAAAAGATCTACCCCATCTTCCGAAATACAAAAACTAAAATAGCCTACTAAAATAGCCAAATAGCCAAAAAGCCTAAAAAGTAGCCACTTCCCAAACATTCAAAAAGAAGGCACATTCAAAAAACTATCATGCTATCATATTACAATTCAACAACATTGAATAAATCAAACCAACAAAGTTGTGATGAAATAAGTAAATAATACATTAGATGAAATGTCATATTTGAATTTCCAAATCTTGTGGGTTTTGATATGGAATTCTTTTTGTTTCCAGTTTCACCTCATTCCGTGTGTGTATGGATATTCAAATCTTGTGGGTTTTGATATGAAATCCTTTTTGTTTCCAATTCCATCTCCATCATTGTGTATGGATATTAAATCTTGTGGGTGTTGATATTGAATCCTTTTTGTTTGGGAGTAGCTTCAAATGTGGGATTCTCCAATCATAACAACTAGGAGTACAATAAGTCTTTAGTACGCTTTGTCTAAATGTGTAATTTCACAAAATGGATATTCTGATAATCTATGGGCATAACCCACTATACACATGTGTTAAATTTGGGGTAATTGTGACATTTACACCCAGATGTGACTAATTGGTTCATTAGACTTTTTGAAGAATTGATTGGTTCATAAGGCATGAAAATGCGATTTTTTGGTGTTTCCTCCTAAATAAAATAAATAATAAAATAAAAAAACATAGAAAATATTCAAATAAATTAAATTATGTATTTAATGCTTACAGTTCTTAACAAATAGATATCTTTAAGTCAAGACTTGTGTTGGACACAATCTCTTTAAAGTAGATTTTGCCTTCACTCTGGTGTTTTAAGATTTACCGACATCCGCAAATTCAAACCTAGTGAACTAGCTAATGCTATAACTCTTTCTTTCTCACAAAATATTCCTAATTCTAATTTGCAAAAAATATGTAGAAGCAATGGAGGAGGAAGAACAAGAAAAGAAGAAATAAAAATGGAAAAATTCTAGAATGATCCATGAACACAGCGTGGGTAAAGTCATAGCACACAACAAGTAACATTTAAAAAACTCAATTTTTATCTCAACACAAAGAATCCCAATACCCTTCCAATTTACCCATCAATTTCCCTTCAATTAACAATCATGATCCATGAACAACATTTTTAGGGTTTCCCAACAATTTAGGGCTTTTCCTTTCATGTCTTTGTTTTCTTTGATTTATGCTTTTTGCACTATCTTACATTAGTAGACACCCAATTCTTTCACAAATTTTAGTCAAAACTCACGATCACCATTAATGTCTATATTATGTGTATATATATCACCCATTCCAAATCATACCTTCATATCATAAAATTCACACACATTTAAACCAAAATATAGATATACAAGGGTAAAAATGTTCATACCTCAAGCTATGAAAGGAGAGATGAAGACCCAAAGATGAATCTCACAATAATAGGACCTAATTGATGCAAAATGTAGCTCTTGATGAGATGAACAACTTTAATGAAGGAGCAAGGTTGGATTCTAGCTAAAAATAGATGAAATCTAGTGTTTAGGAGTTAGGGTTTTGGAAAAAAGGGTTTAGAGAGAGAAGGAGAATGAAAAAGTGAATCCAAAATGTGTTTAGATCGAAATTTAAAACTGCTGTCCCAAATAGACCACTTGAGCGAACTTTTCAACACTCGAGCGATGCATGCAAAGCAAGTAAACCACTCAAACGAACTATCCACCGCTCGAGTGGTAATCACAAGGTCTTAGAAGTTTTGCAAAGCTATAGTGGAACTACTGGAAGCTTGACATCTTTGCTTGAGCAACTACTGTACCACTTGAGCGGTCTCACCTATAACCAAGCAAGATACTAGGAGCTCTATTTATCTGCTTGAACAACCGACTGACCGCTCAAGTGATCACTCAAAATAGGTTGTTACATTCTACCCCTTTTGAAGAATTTGGTCCTCGAAATATCGAGATTCCTGCTAAAATAGCACTAACAATCCCCAAGAAAACTAGCATCATACTAACAACTGTGCCTGTGGGGGCCTAGTAAATTACTACGTAGGTTAGTTGAATATATTAAAGAAGGAAATCAAATCATGTACTATATGGCTCCAGCCCCAAGGGACAGAGGCCGAATATCTAGATCGGCCTCTGAATCAGTTGTAAACTGGGCCAAATATGAAGAGATAGCCGAATAAGCGATTGTTCATTGGACGAAAGGTGAGCCCAACCATCAACATCAAGAACGACTATAAATAAAAAGAGCATCAGCCAAAAGAGGTATGTGAGAACAAGTAAGTTTAACTTGAGATATAAGCAACCAAGACAGTATACATTGACTTATCCGTCGGAGTGCTAATTCCGGCACCCCCGACTGGAGTGTTCATTCCTTTTCAGGTGACTAGCAGAGGATCAAGAGCGTCCTATTGGATCCAAAGAGTATTTCCGAACCACTTCTCCACAATTGGTGCTGTCTATGGAAATACTCCAGCATATTCATGGCAGGCGTAATGGAAGATCCTCCAATAGTCGCTGATGACCTTACGCGACGAGACGATACCACTCCAAGCAACATGCTTGGGCCCGAGACCATCGCCGCACGAAGGACCTTGAACTTCGACTCAATTGCCCAGGCCTCACCCTCGACATCAGCATATGAGACAATGCAAGCGATTATGGATCAGGCGAAGCAAAACAAACAGAGGTTAGAAAATATGATCGTTGAGAACGAGCGCCTTCGATAGGATTTGGCCTTGAAGGTGGCAAAATCCCAACAAGCCGCACGCCAAGATCTAGATCGACCTCTGAGAAAGGATGGTCGACGACCTCGAGTTTGGAGACAAGATAATGACAGTGATTCTGACTCATCATCCTCAGAATTCAAAAAGAATGGACGAATCGAAACCTCCAGTTCCTCCGAAG
Source organism: Camellia lanceoleosa (assembly GCA_025200525.1). Classification (NCBI taxonomy): domain Eukaryota; kingdom Viridiplantae; phylum Streptophyta; class Magnoliopsida; order Ericales; family Theaceae; genus Camellia; species Camellia lanceoleosa. The sequence goes on along the minus strand of CM045760.1, from coordinate 86,703,914 downwards.
AGAGTCCGCGTGCACGGAATAAGCAAAGAAGAAATGGTTCAGACGAAAAGGATCAACATGACCCCTTTGTTCGACAGATCGCAAGGGCAGTGCTACCCAAAAAGTTCAAAGCTCCATCATTCACCCTATACGATGGAAAATCGGACCCCACATATCACATCCGTCATTATAAGCAAGCCATGACGCTACATGTAGACGACGAGGCCCTTATGTGTCGAATATTTTTGAGTATTTTGGGACCTTTGGCCGTCAGATGGTACTATAAATTGGAGCGGGCATCGATTAAGAGCTTCCATCAACTCTAAAAATCTTTCAGGGCAAGGTTCATCACCAATGAGGTCCAACCGAAGCAGGCCGATTCTCTTTGGGCAATGCAAATCCAACCAGGGGAAACCCTACAAGCGTATTCGGCACGCTATTGGGAATGTTTTAATCTCGTAGATGATGCCTGCAATGACTCCATGGCCATCACCGTGTTTAAAATGGGGTTGCATCCTGATAGTGCCCTCTACAGCTCCTCAACCAGAAGGCCCCCCAAAACAATCTGGTCGTTAATGAAGAGAGTCGAGGAATACTGCAAAGTGAAAGATGACGCCCTATGGGTCAAAGCTGGGCACAAGGACAACAAGACGGCCCCATCTAAAATTGTTCAGCCGATAAATTTTGTACCATCACAGAGCCCTAAACCACGAAATCGGACTAAATGAGACAAAAGATGAGATTCGCACCGATCAAATGACCAATGTCCACACTGAGCTAGTGAACAACTTCAAGTGGATAGCAGGCGCATAAGGCGTGCGGACAAGAAATATAAAGAGTTTTCAGAGCTGATCAGCACGGTTATATCTAAAGTACAACATCTGACATTCTTCAAATGGCCACCGAAGATGGTGGGGCCTCCCGACACGAGGAGACGGGATAGGCGGTGCGAACATCACAAAGACCATGGTCATGATACCAAAAGTTGTTATGCTTTGAAAGATCACCTTGAGGAGTTGGTACAAGACAGTCAGCTTAAGCAACATGTCTGAAAGAACGACTCAACCAAAACAGTTGCTTTACGGCAGGACTCACCCCCACTCGGCGTAATCTATATGATATACAACTTGCCGACATCATCCGTCGTACATACAATTCAGTCACATCCTAACTCCCAAAAGCAAATCACACTAGTGAAACGGCCCCACGAAGCTGCGAGTATTACTTTCGATGACTCAGATTTGGCCGGCGTGACGCTCTCCTACATTGATCCCTTAGTCATTGAGCTACGCGTAAATCGATTAATAGTTTAGCGTGTTCTCATTGATCAGGGGAGCACTTCGAAAGTTATGTACTACAAGACCTTCGTCAAACTTGGCTTCACTGAGTCAGACCTGTCTCTAGGTCATTACCCGTTATTCGGCTTCAATGCTAATTTAGAATATCCGTTGGGCAAAATCACACTACCAGTTCGAGTGGGCTCCAGATCAGTGGATGTGGAATTTTTGGTTGCCAAGCTTCCTTCACCGTATAATCTCATTATAGGACGAACTTGGCTGCATACCATGTAGGTCGTGCTAAGCCCTTATCATCAACTACATCATTTCACGACTGAAAGCGGCATTGAACAAATTCATGTTTCCTAGAAATCGGCACAAACATGCTATCTTCTTGCCGCAAAGACACCAAGAGAGCTGGAAGTGAATTCTATTGAGGTGCTGGATCGAAAGAGCCTCGACGATGTTGGGCGGCTCCTAAGTGAAAAGGCAATGAAAGCCCTGGATCAAGTTGAAATTGATGGGAATCCTAACAGGTTCTTCATAATCGACGCTTCCCTGAATAAAGTCGACAGGCAGCAGCTAATTTCCTTCTTACTTGGCAACCTTGATATATTTGAGTGGTCACTATATGAGATGCTGGGGGTGGATCTATCTGTTTCTCAGCACTAATTAAACGTTGACCCCAAATGTAAGCCAATTATTCAAAAAAGCCGGCAGTCAGCCGCGGAACACACTGCTGCCGTTGTTGAAGAAGTTGATCGGTTACTTGATGCCGGGTCAATCCGCGAAGTGACCTATCCGACATGGCTGTCGAATATTGTGGTTGTAAGGACGAAAAATGGAACTTGGCATGTTTGTGTGGATTTCACGGACTTAAACAAAGCTTGTCCCAAAGATTGCTTTCCCCTTCCCAGAGTTGACCAACTTGTAGATGCAACGGCACATCATCAACGTATGAGCTTCCTGGATACATACAGGGGCTACCATCAAATTGCCATGCATCCGGAGGACCAAGACAAAACTGCATTCCTCACCCCAAGAGTAACCTATTGCTATAAGGTTATGCCTTTCAGGCTGAAGAATGCGGGGCCAACCTACCAAAGACTAGTCACTGCCATGTTCAAAGAGCAACTCGGCCGTACTATGGAAGTATACATTGATGATATGGTAGTCAAGTCTAAAGAAAAGAAAACTCATCTAGGCGATTTGGAAGAGACATTCGGCATTCTTCGCAAATACAAAATGAAGATGAATGCTTCCAAATGTGCCTTTGGCATCAAATCTAGCAAATTCCTTGGCTACGTTGTTAACCACCGCAGAATCGAAGCCACTCCGAGGCAAATCATAGCAATTCTAGAGGTTGCCTCTCCTCGGTCGGTCAAAGAGGTTCAGAAGCTGATGGGAATGGCCGCCGCACTCAACATATTCATCAGTCATTCCACAGATCGCTGCCGGCAATTCTTTCATACCCTTCGTCAGGGTAAAGCTTTTGAATGGACCCCCAAGTGTGTAGTCGCTTTGCAAGGTTTGAAGACTTACCTCCAGTTAGTTCCGCTCTTGACAACACCTTCGGCAAGTGATCCACTCATTTTATATCTGGTAGTTTTCGATCGGCGTGTCAGCGTTGTACTGTTAAAGGAATAACTTCGGGAGCAGCAGCCAGTTTATTATGTGAGCAAAACAATGGTTGATGCCGTAACACGCTACCTTTCATTGGAAAAACTCGTCCTAGCTCTCGTCACGACAGCAAGAAAACTGATGCATTACTTTTAGGGGCATACCATTGGGGTACTAACGGACTACCCCCTCCGATCAGTACTCCGTAGTGCAGAAGCATCAGGGCATGTTTCAAAATAGGCTCTCAAACTCGGCCAGTATGATATTCAATTTCTGTCCAGAACCTCAATGAAGGGGCAAGTGCTCGCCAACTTCGTGGCCGAATTCACTGTATGCCTCGCCGACTTTAAGTTTGATCAAATTCAACCTAAGTCGAACTGGAGAATTTACGTGGGGGACATTTGGCAGTTGTACTGTGACGGATCATCCAACCAATGTGGCAGTGGGGCGGGTGTAGTGATCATGGCTCCTGATGGGGCAATAATCGAGCAGGCTGTTAAATTGGGCTTCGAAGCATCGAACAATGAGGCCGAATACGAAGCATTGTTAACCGACTTGCGGAATGCACATCTCCTTGGTGCTCGGCGTTTGCATATCTTTTACGACTCAAAGCTAGTCATCAACCAATTGAAAGGGAAATACGCAACAAAAAATGACCGTATGACAGCTTACATGAAAATGGCCAACTCTTTGCTTGCAAAATTCGACCATCATGAATTAAATCAAATAACCCGGGATCAGAACACACATACAGATGCCCTGGCCTGCCTAGCCTCCGCCATTAACTCAGAAATTAAATAGACAATTGAAATAGGATTCATCTCTAAGCCGACCATTGCCCCCTTAGAGTCGATTCAAATCAATATCATAGAATCAGATCCAAGTTGGATGGACCCCATCACTACATTTCTATCTTTCGAACAGCTCCCAACGGACAGAAAAGAAGCGTACAAATTGCGAAACAAAGCTCTGCGATATTACTTAGATCCGCAAGGAAAGCTCTACAAAAAATCTCTTTCTGGTCCATACCTAGAATGCGTTCATCCAGATAAAGTTGAAGAACTCTTGACCGAAATACACGAAGGTAGTTGTGGTGCCCATTATGGTGGGCGTTCTTTGGCTCATCGAGCTGTAACACAGGGGTACTACTGGCCGACCATGAGAGCTGATGCCGAGTGTTACGTCAAGAAATGTGAATAGTGCCAGAAGTTTTCCCCGTTAACCCATTTGCCAGCCGAGGAGTTGAGCTCAATCACCAGTCCTTGGCCGTTCGCTCAATGGGTTCTTGATATCATCGGGCAATTGCCACGGGCCCAAGGTAACAAGTGATTCTTAATTATCGTGACAGATTACTTCACAAAATAGGTCAAAGCGGAGGCACTAACACACATCCGTGATACTGATGTTAGGCGTTTTGTATGGAAGAATATCATAACACGATTCGGCATTCCAAGAGCTCTCATTTCAAACAATGGCACCTAGTTTGATTGTGGCGTCTACTGAGAATTGTGCAGCACGTATGGTATTTGGCCCTATTTCTCCACCCTGGCTTATTCACAGAGCAATGGTCAAGCTGAAGTCTCCAACAAAGCCATCTTGGACGGCATCAAGAAGAGGCTGGAGAAAGCTAAAGGCAGATGGGTTGAAGAATTGCCGAGTGTGTTGTGGGCTCATCGCACTACTCAGAGCCGATCCACTAGGGAAACGCCGTTCATTTTATGCGTCGAAACCCAGGCAATCATTCCCCTCGAGATTGGCCTCCCAACCTTGAAATCAAAAGTTTTTGATATGGGCCAAAATGACATGATGCTTGCCTTGGATTTGACTCTGATTGAAGAACGAAGAGACCGTGCCCTTGCATCTGTGGCATGGTACCAGCAACAGCTTGCTAAGTGGTATAATCAACGTGTTTAGCTACGCCGCTATGCACCAGGAGAATTGGTCCTGAAGAAAGTACTTCCCGCTGCCAGGAATCCGGTTGACGGAAATTGGGTCCTAACTAGGACGGCCTCTATCAGATCGATTCAATCATAGGAACAAAGGCATATCTGCTCAAAGACATATCTGGGAGAAGCTTGCCGCGTCCTTGGAATTCCATACATTTGCATAAATTTTATCATTAACCCGACTTGTGGGGCATAATAACTTGTTTTGAATATTCACCGTGTACAACTTTCACTCTTTTAATGCAAGACTTCTTATCTCGCTATATGAAGTTTTAGTTCGAAGATCAAAGCCTCCGAATTCAGAGCCCTATCAGTGAATGATGCTTTTGGGCCGAGTAAGCCTCTGGATTCGAAGCACCCTTCATGGATTTCATGATTGGCCAAGATAAAAGCCTTCGAATTACTTTTTATTTGGAATGTGAATTATACACATTTTTTATTTTCTTGCATTTCCTTTCTCATATTACTTTTATTATTTTGATTTCATATCATAAACTGATGTAATCTAACTGGACATGGTGAGTTAAGCTACCCATATACCTCTTGTTTGCTCTTTGTTTGGACTTACAACAAAACAGAGTTTTGGCCTGGCCTAATTGGCCGACCGGCCAATTCAGTCGGCTAAGTTTTTGGCCGGCCAGCTCATCTTTTGGCCAGCTAGCCAATCTCTCCTAAATATAACCTAGCAGCCTCCCGACGTTGAGCAGAACATTCTCTAATGGTCTCCAAGGCCCCCTAAAGTTTCTATTTTTCTTTTAATTTAAGAGAGATCTGTGAGGATATATCTTGTTGTAATATTTTCTTTCTTTCCCCCTATTCAGATTTGTAATATTCAAATGTTGTAATAATTTCGCGCCTGCTTCTTTCTATCCCATTCTTTTACTAGCTTTCCCTACCAGTACATATGTAGTATATTTTATTTATCATCATACCCATGTTTTACATTCATGTTTCATGCATCTTGATTCGGCTAAATTTGCATTTGTGGGTTTAATTAGTTATTACGTGATTTTGTGTGCAATTTTAGGTTCTTGATATGAATCACATGTTATATTTTAGAAACTGAATCACTAGTTGCATACCGTGAATGAATTGCATTAGAATCTTGTATCTAGGATCATGCATATTTTTACTAATGTTATTTTGTAATTTTTTGTGGGACGTTGGTAAATGTGTAAGCTTTTATGCTTTAGCATCCCATTTGTGTGTGCTTTTCTTACTATGTTTAGCATTCTATCATGTGGCTATGTGCTTATTTGATATATCTCTATTAGTGCCTGTGGATGGAGGTTTGTTGTTCAATTTGGAACAAAATAGATTTTCATGTTATAAACTCAAATTTCCGTCAAGTTATTCAAAATGCTTTCAAAGATACATGAAATCGAATTGTTCTAAAATAAATGACAATCTATACTTGTTTGCTACACATAGTAATTTTAGCATTTATTAAATAATCGGATTATGAACATATAAACCAAATAAAATTTATATCATGGTTTAGTAGAGGCCAATCTTTGATCGGATGAGCGGGGTGCTCAATTAATAACCTTCTCCTCTCATACCTAAGGTTCCGAGCAAAAAAACTTTGGTTATGACGAACAGTAGCGTTAGCACGAGTCACAGGTTTCCTAATTTCCCAAAATTATTAGGTGGCAACTCTAAGATTTGGTGATGTAGTCCATTTCTAGCAAAGATTTTTGCAATAAAATGAGTTTCTATAAAAGTTGTCAAATCTAGACTTTTATCTATGTTTCACATTGCACTCGTGAGACTAGATCGAAGAAATCGAGGGTTTGAACTGTTTAACGCGCACGGATACCCCCTGGGTGGTGTTACAATAACAAGTAACTCTGTTTTGTCTCGTGCTAAACCTACTCTTCCCTAGCCTATGCGTCAATGATACGGCCTGTAGCGGTGGTGACTGAAAGGACGAAGAACCCCTCGACCTTTTGGATAATCTAGTGCCCCCCCCTTTGGGGAACTCTAAAAACCCTTGTCTCTTAAGTTGTCGGCTCTTTTCTTCCACCTCCAACATTACTTGTACATGTGTAGCAAACTCCACTAATCTATCGTAATCTAGGATCATGTTTCCCATCACTTTCATCAAGATTCCCGGCCTCAACCTTTTCTCAAACTCTAGACACCGAAGCTCTTCAGTCGTTACTAGGTCAGGTACAAAATGGGATAGGCTAGTAAAGGTGGCCTCAAACTCTACCACTATAGAATCAAATTGCTCAAGTTCCTCAAATTCCCTCCTTAGACATTCCCTAGCAGTAGGAGGAAGGTACTTCTCCTAAAAGGCATGAGAAAATGGCTCCCAAGTGTGCTCAATTCAGCCTTTGGCGTACTTCCACTATTAGCCTGCATCCCTCTTTAACTAGTAGGTGGCAAGTGCTACCCGAAGTTCACCCTCATGGATGTCTAAGATCTCGAACGACTTAGTGATTTGATCCAACCATTCATCGGCCTTTAACGGCTTGGTTCCGCCATGAAATTCAGTAGGGTTGGAGCGGAAGAACTTCTTTTTCATAAACGAAACCCTTGACTCCCCTTCCACAGTCCTAGTCGCTTGATTGGCTCTAAGAATTTCCATAGACTCTCTTTCTCAGGCCAAAGCCCCCATTGTCTCATGGGCTGGTGGGGCGGCCACATTGTCCTGACCCACTCCTTTTTCTTGTGTAGGGATCTCTGCTTGGGCCGAAATGTTCCAACCATCTCGGCGAGGTCTACTACAGCCTCTGATGCGTCCAGACATCCTATAAGAATTACAGATAAAATTTTAAATTTAGAACTAACGATCTTGTACTTAATTCCAACCGTTACATGCTAACTACCATGAAAATATGTATACACTTAAGTCACAATAGACAATCCACATATGCACCTTGTCATGTAGAACACATATGAATCACCCATGAAAGATATTAACTTGTTCCATGACGCTCAAAGATGTCCAAATGAAAAAAAAAAAAGAAAAAAAATAGAAGAAAAAGCCATTGATCAAGTGCTTTTCCAAAAGGACTTCGATGAGTGCGGTGAACGAAAGTTGTATCCTAGAGGTTTGATCCCGTACCTACATGACCAAATAAACACCTAATCATATAACAAGTATTATTTCGTTCTAACATAACAAACCCATTATGGCACAAGCCACTACTCACGAGCTCAAAATTCAAACCCGGTTAGCTCTGATACTAATTTGTAACGCCTTCAAAATAATTCCAATTAGACATCAGATACAACATGCAACATATACCAAGATACTTACAATACCAATTCCAAAAGTTCCCTTTCTCATTGAACTATAGATTAACAATTACAAATTTTTAATATGAACCCTTATAGTTCAACAAGTTAGAGGAAGTTATAACAAATGCTTCACAACAAACAAGTTTCTAAATCAAGATTTCAAATAACAAAAGGATTCTCAGTCCCAAAAGAAAATAAATACACTGGAAGCACTATGTTCTATTTGCATCATGTCCTTAGCAAAAAAAGAAAAGAAAAGAAAAGACTGGATCACTTTGAATTCATTGGGATCGTAGATGCCCTCCAAGTGCTGAAAGTTGTTAGATAGGAATGTGCAATTGCCTAGTAAAGAATATATTTAACCAAATATATAAACATTTGATTAAAATATACATGACCATAACCAATACCCATGGATACTAAATTTCCAATTTCATAGAACAAAGCACAACCTTACATATAATTCCACATATCTCCTCCTCATGTGGATGGCCAGTGGGCACCTCAATTCTTCCACATTTGTCGTCCTCACACAACCGGGCATGTGGACACCTCAAAACACCCCCACATGTGTCGTCCTCACAAGTCTGGACAAGTGGATACCTCAATTTCCCCAAGCGGGAAAAGCCATAGCACACAACAAGCAACATTTCAAAAACGCAATTTTTATCTCAACACAAAGAATCCCAATACCCTTCCAATTTACCATCAATTTCCCTTCCATTAACAATCATGATCCGTGAACAACATTTAGGGTTTCCCAATAATTTTAGGGATTTTCCTTTCATGTCTTTATTTTTTTTTTTTGATTTATGCTTTTTACATTATCTTGCATTAGTAGACACCCAATTCTTTCACCAATTTTAGTCAAAACTCACGATCACCATTAAAGTTTATATATGTGTATGTATATATATCACCCATTCCAAATCATACCTTAATGTCATAAAATTAACACACATTTAAACTAAAATATAGATATACAAGGATAAAAATATTCTTACCTCAAAAGTTATGAAAGGAGAGATGAAGATCCAAAGATGAATCTCCACAATAACAAGATCCAATCCGTCCAAAATGTAGCTCTTGATGAGATGAACAACTTTAATAAAGGAGTAATGATGGATTCTAGCTAAAAATAGATGAAATCTAGCGTTTAGGAGTTAGGGTTTTCGTAAAAAATGGTTTAGAGAGAGAAAGAAAATGAAAAAGTGAATCTAAAATGTGTTTAGATCAAAATTTAAAACTACTGTCCCGAAAAGACCGCTCGAGAACTTTATATCACAAGGGTGATGCACACAAAACAGGCAGACCGCTTGAGCCAACTATCCACCGCTTGATCGATAATCGCAAGGTCTTAGAGGTTTTGCAAAGCTACAGTGGAACTACTGGAAGCTTAACATCTTCGCTCAAGCGACCACTATACCGTTTGAGCAGTCTTGCCTATAACCGAGCAAGACACTGGGAGCTCTGTTTATTTGCTTGAGCGACCAATTGATTGCTTGAACGGCCACTCAAAACGGGTGTTATAGAGCCACACAATTAATTCCTCCAAATTCATCTTCTTGTGTTTGTGTTTCAGGTGGTTCTTGAAATCTTTCCATGTTGCTGGTAATTTCTCAATCATCGGTGCAACTTGATAGGATTCACTAAAAGCCATTTCTTCTGCATGAATGTCATGTAAAATCAATTGGAGATCTTGAACTTGGCTTATTACAGTCTTGGAATCCACCATCTCAAAGTCAAGAAATCGACCGATGACAAAGTTTTTGCATCAATGTCCTCTATCTTGTACTTTAATTCCAAGGATTCCCACAGTTCTTTTGTGGTCTTTTTAATACTATACACATTGTACTATGTATTGTCCAATCTATTGAAGATATAGTTCTGACACAGGAAATCCCCATATTTCCATGCTTCCACAGTGGTAACAACTTGTCGATCGGTTTCTCACTCATTCAGTGCCAGAGTAATTTCATGAGGGAATCAAGCCAAGTTCAATGTGGTCAGATAAAATATCATTTTCTATTGCCACACTTTTAAACTTAGTTCAATTGAACTTTTTTGGCTTCTCCTCATGATTTGCTGGTACTGATAGAGTTACCACTGACAATACCGATATCATGGATGTAGTGACCGGGTTTTGAGGTTGCGGTAGGAGTAATCTCAGAACTATCCTCCTTAGTTGCCATTATTTTCTAATAAACTAAATATGCAACAATCACAAATTAAAATTATACACACAAAACAAACATAATAAAATTCTGTAACAAAACCCAATGATAAACAGTATGTAACTACTATTTATCAAAGAAATAATTAAACAACGTATTACTAATATTTAATCAAAATAAAAATTAAACAGTATATTACTACTATTTAATTTTTCGTAACAGAATATTACTTATGTGTAAAATACAAATAAAAATAAAATCTACTTTAAGATCGATAAAATCCAGAGGTTCTCTGTGTAAATGTGTGTGCAATTTAAAATGTATAAATAAAATAAATAATAAAATAAAACAACATAGAAAATATTTAAACAAATTAAATTATGTATTTAATGCTTACATCGCTTAACAAATAGATATCTTTAAGTTGAGGCATGTGTTGGATACAATCTCCTTAAAGTAGATTTCACCCTCGCTCTGATGCTTCGAGATTTACTAGTATCAACTTCCTAGGATGCAATGACTGATCCTGAATTTGTAGCACTACAAATTCAAGCTTGGCAGACCAACTAATGATGTAACTCTTTCTTTCTCACAAACTCTTCCTAATTCTAATTCTAATTTGTAGAAAATATGCAGAAACAATGGAGGATGAAGAACTGGAAAGGAAGAAATTGAAGTGGTAATGGAAGAATTCTGGAATGAATTGAATGAGGATTTGAGGAAATGGTAAAAGACTATTTATAGCCAAAATCCCACCTATTCCGGAGGCCTTCATGGCTGTTCAAAAATGGTCAAAAAGGTAGGACCGGAAAAGGCAACCAATTGAAAGCGAGGCGATCGGAAAAATTCAAATTTGAATTTTGAGTTTTGGCTCAAAAAATGAAAATGAATATGAAATTCAAAATTCTCACATTCTTGAAAAAAATCAAATGAATTTTGACCACCTTGATATGCTGCAGTGCGTGTGTGTGGTGATTTTGGGTCAAACTCACTTTGTTCATAACCCCTCTCCTTACAAAACATTGGTGCCTTTTGGGTCCAACCCAAAGTCCCAGCTTCAAGGTTTATGTACTCGTATAAAACCTCTTCTTTTTTGTATATGGGACAAGCACATTTCACAAATGTATAGGAAACTCACAAAAAGGCATTTTTACGAAGCTCAAATGCGCATTGAATTCTCATTCATCTAGTAATGATTTTGAGTAACTAAATACGTGATGTTATTCAATGCGTGACATAGAACACATTAACACATGGACTCGTTACAAATAATGTATGGATCCGACCTAAATTAATGCTCAAAGTTAGCAAAAATTAAGATTTATAAGAACCATTTTTCAACAAAATTTGCTTCCTGGGAAGCTCTCAATTCCAAGTCTATTGTTGAATCCCTTTTTACTAACAAGCCTGAATTTGATGGCGAAGCTCATTGTGTCTGGCAAAGAGAAGAGATGGTGCAATTAATGAGGAAGTCAAGTAATTCAATTGTTTGATGGATCAGGCAGTTACGCTTTGTTTGAAGCATAAATTTTGATAAGAATTTGAAAAGAAAAAATGAAAAAGGTGAGGACATTACGAATGAAATATAAAGTCTATACAAAATTTTGTCTTGACTTTGATTGAAAAGTCTATGTAAAATTTTGTTTTGACTTTAATTGAGTCCTGCTAGTGGACAATGGGATTAGTCACCTGGATTAGTCGGTCTAATGGATTGGATACCGAGTTAACAATATATATATATATATGAATTAAATATAAGTTAATTTGCATAAACTATAACTAGACCCATGAGGTTTGTTTCAAATATGAATTGCTCCTGTGAATTTGAAAATTACATCCTGCGTCTTGAAGTTTCTAATTTCATAACAAATGGCCCTTTTAGTAATAAATCATCAAGTCAATTAATAGCTTTTAATGATATTAGAAATATATTTCAATTAATAATTCAAGTAATTCCCTTACTATATAGGAGAGCAGAGTAATTATAAATTTTATTTTTTTAATTAATTCTGTTAAATAAAAAAAATCTAATAATGAGATATTTGTAATTTTTCAAACTATAAGAAACAATCTATATTTTAAATAAATTTCAGGAGATATATTTATAATTTATCCAAACTAATTTTGTTTTTCTCATTTTTTCTCCGCTTTTTAAATTTCTATCCCAATCAACGTAATTGAATGAGGTTGAAGGAGTCTAGTTGTGGACATAAATTTGTAGCAAGAGCATGATCATCATCAACTTGCTGAACATAAATTTGTAGAAAGAGCATGGTCATCATCAAAGATGGGAACTTTATTCTGCAATTATCAAATGACCATTTTGCATATTTTGAACTAGTTCCTTCTATCAATATCCATTATTAGTTGATGCTTTAATTTAACTTGAGTCAGTTGTCTTGGAAGTCAAGCTTGGCCTTTCATTTCCAGTTGTACTTGATCATGACGGTAACATGAGTCCATATCTTATATAATAATGTCATCTAGATTTCTTTTGGTCCAGACCGTCTCCCATCTAGACCTGGTACAGTCCGTTTAGTTTGATTCATTGAGTTCACTTTTGAAGTTTTTTTCGATAATCAGAATCGTTTATATTTTAAAATTTGTTGAGTACATTATTTTTGTAAAAAATTATGTCGATTGGATAACAGATACTATATATTCGGATCACTTTTTTCTAGAAAAAAAAGGACTGTCAGAAAATTAACGATTCATAAAAAAAGTGATCCGAATAAATAGTATTCGTTATCCGATCGATGCGATTTTTTTGCAGGAATAATATATTCAACAAATTCTAAAATCTAAACATTTTGAATTATCAAAAAAGAATCCAAAAATGGGTCCAATGAATAAGACTGGACCCTCCAGTCCAGATGGTGGACTGGAGGCAAGCCCCACCCTTAGTAATACCTATACTTATCTAGATGTCTGCTTTGTAAGTTGGAAAATATATATATATATATATAAAATAAAAAATAAAAAAATTACAAATTAATAGTAAATTTTATAACTTTTAATAATTAAATTTATAAATTTTGTCATAAATATGTAATTAATTTTTTACGAATATCTCTGAAGTATAATTTCTGCCAAAATAGAAAATTATTTTCCCTTATTTTGAATTTTTCATTCCTCTCTCCCTCACTCCACCTCCGGTTTCAATCACCAACAGTCCCCTCATATAATTACCGCTAAATGCTGGCCATCAACAACCTTTGGCCTCACTTCTCACCAACAGTCATCTGGGGCCACCCTTCACATTTATTTTAAAACAAAATGTGTAGAAATCATGCTTTTTGTTTTCATCAAAAATAAATACAAGGGTAAATTACTATGACCTCCCACAGAATTGACATAAATACAACTGGCTCTAGTAGTTTGAAAAAAATACATTAACAAAGGTAACAAAATTGATACAACTTTTACCATCAAGTCAACCCCTCTCTCTCTATCTCGACCTTTACAGTCAAACACCACTACAATCACCACCCTCTCAGCCACTCTTTAACAGGCCACCATCACCACTCTCAGCCACTACTCAAGCAACTACCATCACTACCACTCTGTCTTCAACACCACTATTGGCTATTTCCCAAAACCCATTCACAAATAAGATGGGGTAACTTTTGTGCTCTCTGCACAACGGTCCTTCTATGGAGTTCATTTTGACTCTTATCTCAATGAATTGAATCGTTCATTTGTAGAGTCCATCTAGTAATACATCATTGTAAAAAATTAAGTTCATCGGAAATCATTAACTTTTTTTTATTATCAAAACACATTTGTAACTAACGAAATAAATGGTAATTGTGATTTTGATGTTAATCTAAATACTTAAATATGATTTGATCAAAAGGTTACCTATGTTCGATTAAATTATTTTTTTTATAGGGATATAACTCGATGAATTCTAAAAGTGAAGGGCTTAGATCATCGAGATAGGACCCATAATGAGTCCCATGAAAGAAACAATAGTCACCCCATCTCCAATTACAAAACCCAAATCAAAGAATAATTCAACCACAGAACAAACCAAAAGCACAACAAAACAAAACTATAGATGCCTATTGCATCAAAATCATAATCATCCCCAAATCGAAATCATCATAGCTATGGATGCTTATCATCACCTCTAGTACCTTTCTCAAATTTCTACTTCACACCACTACCCCCCACTTCCAGCCTTACCTATTTGGTGTTGACACAGAAAACTCCCATGCCATCTACGGAGGTAACAAAACTAGGTTTTTATGGCACCAAACACGCGTCGTGGATATGATTCTACGACGCGCGATGTAAAGTCATGTTATGACCAGTATTGAGAAGTCATTCACTTCAACGGCATGTCGTAGTACACCATTTAAAAACCTTTTGACAACGGATCTTATGCATCATTTTTATTTTTCTACAACTACTTTTGCACGCCATTAATTCCTAGGACAAATCACAACGCTCATTGTTCGTTGTAAAATATGTAATACAATGACTTATTCTGCCTGCCATAAATAAGTATGACAGACCAAGGTGTTCATAGATTGCTGTTGAATATTTCATACAATGGCCTAATTTGCTTATTGTAGAATATGCATTATTATTATTATTATTTTTAAATTCAGTAAGTTTTATTTGACATTTTGTACAATTTAACAAACATTACAAACAAGTTTCACAAAACATCAATCAACTACCAAAATATTATTTCAAGCATCAAAAAGAAAATATATCTATAAGTTATGAACATTCAACAATTGTCTATACATTCAAAACATCCAAAAAAGAACTATCCTAAAGTTCTAAACTGTCTAAAAAGTTCTAAACCATCCAAAAACTATATCATATATAGGTTTCTAAACAAAATCCAAAACTATCCAAAGATTATAGAAATCCATTTATCAAAGTCATATCAGAAACTATCCATAGATGTTAAGATTTCTACTCAAAGTCAAAACTGATAAAATGGTTTGGCCACGCAACAATGCTTCCAATAGCATCCTCAAGCACAAACATCTCATGATTAGGGCGAAACAATGGTGTATTGATTTTGACATGGTTAACCCATACTTTCTAACACTTAGGGCCAAGAGGCACGTGATGTACCAATTGTTTAGAATATGTTGAAGCAATTGTGCCTTTGGCAACCACCACATTTGTCCTATCCCAATTCAACAATTTGCATTTGGCATTGTCCAAGTTCGATCCACCATTTCCAGTTTCATTTTCATCATGCAACTATCATGAAAGTAATACATAAAATAAGCTAATGAATTGAAGAAAAAATTAAGATAATTAATAATGCCATATAAAGTTACCCAAATATTTTCATTTTCACCGCCTTCACTGTTTTCATCACCCTAAAAAAATTGTAATACAATATCTAGTTATATTTGTTTACTCATGTTTGTTTACTCAAAAATTTAGTAGATGATGTAGGATCCATACGCAAAATTGACAAAAGCTCTTGAGTAGAAAAGCAAGCAAACAAAAGCACAAGTATGAAAAAAATTGAGGTACGTAATAATGCTATACAAAATTTACCCAACTATTTTCTTGTGAGTGCATGCTAAGTTCACCACCTCTGTGCACCCTATGTTCACTACCTTCACTATTTTCCTTATCCTAAAAAAGTTGTAATACAATGGCAAGAAGTATTTGTTTACTCAGATTTAGTATGATAGAATCCATATGCAAAAATGACAAAAGCTTGAGTAAAAAAGTAAGCAAGCAAAAGCACAAGCATGAGAAATGTGCAAGTTTACCTAGGTTTCTCCATGAGAATATTTCTTGCCATTTGCCCCTTTGCTTGACTCTTACAAGTTTTAATTAATTTGTTTTAAAAACTCTGTGAAATATCATTCTATCTAAAAACTTGGAAGAAGACAAAGCAACCTATTCTACAATAATGAGATACTATTCTATTCTATTCTATATTACATTAATTGTATATGATTTATGTTATTTAGTTAGAATTAGTGACTAATGAGATACAACCTACTCTATTTTAGTTAGTTAGAATTAGTAACTAATCAGTTAGATTAGAGGGTATAAATATCTATAACAAACTCTATTTTGATTCATTGTGAAAGAGATTGATTTCTTGAATTCTTGTTAAATTCCTATGCACTCAACACATATCAACACAATTTTCTTATTTTTAAACTAAACTAAAATAAAAGCTGTTTTTCCAAAAAAGACTTTCCCTCAAATGATTTAAGGCGAGTTTACTTGGGTTTCTCTACGAGAATGTTTCTTATCTCGTTGCATCTTTGCTTGGTTCCTACAAGTTTTAATTGAAATTTTTTAAAAACTTTTATGAAACGTCAATATTTATAACATATATATATTGTCGCATTCTTAAGCTTTTTACCTCATTTTGTCTCTTTCCGTTTAACATTTTAGCTCTCGTCTCTTAGAGTTTTTGTTGTAAAAGCAACATTTGTTGATTTAGTTTTTTCACATTTTGATTTTGGTATACTTGTGCATCGACTTTTGGTGGAAATGTTGCAAATCCAAGCCCTCTTACACTACCACAACGTTCTAGACCAAATGCATGAACAATTGCATCATCTTTGATAGACATTGGGCCTTCTTCTATAAAAAGCTTGTGAAGTTCTTCAACCTTTAACATTTATTAACAAATTAAATTATAATGCAAATCTAAGCACATCTTAAATCCAACCAAACCATACATGTGAAAGTGAGGCAAGATAGGATAAAAAGTATAGAATGATCTACAAACAAAACTAGTCACAGAATCACAATTCATAGCACATAAGCATAAAAAGAAACCATACTGTAAATCACATAAATTTTGAGAAAATTGATGCAAAATGTAACTGTAATATGGGCACATGAGAGTAGAAACTTTCTAAATCTATGCATGGGAAGAGCGAGCTCAATCTCAAATAAGTACATTAAATTTCGTATATGCACAGCGAAGAAATCATAAAGAGTACTTAATGACAAAAGTATAAATTTGTTAATAGCTTCACATGATAGTGATTTGGCATACTAATCGCAAATAAGTCCTACAAATTATAGATAAAAAACAGGTATTCTTATCACGACCCGAACCCGCCACTAGAGGTCTAAGTCATGACTAGCCAGTAATCCTAGATTACCTTCAGGCTCAAAGACAAAATTAAATCATCATATGAAATACGGGGCTCAGCGGAAGCAATAACAAAATATAAATAGTTCATTGAGTAGTGCATACATGTCAAATTTCTGAAATAACTGAAACTCCATTCATTCTCCATATATTTACAATATGTTTAAACTTTAACTTCAACATCATACATACAACATGTTTCCCCAAATATCATAAACAAAGAACAAACAAAAAGACTAAAATGTAAGGGTTAACAAAGTTTGGCTCCACTTGAGTCCAAGTATGCCCCATCACGGAGGCACTCCAAAAATGACTTCACATAAGGGTGGACTCCGGAAGCATCTCTAGACTTGACGATCTACATGCTCACCTATATATATATATATATAAGGGAGATGGGTGAGCTGCAGCTCAATGAGTAATATCAAAATAAAGAGGTTAGATGAATGATGTCCAACACAATATCTCGAATATGACACCGGACAACAGACATAATATAATGGTTTTTGCGTTCAGCAACACGATTTTGTTAAGGGGTCCGAAGACAAGTAAGTTGTTGAAGAATACTGGTTTGATTAAGATGGGAACAAAATGTATTAGAAATATATTCCCCACCATTATTAGAACAGATAATCCTAACAATTGCATGAAACTGAATTTTCACCATCTGTAAAAATTAGACAAAAATGGGAAAGACGTCAGACTTACAACGAATTAGATAAACCCAAGTGCAACTAGTGTGATCATCAATAAAAGTCACATAATATTTATGACCAGAAAAAGCAATGACAAGGGAAGGGCCTCAGACATCAAAATGTATAAAGTCAAAAGCACTAGGAGCATGAGTCATATGAGAGATATAGCTAGTACGAGTATGCTTAGACAACTCACAAACTACACAATGAAACTTAGAATCCTTGCAAGCTTTATTAAATGAAGTAAAAAGTTGACATAAATACTAAAAATTAACATGATCCATACGAGCGTGCTATAATTCTAAAGTTTGAATATTAAAAACATAAGATATGGAAGTAGGCAAAACAAAGGCCTGAAAACTAGCAAGGAAGAAAAGGAAGGCTCGTTCGGTGGATCCCCAAAGTAGTACAGCCCATCATGCTCATAGCCCTTGCCAAAAATACTCTTCGAACTCAGGTCTTGTAAAAGACAAGAGGATGGTAAGAAGATGACAACATAATTCAATTGTTTGGCAAGGCGACTAAGAAATAAGAGATTATATGCAAAAATTGGAACATGTAAAACAAATGATAAAGTAATGGTAGGGGATAAAGACACTACACTCTTATGACAAACAGACGATAACAAACCATCAACAAGACACACAAATTGGGTAACAGTAGTAGGGACTGGTGAAGAAAGAAAATAAAACTTACCTGTCATATGATCATTAGCCCCAGAATCAAGAACCCATGAGGGACTAGTAGACCAAACATGGAAAGCATTAGAAGTACCTATTGCAAAGGTAGCAGCAGTGGTAGATGATGGGCCAAGAGAACTGGCAGTAAGAGATCCAAGTTGAGCCTGAAGTTGACCAACCTAAGTTTATAACTTCTATAAATTATAGAGATGGGAGGACCCAGGAGCAAGAGTAGCTGAATCCACTAGAGTCGTAGTGCGAGGGGTGCCAACACTATGAGAGCGAGAGGAACGTTGCCTCAACTCAGGATGAAGTTTGAAGCAATGAGCCTTAACATGACCAGAAATGATACAATAATGAAAGTAACAAGACAAGTTGAACCCCGAGAACCAGACTTTACAGCAAGAGCCATCTAATCAAATGAAATTAGAGACAAAGGAGAAGGACTCGGTTGAACCAGACACCTACAATGCTCATCAATATCAATTGTGGCAAAGGCCTCATAGAGAGACAGCATATGTGATGTGTTTAAAATCTAAGTTCGAAGGGATTCAAACTTAAAGTTTAAATCCATCAGAAACTGGTAAGTATGCTGGTGAGCAAGGCGTTTTTGGAGATAAGAGAGGCAACATCTACTGGTAACTCAGTCAAGGGCTCATATTGAGCCAATTATTCCCAACAAGCCTGAAGATATCCAAAGAATTCTGGTACAGAAAGACCCAAGGCAGACTGGGAAGCACAAGCAATATCTTGATAGAGCTCAAAGATACGAGCATCGTTATGAGCATAAGTATACATCTGTGGCAAGGCATGCCATAGATTGGGAACTGTGTCGCAACAGAGAAACATGTGATAAATACGATCTTGGATAGAGTTGAACATCCATCCCAAAATAGTATAGTTATCAATATCCCACTGTGCATGGGTAGGATCTATTACAGTAGGCTGGGTAGTGGAAGATAAAAGTTAATGAGCTTTTCCATTGCCCCCCTAAATAGAGTTTAAGAGAGTGGCTCCAGTCAGCAAAATTTTTCCCATTCAATGCCATACTCATAATACGATGAAGTGTGATGAGAAAGAGAAAAATCAGAACTAATTGGAATAGGCTTAGTGGATATATCAGCAAATGATGGATCGGTCATGGTAGAAGAAGAACGGCTGAAAAACACACAAAGATAGCAACACAATCCAAGAAAAAAAAAGAAGCCAGAAAAAACTCAACAACTTATCTAAATGGATGCTGCCGAATAAACCCGATAGTCCAAAAAAAATAAAAGGATAGACAAATAGGCTTAATACATCAGTCCAATCATTCCAAGAAGTGAAAAAAAATAGCCTGTCGAAGGAAGAAATAGAGTTGGAAAGGGCTGTCAGAGGTTAGAAAGAAGAAAAAAGGCAATCGGTGGTGATGGGTGGTTGAGAGAGAGATGGCTAGGAAGGCTCTGATACCAAAAAGAATGAAAAGAATTATTTTGCTTATCAATCAATGAGGTAGAGGTCATATATATATATATAATATATTCATGATACAATTTAAAAAACAATATACACAATGTAAGATTCCTATAATCAATTTAAGAAACAATATATACAAGGTAAGATTCATATAATCAAAATAATTCCTATTTTAATTCCTATATTCAAACATAATATTTTGATTTTTATATTTAACAATCCCTCTCAATCTAAGGCACAATTTTTAGTGTTACCAAATTTATGGGGTTGTTCACGAGTATAATATTTTAGTTTAGTTTATTTTACGCAATAACTCTACATAGGACATCCACATTAGCAACTCCAACCACACTTTCTACTTTTTACTAGCTAAAGTATATATAAAAAAAAGTAGTATACTCTTTATTTTATCTAATTACTTTAGCTATTGTGTTCTCCAACCACGCTCTTTATTTTAGCTAATTATTTAAACTAATTTAATTAATTTTTAAAATAAAAAATACTAATTGTTGATAGTTTACTAATATAAATTTGCAATAATAATAAATTTGCCCATACAAACATACAAAACCTGTAGAATGAGGAGAAAAAAAAATACAAAATACAAAATAAGTTATTCTGTAATTCATCAAACAGAATTGAAAGAACATATAAAATTGCTACATATATACATATATATATATATAATATAATCCCAAATCCAAGACATAAATATACAAAAATCTAAAATATATACATACATAATTGTTTGGAGAGTTTCTGGGGCTCTTCAATTGTAGCCACGCCCAATAGCTAGCCCATTAGAGCTCAAAATTAGACTTACATTGATTAAAATACTTAACCAGCCTTGTTTAAATATTCCTTTGGAGATGCTTAGCGTAGCTATATTTGTTAGATTGCTATTATTTTCTGTTTGTTATAATGCCTAAACCACCATTGGTTTGGTAAAATGCATTTTATTGAATTAAATTGGTAGTATGATTGCATCATTGTTGATGTAGTCATATTGTTTTTGTATTTTTTTTATTTAAACAAATAGAAAATTTTTAGTTAGTGATATATTGCTGTATTTTTTTAAATATTTTTTACGCAAAATTCTGTTAAAAACATTTTAGGGATTATTTTTGTAATTTTCAATTGAGGCTCACTTAATTTTTTTGGGCGGCGATTGGATTATTACTCTTAATTGAATCTCTAGAATTTTATTTTATTTTATTCTCTCTCTCTCTCTCTCTCTCTCTCCTTATTCTATAGATGAATTAGGTTTCTCATAATTTTCTCCTACTATCTTTTATTGCTTTATGGATGGATGGATTTTTGTTTTTATTATGTATTTTTTCATGAATATGGGGAATACTTAGATAACCTATTTAAATATGACTTGTGATTGGACTTATGTACCTACTTTTTCTTAATTAATTGAACTACTTTCTTTGTTTTAAAAAATTGGACATTTTTCTAAAAATCCAGTATTTTCACTGTTATTTTTTTAAATAACCCTTTTTTACATCTTGTATCTAAGTTTCCGATTATTTATTTATTTATTTATTTATTTGGGTGATGATGGTCTAGTCTCTTTATCAATGGTCATTATGGGTTTTGGGACCTTCAAATCAAGTGGCGGCTTCTAATTTTGAACCTCCGGTTTTTGGTCATATAGCCCGTGGGTATTGATGTTGTACGTTTTAGAATCATTATTTCACTATTAATCGTTGGTTTGAGGTTTTAGAATCATTATTTCACTATCAATCGATGGTTTAGTCCTTTTCAAAATATAAGAATTTTTTAAGCTATTGCGCTTACAGTAACAACCTCATGAGGGGAAAAAAGAAAGAGGTTGAAGGTGTGGAAGTGGTGGGGCAAATTGGGATATGG
The DNA here is from genome assembly GCA_025200525.1 of Camellia lanceoleosa. Lineage (NCBI taxonomy): Eukaryota > Viridiplantae > Streptophyta > Magnoliopsida > Ericales > Theaceae > Camellia > Camellia lanceoleosa. The sequence continues at coordinate 86,681,856 of CM045760.1, read as the reverse complement.
GTATGTTTTGGGTTATTTGAACATCATACAAGTTTTCAATACACATCATAAATATGTTCGGATATAAATTTTTGAATAAGTATCAAATGTTCAGATTTAAATTTATGAACAGAAAACAGTTGTTCAGATATAAATAATTGAATGGTCTATATATTTGAACAATTTATTTTTGGTTTATAACTTTAAATCCAAACATTTGATATTTTTGTAGAAATTTATATCTGAATATATTTGTGGTGTGTATTGAAAGTATGTATGGTATGCAAATAGAATTTCCCTATGGTTTGTAAGGGTAAATTACACTTTTACCCTTGAACTGTGGGTGATATCTCACTTTGGCCCATGAAGATTCTCTCACTTTGTTTCCTAAACTATTTGTCCTTTTCTACTTTGGTCTAATTATCATCTCCCACATGATTGTGGGGCAATTTAGGAATTTTATTAAGTTTCTTACTTTGATCCTTAAAATTTTAATTTTTTCTTCACTTTGGTTTCTAAAAGAGTTAACTTTTCCCACTTTGACCCATAAATCCAAACCCAACTTAATCTCAAAATCACCCCACCCCAAAACCACATAATATAAAAACCAGTTTTAAATCAAATGGATGAAAATGAAAAAGTACAACAAGTATGCATCATTCAAGGGTTAAAGAGGTTGCGAATCACCGACTAGAGCCTAGTGAAGGAGATTAGGTGATAGGTTGTAAGGCGAGGATCGATTGGGAGGAGAATGTGGGGAGGTGAGGAGGAAAGGTAGTCGATTGCATTGTGAGGTGGAATGTCTATAAAGGATGAGAGAATGGGAAGTAAATGGAGAGTGAAGGGGTTGTGAGTAAATATTTTAGTGGTTGATGTGATAAGTTATGATTGAGAGAAAATTTTATTTTTTATTTTAATTTTTAAGTAGATCACAATTTCGGTTGGAAAGCAAAGTGAAAAGAAAAAATAAAATTCTTTATGGACCAAAGTGGGAAAGGTTTATTGGGGTTAATTGTGTAATTTACTCTATTTCCATTACAAAAGTATAAATGCCATTAGAAATTGGACCAAAATGGAAATAATTTAATAGTTTAAGAATCAAAATGAAACAATCTCTTCTTTACAGACCAAATTAATAAAAGAGTCATATTTTATGGGGTAAACATGTAATTCACTTTTCTTTTTTTCTATATAATATATATAGAGAGAGAGAGAGAGAGAAGAAAAATAAAGGAAAGCGGTTGTTTGGTGACTTGGTTAGAGTGAGAGATAAAAAATGAAGACCGTTGCTTGGTGACTAAGGCCTTCTTTGGAAATTTTAATTTTTAGTCAAAAATTTTAAAAATTACTACAAGTAGTTATATTATTTTTCTATTTTCTGTACATTTTTCTGTAAAAAAATTTTAAAAAGAAACTAAAAAATAATTCCAAAAACTCCCAAAGTGTTGTGGTGAGAAATTAGTCTAGAAATTAAGATCTTTAGCTCCCAAAAGAATAAGAAAGTTAATTTTGATTTTTTTATATTAAAAAACTGATCACATCATACTTCATCTTTCTGATTAGCAACATCTTGTTCAATTTTGACCATTGATTGCTCTTCTCCTAAAGAAAAAGCTTTACCGGCATGGACTAATTGAACACTAGTAGCCCTACAAAATCATTGATTATTCTTTTTAGGGGGATTCACCTTTCTAGATCCGTTTTTTGTTTTGTATCAATTAAGATTTTTCCCAACTTAGCATTGCTATTCCATTCTTTTGCTAAGAATTGACTCTGTTCGGGCTCTTCCCCACTTTTTTCTGTACAATTGCATTATATTACACTTTTAGTCTGAAAGTTATACACTTTGTATCATTTTGGTATTTTAATTTTTAATTGTAATTATTTCATTCTCAAAAATATTAGAAGGTATTTGACCTGATGATCATGTAATATCGCTTTGTCATGTGAAATTGCAGGTTTAACTAGAATGGAGATCAGTTTGAATTCCTTATAATATTTGTTTCTCCTCCACCTTCGACCACCACTCCTAGCCCCTTCATTGTTTTTTTTCTTCAGCTTCACGTCGTTTCTCAACCCCTCCCCTTCTATTATCAAAGCCACCTCTCACACCTCCCTTCCTTCTCAATGATCACATCCTCTATTCTTCTTATTTTTCTCCTCCTCCTCCCATAATTTTCTACCCCACTTATCTTTCACTTTTACTACTTCCCCATCTTATTTGTTAACCCTAGGGTTTCCATAAGGCAATAAAACGGGTCACAAGAAGTAATGGTAAGGGTGAGAAGGGGGAGGAGGATTGCAAATTGTAGAGGCGGTGTTGGCTCGAGATTCGTAGGAAGGTATGGGGCTCAAGTTACAAAGGGGTGGTGGCAAGGCCAATGGCAATGGCAATGGTGAGGGGAGGATGGGAGTGAGAAAGATTGGCCAAAGTTAGGATAGGCTAACTGAGGGGATGCAAGAGTTAAAGAGGAGATGATTAGAGCTAGGTTAGGGTTGTAAGCAACCATTGAACTTAGGTATGTCAAGTTTGAAGTCTGACTCGTATTGATTTGATGCACTATTTGATACTAAACGCCTCCTTTGTGGTTTATATGCATCGAGTAGGTTTTTATTTTCATCTTCAATGTCATTCCCATCTTCTTCCTTAATGAACCGGGGATTTGGTTGACAATTTTGAGACTGCCTGGATGCGGCAAAAAAATTGATAAACTATGATTTGTTCTAGTTGTGCTTTAAATCATTCCTTCATGTGTTGCAGTTGCGCCTCTAGATGTACATCTCGTGCGATTTTATTGCATTTGTTATAATATTAGAGAGAGAGAGAGAGAGAGAGAGAGAGAGAGAGAGAGAAGTCAAAGAAATCTGTATAATGTAAATATTATTCAATAAGACAATTAACAGTACAACAGAAAAGGCCTATCTATAGGCTGAGAATGAATAGCCTACAAGAAAACTAACTGTGGTAAAGATAACTATGGTAATGCACACTATATAGCAACACAAGTATATACAGCTAACATCTCCCCCTCCCTCTTACCCTCCCCATTTCAAGCTCAAGGTAGCAATGCGGATATCAACTTGAGCTTGGAAAGAAAATAAGAGAAGCGTCCTGGAAGATAAGCCTTGGTGAAGAGGTTGCCTATCTGATCGATAAAGGTAACAAAGAGAAAATGAATAGTGCCACTAGTAACATGCTGCCAAATGAAGTGACAATCAATCTTAACATGCTTGGTGCGATAGTGGAATACATCATTATGTGAAATATGAATAGCACTCTAATTGTCACAATAAAAGTTGATGGTAGCGATTGGAGAAACTTCCATATTAGAAAGAAGTCTACAAAGTCACACGAGCTCTTAAGTAATGTCAACAAGAGCACGATATTCGACCTCGATTAGAACGAGAATGAAGAGTTTGTTTCTTGCTATGTCAAGCAATGAGAGAGTCATCAAAGAAGATACAAAACCTGTAGTAGAACGGCGATTAGTAGGAGGATCCCATGCCTAGTCTACATTAGAAAATCATGTAATTGTAGAGAAAAGTGAGCGAGTAATCAAGACCATGTAACATAGTTCCTTTGAGGTAGTGCAAAATGCGAATTAGAGCATCATAGTCTTGAAGCGAGGAACAACCATGAACATATTGACAATGTAAACAATATAAGCAATCTCTAGATAAGTAACGTGAGATAGACAAGACTATCAACTAGTGACAATATAATATAGCATCAAACAAATGCAGTCAAGAGCTGTGAGATGAGTTTGAGGATCAATTGAAGTAGTGTCAGTATTGTAATTAGTATGACCAATATGAGCCAAGAGCCAAGAGAAATTTCTAAGTTGAAGAAGTAGCGAAGCAAACCCAAATCCTTCTTCTCAAACTAATGACTAAGGAACTGTTTGAGACTAAAGATACTTATTATGTCATCTCCAATGATGATCATATCATCCAAATAGAAAAAAGAAGAAGAATAGTATCATCCTTCATCTTATGAATAAATATGGCAGAATCGTAGGCACTGGAGGATAACCCGAAGTCACGAATGATACAACTGAACTTGGAAAACTAGGCACAAGAAACTTGTTTCAAACCATACAAAACACGACAAAGTTTGTAGACTTTAGATAACAAAACAGAAGAGCTAGGAGGAGATTGCATATAAGTTTCCTCAATGAGATCACCATTAAGAAATGCTTTTTAAATATCTATTTGACAAAGACTCCAATGGCAAGCAGCAGCAACTACAAGTAAGTTGCAAACTGAAGTAATTAGCAAACTTTTCCTCATGGTCAATCCCATATTCTTGAGTGAACCCCAGGGCAACAAGACGAGCTTTATAATACTCAATAAAACTATCGAAATAGGCCGTATTCTTGTAAACCCATTCGCGATTAATAACACTCCTTCCAAGAGGAAGATTAACCACATCCCATGTATGAGTTTATTAAAAGCCTATAATTCATCAGTCATAGGTTGCTGTCAAAGAGGGTTAGAACATGCCTCTCGATAGGAAGTAGGTTTGTGAGAGAAAAAAGCAATAGAACAAACAATGAAATCATGAAGAATGATAAAATGTTGTGTTACCCAAGTAGATTGACGCTGAGGTGCCACAGGAATGTGAAGATGATTAAGTGGAATCAAGGGATGCACGAGGCTTACTGTGAGAAAGAATGGTGATAGGACTAGGAGGTAGGGCAAGAGCAGAAGTATAAACAGGCTCAGGGAGTGGAGCATTAGCAGGACTAGGAGGCGGAATAGAATCCTCAGAATGGGCCAAAGTCATTATGTCATAAGTAGTGTCTTTATCAAGCTCATCAAACAAAAGATAAGGATCTATAAAGAATGGTGTAGTGAGAAGAGTGGACAAATGAAACTTAGATATAGAGGAGAATATCTTGTGTTCCTAAAATACCACATGATGAGAGATACGAAGACGATAAGAAATAGGATCCCGACAACGATAACCTTTATGTTCTATCCCATACATGAAGAAGCAACACAGAGGCACAAGGTTCTAATTTAAAATGCTTATGTGGTTGAAGAATGATAAAATAGGCACATCCAAACACACGAAGACTAGTATAAGAAGGCGGTGTACCATGCAAGCGCTCATATGAAGTGTGATTTTTGATGGTAGGGAAAGGGACACAGATGATAATATAGATGGTTGTGAGAGCAGTTTTCCCTCAGAATGCTCAAGACAAGAAGAAAAGATTAAAAAAACACGGATAGTGTCTAAGATATGGCGATGTTCACGATCATTATGACCATTTTGTTGGGCATTTTGACGAAGGAAACTCAAAAAATGTGTTTCTTTATATTCTTGGGCATTATCAACATAAAAAATTTTAACAAAAGAAAACTGAGTTTTGACCATTTCTGAAAAATTATAGTATATTTGTTGTAACTCAGAGTGAGATTGCATAAGAAATAATCAGGTAAAACGAGTGAAATCATTGACAAAAATGATATATGAAAAATCTAGAAACCCTAGATGTTGATTTGTGATTATGTATCAATTTTAAGCAGAATATAACAATCCCAATCAAACAATAAAAGACAAATCGACACAACGATTTTACGTGAAAAAACTATAATTGGACACCTCTAACTGTGATTAAAAAATCACGGGCAACAGCCACAAGACAATCCACTAAGAAGATTTAAAGGAATTACACAGGTATACTCTCAATTACTTAGCGAATCCACGCCTAATTGAACTAACCTCTATGTGCCTCTTCCAACCCCATTTTCACCTCAGAATTGTCTTTACGATGAGCCATTCCAAAATCCACCGAAGCTTCAGGCTCGAATTCTTCAGAATCCACTGAAGAACAACTCTCTCTCTCTCTCTTGTATATAACAAACAAAACCTTTGATGTACTCTCTTTAAACTATGAGTTAGATACTCAATAAAACATCAAAGAAAACTAACAAAATATCTCCAGATATAAATCTTAAGAACCAAAAAGAAGATCTGGAGAAATTAAATAGTTTTGAGAGAAAACCAACTATTTATAGAAAATCCAAAAGTAATCCTTGTTTTGGAAGAAATCCAATTACTTATAGAAATCCAAAAGTAATTCTAATTTTGGAAGAAAACCAACTTCTTATAGAAATCCTTGTCAAACGGGATTGCCAATAATAAAACCTAACAATCTCCCTTGTTGGCGATGCCGTGACAAAACACACCTAATAAATAAAATCCTAATCACCCCAACCCATTACAGCCAGCAAAAACAAACTTCTTTCTTACGGTCATGATCTGCAAAATAGTTATTAGTGCCACAATCTCCAAAACAACTATTAGTCTCACAAGAGTATATAAAAAAAAAATAATAAACATATGACTAGATTATTTTGAAAACTAAGACACATGCACCCAACACATGAATGGATGAAATCACACTACGACACATGTGCATGAAAACATGAATTAATAACCTGTGAGATATATATATATATATATATATAAAACAAGTAGTGGATAGCAACACACAAACTAACTAACTAATGCCAAACTCCCTTATCAAACAAATCAAAATAATCATGCTAACAAACTCTTGTAATGATATACCAAACTCCCACTCACTAAAAACAAAGAACAAGAAGAAAACGACAAACAATAATATGGTGGAGCAAGCAGGGAATTTCAGATTTGTACCTTAAAACACACAAGATTATCCAAGAAGCACAATTACTTGAAAGCACAATGTGCACAGCCTCTAGAAAATTCCTCATAAAAGAAAGTGATGCATTATGTGAAAAGCATAGATCCCATAAGAAAAATGTGTGTGTGACTCTTGGAGTTCAACAAACACAAGATTCAAATCCTAGTAGTGATATGAAAGCTGGACCTCTGACAAGAGAATCTAAGCACAACTAAGAAAAGTCAAACCACTAGGAATTAAGGGGTATTTGGTCAGTAAAGGCGGAGGCTCCCCCTCAATCAATGAATCATTTTTTTTTTTTCCTTTTGCGTATTTTTTCTTCTTCTCTTTCTTTTTCTTTTGCACACTCATTGGCAGCTAACAAGCTCAAGAGTATGGAAACCGAACTAGATAAGCATGGATATAATAAGGATAGCCTGGTTGGTGACTCTGAGGTAGCCTTTTCCTCATGGCTGGACTGCAAAGAATAAAGAGGAAAGCCATGGAGATGCAAAAAGATGGAAGATAGTTAAGAGACTCAACATCACCCATTATATGCTAGTATAGGTCAATTCTTCTAGAAAAGCAAAAGATACAATGCTAGAAGTCTATAGTGAAAAAATAATCACTAAGGCGGAAGACTCCGATATTTGCTAATCCAAGAGTGTGTACAGAATTAGACATACTAATCAAAAAACACACACTCCAAAATGAGTAATGACCACAGAAAGTACAAACATATTAACATGTAATGGATATTCTTATCAGTTCCAATATGCACCAAGGACATCTAAAAAAAAAAAAAAAAATTCAAGTTTGCAAAACCATACTAAGAAAATCTTTTTGGATTTTTTTTTTTCATTTTTTTTCTTAACCAAAGCAAGACAAAAAACGAACATGCACACATTTTTTTTTTTTTTTCAGAAAACAAAACATGTCAGAAAACGAACAAGCACACATTTTTTTCTCATTAAAAAAAAAAAAACACACAGAAACCCAAAAACTAAAACAAATAAACAAATTAACACAAGTCAAGTTTTCTCACCCAAACCGCTTTAGTATAAACAAAGTTGTGAGAATTGCGGTTTTTGGGTGGTGTCTTGACGTTATGGTTCCCTTCCCCTTTAATGAGAACCCATCTTGACATGGTTTTCAACTTCCTATTCCTAGGTCTAGGTAAACACAACCTCTGTTCATGTTTGGTCTCAAGCAAGTCAAAATAGTAATGTTTATTATGACCCTTAACCTTTTTATGACCAATGAAATGTCTCTTACCCCTTGAGATATTAGAATTTCTTTCATCTCTATGAGACATTCTCCCATGCAATTCATAACAATAAGGGCGAATATGACCATGCATACCACAATGATAACAAATAAAAGCAGGGTGTACCTTCTTTTCTTTTACCTTACCAACTCTAGGAAGTTTGAGAAGTCCATCCTTATGTTAAATTTTTTGTTCTCCCTTTCCTTGAGTTATTGTATTATGAGATGTAGATGCACTCTGTTTTTGCTCTTTGTTATCACCAAAGCCAATGCCACTCTTGTCAGAACAAATTTGTTGAGACCTAATGATATTGTCCAAAGTCTTTGATCCTCTATTCCAAAGATCAATGGTTGCCATAGCACACTTGAGTTCTTCCTCTTTCTTGATCATTAGTTCTTCCAAAGCAACTCGAGACATCTCGAGAGTTTCAATCTTTTCTTCATATGTTGCATAAATTTGCTGTAGCTCATTCCTCTCTGTCTCACAAGTCAAGAGTTTTGCACAAAGAACTTGTCGATCATTAGAAATTTTAAGGGCATCATTCCTAGCCTCGGAAATCTCTTTCTTTAATTTGACATTCTTACTTTCACATGCTTTGAGTTTCTTTGTAAGTTTGTCATTCAATTTGAATAAGTTAAGAGACTCCTTATACAACTTTTGATATACTTGCTGAAGTTCTTTATCTTCACTCCCCGAGGATTCGACAAGTAGGGGTGGTCGAACCATAGAATTTCCCTCACGAATTGAATCCATTATCACAAATCAAATAGGATCTCGTTCTAAAAGAATTTTTTTGGAAAAAAAAAAAATAGAACGACCTGCTCTGATACCAATTGAAAAATCTAGAAACCCCAGATGTTGATTTGTGATTATGTACCAATTTTAAGCAGAATATAACAATCCCAATCAAACAATAAAAGACAAATCGACACAACGATTTTACGTGGAAAAACTATAATTGGACACCTCCATCTGTGATTAAAAAACCACAGGCAATAGCCACAAAACAATCCACTAAGAAGATTTAAAAGAATTACACAGGTATACTCTCAATTACCTAGCGAATCCACACCTAATTGAACCAACCTCTATGTGCCTCTTCCAACCCCATCTTCACCTCGGAATTGTCTTTACGATGAGCCACTCCAGAATCCACCGAAGCTTCAGGCTCGAATTCTTCAGAATCCACCGAAGAACAACTCTCTCTCTCTTGTATATAACAAACAAAACCTTTGATGTACTCTCTTTAAACCATGAGTTGGATACTCAATAAAATATCAAAGAAAACTAACAAAATATCTCCAGATATAAACCTTAAGAACCAAAAAGAAGATCTGGAGGAATTAAATAGTTTTGAGAGAAAACCAACTATTTATAGAAAATCCAAAAGTAATCATAGTTTTGGAAGAAATCCAATTACTTATAGAAATCCAAAAGTAATCCTAATTTTGGACGAAAATCAACTTCTTATAGAAATCCTTGTCAAACGGGATTGCCAAGAATAAAACCTAACAATATAGTATTTAGATCTCTCCATAGTAGTATTAGATGGAGCCCCCTAAACATTAGATATGAGATCAAAAAGTGCATGAGATATATAGGTACTGGTATTAAATGCTAAAGTAGGTTATTTTGCAAGTTGACAAAATAGATAATCTACTTTATCTTTTGGAATAACACCTAACTGACCACTTAAAGCTAGAGATTGTAAACAACCAGAAGAGACATGATCTAATCGAGAATGCCATAAAGCAAGAGGAGAACTAGTAGTAGCAAGAGCAATCTCGATAGTGGAAAGACTAGATGAGAGATTACGAAAGTGGATGAGCTCGTATAGATGTCCATGTCTATGACCTATCCCAAGAGTTTGTCTTATCCTTGGATCTTGCATAACATAGCCAGTTGGAGAAAATAAAATAGTGAGGCTAAGATCATAGAGTTGTCTAATTGAAATAAGATTAAGTATAAGATTGGAGATCAGATAAGTGTGAGGAAGAGAGACATTAGAAGTGAAAATATGATCTATATGACTAACATGCATTTGAGAGCCATCAATAATGTGAATGACAGATAAATTATAATAAGATATAGTAAAGGAGAAAAGTGTAGGGTTAGAAGTCATATGATTGTAACAACAGAATCAAAATACCAATAAGAGGTACCTAGAGTGGCTAAAAGAGCAATAGAGAGTGTACCAGATGTAGAAAGAACTTTTTTTACAATAACTTCAATGTCTTGAAGAGTGTAGGGTGGTAAAGGTACTGAAGTAGAGGATGAGCCAAGGGCAACTATAGTAGATGCAAAATAAGCAAAAGACTAATCTCGTCTGTATGTTGTTGGGGTCTAGAATATCTACTGTGTTGAGGATTATTTGAATAAGCCATAAGGTGATCAAATAATAAACACAAAGAGGAAGTAGTGCTGTCGGAGTAAAATTGGATAAAACGAAATGCTCCAGTGAATTCGGAAGGTTGAAAATAGTAAGAAACCAGATTGATTAGACCAAAAAATAGTAAAAAAAAATAGGCCAATAGACGACCAAGTACAACAGCTATGGCTAATATCAACGTCTTGCGACGTACGATAGCAGAAGAAGCACGTGATACACGTTAGCAGAAGAGAAAAGCGGCGCACAATAGTGGTAGAGGCGTGTGTACCACATGAAAGATTGATATGAGATAACGTCAACAAGAAAGGTTGAGTTGGCTTAAGACAAAGTGACGTGAGACGGAGAGACAAAGCGTGGCAACTAGGACAGATGTCAAAAATGTAGAAGGTTGTGAGAGGTGCACGTGAGACTGACGTCAACAAGTATAGAGTTCTCGTGATAAGGCGTGTGAGGGCGCATGAACAGCGAATGATAGAAGCAGTATACGTACCAAAGCTACTAGTGGCGCGTGCAACTATTTTTGGAGGCAAGGTTGGTAACATAAGAATCGTAAGGAGATTCCAAGGAAGATAATGTAGTTATTTGGACAAAATGACGAGTCCAAGCATTTGAACAGTTGCTGAACAGAAACGAGAAAATAATGGTGTTTTCGGGTGATGTTTGTTGGAATGGGCAGAATTTTATAGCTCTGATACTTTGTTATAATATTAGACACACACACACACACACACACACACACAGAGAAAGGAAAATAAGAGAAATTTGTATAATGTATATATATTATTCAATAAGATAATACACAATAAAATAGAAGAGGCTTATATATATGTTGAGAATGAGTATCCTATAAGAAAGCTAACCACTGTAAAGCTAATTATGGTAATGCACAATATATGGCAACACAACTATAAAACTAACAACATTCATACACATCTCTAGTGTTGTCTTGGCGACCACCATGGCTTCCTCGAACCATGATTAGGAACCGAGCAAGACTCTAATACCTCATGTAACATGATACGTGCAGAGAAAAATCTAAAGCAACAAGAAAATCACTCTTCAAAAAATTTGTTGAATCCAAAAATTACCAATAATTGTTTGAAACGAAATTATATATTATTAATCAACTAAACTAATTGTAAAGGCTTACAACCTTTATTTGTAATGAGAAAAAACCCTAGCCTGACTATGAAACTATAAAACAACCCAAAAAGGCAGTTCCTTAATTAACACAACAAAATAAACGAAAATAAGAAAATATCTAAAAGTAAAAAATTCAAATTAAGTTGACATCCAGATACTATAACGAAAAATAAATACAATAGAAAAAACTTAGGCAAATCAGATTTGTCTAGACCAAGTTACAAATTAATCAAATATTTCATCAAAAAAAAAAGAAGGCAAAATTGCAAAATTGATGGCCTTAACATTGGAATTCGCCCAAAATTCATCGCACGCCATAGCATAGCAATAGGTCTTGATCATCACAACGTTTTTCATGTCTCTATCAAATTTTACGCAATTCTGAGCATGTATTATCTTAGCTCCACAAGTGTCTTTTGTCTTTGCCTTGTTTGTCCATAAACTTCAATAATTCTATAGCAAAACACTTTGCATCAATATCTACTTTTGAAATAACATAGGCTAAGAAGCATTGACACTTCTAAAAAAGTGGTGTGTCCGTGTCGGACACCGACACTCGTTAGACACTTTCCTAACACGTGTTCGACACTCATCCAAACGTGTCTTATTTTTTTGGAAAGAATTTAGACTCAAACACTCTTCAGACATTCTTTAAACACTTGGAGAACACACGTGTTCATTGTTTAAACACACATATACATTAATTAGACACACATGAAACCAATTATAAGTTTGAACAAAATAATTTAGAATACAATGCTAACAGAAAAATAATGTCAATTTATAAAAATTAGTGTTATAATAAAAATGTCAAATAATATTAGAGGTTAAATTTATATTTAATATTAGCACTTAAATTGATAAAATTAAAAATTTAAGTTTATATTGTTTCAAGTTTCAAATGTTATTTTACATTGTTTATGACATATATAATAACTATATAAAATTATATATTATATACGCATTCTCCATATATCATGTCTTACATTTTTTTTAAATTATTATATCGACATATCTATATCTTATTTATATCATGTATAATATTTGAACTTCTTAAAAATAAGTTTATCTATAGGACACATTTGAACAATGGCAGTGTTTTTTCTTATTGGGTGTGTGTGCTTGTTTGTTTGTGCACGCTTACAAGAACAGTTTATTATTTTGTTGGGTCTTTAAACAAGAATAAAGATATATATATATATATATATTGATAAAGTAAAAGTAAAAAATTGATTCTTGAAAAATTTAGGGTCTTATTGTATGAAAAAAAAAAATTTATAGAAATAATTTCTTGAAATGTTAGAATTGATCTTTAACAATTTGTTTCAGTCTCATTGTGTGACATTGAATATGGACTCTACTAGGATCCAAATCTACATCTAATTGCATAATTGTATATAGAGTAGTACCCATTGCTTAATATGGTTTCCCTTCATAGCATTTATCCTATTGCTATTCAATAAAACAATTGAAGATACTTGATCATCATTTTTCAGTCCATGTTGCATGGCAATGTCCATTGGAATAAACATGTGATGATTTTTTATTAGAACATTACATGGCCCATCATCCCTCTCTACATCACATGTGGAACAAATTCCCAACAATTTCTGGCTGCACTGTCAATGTAGGAAGCACTGCTCCATCTCCATTGTTCAAAAACAAAAGAAATAATAAGAAATAGAGTTGAAAAATGCACTAAGCTACAAAATTGTCAAATTGTATTGTGGTCCAAAGCCTACAGAGGCTCAGTGAACAATCAAGCCAAAATCCAAAGGCTTCCCATCCACAATATCAGAATCTAGTAAGCAAATGTCCCACACCTAACAAAAAATTAACAAAGGAAATGGACTATGCCTTAGCCCCCTCAAAACCTAGGCAAAATGGTCCAAATATAAAGAACAATCAATCTTCTCCTTTACATTTTTTATTAGTCAAAACAACTAGGTAGGCCCATATAAGATTTTTAAAAGTGGATTCTAATTTTGTAAAATCTTATTTATTCATATGTATTTTATTTGTGTTTGGATTTATCTTCAATTTCTGTATTTATACCAAAATTAAACTAATTAATCAAAAAAGAAAGGGGAAAATTATTTTTTTTAAAATCCAAAGTTTTAGTTTTGTAACAAAATAAACTTTTAATTTTTAATTTTATCAATTTAAACCCTAAACCTTTTGATTTATTTTCAATCTAAATTATCTGGCTATTTTTTATCAATAAAACTGACAAAAAAAAAAAAAATATAACTTTAGTCGTTAAACTTAATAAAAAATAATATTTTAGACATTTTCATACACCTATATTGAGTATAACGATTAAAATATTATATTTTTTTTTATCAATTTTACTGACCGAAAATAGACAAATAATTTATATTAAAAATAAATTAAATGATTAAAGGTTAAATTAACAAAATTTAAATTTATATTGTTACAAGTCTTAAACCCTTAATATTTTTTTTTATTGATTCAAGAAAAAAAAAATAAAAATAATCCACCTATCAAATGGGTGAACAAAAGCAAGATCCATTTCCACAGCCTACCCAGTCTCACCTTAAATGCTTTTTTGACATGGTCAATGGCCAACATAACAATGAGAGAATAATGTATTACCTTAAATTGATTGTAAATGGGACTACAACATACATGTCAATTATTCAAATAGGTGATTAAGATATGGGATCTTAGGCTTTCCCCACTTGTTAGAGAGAGAAAGAGAGAGAGAAAGAGGGCCTACTTTTGCTGTCCTTTTCTTTTGATTAAAATGGCACTACACAAGACATATAAGTATATGTTATACATACATACAGATGGGTGATTAAGATCTAAGATTCTTGGGCTTCTCCACTTGTAGTAGACTCTAATAATTGGTCCACTTCCCAACTTTGTCTGGGTGCTACTCTGTCATGGACTGGGGCATACTCCTGCAACATACAATTAAACCAAATAATAAAATCATTCCCTACTCTCTTCTACATCCCTCATTTGTCACCCTCTCCAATAATTCAACATCCAAGCTAAAAATAATATATATATATATATATTAAAATATAGGGGACTAGGTTTTGTAACTACTAAAATATATTTATTTTAATACTCACTTGGTCTCATAATTGTTTTTAAAAATTTTAAATTAAAAAAAAAAAAACATAATAGTTACACTTTGAATTCAAATTTTAAAAAATTAATTTAAAAAATATCCTTCTATTATCATTTTTAAATATTTTTATAATTACTTTATAGGGTTATTTTTGAAAACTTCTAAATTTAAATTTTGACTTTTTAAAGTAGACATGCATTTTGAGATGACAAAAAAAAAAAAATAATAATAATAATTGGCCAACAAAATGGGAAGGAGAGAGTATTAAATATATTTCTATTTTGTACCTCCATTTTGTTAATCAACTCTTCTGCTGTGTCTGCTGAAACCACAATATGTCTGGCTGAACCTTGTATGAAACCCTCTTCCACTCCTTTATCAAACAATGCAAGCAAGCTATTATAATACCCATCAACATTTAATAACCCCACCTGTTCACAAATTGAAAATGAAAAAATAAAAAAAAAAAATTCAAAATATATATCTTCTACATAAAGTTTGGAAAGAAAGAAAAAGAATATGGATCAATGATGATAAAATAGAAATTTAAAGGAATTAGTAATATACAAACACATCATATATACCGGCTTTTCATGAATTCCCAATTGAGACCAAGCAATCATCTCCAATAATTCTTCCATGGTTCCATAACCACCTGAAAATATCAAAGTTTCAGAAACAATGGTGGTATATATGCTGTTTTATCAATAAGTTTAATTTTAATAATATTTACCAGGAAGTGCAATGAAAGCATCGGCATGTTTCGCCATTTCTGACTTCCTTTGGTGCATGTCTGAAACTGTTTTTACTTCTCCTATGGATTCTCCTGATATCTGCATATAGATTTCATTATTTTTCCTTCACAAACAAGAAGATAAGAGTTGAAAGAAAGAAAAAAAATATATAATCAAAATCAAGAACAAAATCAAAACAAGGGATGAACTTTTTACCTCATGTGGCAAAAGAGCTCTAGGAATTACTCTACATGTACAAACAAAAGATGAAGATATAAGTAAATTTTCTTAATTAAACCTAAAGGGGGAAAATCATCTATTTAATATGAAAGAAAAAGGAAAAGTATATAGTACCCAAGAACATGGCAGCCTCCATCAAAAACAGTTTTAGAGATCAAACCCATTAGACCAACACTTCCTCCACCATAGACCAAATCAATCTTTCTCTCAACCTAAGATCAAAACAACATCATCATCACTTGATCACCATACCAAATCTCCTAAACGTGACAAATATGTACAAAGATGGAAATAAATGAAAATTTTATGTATTTTTAAGAGTACCATTAGTTATATATACCAGTTCCTTGCCAAGCTCAAGTGCTCCATCACTGAATGAAGATTTGTAACCAGCTCTACTACCACAAAACACACAAATTCTCTTGAAATTTCTTCTCCTTTCAATTATGGGGGGTATCCCTTCATCTCCTTCCATTCTTCTTAGGGGAGAGAGAGAAAGAGAGGTGGAACAAAAGGAGAAGAGGGTTGCAGAAGAGAGATACAGAAGATTGTGTGTGTTAATGGAGCAGAAGTCGACACCTATGCTATGTGATCTCCCACTTCTTAGTCTCAAACAACCCCTTCTGTCTACAAAGTACTTTCAGTGTTGGAGAAGAGGCCAACATAGGTCAAGAGTCCATCTCCATCTCCATCTCTCCTTTTATCCTTCTCATCAATCATCACCTCTCTCTCTCTCTCTCTCTCTCTCTCATTAAATATTTATAAAGTTTTGTTGAATTCTAGAGAAAGCCCATACCCATGGTCTTTCCTTTGATCTCCATCTCATCAATACTTTTACTTTTTATCATTTTGTTGTCCCCTCTCTCCCCCAAGAATTATTTATTATTCTTATAATATTATTTCACAAAAATAAAAACATGTCATCTCTTTTATTGTTGGATTAGGTATAGAGTTAATGGTAATGCCATATGTGACAATATCGCTAATAAATTTTGAGAAAAAATCATTACGATGGTGATACCATATCATTATTGACACGTAAGGATAATGTATCATACTATGCACGTGTTACTAGATTGAGTTGGATAGAGTACTCATATTTACATGGTAAAATTCACCTTCCTATATGGCATTTTGGAATTGGATGATTATACCATTTATTAATGATGACGTGATATCATTATTACATTAAAATTTTATTTTAAAAATAACATAATACACGTCCTGCAAAAATCTCCATCTTTCTCTCTCAAGCCTTCACGTACTTTTCTTTTCTTTTTTATTTTAATAATGATATTCAAACTATTAAAAGTATATATAAATTATATATAGAATAATGTAGTTGTATTAGGATTTATCATTTTAAAATGTAGGTGAAAAATTCTATATAAAAAATTTGGAAAATAATTTTTTTTCCTTCTTTTTGTCCCGTGTTGCAGGAGGAGGAGGATTGGGGAAAGGGATCCAAGGACTCAATCCCGAATTGATAACCTTGGTTGACTTCAAGGAATCTGATATTTTTTCACTGCACCACCTTTGCCCCGTACAAGCAAATCAAGGGTGGTGCAACCTAATTCTCAATGGGCCTTGGATCCACAAGACCCAATTGTTTCTTTTTTTACTTTTTTTTTAGAAAGGCACAAGACCCAATTGTTATTTGTTTATTAGGAGTGATGTTGCCATTTGTTGATGACCCAAAAAAAGCATTGGTTGTTTGGAGCCCAAAATCCAAGTAATCCCTCTGTAGATGTTCCCACACAGTCCAAAACCAGAATGTAAGAGAGATTTGACCATCAACACATGCAATGTCCTGCTGGAAAAACAATATATAGAGAGGGGGCCAACCAACTGAATATACAGACACATCATGTTTAAGAACAACTGAATTCATATCCATAATATTGAAGTGTTTTGCATATATGCATGCAATAAGTATCACTCAATTGTGGGACCAACAAAAAGTTGTGAAATCGCCTTCCCCTACTTGCTTCACCAGTATTTCCAATGAAATTAATTTAGTGTCGTACCAAAGCCAGGACAGTTCACTGTTTGCTGTTCCTCCAAGAAGTTATTTTATGGCCCACTAACACTAGAATAACTTGTCCACCCTTCTGCCATGTTTACTATCCTTTTTTAGAAATGGAATTGGATTAACAATTGGATAAGTTTCATATAAATCTTGTTTGATTGTAAAAGGATATACGACGAAGAGTTTCTTGTGAATGTTAATACGTTAGCATTTCCAGTGGGGTGCGATTTTATTAGGAAAAATAGATGATTTCTCACAAGTAAATCAATCGATAAAAATAAAAATGACGTGAAAAAATTAAATCAACGATACAAGAATTTTTTCGTGTTCTCTCAATGTGAGGTATATTAATGAGACCGAAATCTGATTCTACTATTAACCAAGAGTTTTCAAACTATTACAAATGAGACAGAAATGGTCTCACAATCTATTCTTAGATGAAATTCCAAATAATCTCAAATAAATAAGAAGAAAGACCTCACCAAATAAATAAATAAAAATTTTCAAAATAAAATTAAATAAGACCTAAAATAATGAGCCCAACGATGTTTTGAAAGAAGGCCAAACATAACCAAAACTTCCAAGCAAACCAGCAACAAACAAAGCACAAAGCTTTGCACCAATACTAGCCACCAATTGAAAATAAACACAGCATCAAGATTAGCAATACCAAGCACACATCGACCAATAAATGATCAATTAGCCGCCTCTCCCACTTCGAAAAAATAAAGATAATATCAAAGAAATATTGTTGATTATTGGGCCTTTTATTAAAGTCATAGTTATTACCAAACAGATTATTAAATACATATTAGACTTCTATAAATCAGATATGATATATTAAAAATATATTATAACCAACTTCAAATCAAATGAAATTCTTTTAATGTGTCAATTGAGTCCCAACTAAAGTAAAGAGATATACCCCATAGATTTACAATCCAATCTCATAAAATTTAGTTGATTGACCATTTTATCTTCACTTTGCAAACACAGCCAAACCAATTTTTTATGAACATTAGAAACTTGAATTTTTCATGGCGTACATCTCAATAAAATATATATATATATATATATGTTAGGGACCATTAAAATTTTATCTTGAGATTTATCCCCAGAGTGGTGTGTATAAATTTAAAATTAGTAGGATGTGAACCATCAATGTAGTTTGCTATTTTACTTTGTGGATAGTTTTTTTTTTTTTTTTTTTTTTTAAATTTTTAGAGCAAATTACACTAACGGTCCTTATAGTTTGAGCTTTGTGTCACTTTGGTTCTTAACTTTGTAATTATAACATATTTGACCCTGAATTTTGAATTATGTTCCAAATAAGGGCAATTGAAGATATTATTATTAAATTTTAAGGGCAAAGTTGTCAATTTGCTAAAATATAAACTAATTTAACAAAAATAAATATCAAAAAAATATTTAAAAATATTTAAAAATTATTTCTACCCACTAAAGATAAAATTATTGAAAGTTGATAAATATTTTAGACATTTATTTATTTATTTTTCTTACCAAATTAATTTTTATTATGTACTTAGATGATGATCATGTAATGGGTGATTGTTTTTATTTTTATTAAATTAGTTTTTATTTTTTCAAAAGTCAAATATGGTGACAACTTTGATATCATTATTAAACCAAAAAATCCAAAACTAAAAATATTTTATATATTAAATATATCGATTATACATTAAAAACCTAATAACCACCTATTACATGATCATCATCCAAACACATAATAAAAATTAATTTGGTAAAAAAAAAAAACAAATGTCTAAAAGATTTATTAATTTTACATAATTTTATCTTTGGCGGATGGAAATTATTTTTAAAAATTCAAAAATAATTTTTTGATGTTTATTTTTGTCAAATTAGTATATATTTTATCAAATTGACGACTTTGCCTTTCAACTTGAGCAATGATAACTTCAATTGTCCTTATTTGAAATAAAATTTAAAATTCATAGTCAAATGTGTCACAATTGAAAAATCAGAGACCAAAATAATACTAGTTCCAAACTATAAAAACCATTAAGAGTAATTCGCCTTATTTTTTATTAAGTTTTCTGATTATGTAATGTTGCCGCTCAATAAATATTCAAGTAAGGAAGAATTTTATAAGATGGACCTAGCTAATTGTAACTATAGCCATTTCATTATTGAGATAAAGTTATTTGAGTGCAATCCTTTTGAGTACGCTTGAAAATAAATAACTTTTTGAACAAAGCAAAATAAATAAATAAAATTATGGAAAAATATTTGAAAATTCTGTCAAAAGTCCATCAAAATAGAATTGTAATGGGAGATTGACACTCAAACAAATTTTGATGGATAAAGTCTCTTTATTCAATTTTTTTTTGGAGATAAAAGACATTTTTTCTTGTATTATAATTATGGACAATTTTGCCCCTATATATATATATATTAATTTTGTTTAGTAAAAGTGCCAATCAATTAGTTGTTTTTTAGAGAGAGAGTGAGAGTGAAACGACTGAAAATTTGATTCGCCAATCTAATCTTCTTCCCTCATTGCTGTCACTGGCTTTCAACGTGGTAAACCTAGTCCGCCAATATGATCTTTTCTCACTACGGTTAGTGGCCTTGATCATTATGGGTATGGTTCTGGTCCATCAACAAGGTTCCTTTAATAATGTATTTAGTTGGGGGATTTGAGAATGTATTTGAAAAGTAAAAAGAAAAAGGTATGTGAAATATAAATAAAATATACTTATATTTTTATTTTTATACACATTTATCCTTTCTATTTCCAATTCCCTTTCTTATATTCCCAAACCAAAACACAGCGTAAAATGCATGGAAAGGAAGCAAAGGGCCATCATTGTCTTTCATCCTTAGTTCTTGTCCGTGGGAAAGCCGCAATTGTTCTTTGTTGTAGAAGAGGTGCAATTCATTTTTTTTCTTTCTCTTGTTATATTTGAAAATATAGTGATCGTTATGAAATTTCATTCTTTAACTTCTACATTCTGACAGTGAAATTTAACTCTTGTATTTATTCATCATTTTACAACTGCCTTTTTATTTTAAATATTTTTTTTGTTGAGAAAATAAATTTTTTATTTTTTTTTGGTTCGACTGTGGTCATTTAAGTGTTAATTAACACATAAAGTAAAATTTCACTATACAATTACTTTGCTAATTGTTAGCTTGTACAGTGAAATTTCACTATATCTTTTTTATTTTCATTTTTTCCTAGAATTTCATGTTCAACAAAAGGATTCCAAAAATACTAATTTCATCAAAAATAAAAGTCTAAACAACAACGTATATGCTATTTTAAAGTTTGAAAAGCCAAATTAGTTATGAGTATTAATGTAGGAAAACTTATCGTGAGGTAGTTTTGACCAAAAATCTCAAAAAAATTATGAAAAGTCTGAATGCGGGCACTTAATAATTTTTCTTTTCCTGGTTTTTAAAGTTATTTATGGGAAACCAATTTGATAAAGATTAGAAAAAATATGTTTGGGAGGGTAGGCAATTGAAGTCATAACCATAATCCATTGTAGTTTCATTAATTCATCTCATTTATCATATCAACATAACTGTTTTTTTTTTTTTTTTTTTGGTGGTAGTCACCAAAGTCTCTTGGTCAAAACTTATTTTCTATAGGTAATCCCTTGCGAATCTCATTAATTATGGACTAATTTCATGAATTCATCTCATTTGTCATATCAACATAAATGTTTTTTTTTTTTTTGGTGGTAGTCACCAAAGTCTCTTGGTCAAAACTTATTTTCTATAGGTAATCCCTTGCGAATCTCATTAATTATGGACTAAATGTAAGGGGGGGGGGGGGGGGGGGGAATTGATGTTGTGGCTGTTGAAACATGGAAGTCACTTTCCATTGAAGTTGGTTGTAGGCATAAGGTGGCTGGTGGAAGCCTATCATAAGTCTAGGTATAATTTATGCTTAATTAGTTATGAGTGTTAAGGACAACTTGCCATTTACGTCACATTTTAAAACTCTACTCGCATTTGACCTTTGACTTGAAATTTTAAACTGAAACCAAGAAACCAAATTTCATCATTTGAACTTCTATTCTAATCAAATTTTCTTTAATTGGAACCTTTTTTTTTTTTTTTTTTTTTTTTTTGGGTGGTATGGGAAAGGCCATCGAGATCAAGGACGGCCCTAACTTTTCTAAAATTGAAAGTAGATTTTTAATATAAGACCTTTTATATATATAATAAACAAAAGACTTCCTAAAATAGGCTTGTATTATGGACTCATTTTGATTTTTTGATTTTTTTTTTTTTAACATAATCAGACTAATTTGTAATTTATTTATTTAATTTATAAATTTTGAACTTTCGTATTGTTGAGTATAAAACTCACGAAACAAAGAAGGCAAATTTTCATCATTTGAACCCCCAATACAGTTTTCTTGTTGGGAATCATCTTTGTGTATGGGAAAGTCTATCAGCATCAGGACTAGTCATTTTTCACGAATTGAAAGGAGATTTCTAATAGAGGGTCTTTCATATATATAAAAATAGGGTCAAATTCACTTTGCCCTCTTGTAGTTTTGTCTTAGAGCACTATATCTCCTTATAGTTCAAATATAGGCAAAAGACCTCTTTATGATTTTGGACTAAAGTGCAAAGCTATAACTCTGTTAAAAGTAAGGACAAAATTACCTTAATACTCCTATGGTATATTATTTTTCTCTCTTCTGTAATATATTTAATTTCCTTTCATAATCACATATTTAACAAATAAAATCATAGAAAACTAAACACTCTAATTTATTATTGTAAAATTATCTTAACGTAATTTTTAATTTTTAATCCAATTTCTTATTTAATAACATTTTAAATTAACATAAAATTACCATAAATTAAACCATAAGATTAACATAAAAACCTTAATTTATTACAAAAAAATTAAATCATAAAATTATCTTAATCTCATTTTTAATTTTTTTTAAAATTTTAAAGTTAACATATATATAATTATATCATAAATTAAACCAAGCACCCTAATTTATTATCATAAAATTACCTTAGTTAATAACATTTTTAATTAAACATATATATATTTAACAAATTAAATTATAAATTAAACTAAACACCCTAATTGATTAAAATTATTTTATTTAATAAAATTTTAAATTAGACATATATATATATATATAACAAATTAAATCATAAATTAACCTAAATATCTTAATTTATTACCATAAAATTACCTTAATCTAATTTTTAATTTTTAACCCAATTTCTTATTAAATAAAATTTTAAATCAAACATTTACATATATAAATAAATTAACCTAAATAAGCTAATTTATTACCATAAAATTAACTCAATCTATTATTTAATTTTTAACCCAATCGCTCATTTAATAATATTTGAAATTAAATTAAATTTTTTATAAAAGACGACAATTAAGGTTACGCTTTAAATAGGATTAAGATTTAATCTGGGGAATAAGATGAATATGAGGATATTATTGACATTTGATTCAATTTTTGACTTTAACTTGACACTTTTGCATTGCCCATTCACAATTTGAGGGGGCTTAGTACACCTTCCATTTTTAACGGAAAACTAACTGTAGCACTTTAGTCCAACATCATAAGGGATATTTTTGCCTATATTTGAATCATATGGGGGGTAAAGTGCTCCGAGACGAAATCACAAAGGAGTAAAATGAATTTTGCACTTAAAAATAAACAAAAGATGCCCTAAAATAGGCTTCTACTATGAACCGATTTGAATTATTTTTTGGCACAATCGGACCAATTTGTAATTTAAATTTATTTATTTTTTAATTTTGAACTTTTGTATTGTTGAGTATAAAACTCATTACCCACCCAAAAAAAAGAGTATAAAACTCATCAAACAAAGAAACCAAATTTCATCATTTGAACTTCCAACAATTTTCTTCTTGGGAACCATACTTGTGTATGGGAAAGGCTATGTGCATCAGGGACGATTCTAACCTTTCTTGAACTGAAAGCATATTTCTAATACAGTGTATATATCAGACTTCCTAAAATAGGCTTGTATTATGAACCGATTTTGAATTATTTTTGGGCACAATCAGACCAATTTTTGTAATTTAATTTAAAATTTAATTTAATTTTTTATTTTGAACTTTTGTATTGCTGAGTATAAAACTCATATTATTAGCCATATTAACATATCAACTGTTCTAAGTGAACTTGCGTAGACGTGATGTGTTTTTTTATTATAAGAAATGAGACTCCTCGAACACTAGAATCATTGGGATCCAAAATCGCATTCAAATTTTCATTATGTCTTAAGATGACCATAATTCAAACCTAGCTTAAAATTAATTATCCAAATAATCTTATCCAGAGTACCTAATAAAAAATGAACAAACTATAATACGGTAACACTTAAAGCATCATCCTTTTCACATTTTTAGTTGCAAAATTGTTAATTAAGCTTGCTTTATCCAACTTGTCTATTAACATTGTCAATTAAATCCATTGAATATTTATAGCCAACAATATTTTATACACAATCCATACATTTGGGAAATAATCATTTATTAGTTTCAAATAATTCAACACATCAATGAGTTTTTTTTTTTTTTGTTTTTTTTGAAAAAAAACAAGTATAATAAGAAACATTTTTTGGGAGTCTTTTTGTCAACCAAATTCGGAGGCCCAAAGCGGATCACTTGATCAGCATGTCTCCAAAGCCAGCCTTGATGTGCACCCCCAAAATGTTACATATGGTATGAACCCTACGTAGAAAATTTTTTTAGTGCGCTCCATAACTTTGTTATTCATAACTTTCACTATAAAAATTATAAATTTTATCCAAAAAAATCTTAAGTTCCGTTCGGTAACTTTTTCAAATTATAATTTCACCCATTGATTTGAGTGTGGTATTTGTTTTGAGCTTTCAAATCATAATTATATACCCATTTTTCAAAACTCAATTCAAAACATAATCATTACTTTTCAAAACTCAATTCAAATCAATATTTTAAATATTTTAAATATTTAAATATTTTAAAAATATTTTAATTTTGTTAAGATTTTAAATATTTTAATATTTAAATATGTTACGATTTTTTTAATTTTTAATTTTTTTTGAATATTTTTGAATATTACCATTTTAATTTTTTAAATTTTAAAATATTTTATAAAAATAAATTCAAACTCTATTTTTGTAAAAATATTTTTAAATATTTTAATTTTTTTGTTATGTATTAGGTTACGATTTGAGTGTAGAGTTGTGAAAGTAGTATGAAATTTCGAGTTATGTGTTTGGTTATGAGTTTTAAAAATAACTTCTTAATTGAGTTTTGTTTTATGTGTTTGATTACGATTTGAGTGTAGAGTTGTTTTTAAATTTAAATATTAAGACTCTGTTTAGAACTATTTTCAAACAAATTTTCCACTTTGTAGTTTGAATATGATGTTTGGATAGAATTATAGAATTAATTTTTCACAACTCTACAGAAAACCTTGTTTGAGAGTGCGGTTTTCGATTTTTTTTTCTTCAAAATTTGGCCTAACCGGTCGTCTAGCCGGTTGACCAGAAATGTGTATTTTTTTTTTTTTTTGATATGTTAATTTTTATATATTCGAAAAAATTATTTTTTGAATTTTTAAAAAAAATTTATGTGCTTTAATAGAATTTTGAATTGTATGTTTGGTTATGAGTTGTAAGTTTTTATATCAAATATCAAATGTTACTGTTGGCTACATATTTTGTAAAAGCCAATTACAGTTCGACACGTGGCAAAGCAAGGGTAGTATGGGGAGACTACTCAAGTCTTCGATCCTGAACGTACACGTGGCAGTAAAAATTAGTTCTCACTTGATCTGAGTAGCACATGATCAGTAAAGAGATACAAGATGAAGTGGCTTCAACGGTTGCTCATATTCAAATTCAAATACAAGAGGGAAGTTCAACTGCAAGAAAAGGCGTAGTGGAACTACTTCTAAGGCAACATGATCAGCAATCATGGAGAAGTAGTTTGACAGTTTGAAGTGCAATTCGATGGTCATCCTTGAGGAGTATAAATAGCAAGGAAGTCCCCAGAAAAGCCCCCGGACTCAGATCATACAAACCAGTCTTACTTTACATATTTTGTTTTCCAGTTTTTACATTTCCAGTCTTTACCTTTCTTGCGCTTTAAATACCTGTTCTGCACTTCGATTCATAGGAGTAGTTTCAAGTAGATCGTCACTGTAAACCTCTTCGAGGCTGAGTTTGGATCATTATAAGTGTTCATTTTAATGAAATACTTCCATTGTTCTTCATATTAATTGTTATTTCTTTTAATTTCTCCTAAGTCAAGCCACCAGTAAAAGTCCTCTTCATTGAGGCTGAAAGAACTAAAACACAATCGTCTGATAATTGGTTGGCAATTATAATTTCTGTAAGGACTGATTGATCCTTGCTGGCACGCTCGCATTTACAAAAATACCCTTCGAAAAGCCAAAAAGCCAACATATATTTTTGGTACGCCCAGTGGCACTAATTAAAATGGCTAGACGAAGACGATAGGGAGAAAATGAACGCTTGGAAGAAGGCGTAGAAGGAGAGGTAGAAATACCTAATCTAGAGGATAATGTGGTAACACATCCTGTGGAAACTCCCATGTTATCCGAACCTATGGTCGAACAGACCCGATGCCGACAAGAACCATATGTTCATAATATTGGACGAAGCCAAGGAATTAGACCATCCACTGTTCCATCTATTCAACCAACCAATCCATGGGATGGCTTAGTAGATGCTATGGGACAACAATTAATGAACACAATGGAAAGGTGGGCAACATCCTTTTTGGATCGAATGAATAACCACCAACCAACAAACACAAGACACACAGAGGAAGTTTTAAATGTCCCTCAGCAAAGATTGGCTAGAGACAAACAGCCTATGCAAGTTAATGGACATTCTAATGGTCAAACTAGTAACCAAAACTATGAAAGCCATCACCTCAGTCTTGGTACGAACCCGTTTCGAGGCCTATAGCAGGCCAAAATGCCTCAGTACTTAACAATGAAACCATACAAGTTGGTGGATCTGGCCAAGTACAAGAAACTGGCGTAAGAATGGCTACAAATCCCATATTCGAAGCCATACCTGGCACTAGGGGGTATAATAATCCCTTATTCGAATTTATACCCGGGGGGTTGAAGGTTGGCCTGCAAATGGAAGGGACACAACACCTGTCCCAGCATCTTTCGCATGTTCTTTCGCAGGACAGGCTCAAAGGGGTTACCCACACCCCCAACAGCAACCTACACCATAGGGGCAACCAGTCCCAAATATACCACCTTATGGACCAAGAGGACCGCAAGCACAAGTTTATCCACCAAATCCTGTGTTTATCCCTCCAGTAGTGGTTCAACAGGCACAAAATATGGTCCCTAGGGACCAAATTGCTGATATTGTTAGGGAGATGTGTGGACCGATCGCTCGGGGGGTCCAGACTCAGACACGTAAAACCATACCCGAGAATGGGTGGATAGGGTACATGAATACCCAAGGGGTTCAGATACTAGATTTTACCCTTTTCTATGGGATCGAAATCACCAACAATAGAGCATATTGCTAGGTTTGCTGCTCAATGCGGTGAATTTACTAATCATGACTTTATGAAACTAAGATTATTCCCAAATTCTCTAACTGGAGGAGCGTTTGTATAGTACATCAACCTTACACCTGGCTCCATTCAAAATTGGCAACAAATGGAAGAGGCATTTCATGCCCAATTCTTCCAATCGAAGCCAGAGGTTTCTATGGCAGACTTGGCTAGATTGAGTCAAAGGCCTGAAGAAAAGGCTACTCAATTTGTCGCCAGATTTAAAACGGCTCGAAATAAATGTAGAGTCATCCTGCCAGAATTAGAATTTGTAAGATTGATTCAAAACGGCCTAGAGTTCAGGCTTCGAAAGAAGTTTGACTCAACTGAATTTAGAGATTTGGTGGAACTGACCTATAAGGTGTCTAGATACGAAGCATTACCAGATGAGGAACAAGATCGAAATAATGCGTCGTACAAGACATATTATAGAGATCCTAATTATGAGATCGATGCAGCGGAGATTGTGGGCAAAGAACCTATAATCTGTGAAGCATTAATTCATAAGGATACAACAATTGACCAAATAGTTTAAAAAGAAAGACTTTCATAGAAAATACTCTTTCGATTTAACAAAAGCAGATGACATCTTTGATCATTTGCTTGCGGCCAACTTCCTTAAGTTACCTAAAAGAGTAAAACTGCCATCTCCAGATGAACTTAAGGGAAAAGTATATTGTAAATGGCATAACTCTTGGTCTCACTCGACTAAAAACTGCATTGTTTTTCGAGACAGGATCCAAGAGCAAATTCGGAAAGGGAGTTTGAAATTTCCAGCCAAAACAGAAAAAGGTCATGGGGATTGACAGCAACCCGTTTCCAGAAGTTGGAGAGAGCACAGCTAATGTGGTTGTACCAAACTTCCAGAATCTATCTCTACAAGAGTTGGAAGAGGTCAATGTGCAGATGCATATTGTCAACCGCATAACTACCAAGAAGGACACCGAAACCCACCACCATTGGACAAGGTTTCTCACGCCAGAAGGAACACTCTGATGAAGAAGCACTGGATGATGATTTCTTGGAAGCAGCTGTAATGCAGAGGATGTATCCCAGGTGCAGACTAAGTTATAAATGGTTGAAGGGGCTTCCAATTGATGGGAAACAATACTACAGGGATGTTCAGAGACGTCCTAAATCAACCAACGCTTACAACAAAAGGCCGTATCCGGCTAGTGATAGGCAGCGACCACCAGTGGTTGAGCCTGCAATGGACAGAATGCATGCTAAAGGCAAGAGACCCTTACATGAATCCAGGCCACCTAACTATTACAGAATGGAGAGCAGTCATTCTGAAAGAAGACTGGAGAGAGGCTCATTTCATGGGATCAAAGCCAGGGATTGGCCCCTTAGACCAACCTCACGTAGGACAGAAAGTGGCTATCTACATCGAAGGTCTGAATCAGGCTCAAAACATGAGGTCAGAGCCAAACACTTACCTTCACAACCCGGCCAAGATGGCTTCAAGGTTGAAAAAATAGTTCAACATCGAGTCAATAAGTTCATGGGTACAGGGTCCCAGTTGGTTTTATGTCTGAGAACAAGCCTAGGGAAGTACCGCCAAAGGGATGTTGGAAACCAAGGCAGATGGTCAAGCCTCCATTGGTGGCTCGAACAATTGGGTATTGCTTAAACACCCAAAGACAAAGGAACCAGATATGGTCCCAGTTATTTCAAGGTCACAGAGGAGGAAAATTCAGTAGGTACACCCGACCAAGAAGATCTGAAGAAAGTGGAGCGAGTTCTTCACCGTAAAGCGAAGAAAAGAAGAATCCAAAGCCAGACCATGCCCCAAAGCCAAATCCACGTAACAAAGCGGTTGGCGTGAGAGAACATTAGCTAAGGTTCATTCTGAACTAAAGGCGAGGAGAGGGCTAGCTTAGCGAGGGTTGGAGAAGGCTCGATGGAAAGTGATAGCGAGACGGAAGAAGAGATTGGCATAAGCCAAAAGAAGGAATCGCGAGAGGAAGAAATGTTCAAAGCCTTCATGGCCGAGCAAACATTTCGTCAAGGACGATTGAGAAAGATCCTTCAAAAGAATCGATTAGCGAAGTGCGAGTGCAAAGATGGAGGATCTTTCTGAAGTCACTAATCGGTAGCCAAGAAAGGAGACAGCCTGACCAACCATCGGTTTGGCTCATTTCATCCAAGTCGATCAATATGGTACACATATTGCCTCACGAAGTTTCAGTCAAGAGGAGGACCAAGATGACCAAGACATGGATCCTATTCCATCTCTAGTGAGGAGTCGCAAGTGAGTATGGTACAGATGAGTCTAAAATGGCTACTCAGATGGAACCGAATGCGAGGGCCGTGAAGAGGTGAGCATCAACCTCTCATATCCTTTTGAATATCCTTCAATTCTATGACACAACATGTCAAGCCTTTGTATATCAAGGCTTTCTTTGATGGGATATAATTGAATCGGGTCTGATAGATAATGGGCAAAGAAGTGAACTTACTACCGAAATCTTCTTTGAAGAAACTAGGAAAAAAAATCGAGTTGATCCTAACCAAGACAACCATCACCGGCTTTCTTGCCGAGACAAACAAATGGCTCGAGTTTTACCCATTAACTTGAGCGCGTGGGGACCGGGGGCATGACGATGTTCTTCAGAATGTCCAGAGAATGCTAAATACAATGCCCTACTTGGGAGAGATTGGATCCACACTAACAAATGTGTGCCTTCCTCTTTGCATCAGAAAATCATGATGGCTTTGGGCAATAGAGAGACGGAGGAGATCGATGCAGATTCTCAACCCTTCATAGCCTGTGCAGATTTTGCAGAGGCCAAGCTGTATATTGAGGGTGTGACACCACTCAGTATACTGAGGAAAGCTGATGGCTCAGCCGAAGTGACGGCTGATGAGGAAGTGACACACTTGAAGCACTTAGTCCAAGAGAGTGCTGATGAAGAGATTGTCGTTAAAAATGACAATGATGCTTGGTTGTAGGCAAAGAGATGAAGAACAAGAAGCCAAGTCTTTGGCTCTGATTAAATTTTCAACATTGGATGTAAAAGCTATAGTCCAGAAAGTACAGGAGCAAGAAAGAAAAGCCATGATAATTGGTCAGAACAGAGCAAAGAAGCAGTCGAATTTTGACCCTTGGGAAATACTGTGCATTGGACATTGAGACAAAAGTCCGGGAATCTGAGGAGGAGGATGCCTTATGGACAGATTTTGTCTATAAGGAGGAGGGCAAAGATGTTAAACTAAAGAACCTAGGAGCAGAACAAAGCAAGAAGGTTGCTTCGAAGGTCAAAGAAACCAAGGAAGAAACTTCAATAAGTTCTCAGACACAAGACCCCTTAGAAGAAGTAAATTTAGGGGAAGGTTCTATACAACAGCCCACCTATATAAGTGCTTGCTTGAATATTCTGGATAGAGACCAGTTGTTGGTTATTTTGAAGAAATACAAAGATTGCTTTGCATGGTCCTATAATGAACTACCAGGATTGGATAGGTCATTAGTGGAACATAGGCTCCCTATGAAGCCTAATTTCAAGCCATACAAGCAGAAACCAAGAAGAATGAGTCCAGAAGTAATTCAGAAGGTCAAAGAAGAAATTCTTAGACTACTAAAGGCAGGTTTTATTAGGACAGCCATGTATGTTGAATGGCTATCTAATATTGTGCCTGTAGTTAAGAAGAATGGCAAAATGAGGGTATGCATCGATTTCAGAAACTTAAATCTAGCAACTCCCAAAGATGAGTACCCTATGCCTATAGTGGATCTGCTGGTAGACAGTTCGGCAGGGCATCAGATTTTATCAATGATGGATGGGCACTCTGGTTACAACCAAATCTGCATTGCAGAGGAGGATATCCACAAGACATTCAGATGTCACAGGAATATTGGCACCTTGAATGGGTTAAAATGCCATTTGGTCCGAAGAATCTTTGGGGCTACATATCAGAGGGCTATGAACACTATCTTTCATGATCTCATTGGAGGGTATCTAGAGTGTTATATTGATGACATTGTAGTGAAATCTCAGTCCATAGAAGAGCATCTGTTTCACTTAGAAGCAACTTTTGAAAGAATGAGGAAGTTCAAGTTGAAACTTAATCCTCTTAAGTGTGCTTTTGGTGTATCATCTGGAAACTTCTTAGGTTATGTAGTGCACAAGAAAGGAATACAGATTGATCAGAATAAAGCTAAAGCCATCATTGAAGCCAGGCCTCCATCAAGTAAGAAAGAATTACAAAGGTTCCTTGGGCAGGTTAACTTTCTTCGAATGTTCATTTCTAACACTGCAAGGAAAACTAAAGTATTTTCTTCCTTGTTAAGGTTGAAAGATGAAGAGGAATTTGTGTGGACAGCAGAGCATCAAATTGCTTTCGAAGGTATCAAAGCCTACTTGGCCAACCCTGCAGTGCTGATGCCACCAAAGGGGAACAAGCCCTTGAAGTTGTATATAGCCGCAACAGAAGATTCATTGGGATCTTTTTTGGCCCAAGACAATGAAGAAGGCAAGGAGCAAGCTATTTATTACCTTAGTAGGTTTTTAAATTCTTGTGAATGTAAATATTCAGCTGTTGAAAAGCTGTGTCTTGCTTTGTATTTTGCTGCAATGAAATTAAGATATTATCTTTTACCTACAACTGTCCTAGTAATTGCAACCACAGATTTGGTTAAATACATGTTATCTAGGCCTATGTTGAGGGGGAGAATTGGCAAGTGGATACTAGCCTTATCAGAATTTTGTCTAGAGTATGTCTCCTAAAAGGCAGTAAAAGGACAGGTTTTAGCCAATTTTCTGGCAGACCATCCATCTCAAGCAGAGAGCCAAGAGATAATGGAACTTGGTATGGCTAGTGTTGAGCCATGGCAGATGTGGTTCGATGGATCGAAAGCCAATGGCTTAATTGGAATTGGTGTTGTGATTAAATCTCCACAAGGGGTAGAAACTACACATGGTTTCAGAGTGGATGAAGCCACCTGTTCTAATAACCAGGCTGAATATGAAGCTTTAATAGTGGGACTAGAAATTCTTATTGGATTACAAGTACATGCAGTTGACATATTTGGAGACTCTCAATTGGTGGTTAACCAAGTAAAATGGATTTTCAAGTGTCAAAGCATAAGTATTTTGCCATACTATGTTGTTGCATTACATCTGCTCTCTCAGTTTCAAATAGCAAATGTAACTCATGTTCCAAGATTCTTGAACAATAGAGCTAATGACGTAGCTCAGAAAGCTTCGAACTTTAAGAGAAGGGATAATACCCAAAGGGACATAAGCCAAACAACATATCAAAGATTAATACAACCTTTGAATAAGAGGAATATGGTCTTGGAAGTCAATCATAATGACTTACAAGAACAAGATTAGAGGCATCCAATAATGCAATACTTAGCTGGTCCATCTTCGAAAGCCAGCAGGAAAATCAAATTACAGTCTATGCAATTTATGATATATGGCAATACTCTCTACAAAAGGGGGGGAGATGGCTTATTGCTGGAATGTTTAGGCCCAAAAGAAGCATTAACAGCTATGGCTGAGGTTCATGAAGGCATCTGTGGTGCTCATCAGCCTGGTGTAAAGATGAGATGGATGCTTCGAAGGCATTCCTATTATTGGCCAACTATCCTTAAAGACTGCATAGAATATGCAAAGGGTTGCTAGGCATGCCAAAAGCATGGCACAATAAGGCATGTACCCATAACTGACCTACATGCAGTAGTGAAGCCTTGGCCATTCAGAGGATGGGCCATGGATATGATGGGAAAAATACATCCACCCTCTTCGAAGTATCATTGTTTCATTCTAGTGGCTACTGATTACTTCACTAAGTGGGTCAAAGCCAAGCCATACAAGGCTGTAGACCAAATAGAGGTCATTGGGTTCATTAAAGATTTGATCCATAGATTTGGCATCCCACAAACCATAACTGTGGATAATGGGACTGTGTTCGATGGGAAAATGGTGAAGTCTTTTGTGGCAGAGTTTGGAATTAGCCTTGTTAATTCCACACCTTATTATGCACAAGCCAATGGTCAAGCTGAATCATCCAACAAGTCCTTGAAAAAAGGGATACAAAAGGTTGTGGAAGATAACCCCAGGGATTGGCATAACCTTTTGTTGGATGTTTTATGGGCATACAGAACTTCCCCAAGATCAAGCACAGGAGTCACACCTTATGCTTTAGTATATGGGCATGATGCAGTTTTACCTGTGGAAATTAATGTTAAATCTTTGAGGGTAAGATGCCAAGATCAGTTAGATCCTGAGCAATACCATCAAAGTATGTGCTTAGAGTTAGAAGGCATAGACGAAGCCAGAATTTTGGCATTAAATAGCATTCTTTTCCAAAAGAAGAAAGCAGCCAAGAATTATAACAAGAAAGTCAAACACATTGGCTTTGATGAAGGTGATTTGGTATGGAAAACAACACTCCCAATAGGAATTAAAAGCCATAAGTTTGGCAAATGGTCACCTAACTGGGAAGGACCATATCAAATTCATAGAGTTCTGCCTTTTGGAGCATACCATTTGAGAAATCTGAATGGATATGTACATCCCAAAAAGATTAACGGCAGATATTTGAAGCCTTATTTTCCAACCATTTGGGAAACACAAGGAATAAAATAAACATTAAAGACAAAAACACAAGACTGCTCAGATGATAGAAAAAATTCGTTCTTTCATAAAGAATTAAGTACATTGTGCCACAAATTGGCCCAAAATTCATTACAATGTCTTAATTGTTTTTGTACAATAGATTTCCTATTGCTAAGTGAGGGAACTAGTTGAATAGCTGTAGCCATGTCTTCTTTGCGATCGGCCAGTTCTTGGTTAGTGATTTGCAATTTAGTGTCGGTTCGAACCAAGGCCTAGTTTACTGCAGCTAACTCCTCTTCAAGTTGGGTTTTTTTCTCCAGCAGCTAGGCTCGAAAGTGGGAAGCAGAGGAGTGTTGTTCTTTCAGAGTTGATACTTCGGTATGTACTTGGGAGACGAAACTCTGATCTCTGGCCAGTTTCTCATCCGCAGCCTTGGCAGCCTGGCAAATGCTAATGTAAAAATCGATAGTAGCTGCTGCCTGAGATAAATGGCTTGAAACATCCATGCTCGATCGTCAAAGAAGTCTGCAGACCGAGGAATCCATTTCGATTATAGGCCTCAGAGAGCTTCAAAGGAATCCTCGAAAATGAAATCGCCAGCCTGCATATGTGTCCAGGTCTATTGAAAGTGCAGAAGGCTTACTGCTGGAAGAAGAAGAACTCTCGAGAATTTCTAACAAAGAATCAACCAAGACTAGTGGCTCAGTTTCAACATTGAATGTTGGAGAAGTAGAAGGTATGTCAAAAAGACTGGCTAGTCTTGCTTCGAAGACATCTATCTCATCCATAGACATGAGGGGTGCAGAGAGAGTTGTGGTGGAAGGCGTAAAGGACTGCATGGGGATAGGAGAAATGTATGAAGCATCTTTTGCAGCCTCTATGGTCTTAGCCACCAATGAATCAAGTGAAGAGGGGCTGGAAGTAGGCAAAGGTGATAAACTATGAGTTGGAAAACTACCAACACCCTCTGTAGGAGAGTCAACTGCTATTAGAGATGGAATAGCAATTGGAATTTCTGTGAAAGAAGGAGGAGCAAGGCTCGAAGGATAATTGGACTGAAGTAGGTCCAAGGTCAAGAAAGAGAGGTATGGGTCTAAGCCAAGGAGAAGAGATGCAGGGATGCTAGGGCTCACAGGGGGTATATGAAATATGGGCCTAGGAAGTGGAAGTGTTATCTAAATGGCTCTTACATTATGCATGTGATTAACTTCGATTGAAATTGAGGGAGTCCCCATTGGAAGTATAGCTTCAGTGTTTGCTGCTGGAAAAAGGAAGAGATGTAAGGTCAAGCTCTATCGTCAAAATTTGATAAGGCAAAATAGTAGAAGCATGAAAGAAATTACTTGTTCTAGAAGCGCTAGCACTGATGGGAGAGCTGCGAAGAGAATAATGTTCGGCAGTCTGTTGCCTTCTTACTATTTCTCTTTGTAACGCATCGGCAACAGCAGCTTCCTCTCTTAAAATTTGTTGTCTTTGCCTCCTCTCAAATTTCTTTCGAAGACAATTATGGCCTTGGAATGTTCTTGGTCTACGGCCTTGGCAGCTACCTCATGAATGGGATCTTCAACCAAGACAGTAGTTGAAGCGGTCACTTTCCTTCTTTTTTCTATTGCTTGGGCGATTGTCTCAGAATCAGAGTCCTCAGCAAAGTCAGAAGGAGAGACAGTAATCTTTCTTCTCCTCTTTCTTTGAATTGGCATTGTCTGCTCCTCAGATGTCCTCTCAACTTCTGCAAACTGAGATTTGGATTTCCTAAAAATAAACTCCTTCTCTACCTCCCTAGCGGTTGTCTCCTCTTGAAACAAATCCATCACTTTTTTCCTTCTTGTCAAGGATAACTCGTGTTCTTGGTCTGCTTCTCTTTCTTCTTCTTATTTTCCTTCTTGCACCTCAGTTGTTTTATTTTCAGAATCAAGCAGTCTTCTCTTCTTTTGCTGCTGATCACCTTCACAAAAGAAATATATATAAATAGAAACAAAATAAGAATAAGACAATCAGCATCATATAGGAAGTCGAAGGAGAGAAAACAAAGGCATATACCTTTCTTTGAAACAGCCCGAGTGACTTTAGGAGGAGTTGAGGTAGCAGGAATGGACTGGGTTGTAGGAGGCACAGTGGAGAAAGGGACAGTTTCAGCTCCCTTGGGCTTGGGCACATCTAACACCTCCAGTAGGTTTTGAGGTGAAATGGCTAAATAGATTTACATATTGCTTACCCACCAATTTTGGTAATTCTTCAATACGGTACTTTCAGGAATGAAAGGGGTATACTCAAAATTGGCCAAGTCATCTATGAATTTGAAGGTTGCCTCTTCCAGCCTTGACTTCCTAACCTTCAGATCTCTCCTGGTAAGGCTCAGATTGGTGTTGCTGTAGAGAGATATTGGGACCCCTTGTGTGAAGCCAAATTGTCTAGCAAATTGACCTGGACAATAAGGCTCAGCTATACATTTATAAGCTCTGGGGTTCGTGGTCCCGATAAACAGCTCCCTAGGAAGCAGAAGGGAAGCCCATATATCCTTGTGAATAGGTGAAGCACAGAGCCTGTCACTTAAGAAGCGACTCAACTAAGTTGGACCTATGTTGGTTTCGAAGGGACGGAAACGGTGAATAGGAAGGACAGCTGGTAATTGATGGAAGAAAGAGAAATAAAAGGCAAAAGTAGAAGGATAGAGGGAAGCATTGGCCAGTCTTATGCCATGGGTAAGAGAGTGTAGCCCAGAAAATTTAAGACATTTGGATTGTAATTCAGTAAAATAGGCGAAAAGCCAAAGCTGAAGGATCCAGAATGGCCCCCCTTGATTAGCATCTAAGGGCTTCTCACAAAAGAGGGAACAAACTCTGTATACATGGCCTAGAATATATGGGGCTAAGGCTACCCTTTTTTGCAAAACAAAGGCTTTGGCAAGAGGAGCAAATTCAGGCATGATTCTTTGAGAGGAGGTGCAGAAGAGGAATTTGCAAAGCCAATATAACAAGAAGGAAAAGAATTCCCTATCAGTTACTGGGCCCTCTTTTTTATTCTCAGCTTTAACAAAATCACTGTAAGATAAGTTAAGAGAGGGGAGGGAGAAAGAGACTGCTAAGTCAGGGAAATCTGGTGTAATGAGGGTACCAATAGGGGATACTCCTAGTAGATGGCAAATGTCAAGAACAGTAGGGGCCATCATCCCACATCTAAATTGAAAGAAATTGAAGATAGGGTTCCAAAAACATAAAGCAGCAGGGACTAAGAAAGTGTCCTCCGAGATAGTTACCCTAGATAGTCGGAGAGCATCGAGAAGGCAGAGCTCTTGAAGGTCCAGTGTCCTAGCAGGGATGACTCGATCGTACCATTTTTGCCACTCCGGTCTCATTGTGGTCCAACATCGGTGAGGAGGATTGATTCTCCAGTTCCTCTAATCGAGACCACCTTTATAAAGGAGACATTGGTTCTCCAGACGAGGATATAGAGCTGGGAGCTCAGTAGGGATCTCCTTGAATATTGGCCCGAGCACGTAGTCTTGCTGCTCATGATGACGAGGAACAAAGATACGCCCGTCAATGGCGCTTTTCCTCCCAGCCTTGTACTTCTCACATTCTACGTCAATGAGCCTTTTCAAGGCTACAGATGAGCTCACACGCTCTATGACTGGCACTTCTAGTGAAGAAGAAGCCATTGATAGTACGTTCTTTCGGAAAGAAAAAAAGGGAGTGAAGAGAAGTGAAAGACTGATGAGGGTTTGTGCGTTAAAAGAGCAAGTGATTTCAGAACACGAAGCAAGAGGGTTTTAAAAGTTTTTGTGTTTGAAAAATATATTGCATAAGTCGTTAAGTACTAAAAGTACGAATACGAGGAGTCTCTTCCAATATTGATAGTTTTGGAGGGAAAAAGTACATTCCGGATGTTGACGCCAGCTTCGAAGCAAGATATTTGGCTTCGAAACAAGATTTTGGCGCCAAAAAATCAAATAACAACGGCTTTGAAATACATAAGTTAGCTTCGAAGCATACTACATGCTTAAAGATGCTAGAATGCTTGAGGATTAGTCTACTTAAAAGGGTTTAAAGACCTGTTTGAGGGCTATTAATGAAAATAATGACCTTCGAAGCAAAAAATTGGGATTCTTTAAGGAGAATTGCTATTCAAAACATCA
Source organism: Camellia lanceoleosa (assembly GCA_025200525.1). NCBI lineage: Eukaryota > Viridiplantae > Streptophyta > Magnoliopsida > Ericales > Theaceae > Camellia > Camellia lanceoleosa. The sequence goes on along the minus strand of CM045760.1, from coordinate 86,644,005 downwards.
AAACCAATCGTTAGTTTTAATAAAAGGAGATTATCTTTTTAAATTAGCATGAATTGCTCTTCGAAGTAAAAGTGGTCAATTTAAAATTGATTAACTATATCAACCATGACCATATATTGGTTATAGTTAGTTTTGAAGGGTAAGATTGTTAAATTCGAAGCACTAATTCTAGGTGATATCAGCCAGAATTGTCAACTCTACTCCATAAATTGGAAAAAGACATGATTGGTTGCTTTTAGTGTTTCATTTTGAGTCCATATTCGAAGAATGAGTTTGTTCAATTCAAAGCCCTAAATTGGCTCTTAAAGGTAAATGGAAACAAGGTCAAATAATGCCAAATAGAGGATTCTATTTATATTTGAAGACAAAGCAGTCACATCAGATGATCCTATCTGGGTATGAATTCAAGCTCATAAAAGTCAGGAATAGAATAAATGACAAGATCATGAAATTTGATCCAACAGTGATCAATAAATTTCAGCTCTGTCTTTATTATATCTTCTATTGCTTCTAATGTTGGCTGCATAAGTTGGTGTGCTCTCACTTCATAGTAGAGCTCTTCAGCCTTTATTTCGAATGTTTCCTCTCTCAATCGTTGTTCCACTTCATCTAGGACCAAATCATCCCAATACACAGAATCTTTATTCTTGAAATCATCGAAGTCTTTGATAAAGTTCTCTGCTTCGTATTGGGCTTGAATTCAGAGAGACGAAAGTTGGTCCAAAGATTATGTAGTAACCTTGGAATTTCGATGCCAGTAGAGGAGCACTGGGAGTTGGTCAAGGAACATATGAAGTTCTGCTTGGGCAATGGGGTTAAGAATATGGCCCCTAGTCAAAATATCACAAGCTCATTGAAAGTTCTTGAAAGGGACGTCATCCTCAAGAACATTGAAGGGCAAGTGAGAGAAAGCTGCAAGCAGAAGTTGAGCTTCTTTCCGCTCAGCTGGAGTAGGGATTGATGGAGGTTTGTAAGGTGGAATGACTTCGTTCATGGGGAGGGCAAGCCTCAGTTTTTCTGTCCAGGAAAGAGTTGATGAAGAAGAAGGAGCAGATGGTTCTGCTTCAGAAGATGAAGAAGAAGGAGCAGATGTTTCAGAGGGTGGAGAAGAAGGTGTGGATGCTTCAATTATGGAAGATGGCACGGGACCGGAAGGAACAAAGGCATTAATATAGTCAACCCAGTCAGAAGAGCAAATCTTCGCCTTCTTGGCTAAGAAGGATGGGTGGTACCCTTGAGCTTCTTCTGAACGTTGGGCAACAAGCACTGTCTTGGTAGGCATGGAGGATGTGTACCATGCCACAAGAAGATTTTCCTTCAAATTACGTCGAAGGTCAATGGGTACGTAAGGGTAGACCACTGAACTTCGAGCATAGGGAGGAAACTCCAAAGGGTCAGTAAACTCTACAAAATGATGGTTGATTCGTTCCCTCAAATCATAAGTCTCGTGTGTTGACCAAATTTTGTCCACCGTAACCCCAGAAGACGAAGAAGTTATAGCTTCATCCCATGCAGAATTTTGTGAAGAAGAGTTTCCTAAGTCCATATTTGCAACTTGCCAAATCAAAGGTTTGAGAGCAGTTCGTTCAAGGTACAAATGGGAGTCAGAGGAAGAACTTCTTGTATCTGTGTCTGTAACTTATTGAATCGAAGGATTAAGGACAATGTGTTCGTAGTCCAAAGGTTGGTAATTTGCAAAGGCTTCCATGACCTGAATATAGAAAGGCAGGTAAAGGTGGCTAATGAATGCGTGAAGGTTCTTTCGAGGGGAAACAACATTACTCAATGGCTCTTCGTGTGCTTGATCAATAGAAAGGGAAATTGATTCAGCCATAGTTTGTTCGAATACTAAGGTATTGGGACGTTCAACAAATTGAAAAGAGTTAATGCAAATTATCACCAAAGAGATAACGGTTGTGTTTCCGGAAGATAGACTCTATACACGTTCCAAAAGCGCGGGAAAAGCTGTGATCCACTAATATCACCAAGTATTGGGTATATTAGTGCGGGGGGTAATGTTGGCTACATATTTTGTAAAAGCCAATTACAGTTCGACACGTGGCAAAGCAAGGGTAGTATGGGGAGACTACTCAAGTCTTCGATCCTGATCGTACACGTGGCAGTAAAAATTGGTTCTCACTTGATCTGAGTAGCACAGGATCAGTAAAGAGATACAAGATGACGTGGCTTCAACGATTGCTCATATTCAAATTCAAATACAAGAGGGAAGTTCAACTGCAAGAAAAGGCGTAGTGGAACTACTTCTAAGGCAGCATGATCAGCAATCATGGAGGAGCAGTTCGACGGTTTGAAGTGCAATTCGATGGTCATCCTTAAGGAGTATAAATAGCAAGGAAGTCCCCAGAAAAGCCCTCGGACTCAGATCATACAAACCAGTCTTATTTTACATATTTTATTTTCCAGTTTTTACATTTCCAGTCTTTACCTTTCTTGCGCTTTAAATATCTGTTCTGCACTTCGATTCATAGGAGTAATTTCAAGTAGATCGTCACTGTAAACCTCTTCGAGGCTGAGTTTGGATCATTGTAATTGTTCTTCATATTAACTGTTATTTCTTTTAATTTCTCCTAAGTCAAGCCACCAGTAAAAGTCCTCTTCATTGAGGCTAAAAGAACTAAAACACAATCGTCTGATAATTGGTTGGCAATTATAATTTTTGTAAGGACTAATTGATCCTTGCTGGCACGCTCGCATTTACAAAAATACCATTCGAAAAGCCGAAAAGCCAAAAAGTCAATAGTTACATAAAAAATTCCCCACTCAATTCAAAACTATGTTCAAAACTCTTTCACCAAACAAATTTTCCACACTCAAATCATAATTTCAAAACTCACTAACTCAAAATACAATTCATACTCTCCAATCATAGTTACATAGCTCTACCAAATGTAACCTTAGTTTTTCTTTCATGTGCATCTTCAGGCTGTGTTTGGCTTATGGATTTAGGGACGAATTTGGAAAGAAAAAGGAAAAAAAGTGTGTGAAATGTAAATGTAAAATATAATTATATTTCATTCACATTTCATCTATCTTTTTCCTTTATCTCTCCCTGAATCCATGAACAAAACACAACCTTAGGATTGCATATTGTAGCATTTCTTTCTTCTTCTTGTTTTGTTTTGTTTTTGTTTTGTTTTTGTTTTTTTTTTTTTTGTTTACTTATACGGCCTATTCTCAATAAAAATATAAAATAGATGTAAGGATTGAAAATTAAATGAATAATAGAAGCTAGAAGTTGGAAAATACATGAATATTATAATACTCAACATGGTTTTAGAATTGCATAATAAATTTTTGCCGACATTATATGAGAATTTGGGTAAGGGGAAACGAATATAAACACAAGGGAAATCATGTAGGAAAGTAACATGGAGCAATATGATAAACAAAAAACCCTTAAAGAATTCTTTGAACTATGGGCTTTACAAGTAACAATTGGCCTTCATTACGACCACTTAAAAAATAAACACATAAATTATTTGGTTGGGTTAGTCCATTGTAATGATCTTGGAAGATTTCATTATTATTATTATTTTATCTGCAAAAGTCAATAATTAGTAATTAGATTAGATGCATTTTATTGAAACACACCAAACACTGGATGAATCAATATGGTTTTATTGAGTTAGTTACATGCATGCACCCATATGAGATCTAGATACAAAGTACAGGTTGGTTTCATGTGATGATCATATAACCATTCAATTTTACTCAACAGCATTTAATTTATGGGGGCAAAAAATAAAATGATGGCTAGAAAAATATTATGATTGTGATTTAAGTGATCTGATGCAAAAAGATAAAAGGGGAAGAAAAAAATCAGCAAATCTTCTCATAAAACCATCCAAAAAGGAAAACATAAGAAGAAGAAGATCAAAGGGTTGATATTGACCACAAATAAATATGATATAGTTGTAAGAAGATTGTAAGAAGATACACATATTTGATGATGATATATTTTATTAGTCCAAATCTTTGGAGTGAATCCACAAATTGGTTAGTTCAAATCCTCCATATGATTCACCCAAAAGAAAAAAAAAAAAAAAATCCTCCATGTGGTATGCAAGAGCCAATACTTGAGCTTAAACCAAATATAAGTAAACTAAAATCCAGAAGTTGAGAATGTTATTTCTCTATATAAAAATTCTGGTGACACAAAATAAACTTTAAGACACTCGAGCCATAAGTCCAATTTCAAAACTTTTGGGCAATAGTCCTAAGGTTTATTATTATAGAGTCAGAAGGATAAAATAATTTAAAAAGATAATATTACATCTATCTGTCTATTTATCTGTCCATTATCCATCTATTTATCAACATGTTATCCCTTATTTATCCACGTGTCACTTATTTGCCCTCTTAATTAGTCTGTCTGTCAATATCGCCACCACCATTAGCCGTGGCCATTGGCGACTTTTTCAGCCATTTTTTCCATGCTAGCGACTTGTTTGGCGCACGCATTGGTCCAAGCCAATGATGATTTAATTGCAATGGCGTTAAAAGAAAATTCAAAACAATAATTTGTTATTCACACCAAATAATTTTAATAATTGTCTTTAGTTTCATTAACTGTCATATCAAAGGTTGTGCTTCTCATTTGTTCCAATTAAAACATTTATGAGAAAGAAAGTTAAGGAGAAAAAATAGTGTGACACATAATTGCAAAGAATAATTTACTGGTAGTTCAAACTAACTAGTTTTTCTCATATCTCCATATGTACGCATCTTTCACTTTTTTTCTTTTTTCTTTTTCTCCTCCTTTTTGGATTCAAATAGATACACATATCTATAAATATATGAGAATGAGATATGGGTTGACATTCAGTATAGATAATAAGATTTGTTCTTAATTAAATTAAAGAGAATCAGTTGGTAAAATTTAGAACAAGAATTCCCCAGGGGTGGATTCCCGAGGTGGTCGGTTTGACCCTCCATGTGACCTGCAATGACAAATACTTTATGAGTAACTAATTCCTAAATTATGCAATAACAAATACTTTTTGCTTAACAAAGAATTTTTTTTAAAAAAAATATATTTTACAAAAAATATTTTCTTATGTTTGATTGTATTCTTAAAACTAATATATTAATGATTACATTAGTGATGATGGTAATTGTGATAGCGGCGCTAGTAATGATATGGTGATGGTAGTAATGAGATGGAGGTCGTAGCGGCAGTGGTTTTGGGGGATGGAGATAGAGGTGGTGGCAGTGATGGTGGTGATATGATGGTAGTTGTAATGTAGTGCCATTGATAAAAATTTGATTGGGAGAACGTTTCCATCTTTTAAAAATAGAAAACATTTTTAGCCCAACCAGGCTTATTTTTCAATGACCATAGAAAATGTTATTCTATTATAAACACCAAAAAAATGCGAAAAATATTCTTTGACAAATATTTTAATCCCATGACATGCTTGGGAGGTTGCAGCGGGTTCAAAGAAGTAGAGATTATGTGGAGGACAAGCCAATTTGGCCCCCCATTTTATCAAGTACCTTCAATGTGAAGTCTCTTTACAATTTATTTGAGAACTCTCTTCAGTTGCCATCATTCCCTATGATGAAATTATGGAAGACATTTGCACCACTGAAGTTAAAAGTATTTGGTTGGTTAGTGTGGTGGGATCGAATTACAACTACAGATCTCCTACTCAAACACCATATAATCCATATTCGCAACCAATGTGAATTCTATGGTAATGAAGGAGAGTCAGCAGTCCATTTGGTCCTTCACTGTCATTACTCCTGGAGGATTTGGTCTGATATTGTCAATTAGTGGGGCAATTCGTGGGTCTTTCTTAGTTCTATCCAAGATCTGTTGGTTTGGTCAAAAAAGAAAGCATTTGGGAAGATTCATTGGGGAAGCCATTCTCTTGGTAGTCCTTTGGATCATCTGGATTGCTAGAAATGAAAAGGTTTTTAACTTCGAGGAACCTAATTGGGTGGATTTAGTGGAGAACATTAAGATCAAGATTGTGTTTTGAGTGGCGGCAATGCTAGGTATCATAAAAAACCTTTCATGAAAATAATCATGAAAGCTTTGTGACCCTTTGATTACACTTAGAATAAAGCACCACACACTAATCAAGGTAATCCAATGATCATGACTCTTTCATGATCATTTTCATGATCCCTAACTTTTCTCTTTGGGTAAAGTATTCGATTAATCTGCCAGATTTTTCACTTTATGATTTTATGTTTTGTTTACATGGCATCAAGGGCTACAGAGCTAGGATCTCAGGCTGATATATTGTATTTTGTTTGTGTCCTTCCATTTAACTCTCACTGGTTGAGTCCTCATCAGTCTTCTATCGGCTTGTGCTTACACATGAATGGGTTCTTTAATAGATGTCAACCTAGTTGGGATGTATTTTTGAACTATGATGCAATTGTGCCAAGCCCTCTTGTATTTCTTCTTTATTAATAAAATTCCATTTTCTTTGTTGATCAAAGAATATATATATATATATATATGTTAATCCCAAACAAATTGAGCATTAGTAAATTGAAATTTTTAGAAGTTTAAAATTAATGCAGAGTATTTGGCCTTATAGTTTTTGGAACTCATGGACAAATAATGTAAACGCAAAAGCAAAGGCAAAGGCAAAAGGTATTAGTAGAAGCAAGATAATACGTGTTCAGAATAACGTGAAATTTGATTGAGATATGTGTAGCCTGACTTTTTGTGCTCCTTTTGGAGGACGACTAGCCCTACAGTATTGGACTCCCGCTGTTCTGAATCTGATCTCACAAGTACAATGTGAAATAGATAAACACCAAAGAGTCCAAATCCAATAAATCTTTTGGAAAATCGATTTTGAATCAAATTGTCAAAAATGGATTGCTTTTCCAGATACAAAGTTGCCACCTAAATCTTTTTGAAAAATGTAGGAAACCCATGACTCATGCCAAAGGCCATATGTCCGTCATCACAAAGATTTTCTCGGCTCGGGAACTTAGGTACGAGAGGGGAAGGTCATGAATTGAGCACCTCCGTTCGCTCGATCAAAGATTGACTTCTACTAATTATGATGTGAATCTTATTTACATTATATGCTCTTGTTCCGATTATTAGGCTAACCTTACTATGTGATGCGTGCACACACAAGTATAGACTAATTTATAAGAATTGGAATTCTTGATTTTATGTTTGTTTTGAAAATTGTTTCAAATATGTACCACTTGAAAAAGTGATTGCGTATGAACATTACTCAAATTATTCCAATTCAAGCAACTAGCCTTTATCCACAGGCATTCAAATAGTTTATCATTTAAACAATTAGCCTCATGGCAAGCATGTTAGACATGGCAACAATCACATTTGTGCAATATGCTAAAGCACAAAAGAGCTTACCTAGTACTCAAAGCCAAAAGATAATGGAGTTAGAATAATGCATGATCCTAATTATGCAATGTGACTAATGCAACGCATGTAATATGTAATCTAAATAGGCTCGGCTACTTAACATAACATGTGAAACAATTTGATAGCATGTGGTCTAAGCACGTATTCATAGAAATATTAAACTAATAATGCAAGTTAGCATGATAAACCGAGCCTTCATGCATGCATGACAAGTGGATGCAAGACATGAGAGATGCTAAACAAAACATGATACCCTATGTAACAAGCCCGCGAGGGACCTCGCTACAGTTCGGACTCGATTTTGTTGCGGTTCCAAATCTCGAACCAAAGAGTCCAAATCCGGCAAATCGTTTTGAAGAAAAAAACAAATTTTTTGAAAGAAGTGCCAAACATGGACTGCTTTGCCAGATAACAGAGTCGCCACCTAAATATTTTTTAAAATGGGAAATTTAGGAAACCCTGACTCGATGCCAAAGGCCACGTGTCCGTCATCACCAAAGTTGGCTCGGGAACTTGGGTACGATTAGGGAAGGTCACATCGTGAGCACCCCCGCTCGCCTGGTCAAAGACCGGCCTTTACTAACCATGATATCTAATTTTGAAAACTTTGTGAGTTCTTATTCCGGTTATTTAGCCTAGGTTACTATGTGATGCTTGCAGCAGACAAGTATAGACTGGGCCGTCTGAATTGGAACAAAACATTTCATGTTTGTTTGTTTGAAAATGGTGTGATAGTGCTACCCGCAGGTAGGATAAAATGCGGATTTGCCACCCTCAGGTGGGCTTAGAAAACATGATTTTGCCACTATCTAGTGGGCTTAAAACAAACAATTAGTGATTTGTCCCAATTCAGATAACTCAACCTCCACCCACAGGCATTCAAGGCAGTTATATCACATAAGCACATAGCCTCATGGTAAGCATGCTATTCATGGCAACACTCACACGCATGCAAGGATGCTAAAGCATAACCACTTACCGAGTACTCCAAGCCAAAACAGAAAACTGATTAGGAATCATGCATGATCCTAAATATGCTGAAATGCCTAATGCAACACATGCAAAATGCAACTATCGCAGGCTCGGCTCGGCTATTCTAAACATAGTATATGAGATGCTACAGTTAGCGTGTATTCATTTTGGAATTGAAATACAAATGCAGTTTGTATGATGCGCCGAGCCCGGTGCGTGCAAAACAGATGAATGATGTAAACATGTTGTCATGCTATATGCTAATTGAAATATGCCCTATATCTAACCATTGTAAGCGGATAAATAAAAGGGAGAAAGAAATGGGGGCTGGAAGACATACATCACACTCACACATCCTTATTACAATTGTGCCCTCGCGCAGAGGGTCCGAATGAATAATAATACAGTCCGAAATAAAAGAATATTACAGTCCGAATAATACAGATTCCTAAGTAATTAGTAATCAAGAAATCGTAATGGCGCCAAAGGGCCGCTTTTGCTTCGATGAATGATCTATGCCGGTCATTTGGTGCGGAAATCCACAGCGATGCCCCAATTTGCCTCGCTTGATGATTTCTAAATGCGCCACGACTTCGAAAAGTTGTTGGTCCTCGGTTTTGCTGTAACAGAGAGCAGGAAAAGGGCATAGCAATATATTTTCACAAATATATGCATGCCTCGATCCTCCTGCCACCAATCACGCATACCGATGCATGATGGCCGAGGAATCGGATTGCACAACTCAATATAGGATGAATGCAGATGAATGCTATAACAAAACCTAACTCCATCATGGGTAATCCGGAGTGTCGGTGACTTGGGAATTGAGACACACTCCGTCACTCGGAGTATGGAATGTACCTCGTTTCCCGTGCCCGGGGCTACCACCTATCCCGAACATGATGCACTATGCATGGTATGCATGAAATGTAGCTAATATGTGATATAGCATGCACAATGCTATGAAAATGAGATGCCTCGAAAAGCGTGCACGCGGGCACACAAACCGAGGCAATGATGAAATGGAAATCGAATAAAACCGAAGTGCCTCGAAATGCGTGCCCACGGGTACGTAAACCGAGGCAATGATGAAATGGAAATCAGATAAAACTGAAGTGCCTCGAAATGCGTGCCCACGGGCACGTAAACCGAGGCGAAAATGAGAAATCGGATAAAACTGAAGTGCCTCGAAATGCGTACCCATGGGCACGCAAACCGAGGCGGTGATGAAATGGAATCAAATGGCATACGGAATGCAAATTGGGCTTACGCCAACATGAGAGGACCTCAGCCGCACTCACATGGGCTGCCGTCGGATAAAACAGAGGTGCCTCAAAGTGCGTGCTCACGGGCACGCAAATCGAGGCGATGATATACAAGCATGAAAATGGTACAGAAATGCAATGATGGGCTTATACCAATATGAGAGAGCCTCAACCTACTCACATAGGAAGCCAATGAATGAAAACGGAGTGCCTCGAAGTGCGTGCCCACGGGCACGCAAACCGAGGCAATGCACTAAGGCATGAAATGACATGGAAAATGATATGCAAGCATGCAAACCAAATTTCAGCAGCTAAATAAAGGGGAAAACAGCCCCGAGATGGTACGAAATGACAATCAATGCATGAAATCATCCTAAAATATGATTTTAAGTACCCGAAATGGCCTACGGCTATGCTAAACATGCAAAATTGGTACATGAAAGCAAAAACAGTAGCAATGCAGCCCCAAAAATAGCATCTTCTCAGTACAAAACATGGCCAAATTGTGAGCATAGATATGGCAACAATGGCATGCAAAAATACAGGAAAAGAGGGGAATTACAAAGCAAGTGGTATTTACAATGCTCAAACCCAAAAAAAAAAGTTCTACAAAACTAAAGAGGGACCAAAAATATGTACATTTACAATAGATGACAGCCTCCAATTCAGTGTGTAGATATACTAAATATAGCATGCAAAATTTGGGCCAAAAGAGGGCTATAAAGAGAGGTATCATAAGCAATGACCAAACAACTTAAGACCTTTAATAAAACTTGAAGAATGGACCAAAAAAAGACATTTTATAAGCCTGATGAAGGCTGAAATCCGAAGCTAAGCAAGCCTAACAAAGCATGCAATTTTACGAAAAATATGGAGGATTACAAAACAAGCACCAAAACCAATCATCAAATGGCCTAAGACCCTTAACAAAGCATGAAGAATGGACCAAAATAAGGCACTATCTAGGCCTGATGAAGGTTGAAATCCAAAGCATGGTGAGCTTAAAAAAGCATGCAAAATGGGAGTGGAACAAGAATTCAAAGCAAGTTATATGTAGAGCAAGAAAACCAGGTTGATCCCTTCTTCAATGTTGAAGAGGGGATTAAAATAAGCACAACATCAGTATGTTGCATGCTCCAAATCAGATTACAAATAGGCCAAAACAATCATGCAATTTTACGGTAAAATGGAAGAATTTCAAAGGAAGTGCATGATAGAGAACCCAAACATAATGGATCCCTTCTTCAATGTTGAAGAGGGGCTCAATATAAGCCCACTAACAGTTTACATCAGTCTCGAAATCAGATTACTCATAAGGCAAATAAAGCATGCAAAACAATGGCCTAAAGAGTGATATTGAAGGAAGTATATCACGGAGACACCAAATGAGGTTGAGCCCTCCTACAATGTTGTAGAGGGGCTCAAAATAAGCCTAAAACCAGTAAGGGTCGGAGCCCAAAACAAAAAGGAAATAGGGCAAAGAATTGATGGAAAATTATGCTAGAAAAAGGGAATTAGTGGCTTACCCTTGGAGACAAGTCTTTTGCTATCTCTTGGCTTCAATTTGTTGCTTCTTGGCCTTTGGAAAACACCCCTTTGCTGCTAGAATGGAGGTGGTGATGGTGGAGCTTAGGGTTGATGAAGGAATTAGCTTGGAAGCTTGAAGGTTTTTGAGCTTTTGGCTATGAAAATGGAGGTTAGGGAAGATGAAGTATTGAGGTGAATTGTTCCAACCCTAGCAAAGGAGGAGTTGGACCCTTTAAATAGGCAAGAAAATGGTGTAAAAGGAGGAAAAGCACCCAAGCTTTCCCTCCCAAAATATCCAGGATGCAGGATATTTTGAAAAATATCCTGACAAACCGAAAGAGGTGAAAGCGTAAAGTGGCCGGCCAGGCTGAGGAGGTGGCCGGCCACCCCAACTGGTCGGCCAGCCACTCACCTTGGCCGGCCGGCCATGGCCCAAAACTGAAGTCCAAATTTTTTGGCCGACCACCATGCAATGGTGTCCTCCCAGATGTGTAGAATAAGGCCCCAAGGTCGGAATCTGGCAACTCTGAAGCAGGGGTCACAACATAGGACTTGAAGGAGAGGCTCAAAAATGAGATCCACAATTGCTGGCTGACCAGTAGTTTTTAGGGTCCTCCCATGTTCCCTGATCACAGATATGTAGCTTTGGTTGGAAGAAAATAACCCCAGGGTGTTCAACATTGGCCCGGAAGTGAGCAAAACGGGCGCCGGAGAAGCGAAACTGGTTATCTGGGATAATTGCTGGCCTCCCACCCCCCAGTGATCTTCCTGGTGTTGAAACAGAGGTACCTGCCAAAATTGAACAAAAACTAATGAGAAATGAACGCTCGGGGCCCAAACCGCGGCTGGGGTCCAAAATGGGTCAGAGCACCGAAAGTGGCATACGGCAGCGAAGTGGGTATCTGCGACCCCAGTGTCCCTCGGAATGACAAAACAGAGGTACCTGCCAAAAACCGGAGAAATCGGAGATGGTTGGGCGGTCCCGAACCGAGGCACACGGCCTGACGGTCCCGAAAACCGGGAACCGGGCTCCGAAATGGGCAAAATGGCCTACGGCCACGAAATGTAGCTCACAGCCATCGGGAGATAGTCTACGGGACCACTCTCTTCCCGCAGGAAAGAAAACAGAGAAAACCGAGCCTGGTTCGCAAACCGAGACAAGGCACAGAAGAGAGTTCGGAAGTCCGGAGGCAGGGCGCACGGCCGCGACTCTGAGACTTCTGAACGAGCACAGTATGCAACATCACCAAGCGCTCAATCGGTGACGTCTGAGTCTTAAGGTCGGTCAAAAATGGGGTGTCTACACCCTAAACTAACCAACATAAGCTAGTAAATAAAAGGAAGAAAGACGTGGGGTTAGAAAACATATACATTATTACAAGTTTGCGTCCTCACTCATGAGGGTCCAAATAAACTAACCAGCTAAGCTAATTACTACGAATTAACTAACTATTACAAAACTAAATGAATAAATTAGCTAAGCTACTTAACTAATTATTACAACAATAGCTAAGTAACAATCACAATACAAAATAACTAATAACTTCTAACTAATTAATTACAACACAAATTAACTAGTTAGCTATCTATTACAAGTCCATAAGTGAACGAGCCTTGATAAGTAAGTTAAATGCTTTTGCATGCATGGATTTTCACCTGAAAAAGCCATTGTTTTGCTGTCAGAATGCTTTTGTTGCACGATAGAACATCTTTTTACCTCAAATACTACTTTGTTCTACTCCACAAAGTCACTACTCAATTTGACAAAAGTGGCTGATGGCCAGAATTGGTGGCCTACCGGCCACTACTTGTAGTTTGTTGTCCAGAACTTGTGGCCTGCTGGCCACAAAAGTTTGGTTCCTACTGCTGCAACAAAAAGCATACAGAGCAAGAACAAGGTATTCTAAAGGGTTGTTTGTACAACTTACCCCTCCTTATCATCAATCAGCTCAAAGGAGTGGTAAATTTGATTCACAAGCCATCATTCGATGCAATTTCATTGCATGATGGCCTAAAAACCAAAATGTACAAGTTCAATAAATGCAACAAATAAAGACTCTCAAACATCCTCCCTATCATGTATTGATCAAGGGAAGTGATTGACAATGACTCTTGAACCGTTCGCATCACTAACAAGTATGAAATGATTCAAGACTCAAGGGTTTAATTAATGTCTGATTGAACCCAAACCAAGTTATTATCTTGCATCATTTTAATCCTCATTTTATTACTCTATTTTAATTACCAACCATTCCTTAGTAAATTAAGTCCAAAGGTGAGCTTTAAGTCCTCTAATGGAAAGAAGTATCAAACCAAGAGTTGTTTTAGGCATGAGAAAAGTGTCATGCCGTTGGCAATGAACCCCCAAAGGGATTAAACCATTAAGCATAAGGCCTCAATCTCAAACTTTAAACAAGCAACTAGTTTGAACCAACTTTCAAAGCAAAGTAAAAGACAAGAAAAGAGGGAGGTTGCAGAAGTGATTAAGGGTGAAAACAAGTATGGAAAGCCATAAACAAATGCTATCAACTCAAATAGGTTAGTGGCTAAGGCCTAAACCACCAAACCTATGAGGACAACTACACTATAAGCATGCAATACAAGTCTCAAATGCAATGAACCACTAAAATTAGTCCTAAAACAGTGCTAAATCAGTCCCAAAACATGTTGGAATTAAGATAAAAATAGTTAGAACAATAAGCTAAAACATGGAGCTATGTAAGCTAGTAAACAAAGCATAAGAGGGGGAGGCTACCCCCTCTATTTTTGTACTTCAAAACAATATTTTAGCCACTGAAAAACCTCTAAGAATCAGTATTTCAAAGCTCAAGAAAAGATAGTGTAAAGGTGGGAAACAAAATGGTAAAGACTAGAGAAGCAAGGTAGAAAGAAAGGTGAACTAGCCTTCCACTCTTTAAGGCCTTAAACCACAAGTTTCAGCCCAAAATTACAGAGTTTATATAGTCCAAAAATAGTAGAAAAACAGTAGGACAAATAGCAATTAAAGCAAGGAAACAAATCAAGTTTTATACCTCTTGAAGAGGAGAACACTTCTAAGCAGCAATTCAATATATACACACCCTCAAAAGCTCAAAGTAGGCTTAAAAGTACCTCATCTCAAAGATGGAAATGTTTGGTTTACAGTGTATACGCAAAGGTTCAATAACTAGCAAGAGAGAAAGAGAGAGAGAGAGAAAATAATTTGCTCCAAAATTTTCTAACCTTGAAAGCAAAAAGGGAGGTCCTTTATATATAGACAAACACCAAACTCCCCTAGAAATATCAATACATACACGTGTAAGCAAGTGAATGCATCAGTCACAACAGCTGACATAGCTAGTAGAAAATATCTGCAAAACACACTTGTGGCCAACAGGCCACATAAGTGGCCGGCAGTCAAGATCAGTGGCCAGCAGCCAAAGGTGGTGGCTGGCAGGTCTCAAGGTTTTTTAGGCTTGAAGAACTAGGGTTGTGGTCCAAAACAAAGCAAGAAGTGTATAGGGTTTGAAGGCTCAAAGCTGTGGCATTCTGCTGAGAACTTCCGAGCATTACACTCGCAGGCTGTCTACGTATCCCTTTGCAAGGAATCAAACCAGTGTAGTTCTGGGGTAAGATGCAAATGATATGCACGGAAAAAACTTTGAAAGTTGGACTCACACGCTTCGCGAAGCCGACTATTTTGAAAACTCATGATCATGCAAGATGATGCAATAAGCAATAACAGATGCAATAAGCAAAATAACAATATGCAATAAGCAATAACATGATAACAACATATGAATGACCAGCTTCAAGCTTAAAACCAACACAGGTTCCATGCAAAAATATCTAAAACACACTCTAAGCACGCCAACAAGCGGGACGAGGAAAGAAAACACAGCTCAGGGTTGCGTTTCACGCATCTTGAGAAATTAAGAAACGAAAACCGCTCGGGGTCGCATTTCATGTGTCCCGAGATAAAAGTAACCCAGGGTCGCATTTTATGCATCCTAAGATAAAAGCAAAACTGCTTGAGGTCGTGCTTCACGCACCCTGAGATACTCCAATCACGCTAAAACTGTGAGAAAAAAATGAAAAATAGCTCGGGGTCGCATTTTACGCGTCTCGAGATAAAACCTGCCTAAGGCTGCGCTTCATGCGTCCTAAGATAGAAGAAAACCCGCTCGGGCTAGCGTTTCAATCGTCTAGAGATAAAACACACCCAAAGTCGCGCTTCACGTGTCCTAAGATAGAAGAAAAATCGCTTGGGCTTGCGTTTCACGCGTCTTGAGATAAAACATGCCCAGGGCCGCGCTTCACACATCCTGAGAAAGAAGGAAAGATGCACAAAGTGAGCAAGTGCGATAGATGCACAATGTGAACGAGTGCAATAGATGCACAAAATAAACAAGTGCGATGCACAAAGTGAACAAGTGCGATAGATGCACAAAGTGAACAAGATTACAAATCAATACAGTGACAAAGCATATTCCATGCAAGATAAACAACCGACGTATGATATTAATTGAAAGCATATTCTATGCAAGAAACAAAAGCATAGTCTATGCAAAATTAAAAGCATGTTCTATGCATGAATCGCGAATGATGCACAACACGCGTGGAACAGAAGTATGTGTGAAAATGCATATTCTATGCAATAGAACAGAACAACTATGGGCTTGTTTGGTTTGTTTTTCAGAAAAATTTTTGGGCAAAATTCTCTACAAACAAATTTCCAAGAGTAATCAAACCAAACAATTTTTTTCAAAAAAAATCTTAAAATTTTGTTTGGTTACCTACTTTCCAAAATCACACACTCTCTCTTATACACATCAAATCAATCACTTTTTTTAAAAAATCTCTCCCCAAAACAATTTTCCAAAATCATTTCTGAAAAAAGGCAAACAAAACAAGTTTTCG
Organism: Camellia lanceoleosa; assembly: GCA_025200525.1. Taxonomy (NCBI): domain Eukaryota; kingdom Viridiplantae; phylum Streptophyta; class Magnoliopsida; order Ericales; family Theaceae; genus Camellia; species Camellia lanceoleosa. Next base: position 86,627,955 of record CM045760.1, on the reverse strand, counting down.
TACTTCTTATCTCAAAAACTATTCTACAAACACAAACTAAACACACCCTATATATTTTGACAGAATAAGCAAAAACGATATTCGATGACAACATCTAATTTACCTCTCAGAGACTTTACAACATGTTCAAAAAGGATACACCTCGCTAATATTGGCAAGTGGGGCATATTCACGCACTGGAACGCAGTTTCGAGATCCCTTAGAATCAATATGAACCTAACAATGAACCTCTCATACACTTCTCAGGGAACAAAGGCACAAAACAGCATCAGGACACAAGTGAGGACCACTGGCCACCTGCTGGCCACAAGAGAAGGCCGCCGGCCACCCCATGTTTTCTTCGGGGCAGTTTTGTCTTTTCAGCCTTGGGTCTTTAAGTATACATCTTCACACTTCATTTCTTCACTTCCACACATCCGAAAATACTCTCTCTCTCTCTCTCTCTCTCTAGGTGCTTTATCTCTCAAGATTTATGATTTATACGCGTTTTCCAACGCCCCACGCAAACTTTTTTCGTAAAACCCTCTTGATTCTCTACACTTTGAACCGATCAGATTTTGCTTTCGTCGCTTTTTCTTGTATTTTCACCACTTTAGGCTTGTTCTCCTCAAGTTTCTCTCGGGTTTTGCAAACTTTCTCGGGTTTTGACTTTTTCTTCCATTTTTTCTCTCCTAGGGTTTACTTTTTCCAAGTTTACCCTCTTTTCTCCATTTTTCTTCATTTTTCACCTATTTTTTCACACACTTTCCAGATGGCGGATGAGATTCCTCATGATGGGGTTCCTCCTAAGGTTCCACCTCCATTATCACCTCATGCCGAGTTTGAGGAGTCGATGGTTGCCAGGGCCGATGAGGCGGCAGAGAACATCACGGCTGATCTTGAGGTAGAGTTCGCTCTAGAGCTCTAGCTAAAGCCATTACCACTGAGGGTGTGCCCCTTTGATCCGATGACATATCATCTCCACAGGTATATACTACCGCCCAGAGGCATCAGGCGTTTCAGTGACTTCGCTCGTGGCATACTAGAGGACCTCCTACTGAGGGAGCCAGACTCGCACCTTTCCTCCAACGCTACCGAGGTACAAATTCTATTTTTATGCATCTTTCCCTTAACTACATTTCTTGCACTGCCTTTTATCTGAATGCTCTTTTATCACTGTCTTTCATCTGATTCACCTTTTCTCTGCCACATGGGGACTCTCGTGCTTATAGGAGATATGGAGCAATGACGGCGAGGGACTGGTATAATGAGCTCCCTGCCGAGATCCACAACATTATTAACGAGACTGGATTTCGTCTATTCTACTCTAGGCTGTCACGGCATATAGCGAGCCGGACTCTTCTCAGGGCATTGGTGGAGCGGTAATGGGACACCACCTCTCTTTCACCGAGGAGATGACGATGACTCCTTATGACTTTGCCATGCTCACAGATTTCGAAGTAGGGGGTAATCTGATCCCCTTCAACATGGATATAGGCAAGTAGGAGGCCGCTTGGATCCACCTGTTGGGAGCACTCCCACTTCTGTACAAACCGGCCATGGTGAGGTACAGTTAGTTTGCCGAGAATTTTCGCGAGAGCAAGCCCGAGACACCCAAGGAGATAGAGTAGTACGCTTAGGGCTTCTTGATGTTTCTCCTTATTTTCGAATAGGTGGAACACCGTAAGCTTATATCTGTTGAGTGCCCTGGTGACAATGTCCCGGGTGCGATTTTATGATTAGGGAAAACCTGGCCTCGCTGCCCTCTATAGCTACATAAGTTCCACTTTCCGAATGAGGGGAGAACGAGTTGGAGGCTATTGGAGAGCCTGGGAAGTATGCACCACGCTTTTCTAATTTTGTATTTTCTGATCAATATTTGTTTGAAACTTGTACTTTCTGTCTTGTACTTTCTGTGTCTGTTCATACATTGTGCTTTCTGCTTTGCACTTTTTGTTTCATATCTGTTCATGCATTTTGCTTTCTACTTTGCACTTTTTATTTCATATCTGTTCATGCATTGACACCATTGCCTTCTCCTTGCAGTTGTGGGTTTATGCCTACTTCTCGACTCTAGCTCCGAAGCCTATGGAGGAGATTCCCCCCATGGAACCATATTCACGACGGTATAACAGCCGGTGTCGGCGTTGGAGCTGCGACAACACGACCTTTGCTTTCTTCCACCGCTACTTCAATACAGTGGCCGTTGACGAGGTAACCCGAAACTTGTGGTCATTTTTACTTTAATACTGCTTTGATTCATACTTTAGCAACTGACGGCAACAAACAATCTATACATTCTCTGTTTGCAGATCACATGATAGCCCTGGGTAACGATGCTTGCTGGTGTGAGGGACTAGTATGCGGGGGCCTAGCGCACATCTCGCTTCTGAATTTTGCTGGAGGGCCCAGTCTATCAGGCCTGGTTTTTGAGCAAGCGGTTTGTATGCCAAACCGTAGGCTCGCCGAATCCAGCTGTTCCCATGCCACCCTTAGTGTCTCTAAGGACAGTAGATAGCCTATTGATTGATGCGATCATACAGTTCATGGTAGGCCTAGACGCTGACTTTTTGAGAGCAGAAGGGGACTATGCGACATTCATCCAAACTTGTCTTATGCCCCCTCTGACGAGCATTCGCGCAGGCGAAAGAACAAGAGCTCCTATGGCGGATAAGGCGACTCGAGCGACCAGGGCCCATATTAGAGGGGCCCCTTTTGATGGGCAGATGGTCGGTTGGCCGAAGATTCCCACTGCGCTCACATGTTGGCAGCCAACTAGGACTGCCTACCAGATTCCAATCAAGTCGGTAGAGGTAGGGCATGAGTGTGTCAGAGCTCGAGGTGTGCCTCAAGTATGGACCACACTTTACAATTTGCACCCCATATTTTCCATTACAGATATGTTTATTCTAGATATTAATTAGTCAAATGCACTTGCAGGCACCTTCGTAGTATACAGAGAGCCTCCTCGAGCTAGTTGTCTATTTGATCGCCATGGTGCAGAGGAGAGAGACGCTTCTTGGTCTCCACAATATTCAAATAATTTCCTTTATTTTAGCATGCATTTCATTACTAACTCTGTTATGCACCATACTATTATATTCCCACTAATACATTGGCACCTCAACTGTAGTATTTCCCAAACTGCACTGACACACTACATTGGCATACTGCACTCACACACAATACTCATACTGTATCTGGTTTTTGCATGACGCTCATTATGCATACTATGCCTGTATCTAATACACACATTGTAGCTGATATGTTGACAATTGTTTTTCCAGATTCCATCTATACCGAGGGCACTAGTGGCAGCAGCGGCACCAGCACCGGCAGCACCTCCTCCAGTCGCAAAGAGAAGAGAGAGGCATGCCCCAGCACGTGGCCGAAATATGCACCACGGTCGAGGCAGGGATAGGGGTACCCGAGCCTGGAGCAGTCCTTCAGAGCCCATTTTGAGCGATGATGATGCTGAGACTAGTGACTCCGAGGAGACAGCGAGTCGACTTTCTCAGTCATCTGAGAGCAAAGATAATGATGTTGGCTCAGGGTCCGGGAGCAGAGATGATGCCGCGGTAAGGAGTGGAGACGATACCGACTATGGTTCAAAGTCTGATTTTGACAGCAGTGCTAATGGAGACAGTGCTCCCGAGTCCGCTCCGAGGAAGAGGACGAAGAGGGCCTCTCGAGCTTGAGATGACTGGCGCCAATTTTTTTGTATATATTTTTTTTGTTTAGTTTCTTTTGTTTGGTAGCATTAGCACATGTATAGCTTCAGATAGGTTTTACTTTTGCTCTTGAAACTTGTACTTCTTTTTTTTTTTTTTTTTTGTAAAAACCATGATCGTAATAAAACCTCGCAGTTTTTATGAAAAGTGTTGTTATTTTTGCATCACGAGCACCATATTTGCATGAAAATGAAAATGGAATTGAATTTTGAAAATGAAAACTTACATTTGCATGATGTTCTTAATCGGGTAATGAGCCGACCAACAACCAAAATACAAAATACAACTTGATAAGCAAAGCAAAAACAACTCAAACACAAATAAACACACTTGCTAAAAACCAAAAAACTCAAAACAAGACCTCAAAACACAAATATCAAGACAAAAACCAAGCTACTAACATTGCCCATCACATAAGTTGACAACAAGCTAGAAAAGGGAATTGTCGGCCACAAAAGAGAGGTTGCCAGCCACAATTAATGGCCTGCCGACCACTATTAGTGGCCTACTAGCTACAAATGTAAGGATCATCAGATTGCTGACAGTTGGCCTCCATTTACAGCCTTATCTTCTACAAAAGGTCCTCCTTCATGATTTCTTCTCCAGAATCTCATTTTAGCTACTGTTTCTTCTACAAATGAAGATATTCCTTGCCAAGAAGTTCATGGATTGGATAGCTACTTTAGACGGCACGGAAAAGGTAAATTTCTAGGGTTTCAGCATAAATGTACTTTTTTCGTTAAACTATACTCCACTTTGCTTTCCGTTTCTCTATGTCGTGGCTCGATACTGGGACCCAATTACTCATGTATTTCGTTTTGGAACACAAGAAATGTGCCTAACTCTCGAAGAATTTCAGGCATTGATGCAAACCTGGCGCGAAAAGGAAATCATGCCTTAGCCTTGTTTTAGCCACGCCCAAGCTTTGGGACGAATGTGTGGGCTCACTTTGCACGAAGCTTGATCTTTGGCTCATGGCAGAGAGCTAGACATACCCAGCTTGATTCATCGATTTTCTAACATCGGTGACAGAGGCAACCTCCTCTGGCGAGGTTTTCGACAACATGCCCTTTGTTTATGTATGCTTGTGTATTTACTTCTTGCTCTAGTTACAGTAGAACCAGCATTCGGTTGATCGAAGTGGCCCGATGTCTAAAAGAAGGTAAAAGCTGCATCGGTTTGGCCCTGGCCGAGACCTTGATGGGCTTGGATGCTTTTCGTCGGCAAGAGACCACCAGGTTTGCGGGGAGTCCACTACTTCTTCAAGTATTGTTTCCCACTCTTTCTCATATGTGTTTCTCACATCACTCGACACTCATGCTCTATTTTCCTCAAAGCCCTTTCTTTACTTTTCTTTCAATGCACATCTCTCTATTCTTTAATCTTTCTTATTTTTGATCCCTTCCCAAGTATGGCTCATGGATAAGCTGAAGGTGGTGTACTCTTGTCCCGAGTACTCAGCTCGAGCTTATTTTTTCTGCCAACGACTAGTGGATTTTCCCAACGAGAGATAGTGGTGCAACTAGATGTGCAGCAAGTCTGCAACTGACATAGCTTGGCACTGCCCCTGGCTTTATCTGACTGAGATGAGTTACAACATGACTCGGCAACCTGGCATACAGTTGATTGGCCTTGCACACTACGTGCTTTACTTTCCCTTCCGGTTTAGACGCCAGTTCGAGCATGATCAGACATGCCCAAAGGAGGGAGTAGAATACCCTGGCTTCATTCTCGATTTGTGCTTCATATTTAAATAGGTACCTCACTGCTTAGAGGACGAGACAGTTTCTGGCCCCTGCCCCTAGTTTCAGTTATGTCCTTTCTAGCGAGTGCTTGGCTTGGCTCGAGGATGAGGCACAAACCGGGCCCACTTTGGCTTCAGAAGCTTCCGCAAGCACGAGCAGAGGACACAAGAGCACCTGACTCACCTATGACCCTAGTTTATTGTTTTGACCTTTCTTCTCAAGTTTAATGATGTAAAAGCAACTTTGATTTGTATCAGAGAGTTTGGGAACTTTATGTTGAAATCAATGGAATTAAAGTAGTGAGCACAAATTTTTTTTCTTTTGGTCCAAAAATGGTCTAAGTTGTAAAAGGTAAAATTTTGAACAAAATCAACTTTTATTAAAAATTTCCAAAACCATTTTCAAAAGTCATTACCACCTGACACGCATGGAATCAATCCTCAAGATGTATAACCCTGAATCAAAATATCATAACTGCCCCTGATTGAATACATTACTACCTTGCATTCTTCTTCCTATAATAAAGATCATAACCAAGCTCTCAAATAATGGACAAAGATGACCTAATCAGACATGTGGACAGGACAGTTCAGTTGGAGGTGATTACAACCGAAATTCAAGATGAAGTTGCCTACGTATCTCAAAGATGGGAATTAGGCCTTACGTAGTTTGGTTCAGGTTCACTCGAGTATTAACTCTCTCCTTTTGCGCTCTAACTTTTCCCAAAGTTGCCCTTTTGGATTTTTAACCTTATGAGCTCAGTTTTTCTTTATTTTTAATTTTTCATGGTCTAACTTTTTCCTAGGTAGCCCTTTCAAGTTTTTGGCCAAGCAAGCCTCTCAGGGATAGTATTTCTTCAACTTGCCCATGTTGATCGGTTGTGAAAATTCCAAGCCGTCTAAGTCCATGAGAATAACCGCTCATACTGACCAGATAGCTTTGATGATGTAAGGACCAGTCCAATTGGGTCTAAACTTGCTCCTAGGGTCATAAATGGGAGCTCAGTTGTCTTTCAGCACCAAGTCTCCCTCCTTGAGATTCTGGGACTTAACTTTCTTGTTAAAAGCCCTAGTAATTCTGCACTGATGGCCCTGAATGTGATACAATGCCTTCAACCTTCTCTCATCAAACAACATCAACTCCTCAAATCTGCTCTGTTGCCAATCCACATTTGCTATCTGACACTCAGCTAAAACTCACAGCAACGGGACTTCAATTTCAATTGGTAGAACGGCTTCCATCCCATAGACGAGAGAATAAGGGGTTGCCCCTGTAGATGTCCGGATTGAGGTTCTGTAGCCCCAGAGTGCGAATGACAATTTATTTGGCCAGTCCCTGTAGGTCTCAACCATCTTCTGCAAGATGGTCTTGATATTCTTATTGACGGCTTCAACAGCTCCATTGGTTTGTGTCCTGTATGTAGATGACTTATGAAAAGCCATATTGTATTTGTCCAACAAGTTTATCACCTCTTTCTTGAAGTGGAAGCCATTATCTGATATGATCTCGTTAGGGACTCCGTACCGACAAATGATATTGTTTCTAATAAACTTAGCCACATGTGATGCCTTCAACACTACATAGGATTGAGTTTCCACCCACTTTGTAAAATAATCATTTGCCACCAAGATATATTCATGCCCATTCAACTCTTTTGGAGTGACTGCACCGATAACGTTGATTTCCCAGACCGAGAAAGGCCATAGCGAAGTCATGTTATACAGCTTTGACAATGGAATATTCATGCGATTGGCATGAATTTGACATTTGTGGCATCGCCGCACAAAACCAATACAATCCTCCTCCTTGGTGGACCAGTAGTAACCTTACTTGAGAATCTTCTAAGCTAACATCACACCATTCATATGCTCCTCGCATTCTCTGCTGTGGATAGCCTCTATAAGGTGCTTCGATTCCTCTTCTTCCACACACAACTTATGCATTCCCAGATGACCTCTTTTTATACAAGTTACCCCCGCAAATGATAAATTGGATGGCCCCATTTATCCTTGCATTTGCCCCTGGTGGATATATCTCATTTTCCAAGAAGTTCCAAATATCGTAATACCAGGGTTTTTGTCTTGCACTTCATCTATTGCGGCAATAGTTTCATAAGTCAGCGTGTATTTCTATTCAATGATAATCGGACGCATCCAGACTCCAAGTGGGATGTTTACCATAGAAGATAGAGTTGCTAAAGCATCAGCAAACCTATTGTTCTCCCTCAGTAGATGCGTGAACGTCAGTTTTTCAAACCTAGGAATCGGAACATCCAGAGTCTGATGGTAAACCTTCATCTTCTCTTTTTTGACTTTCCACTCTCCATTTGCTTGAGAAACAACTAAGTTCAAGTCCCCGATAACATCCTGTCACGCCCCAAGTTCCGTGACAACGCCGCACACTCATTTTAGTGAGCATGCAAGGCTAAGAGTCCAACACATAACCAAGAATGTAAAATACTCCAATTAAATCCTTAATTATCATAATGCTAAAACCCATACAACCTCACAATCTCCTTGATATACAATTTTGCAAACCTCTCTAAGGATAATCCCACCTTAAAAGCTAGAAAGTGGGCAGATTTTGTCAATCGATCAATGATAACCCAAATAGCATTGTTCCCACCTTGGGTTCTAGGCAACCCTGTCACAAAATCCATAGTAATATGTTCCCACTTCCACTCGGGAATAGGAAGAGGTTGTAACTTACCTGCAGCTCTCTGATGTTCAACTTTCACTTGTTGACATACCAAACATTGAACAACATACTGAGCAATTTCCCTCTTCATATTATTCCACCAAAAGTTCATCTTCAAGTCTTTATACATTTTAGTGCTCCCTGGATATACAGTATATCCTGAATTGTGAGCTTCTCTCAAGATTTTTCTCTTGAGATCTAAATCATTAGGCACACACAACCTCTCTCCAAATCTCAAGGTTCCATCTTTAAGCATACAAAATTTTATCTGTAGCCCTATTTCTATTTCAGCCTTAAGTTTTTGCAACTAAGGATCTCTTCCTTGAGCATCTTTAATTCTATCAATCAATGTGGGTTGAACCCTAAGGTTTGCCAACTGTACTCCATGGTTATGCCATCTAATCTCAATATTCAACCTTCGCAAGTCCTCTAAGATATTCTTTCGGTCAGTGATGAAGGTAGCCAAATTACTCGAGGTCTTTCTACTCAAGGCATCAGCCACTGCATTAGCTTTTCCTGGATGATAATTGATAGTCAAACCATAGTCCTTTAATAGCTCCAACCATCGCTTTTGCCTCATATTCAATTCTTTTTGAGTGAAAATATACTTCAGACTTTTATGATCAGTGAATATCCCACATTTCACCCCATACAGGTAATGCCTCCAGATTTTTAATGCAAACACCATGGCAGCCAACTCCAAATCATGCGTAGGATAATTCTGCTCATATGGCTTCAACTGCCTAGACGCATATGCCATTACCTTATCATTCTGCATCAGGACACAACCCAAGCCCATCTTCGATGCATCACTGTAGATGGTAAAACCTTCATCTCCAGACGGAACTATAAGTATTGGAGCAGACACCAATCGACTCTTTAGATCTTGGAAACTTTTCTCACAATCATCAGACCATTCAAATTTAACCCCTTTTTGTGTTAAATGAGTCAAAGGCATAGAAATTCGGGAAAATCCCTCAACAAACCTTCTATATTAACCTGCTAAACCCAAGAAGTTACGAATTTCAGTGAGACTAGTAGGCTTATTCCACTCTACCACTGCCTCCACTTTCTTGGGGTCAACAGACACCCCATCTCTAGATATTACACGACCCAAAAACGATACACTCTCCAGCCAAAATTCACACTTCTTTAATTTAGCAAATAATTTCTTCTCCCTTAATATCTGCAACACTATTCTCAGATGTTCTTCGTGTTGCTCTTTACTCTTTGAGTACACAAGAATGTCATCAATAAAAACTACCACAAACTGATCTAAGAAGGGTTTAAATACTCTGTTCATTAAATCCATAAAAGCTGCAGGCGCATTGGTTAACCCAAACGGCATCACTAAAAATTCATAATGCCCATACCTAGCTCGGAAGGCTGTCTTAGGTATATCTTCCGCCTTAACCTTCAACTGGTGATAGCCAGAACGAAGGTCAATCTTAGAAAAGACTTGTGCTCCTTGCAACTGATCAAATAGGTCATCTATCCTAGGCAAAGGATATTTATTTCGAATTGTCACCTTGTTCAACTCTCGATAATCAATGCAAAGGAAAAAACTACCATCCTTTTTTTTCACAAATAAAACAGGCGCACTCCAAGGAGAAACACGAGGCTGAATAAAGCTCTTATCTAGTAACTCTTGTAATTGTTCCTTCAACTCTTTCAACTCTGCTGGGGCCATCCGATATGGAGCCTTGGAGATAGGACTCGTGCCGGGTATCAATTCAATGGCAAACTCAATCTCTCTATCTAGTGGCAATCCCGGTAACTCTTCAGGAAAAACATTGGGAAATTCCTTCACAACTAGAATCTCTAACTTCAATTCAGTCTCACAGGTATCTCTCACAGAAGCTAAATAGCCCTCGCAACCATTCCTTAACAACCGTCTAGCTTGCAAAGCTGAGATTACTAGAAGATGAGTGTTAACTCCACTACCCACAAAACAAAATTCTGGTTGATTAGGAATCTGAAATACTACCATTTTGCCTCGACAATCAACAAAAGCATAATTGGTTGCCAACCAATCTATTCCAAGAATTATGTCAAAGTCTCGCATATCTAAAACAGTCAAGTCTACAAGCAATCTCCTGCCATCGATACTAACCACATGAGATTTGCCAATGTCTCCTCATGTTCCATTGCAACCTAAATGCATCAATAATAAAACCCATCTTATTCTATTCTCAAGTCCCTATAACATGTAAATAAAATTAACATTATACCAAATTATAAGCGTTCCCAGTCCTACATCTACCCAATCTCATCGCTATTCTATACCAGCCTTTAAAATTATAACCTGGCTCTGATACCACAAAATTGTCACGCCCCAAGTTCCGTGACAACGCCACACACTCATTTAAGTGAGCATGCATGGCTAAGAGTCCAATACATAACCAAGAATGTAAAATACTCCAATTAAATCCTTAATTATCATAATGCTAAAATCCATAAAAATTGATTATTCTTATCATATGAAATTATCCACCAAGTCCACTAATAAAATCCATTAACAAAACAATAATCCAAGTACTTAAATCATAGTCCTACTCTCGGCACTCCCACATGTAAAAATCCCGCGCAGCTCTACTCTTCAGAATCTAAAAAAAAAAAAAAAAAGGTAAGCAAGATAGCCCAATAAATAACCAACCATCACTGCTAGCTGAATCAAGTATACAAAAAATAAATAAATAAATCGATAACCAATAAATATAATTTTTTATCACAGTTCAATAAATGAACAATTATTTGTAAGATGGTTTCATATCTAAAAATAAACAATGTACAATACATCTTAAATGAAAAACCAACAAGATAATTCAAAGTAATTCGTTGTTCAGATCGATGGTTCGATATTCAGATGGTTCAATGATTTGATTCACAAAACCCAAGTCTTGGTGACTATGGTCACTTAGCCTGTGACAAGGCCCAGAACCACACATAGGCCGGTGGTAAAGCCCCAAAAGAAACTAGTTTCTGTGCCAATAAATAACCCCCATTGGCTAGGGTCCAAATCGTAGTCAGACTAGAGTGATGTTAAAAATTCAAACAATACACAAATTTTAAATAAAACATTCGATATTTTCAGAATAAACGTTTAGTACAATTTTCAGAATAGTTCCACAAAATATTCAAATAATTTTCATAATAATATTCGATGCTGTTTTATACTTGACCCATATTTTATTTTAAGAGAACATGAAGGCTATAAATAAATACTTATAATTTTAAACGATTCAATAGGAATAAAAATGTACCAACAGTGATAGAGGGTTACTTACACCAAACGCTTAGAAATAATATTCCAACACCAACTTCAAACACCCAACTCCACCACTTCAATCACACAAACCTAATAAACAAAATCTCAAATAAATTAATATTTTTACGTGTTACATACACCCATAAAAGCCCTACCATATTAGATTAATGTATTGCTTTAATATCCAAGTGATTAAACCATTCAACCCAACTTTATAGCCAAACACACCCTTACCCATGATACAAAACTCCATTGTTTCTATTGCCCACCCAAAGTTACAAGTACACATTGCACCTAATTCTCAAAACCTAAGTAGGCACCTATAGATCTTCCAAATCCCCTTAATGCATTGATTGTTAAATTCCTCAACATAAACTTAATAATTAACAGTAAAGACAGATTTTACCTTAACCAATGGGTGTCCCAAAATCACCAACGTGCTGCCTCCAATCCCTATTGCAGCCTCACTTGAACCTCTCTTCTCTTTTTGTTTTCTTTTTTCTTTTACCTTCTCAAACCCTAGCCGCCTATGGAGCAATTCCCAGCCTTTGTTTTGTTTGTTCTCCAAGACTTAAAGCCACAACAGGTGGGCTTATTAACCTAATTTCTCAAAGTTACAAAATTACCCATCTAAGTAATAGGAAATATAATGCCATCTCATAACTAATTCTTTGATATTAATAAATGAACCATATAAATTAATTTAATTACTAATCTATCCAATAAAATAATCCTACACACAACTTGGGTTTTACACATCCAATCTTATTGCCCCTAATTCCAGGGCGGCTTCTAAACCAGCAATACACGCTTTATATTCTGCTTCATTATTGCACACCTTGAGCTAGAGTTTGAAAGCTAAAGGTATATGGGAATCGTTGGGTGCTATCAGCAACACACCTGTCCCATAACCATATTGATTCGACACTCCGTCAAAGTATATCATCCAAGTTTCCTTTTCAACTTACAGAATGGCTTCATTTGGGAACAAGTATTCCACTGCCTCATCTCCTTCTACTGGTTGGTCTGCCAGGAACTCCGCTACAGCTCTTCCCTTGACCGACTTGTGGGTGACATATTTGAGATCAAATTCAGAGAAAAAAAGTAACCATCAGGCTAGCCTACTCGTAAGCGTGGGTTTCTCAAAGAGATATTTGATGGGATCTAATCTCGAAACTAGGATTACAGAGTGAGCTAACAAGTAGTGCCTCAACTTCCTGGTAGCCCATACCAAGGCTAGGCAAGCTTTCTCCAACAGAGTATAGCGGATCTCGTAATCTAGCATTTTTTTGCTCAAATAGTAGATGGCTTTCTCCACCCTATCTTCAGATTCCTGAGCGAGCATGCATCCCATGGTCGTGTCTGTTACTGACAGGTACAGAATCAAAGGCTTTCCCGGCTCTAGCACCAACAACACAGGCGGATTCTTGAGGTACTGCTTAACCTGCTCAAAGGCACATTGACATCGATCATCCCATCAGAATTTCTTCCCTTTCTTCAGGAGACCAAATAGCGGTTCACAAGTCAAGGTTAATTTGGAAATAAACTGTCTTATGAATTGCACTTTACCTAGAAAGCCTCGCACCTCTTTTTTAGTCCTCGGTACTGGCATTTCTAGGATGGCCTTGATTTTGAAAGGATCTACTTCAATGACCCTCTGTGTGATCAAAAAGCCTAGAATTTTTCCTGTCGTTACACCGAAGGTGCATTTCTATGGGTTTAACCACAATTTGTGTTCTCTAATCCATTGAAAGAACTTCTTCAAGGCAGTGTAGTGGCCCTTTTGTTCTTTGGACTTGACAATCATGTCGTCCACGTACACCTCGACCTCTTTGTGGATCATGTCATACAGAATAGTGGTCGCAAGCTTTTGATATGTAGCTCCAGCATTTTTCAAACCAAATGACATAACTTGATAGCAGTAGGTACCCCACGACATAGTGAATGCAATCTTCTCTCTGTCCTCGGGTGCCATTAGAATCTGGTTGTACCCGAAAAACCCGTCTATGAACGATATTAATGCATGGCCCGTAGTGAAGTCCACTAACTTATCAATATGCGACAGAGAAAAGTAATCCTTCAGACTGGCTCTATTCAAATCCCGGAAGTCCACACACACCTGGATTCTACCATTCTTTTTCGGCACCGGGATGATGTTGGTCAACCAAGTCAGATACTTAGATACTAACAAGAAACCTGCCTCGATTTGCTAGGTGACCTCTTCCTTGATTTTCAGCGCCTAATCTAGACGGAATCTACGCAACTTCTGCTTGACTGGTCAAACCTCGGGGTCAAGAGGGATCTGATGCTGTACAATCTTAGGATCGATTCCAGACATGTCTTCGTAGAATTACGTGAAAAGATCTTTGAAATCTTTCAATAAAGCAATTAAGTGCTTGCGTTCCTCCGAAGACAATGTGGACCTAATCTGGACCAAGCCCGGATCCTTCTTAGTACCCACATTAATGGCAATGATTTCATCAGCATAAGGTTTAGCAAACCTCTCCTCCTCTCGATTAATCAAGTTTTTCAAAGCCAAGGAAATTTCTTCCCCTTCGTTTTCATTAAAATTCTGAAAATCTTGGTCAATACAATAAACCAACGGCACAGAAAAGTACACAGAATCTACAGAGTTTTCATTTAAAAGGTCTAGATCTTCGGTTACAGACTCAAAAGAAAAGCTGAATGAAGACTTAAACAAGACTTTAGTATTCGGGTTACCAACCCAGAAATACCAGACTCAAACTCAAAAGAACTTGAATCTAATTCCGACCCTATAGACTTCGTGGAATCAGATTCTAGTTCATTACCCCGATTCAGAACTGGACAGATAGCCTTCCTCTAGCTGCCAAATAAGAGATGGTGCCACTGATGCATCCAAAATGCCGCTAGATGGGTTCACACTTGGTCTTTCTCGATCACAGAGATGATAAGGTTATCCTCCAAGTTCTCTAGGTCAGCCGCCGGATCTGTCAAGAGACTAGCCAATGCTGTCCCTACTCCAAGTTCGCTGCCATCTGAGTCACTTTCTGTGCTCTGTTTAGCTTTGATGGTTGGTTCAGCCCATTCCTTATCATCACTGTTCTGTAGCTGCAAGTCAAAAAAGATCTCGAACCTGGGGACACGCTGCTTGGAGGAATTCACCTAAGGCTTAGGAAAGCCACAAAACGGGAAATCTTCTTCCTCCCGAACAAAACAACCATTCAGTGTCCCCCGGATTAGCTTGTGAATGAGCTCATAGTGCTTCCCTGCTTGCTTGGCCTTGGCTCTACCTTTCATCTCTTCTCTCTTTCTGATCTAGTCCTCTTTGGTGGGCACATAGCCCAGACCAAAGGCATGTGGGTTATGTGGTACATCTGTTAGTGCAGCAACACCTTTCTGGCCACTTCTTCTAAGTCCCATTCCTGGAACATACTGCAGTTTGTTCATGAAATAGATACGCTAGGCGCTAACATACATCCCTTCATCTGTGGCCAGGATGGTTTGCACTACCCGGGCTTCAGCCAGAGTGAATCTTGAGAGGAATACTTTCTCCTCGCCATGGGTGATCTCCAGCACTAGTGTAGTTACCTCTGGCGACGGATGGATGGATGAATTCCCAAAAATAATCACCACTCCTTCCCTATGAGGGTACTTTAACATTTGATGGAGAGTGGAGGAGACGGCCTTTACATGATGCAACGAAGGCCTCCCTAACAACAAGTTGAAGATGGCCAGCACATCCAAAACATGGAACTCGACCTCCTGCTTAACTGGGCCCACCTGGACATTGACTTGCACTGTGCCCATGACCTTTCTGCTCATATTATCATATGCCCGAATTATTTGGGCTGTGGGAACAAAGTCTGCTGGTTTGAGGCCTATTGCATAGGCGGTGCGAGAATGACAGACATTGATAGCCGAACTGGTAGCTACCAACACCACCAGCACCCATTACTCCTTGCACTCCATAGATATGCACAAAGGTTTGTTGTGGGTCGAGCCTTCCAGCAGTAGTTCTCTATCAGAGAAGGTCAGAGTTGGTCTGGCACCACTTGGGAAGACCAATCTCACTAGCTACTCAGGCGTGGTGTCAATGGGAAATTTTAGCCTTGTCCATTGCCGACAACATTGCCTGTCAGTATACCCGGGAGGCCATCAAAAGACCCCAGATAGAGATGTCAGCTTGGATTCTTTTAAGCTGTTTCAACACTACCTCTTTTCCAGTTGTTTCTTTTTTTATTTCTTAGCCTCTTTGTCTTTCCAGACACCTCTAGCTGATCCAGGTGCGACGGCTTAAAATACTGCCCGCTTCTTATCAGATAGTCAATTTCTTCCGCATACCACGTATTGTCCGAAAGGCACTCGCCCTAGTCTTCATTGGTATGGGCCAGCTATAGATCATCATCGGTCCACTATTCACCCTCAACAGCCGACAAATATTTGTCTGACTCCACTTGAATCACTTTCACATCATAAGTATCCCCCACAGGGTGTTGGGCCGTTACGGCTTCCTGGTTGTCTTCAACCCTTTCTAATTCAAACTGCCTAAGTGCAGTTTCTTGTTCTGTATCTGCAGTGTTCACAGCGCCCACTTCCTGGGCTGAAGTTTCTACACCAAAGCTCTCTAGCAGCTTTCCTTTCTCATGCGCCCTTTCGGCCACTACAACGACTTTTGCTTCCTTCCCTTCTAGTTTCATTCCAACTTCTTCTTCCTTATTTGGCTTATCGCTCAGCCATCCAAAGTTGTCAGTTGATCCGTTCAAGTGGAACCAGCCAATCTATACATCCCTCTGATCCTGTTCATCAAAGAACTGCAGGTTGTCCAAATCTTCCTCGAACTCTACTAAATCATCCAACGCCTGGCTCAAACTATCTTCTCTGACCACATTGATGTCTACCAAGGCTGGTAGCACCAATTCAGGCTTGGTTTGACCAATCAGCACAATGTAGCAGCTTGGGTTATACACCCCATTAGTTAAGTCCTTAGAACACTCCTGCAACGGACTAGTACCTTCCTCCAAGTTCCTCAAAGGTTAATGGATCTGAATCCATAGTCAAAGAAATCATTGCTTACTTATAATAAGCTTTCCTAGTTCCTTCTACAAGGTAAACAATGAAATCAGGACCAAATGACTTTTCAGTCCTAGCCCACTTACTCCTCCTTATCTCAACAAGCTCATTAGGTTCATTAGGCTCAATAGGTTCATGTCATTCACTTTCATTGATTAGAATCCGACCTTGGAATGGTTGTGAAATAATTCTCATAAAATACTGCATCACGTGATTCAATAATGGCATTTGTTTCTACTGACCCATTGGGCCCTACTTCCATAAACCTATATGCTTTGCTATGTATAGTATAGCCAAGGGATATGCATTCGATTCCTTTTTCACCTAATTTCTTCCATTCAAATTCAGGCAATTTGACTATTGCTCTATAGTCCTAAGTGTTCAAGTAACCTAAATTAGGTTAATAGTTTTTCCAAAGTTCATAAGGAGTAACATTTCTTTCCTTGAGAGGAATTCTATTGAGTATGTGACAAGCAGTGAACAACGCTTCATCCCAAAAACCTAGAACTTAAACTGGAGTAAGAAAACATAGCATTAATCATTTCTGTTAATGTCCTATTATTTCTTTCAGCTACTCCATTTTGTTGGGGTGTATAGGGTGCATACTTTTTATGAATAATACCAACATTTTCACAATATTTTGGAAAATGATATCCATCGCCTCTATCAGACTTGAGTCTCTTTATTTTGACATTACATTGATTTTCTACTTTTGTCTTAAAAATCTTGACTTTATCAAGCATCTCATCTCTCGAATGCAAAAGATAGATATGACAATACTTAGAAAAATCATCAATGAATGTTGCAAAATATTTCTTAACACCTCTAGTGAGGGTATTATGCATGTCATATACATCACTATGCATAAATTCAAGTAGAGATGTGGTTCTATCTACTTTAGGAAATGAAATGCGATAAATTTTAGATTACACACAAATTTGTATTTTTTCAAACATATCAATGTCATACTTACGAATTAAATCAAAATTAACCATATCGTGCATTTTCCTAGTATTAACATGACCTAAACAAGCATGCCATAAAAAAGAGAATCAACAATATAAGAAGAAACATATGTTTTATTGATAATGTTAAGTTTGAACATTCCTTGATATATGTAGCCCTTCCCAACAAAAATCTCACCCTTGGACAGGACAAATTTTCCCGACTCAAATACTAACTTGAAACCATACTTATTAAGTAGGCTTCTATAGACACCCTATTTTTGACCGCCCTTAAGACTTGGGCGCCTCAAATTGATCACCCAATGATGAATTTATACATTGTACAAATGCTCAATTTCCTCAATAGGAAGCCTTGGTTTTGAGTCTCAAAAGCCTAAAAACCTTGCACCACTTTTAGACCAAAACAGAATTTTTCCAAGCCTAACCACATAGGCCCTTACAGGCCAAGTAGTGGCCGACTAGCTAGAAATTAGTGGTCGGCCGTCCTCTACCTGGTAGCCGGCCAGGTGTTCCGGTAGTACAAATATTTGTTGCCAGCTATCCCTCCATGTCACTGCACCAGCTAGCTCAATACAAATATTTTTGAGATATTAACCAATTGTTCTATAAAAACAGAACCATACCTTATGTTTTTAGGTTAGAAAAAATTTCAAGAGCTCAAATTCTTGAAAATATATATATATATATCTATCTTGCAACCTATATACACCCTATATATACTCCCTAAACCAAATTTTTAGGGCTCCTTGCTGAGGTTCTTGAGCTCGAATTTTAGCACTTGAGGGTGAGAATTTGTTGGTTTGTGAATCAAAGTGTTACTCCTCTTCAAGAGGTATAACTTCTAGCTTCTTTACACTACTTCTTCCTATCTTTACTTGCTGTTTTTGGACTGTTTTTCCACTATTTTTATGGGCTGAAACTTGTGGCTTAAAGCTATCCAAGGTAGAGGGTTAACCACCCTTCTTTGAACCTTATTTTCCCGACTTTTGCCCTTGTGTTTCCCATCTATATTCCAACTTTTTCCTACAGTTTTTCATAGCTTTTTAGAGGCTAAAAAAGTGGTTTTGAGGTCCAAAAAGTGGAGGGGTTAGCCACCCCTCCTTAGCCTTGCTTACTAGCTTCATTTCTCCATTATTTTAGCTCATTTTTTCTTGCTTTTTCAAATTAATTTCAGCACTATTTTAGCAATTTTTAGGACTGTTTTGGTGTATTTATTTCATCTATGCTTTGTATATTATGCTTGTAGTGTAGTGGTCCTCATAGGTTTGATGGTTTAGGCATCAGACACCAACCTATTTGAGTTGATATCATTTATTTTTATGCTTTCCATACCTCCGTTTAGATTTACATAATCATCTCTGCACTCTCCATCCTTTCTTGGCTTTTTATTTCTTTGAGAGTCATTTCAAATGAGTGTTGTTTAAGTTTGAGAAAAATACCCTTCCATGCTTAGTGGTTTAATTTCTTCGGAGGTTCATTACCACGATATTACATCTCTCTCATGCTAAAACAACTTCTTGTTTAACACTTCTCTCCATTAGTGGACTTAATTCTCATTTTTGGACTAAAATGACTAAAGAATGGAAATGTAATTAAAAGAGGCTAATAAAATTGGACTAGCATGGTACAAGATAATAAAATCAAGTTGGGTTCAATCAAACGTTAATAGAACCCATTGAGTTTTAAGCCATTTCATACTCTCTTGTGATGATAATGGTTAAAAAATCAATGTCAACCACTTCCCTTGATCAATTCCATGATAGAGACGGGGTTTTGTCGGTCTTTTAGTTTCACTTATTGAGCCTTTGTCCAATCGAGTCATGGATCATCATGCAATAACCTTGCGATCATTGATGATTTGTAAATCGATTCTACCCCTTCTTTGATCAATTTCATGATAGAAAGAGGCATAGAGGATAAGTATCCCTTAGAAACACTCTGTTTCTGCTCTGTTTCTTTTCTGTTGTAGTTGGGTAGTACCAAAAATAGTGGTTGGCTGGCCACCATTTGAATCCAGTCGACCACTTTCCCTGGCCGGCCGGCCATCTCTTTTCAGCGAAACAGTGTCTTTTTCTTGCAAAACAGAGCAGAAACTGAGGCAAAAATAGAAGTATCTTTTGCAGATAGAATAGTTTTGGCAGCAAAATAGAGGTGTTTTCGAGAGGATGTTCGCATTGGCACGTGTGGTTCCTTAACCCCCGCTCGATTTTAATTAGCGCACATAGCTCTTAGTTAATTAGTTAATTCCTTTGAACTTGTAATAGCTTAGTTAATTAATTATGTGTTGTAACTAATTAGCTAGTTTAAATCCTAATTTGTAATAATTAGTTAGTATGGTTAATTCATTCGTTGTAATAAATAGCTAATTAGGACATTTATTCAGACTCTCTTGCACGAGGGCGAAATTGTAATATTGTGTATGTCTTCCAACCTCTATTTCTTTCTCCATTTTATTTACTTGCTTACGATGGATTTCATATAGCATCATGTTTCATTTAGCATTTTTCATTATTTGCATCCGTTTGTCTTGCATACATAAGGGTTCGGCTCACCATGCTAACCAATGTCAAAATATGCCACGTTAAATAAACTGAACCTACTAGTTGCATTTTTGCGTGTCTTGCATTAGTCATTTGCATTGTTAGGATCATGCATTTTTTGTAACTATTTTCTCTCTTTTGGCTTGCCTCGGCTACTTAGTGTAAGCATTTTTTACTTTAGCACATCACATGTGTGCGATTGTTACCATGCCAAGCATATTTTCCATGAGGCTAAGTGCTTAAGTGATATATCTATTTGACTGCCTGTAGATGAAGGCTAATTGCTGAAATTGGGATGATTTGATTCATGTACATATGAGATCACTTTATCAAGTGGTACATATTCAAAACACTTTTTCAAATATAAAATCAAAAATGTTCCAAATTGAGCAAAGTAGTCTATACTTATGTGTATTGCATAGTAAGAATAGCCTAAATAATCGGAACAAGAGCATAAACTGTACATAAGAATCACATCATGATTAGTAGAGGCTGAACTTTGATTGGTGAGGTGCTCAATTCATGACATTCCCCTTTCATACCTAAGTTCCCAAGCCAAGACAC
Source organism: Camellia lanceoleosa (assembly GCA_025200525.1). NCBI lineage: Eukaryota > Viridiplantae > Streptophyta > Magnoliopsida > Ericales > Theaceae > Camellia > Camellia lanceoleosa. Next base: position 86,607,414 of record CM045760.1, on the reverse strand, counting down.
TTTGGTGATGATGAATAAGTGGCCTTTGGCACGAGTCTCGAGGTTTTCTAAATTTTCTAAAACTATTTAGGTGGCAACTCTGTAATCTGGAAAAGCAGTCCATTTTTGACATTTTTTTATTCAAAATCAATTTTCCAAAAGATTTGTCACATTTGGACTCATTTGTGTTAATCTATTTCACATTGCACTTGTAAAATTAGATTCAGAATCACAAGAGTTCAAATTGTAGGGCTATCGTATCCGAAAGGATCACGAAAAGCAAGCTACTGTTTATGGCGACTTTGCTGGGAACATTAGAGAACTTGACTTGAACTTCATGGTATGAAATTTTATCTACATATATATGTTCTTTGCGTTGCATTTGCATTGGTGTTTTAAGTCACTGTGTTTTACATTTGCTATTCCTGGACGGCTTGCCTAAAAGCTTGCCAAAAGGCTGGCCGATCATAGGCTCTGCCATGTTGGAAACACAACCCTTGGATCTGGACTACTGCTTTGCCGCTTGATCCTCCTTTCACTTCCCGCTGTTAGGTATGAGAGGTATATTAGGTAGTCTTGTTGAGGTACCCCTTTTGACCATTTAGCCTAGCTGTATATAGTAAAGCCATAGTGACTGTTCCAAACTAGAATAGGATGCTCACACAATGCAGGATTGTGTGAAGCCGCTTGAGTGAAGTAGTGAAATCCTAGTTCATGACAAAATTAGGACAGGGTAACCCTACCCCCTTCATAGGGGTGTTTTGGCTCTCTTTTAACTGGTATGTACTTTATAGTGAAACTGTATAGGAATGTTCATATCAGTGGCAGAGTTGGTATCTATTTTAGGGCAGAATTTAGTGTGGAGTACAGTCCTACAACTTTGATCATGTCTGTGTTGATAACATCTTAGCTGAGGTGCTGTTCGTTTTTTTATTAATGTTCTCTTTCTTTATTTCTTTTGCTAGGTAGTTTAAAACCATAGCTTCAAAAGGTTCTGATATCCCCCAAGTACTCTGGACCAGCGTCGGAAGACTTTGCAAGATCGGAGATCTTGTTCGGGGACAGCCCGTGTTTGCCTTACTATCACCCGTTACAAGGCGAAAGAGGATCAGACAAGGTTCACCAGTGCCGTTCTTATAACAATCACCTCGTAGCTCACCTGTATTCAATCCAGCTCAAGATCAGTCATCTACTTCTAGTCCAACTCAAGAACAGTCACCTATTCTAATGCGCAGTATCCCCTCGCTAATATGGAGGAATTAATACTTCATCTACAACAAACAGTTGACACACTACAACATGATGTGGACCGTCAGGCCGAGGTCATAACTAGGCTAAAACAATAACAATAGTAGCCAACGGCGGCCTCTGCATCACATTTACTCACCGTGACTATTCTTGTGCCCGGTGCCACTGCTAATACTACCACTGCTCAAGATCTACAAACCAAGAGTGTTTCGGTTTTTCCAATCCAAGTAGAACCCATCCCAGCACTAGCTTCCAAAGTCCCCACTTATCAGACCGAGGCACCATTCGAATTTGAGGTTGATTCGACTGCACTCAAAATCGACAAGCTAGAAAAGCTGTTAAAAAAGGCACAAAGGGTCAACTCCATTCCAAACATAGAGGATGGATACACCGAATCTGTGGTTACTTTACCAGAGTGGTTTAAGATGCCGCACATTGATCGCTTTGATGGTTCCGGGGCCCCAATGGTACATTTACGGCTGTTTTTAGATATTTTGCAGCCAATGGGTTTGACTAGATTATGAAAGCCATCTCTCTTTCGTCGCACAATGTCAGGTATAGCGGCCATCTAATACGCCAAGTTAGAAAATTCTACAAAGCAGAATTGGGAGGAATTAGTTGAGTCTTTCATTGCTCAGTACTCTTACAATACGCAAATCAAGGTCACAACTCGTGATCTTGAGGCAACGCATCAGGAGCCAAAAGAAGGTTTCTCTGAGTTTGTGAGGAGATGAAGGGCCAAAGCGTCCATGATGACCACTTGACCTTCAGAGAAAGACTAGATCAAAATGTGTGATAACCCTGCCCTATGTTGTGTTAATTAATCTTAATTATGATTGTGGTTATGTGCTTAATCTGATTTTGAGTGCCATTTATATGATTATATGTGTTTTTGAATTTCTATCTGTTCACCGTAGGCAAATCTATTTAATTTTCTACTATTGAATTTAAATTGAAGGTTGTAGAGATGTCAAAAAGTAAAATTGACTGTATTTTTGTGCTTAGCATGATTTTTAGAGCCTACAGTGAAGTTTAATTAAAAATTGATTCGGATCAAAATAATTAGATTAAACTAATTGAATTAGGCTCAATTGATTAACCTTAATTAAGATAGATTAGTTTAAACTAACCACTTAGTATATATAAGGGCCAAACACACTTAAACTCCCCATTTTGAGCTCAAAAATCTGAAGTATACTCTAGAGAGAGAGAGAGAGAGAGAGAGAGAGAGACAGTTCTAAAGAGAGAAGAGGGCTCAAATTGTGAATTTTGGCTCAAAGCTTGAGAATTGGAAGCTAGGCTCAAGAAATTGGCTGAATTTTGTTGGATTGGAGCTTCTAGGTGGGTACCAAACTCTTGATTCATGAGTTTGAGTTGTGATTATATGAATTCAGAAGAGAATTGGTAATAAAGAACAAGAATTAAGCTATACATGATGAACTTGAAGTCAATATACCCATATGCATGTAAGAATTATCATGGTGTGAAGCTTAATTCTAAAGACCTATGTTTGTATTTAGAAGATGATTGTTGAAACATAAAGAATATAGCATCAAGTCGTACTTGCATGCATAATTTTCATGGGCTTCATGATTTTATGTATCATTTGTACCATTTGAAATAGAATTGGGATAAAAAATTAACATGCATGCATGATTGATGAAGATATGAAGTTGTATGAGGTTGAATGCATGAGTTTTGAAATTGATGAGGAGAATTTGGAATGATTTTGGAAATGAACCATGATTTTGGACATTTGGTTTCAAATTATCTAAGGTTTTGTGTTACACAATGTCTTTCTATGATTTGGCATTGATTTGCAAACTTTGGGGCCTTTAGGGTTGTGTTTTGAAGCTTAGACAGTTTGTTGGAAAACCCAGAATTCGACTGGTCCACTCGAGCGAGGAAAGTCTCACTTGAGCATGAAATTTTAGCTCCCAGAAGTTTTGCAGAGATTTGTACTGTAGCTCAAGCGACAAAGTGTGCGCTCGAGTGAACCCTATTTTGCAAGGCTCCTCACTCGACCGCCAGAAACCTAGCATGAGCGTGAAATGCATGCAACCAGTACTTTTTCAGAATTTTGCAGTCCGCTCGAGCGACTAATCCTGCACTCGAGCTAAGAGTCCTGTTTTAGAAATTTTGAAAAGTTGTTCTATGTTTTGTTTTCCATTCTCTTTCACTTCTAAACACTCTTAGGCATACATTGAGCATTGTAATGACCTAAAGGATAAGAAAGAGGCCAAAGAGAAGTAAATAAATTAAAAACGGATTGAATCGTTTATGACCCAATATGTTATGTAATGTGTAGGGTCAACCGCAAGGGCAAATCCTTCGGCAAAACCCTGTGTGTAATATCTTAGTAAAGATATGTTCAAGTATGTTATTTTCCAAACGTTACTTCTGTATAAGCCTTATGGATTTGTATGTTTGAATTATGAATGAATATTCTAAATGTCAGTCTTTTGCATAAGGCTAATTGAATACAAATACGATCATGATCATGAGTATAAAACACACATAATACGAATATGAGAATGATTGGGCCAAAGGCCGTTTGACATGAATGATTGGGCCAAAGGCCGTTTGATATGTTTGGGCCTGAGGTTGTTTGATGTACTAAATAGAAACATGAATGGGCCTAAGGTCGTTTGATATGTCTGTTATGAATTTCATTCATGTAACTTCTTTATTTTGATATTATTCATTGGGCTATCGCTCACTCTCATTTATATGTGTGTAGGTGAGTAAAGAAATGTCCAAACCCGGCCTCAGTGAAAGATATGAGAAGAAGTTATGTTTTGTGATGTTAGCCCAAATGTCTCATGCACGAGACTTTGTTTCGTTTCTTTTATTTATCTTTTTGTTATTTTGGTGAATACGTTGGATCACTCATGTATATAAGCTTTTTGTTTAGATGTCTACATTCCTGAAAGTTCCTGGATGTACAAGATCGTAATTCTACCTATATGTGTGAGTTAAAATACTTTGGATAATTTTACTATGCCATGTAAACATAGCTCATTGGACAAAATTTTTAAGTCTGCTTCTGTTTTGGCCCCTTAATTCTATTGAAATATGTTTAATCAGGTTTAAGGCCATAGGTAATCTCATGATTAGTGGCCGGTTATAACCTTAATCCATAGGGGCGGGTTTGGGTCATGACAGAATGGTTGTTCGAAACCTACATGGCAAGCTGCTGCAGAAAATGATTGTTCTCCCCTTATTTACGTTCAAAGAACTTCATGAAATAGGGGTTCAAATTGAGGATTCCATAAAACAAGGAATTATTATTGATGATAAGGAGTAGGCTAAGAGGCCATTTGTTCATAGTTCCAATGTGGCCAGCAGTAGCACAACTGCGAGGCCGTCCTAAGTGTTGTCACTACAACCAAAACTGCCTACCCTTTCGCCAACATGGGACCACAAACATCATCCAACCCTACCCGAACTTCGGGTAGAGCTTTTAACGAACTATATATGACCCTATGCAAAGCCATGCAGGTGCTAATCAAGAAAGGGCACCTAAAACCTTTAGAACCTCGCCCACTTCCCAACCCTCTTCCACCCAAGCATGACCCCACAAAATACTCTGCCTTTCACTAGCAGCACGGTCATGAAACCAACCAATGCTTCCGCTTACATCATGAGATTCAAGATCTCATTGACAATAAGGTCATCGCTCCACCCCAAAAACCAAATGTAACCACCAACCCACTCCCTGCCCATAACCAAGTCCCCCCACCTCGAAATCTTTACCTCATCCATACACTGTCTACCTCCTATGACCCCAGCATCTATATTACCCCCTTCTAGTTACCAAAATCGATGTTGTTCATTCTTGAGGGCATGAATTTGTGCGTGATGGACACATCTAATTTGCAAAGTGAGCCTCAAAGATCAATGGTGATAACACCCGCAGTAGAAGAGGTTTTAACCTCAGCGGGAGGTGTTGGTCTGTTGCTGGAGTGACCCGAAAACTCCTCAAAAAGAAAGTACAACCTGAGCCATTACATTGTTCATACTACTCAACTCAAGCCTGAGGTGGTGCTACCAACCTCGATGGACATTAATGTGGTTAGAGAGAATGGCCCAAACTAAGGGTTGGATAATCTGGCTGACCTTAAAGAAGATTCAGACAACCTGTAGTTCTTCGACAAACAAGATAAAGGCAACGTGTAGATCGAGTGATTTGATCTGAGTGGGTCTACTGATAATGCCAGGTGGCTGAGTGATGAGTCGAACAAGGAAGAAGAAACTGGGATTAAACCAGAGGGAAAGAAAGCAGAGGTAGCTGTGGTAACCAGGCATGTCGGTGAGAAAAGAAAACTGTTGGAAGGCACATGTGCGAGAAAACCAACCCAAGAAGTGGGTGTTGTGAAGACTATAGATACTGAACAGGAAGCTGTATTGAGACAATTTGAGAGAGAAAGAATTAAAGATAGGCAGAAAACCGCAATAGCGTGTCGCCCTGAGGGGAACACTTGTACTATAAAGATGATTCAAGTAAAGCAGGACAACTTTTTGTCGGCAGCTGGTGGCGAGTGAGACGATAGTGATATGCATCTGGCCCATACTAACGAGGACTGGAGAGATTGTATCCCAGATAATACATGGTATTCTAAGGAGATGGACCATCTCACTAGAAGTGGACGATATATTAAACCTCCATACCTGGATCAAGCAGAGCCATTAGGAAAGAACCGGGAGGTCGAGAAAGAGAAGGAGAAGCAGCTAGAAGAGGAGCTAGTTCTGAAGTAGCTCAAGAAGATCCAAGCCGATATCTCTATCTAGGGACTTCTTATGGCTTCACGGGTTCACCGACAAGCAGTATTGTAGGCTGTGGATAAAGCTAAATTGTCCATTGATACTACGCCCGAGCAACTTATGGACCTGGACTTTCCAAGTGGTGCTAAGCTAATGCTCACTTTCTCTGACAAAGAGTTTCTGCCGAAAAGGTCGGCTCACAACAAGCATTATACATATCCAAGGAGTACAAACAGAAGTGGGTGCCAGGGGTGTTGGTGGACCGATTCTACCATTAATGTTTGTTCTTCCTGTACTGCCTATGCGATAGGCCTCAAACCTGCTGTAGACACCGCATTTTTGACCGAACTTAAGACTCGGACATCACCAATTGAGCGCTTGGTGATGTTGCATATTGTGCTCGTTCTGAGGTTGCGAAGTCCCGGCTGCGAGCCTTGCCTCCGGACTTTCGGACTCTTTTGTGCTTTGCCTCGGTTTGCAAACCAGGCTCCTTTTTCTCTGTTTTCTCTTCGCAAAGGGAGGAAGAGGTCTCGTAGATCATCTCTCAGTGGCCGTAGGCTACGTTTCGTGGTCGTAGGCCATTTTTCCTATTTGGAGCCCGGTTTTCGATTTTTCGGAGCCGACGGCCGTGTGCCTCGGTTCGGGACCGCTTAACCACCTCCATTTGCTCCATTTTTTGGCACATACCTTATTTCCTCCCTTTTGAGGGACACTATGGTCCGAGAGACCAACTTCGTGGTCGAACACCACTTCCGGTGCCTGACAGTCAATTTTCGGGGCCTTGGGCTGCGCGTTTTGTCCGCCAAACCTTGCTTGCAAGCATTTTTGGGCTCCGACCCAAACCGTAAATAGTCATATTTTGAGCTCCTTTTCATGTTTGATTAAGGACCTTTTGCTGTTTGAGGTCTCCTACTATCACTTCCCTCTTTAACTCTCTTTTAGGCCTATTTTTGCATGGTATTTTAGGCTTACTTGTGAGCTATTTTGGACTTGGTCATAAACTAAAAAATGTCTTGTTTTGAGCCTATCTTCAACTTTGTTGAAGGGCTCTCTTCGGTTTGAGGCCAGCAGCTACAACTTGCGTCTTTATCTAACTTTTTGGCCTTTTTGGGGGGAAATTTCAATTTCAATTTCAATTTCAATCTCAATTTCCCCCCCTTTTCCCCCACTCTTTTGCCTATATAAACACCCCCCCAGCTCTCATTTTAGGGGTTAGAAAGTTTTCGTTTGGAGCTCTCACATTAAATCTCCCTCTCTCTCTACTCTAAGCCTTAAAAACCCCCTTAGTTCTTCACCAACCCATAGCCCCACCGTTCCATCCTCCATTCCAGCAGCTTGAGGTTGTTCAAAGCCTAAGAGTGCTGCATTTTGGTCCAAAAAGCTGTCAAAGATTAGTCTTCAAGGGTAAGTCCTCTTCTCCCCTTTTTGACCCTTTTCTTGGTTCATATTCTAGCTCCTTGTGCTTAATTTTTTGAGCTCCGACCCTAACTGAAAATAGCATTTTTTTTAGCTATATTTCATGTTTGTTTCAGGGCCTCTCACTGTTTGAGGCTTCCTTGTGGCACTTTCTTCTTTACCTTTCTTTTATGCTATTTACTTGCATAGTATTTTAGGCCTATGTATAAACTGTTTTGAGGCATGTTGTAAACTGTAAAGTGGCTTATTTTGATCTCTTGTTCAATATTGTTGAAGGGCTCCTCACTGTTTGAAGCTTCCATTTGCCACTTGCCTTTGTATCCCTCTTTTGGCCTTATTTTTGCATGATTTGTTAGCCCCTTGTGCTTCTGTTTTTTGGCTCTGGTCTGAACTGTAAATAGCCTTATTTTTACCCCATCTTCATGTTTTATTAAGGGTCTTTTTGTGTTTGAGGCATCCTTTGTATACTTTGTGTTGAAGCCCTCTTTTTGGCCTTATTTTGCATAGTATTTTAGGCTTGTTTGTGCACTGTTTTGGGTTTGGTCACTAACTGTAAAATGCCATTTTTTGAGCCTCTCTTCAAATTTTTTGAAGGGCTCTCAGCCATTTGGGGCCGGCAGCTGCTACTTGTTTCATTATCTCAATTTTAGGGCCATTTTTGTATGCTAGCTTAGCCCCATTTGTGTTCACTGTTTGGCCTTGCTTAAAACTATAAATATGCATTTTTTGGGACTTCCTTTCTTCTTTCTTCACGCTACATATTCAAATAATGCATGCCTTGCATAGCTATAGGTCATTCCATGTACCTAATTTCATGTTTCGGGATTCATCTCATGCATCGGGTGCCATGTTTCCATGTTTTGGGGCTGTTTAGCATCACATTTTGGTACTGAAATTTGCATGCTTGTATGCCATATTCCATGCCTTGCCATGCTTTGTTAGAGTGGCATTTGGTGCCTTAGGGTCGGTCCTCGGTTTGCGTGCACGTGTGCACGCATCTCGAGTGTCTCATTTTCATCCAATGGCCTCTTATGTGAGTGTGGCTGAGGTCCACTTGTGTTGGTGTAAGTCCATTATGCATTGTGTATGCCATTTCATTTTATAGCATTGCGTATACTAGGTTGTATGTTAGCACATTGTGTATGCCATGTTACCTTGTGCATCGTGTATGTCATTTCATAGCATTGTGCATGTTAGGGTGTATCTTAGTTGCATTCATGCATGCCATGCATATTGCATTGTGTTTGGGATAGGAGTTAGCCCGAGCACGGGAAACGAGGTACGTTTTGTACTCCGAGTGACAGGACGTGTCTCCATTCCCCAGTCGCCGACACTCCGGATTACCCATGATGGAGTTTAGGTCTTGTTGTGTTTATATGAGCATTCATTTCATATTGAGTTGTGCAATTCGACTCCTCGGCCATCGTGCATCGAGATACGTGATTAGTGGCATGAGGATCGAGGCATGCATACATATGTGAAAATACATTGCCATGCCCCTTTCCTACTCTCTGTTGCAGTAAATCAAGAATCAGCAGCCTTCCGGAGCTTGGTGCGCTTTCCAAGAACAATTGCAAACAAAGGCTAATTGGGGCATCGCAGTGGATTTCCGCGCAAAGGCAACCCAAACATGCATCATTCGTCATCCGGAGTAAAGTCAAGGCAGTCCCTGACTTGCATGCCAATTTATTACTTTCCTAGTTAAATTTGTTAATTAATTAGGGTTTTGTACTTATTCGGACTGTATTTATTTAGGACTGTATATTATTCTTTCGGACCCTCTGCGCGTGGGCAATGTTGTAATAAGTGTGCGTGAGTGTGATGTATGTCTTCCAACCCCACGCCTTTCTTCCCTTTCATTTACCAGCTTATGATGGTTAGATTAGGGCATGTTTCAATTAGCATACAGTATGATAGCATGTTTGCATTCATTCATCTGTTTTGCATGCACCGGGCTCGGCGCATCATACTAACTGCATTTGTATTTCAATTCTGAGTTGAATACTTGATAGATGTTGCATCTCATATGCCATGTTTAGAATAGCCGAGCCTGCTATAGTTGCATTTTTGCATGTGTTGCATTAGGTATTTCTGTATAGTTAGGATGATGCATGGATTTCTAATTAGCTTCTGTTTTGGCTTGGAGTACTAGGTGAGTTTTTATGCTTTAGCATCCTTGCATGTGTGTGAGTGACTACCATGATAGCATGCTTACCATGAGGCTATTTGCTTATGTGATATAACTGCCTGAATGCCTGTGGGTGAAGGTTGGGTTGTTTAGATTGGAACAAATCATCAACAGTGAGTTTTAAGCCCACTAGATAGTGGCAAAATCATGTTTTCTAAGCCCACCTGAGGGTGGCAAAATCTGCATTTTAAGCCCACCTGTGGGTAGCAAACCATCTCTCAAAAACAAACATGAAATGTTTTGTTCCAATTCAGGCGACCCGGTCTATACTTGTATGTTGTGTACATCACATAGTAAATATAGGCTAATAACCGGAATAAGAACGCATAATGTTTTCAAAACTAGATATCATGGTTAGTAGAAGCCGATCTTTGATCGGGCGGCGAAATGCTCAATGGTGACCTTCCCCAATCGTACCCAAGTTCCCGAGCCGAGGCAACTTTGGTGATGACGGACACGTGGCCTTAGGCACGAGTCAGGGTTTCCTAAATTTTCCAAAAATAAAATGTTTAGGTGGCGACTCTATATCTGGCAAAGCAGTCCATGTTTGGCACTTCTTTCAAAAATCTGTTTTCTCAAAACGATTTGCTGGATTTAGACTCTTTGGTTCAGATTAAGAACCGTAACACAAATTGAGTTCGAGCTGTAGCGAGGTCCCCTCCCGCGGGCTTGTTACAGTTTCTGGCGACTCTGCTGGGGAATTAGAGAACTTGACTCGAACTCATGATATCTGGTTTTGACTACACTTGTGTGTTTCTTTGCATTGCATTTGCATTGGTGCGCCTAGGACACCGTGTTTGCCATCTGCTATTCCTGAATGGTTTGCTGGAGGCTTGTCTTGTCAAGGCATGACCATAAGGCTGACCGGTTATGGGCTCTGCCAGTATGGGAACACAAACCCCGGTTTTACCGGGGCACCCTTTTGACCATTTGACCTAGTGCATATTCGGAATCCATAGTGACCATTCCAAACTAGGACAGGCTGTTTACCCGATATATGTTGTTTGAAATCGCTGCGTGCGTAGTGAAACCCTAGCTCCTGACAAAATAGGACAAGGAAACCCTACCCCAACATAGGGATGTTTTGGCTCTCACTTGCTTGTTATGTGCTTTTAAAGTGCGTCTCTATAGGAATGCATGTATCAGTTTGCGAGTTTGGGCCTCGAACTGTAAGCGCCAGATTCAATATTTTGGAATTGATTTACAGGGTAACAGTTTGACGAAATTTTGGGGCAAAATTGATGAAATCATCATCCATTATCTGTTTTCTCTTTTGCTAGGTAGTCCTGGAACTATAGCTTCAGAAGGCTCCGATATCCCCCGGGTACATTGGACTTGTGCTGATAGACTTTGTCAGGTTAGAGATTCAGTTCAAGGGCCATTAGTGTTCCTTAGCCAGAGGCAGGGTAAAAGGCGATCAAGCCTGAATCACCGATTACGGATCGGTAGCCCTTATCCACCCCGATGAAGCAGTCGGTGAGGTCTCGATTTCTCTCAGAGGAATAGATACGAGTCAGTTAGATGGATCGTGAGAACACGTCGAGGATGGAGGCAATGATCGTCGGATGCAAGAAAGTATGAAACTCATGCAAAGAAGACGGCATCATGGCGAAATTTTCCAAGCGGAAGTGCAATCATGGCTCAGCAAGCTGAGCTCATCACTGTTTACTGCAACAAAGCGGGCGTCTGCTTCCCAACAAGTTCCTCCTCCAGCGGGAGCTCCACACCGGGAAGCGACAAATGTTCGGAATACCGGGAGGTCAGACATTCCTCTGAGGCGGCTCGCCCCGATCTTACCCGGTGTCCAAAACACCTACCAATCTCGACTCATCCTTCGAGATCGACCCTCGGCGTTGAAATTGAGCAAGCTTGAGAAGTTGTTCAAGAAATCGAGGTAAAATCCATCCTGGACATTGAGGACGGGCACACAGCCTTGATTGTGACAACTGCGACAGTTCAAGATGCCTCACATCAACCGTTTGACGGGTCAGGAGATCCCATGGTCCACTTGAGTTTGTTTTCAGATGTTCTGCGCCCGATGGGCTTGACAAGATTACAGAAGCTCTCCTTTTTTGGCAGGACCCTGTCGGGTGTTGCGGCCATCTGGTACGCCAAATTGGAGGATTCAATGAAACGAAGCTAGGAGGAGATGGCCGAGGCCTTCGTCACACAATATTCAGACAATACCCAAATCGAGATTACGACCAGTGATCTTGAGACGACGAGGCAAGAGCCTAAGGAGAGCTTCTCAGAATTCATGGCCCGTTGGAGGGCCAAGGCCTCAACGATGACCATTAGGCCAACGGATAAGGATCAGATACGGATGGTTGTGCGCAACCTCCAGCCCAAACTAATGCAGAAAATGATCGTGCTCCCCTTCCCTACCTTTTCAGATTTGCATGAGATGGGAGTACAGATCGAAGACGCTATGAAGTAGGGCCTCATTGACCAGGAGAAGGAGCAGCCCAGGAGGGCGTTTGCTCGCAGTTCGAATGCGACCACCAGCGGTGATGCAGCTGCAAGATCTTCCGAAGTGGGCATGGTCGCCACCACCACACCAAGAGCAGCCACCCCCTTTGTTGGTGCATTCACTTCAAACCCCCGAACTTCAGACTATCTACCCCGAGGCACGAGGGTTTTCACCCCACTCTTTATGCCTTTGTCTAAGGCTCTAGGGGTCCTACTCAGAAAAGGACATCTGAAACCGTTGGAACAACGGCCCCTACCTGATCCTCTCCCTGCAAAACATGACCTGACTAAGTACTGTGCTTTCCATCAACAAACCGGTCATGACACTGACAGTTGTGTCCGTCTTCGCCATGAGATACAAAATTTGATTGACAACGGGGTCATCCCTGCGCCAAGTCTTGCAAAGTCTATCGGCATTTGATCAATGAACTTATGGGAGATAATATGGTGAGATCAGAGGTTGGACCACCTGCGGGTGGCACTCGATTTACTCCAGATGTGACGGATGGCACGCACTGTTTTGAGCATTTGTGAATGCTGGTTTTTGTACTTTCTAACTCGGGTATTGGGTCAGTCTTATTGTTTTGTTTTTGAGCCTGTCTTTTTGTTTTGAGTCAGTCTCTTTTGTTTTGGGTCTGTCTTGCTGTATCGAGTCAGTCCTCTTGTATAGGAGTTGGGTGATTCCGGGGGGGTGTTACCTCGGGCGTCACCATTTTGTTTTTGTGTTTGTTTTTGTGTTTGTCTTTTCGTTTTGTTTTGAGTCTATTTCTGCCTTGGAGCTAGTAACGCCAACAGATTTGAATGAACAACAGTGGTTTTTCATGCTTTTGTGTTTGCTTTTGCTGTGTGCCAGTTGTACTAGAAATTCCAATTGAGATGGCAGTATTTGACTAGAAGCTGTGTCTTTTCTGTGCCTTGAATTCATTGCATCGACCTAAGTTTTCCAAAAGCTTTTTAAACACTGCGGTGAAAACGAAGAGGAAGGAATTCCTCGGGTTTTGCAAAATTTTGATCAATTGAGAGAAAGAGAGGCGTGCTAAGCCCTTAATGAATGAAATCATGCTTGTTAGTGTGAGTACTGGGAAGGATCCTGGCTTGATCCAGATTGGTTCTACACTTTCTTCAGCGCGAGCGATTTGTCGCTTTCTTAAAAACTTTCAAAAAATGTTTTCTTGCGGTCTGCGAAGACACTGTAGAATCGCTCTTGAGATTTTACAGCTTAGGATCGCTCTCAGCCTCGAGACTCGACCCCTTACTTTCCAACCTTGAACTGGGATTCATAATGTTCAACGGTCAACTACAATGTGAGGCCTGTGTGGCCAGATTTGAAGCAGCCCTTGAACAAGAGGCCAGGAAAGTCGGATCAAGAAGATCAGAAGATTAGAAGAAGCTTGCAAAGCTAGAATAGAAGTACCCTTCAAACTAGGGGCAAAGATGTCAGATGTGTTCGAAGAGCCGAAGATGAGTCCTCTTGCAAATCAACAGCCACTCTCCTGGATACGGATGGCCTCAAAACCTTACAACCATTTGGCATGGACCAAGCTACACTTTTACCCTTTGAAAGGCTGGCTGGGCCGAAAACCCAGAAGGGCGACCCAGGAAAAAGTTAGAGTAAGAAAAATGTATACAAAAAGCAAAAAAGAAAAAAGAAGAAAAGAGAAGAATGAAAAAAAGAAATGAAGAAAAAGAAAAAAGGGGAAAAGAAGAAAAGAAATGAAAATGAAAAGAAAAGAAAAACAAAGCTCGCAAGGTTGAAAACACAAGCAGGCCTTGGCAAAAGTTAGAGCCTAAAAATGAAAGGTTAAATACCTGAGTGTACCTTAACCCCGAACTACGTGAGGCTTGATTCCCATCTTTGGGATACGTAGGCAACTTCATTCTGAAGTCCAGCCATAAACACTTCCAAATCAATTGTGTCCATGTAATGGTTTTGATCATCTTTGCCTTCTCTGTAACCGAGAGTCTGGTTGTGTTCGTCGCTCTGAGGACTGACTACAAATGCGCTTGTTGCGATGCTTCAAACAAGGGGCAACTTTCGTTGCCATTCAATGTATTTCTGCGGTCTTGTTCAAACAAGGGCAACTTTCCGTTGCCATGCGATGTCCTTCGGACAAGGGCAATTTTCCATTGCTATGGGTCCGAGGTTGTGCATATCAAGAGTAGGTTCCGTGCTCGTTCAGCAATGGCCATTTGCAAAATAGTTTTTGAGAATTTTTACGAAGGTTGACTAATTCTCTCGAAAATTATCCCATTTTTCTAAAACTGGACCATTTCTTGGACCCAAAAAGAAAAATTTTCAGTGCTCATAACCTGACTTGCATGACTTTAAATCAAAAAATTGAACAAGCATGTTAATCTAACTCTCATTTTGGTCAAAATTATTTTAGTAGAAAGCCAAAAACAAAAATGGTCAAAATGATGAACTAGGGGCACAGTTGAGTCAAGTGTTCTCTCTTTTCCCCATTGTCAACATACTTGCCAGAAGGGCACCACTTTCGAGAAAAGGGCACCAGAAGCTAATTGCAAAAGTGAAAGCTCTCTCATCCTCAAGCGGTAATGGTATCGAGCCAAGTCTACGAATTGGAATGGATCAAGATATTCCACTCCCTCATCTGGACAAATCTGATCACGTCTAAACTCCCCAGCAGAGCATCGTCAACCGATGTCAGCTGCAGATTTACTACACACCCATTTTTAGCACAGCCCCTATGTGGGAGAAACTCACTAGCTGCGTGCAGAAGAAGAAGAATCTAGCTGAGTGCTAGGGGGCAAGAGCCAGCAACTTTCTGTTTATCCATTGACCACCCAGGGGAGGGATAAAAAAATGAGAGATTAAAGAATAGAGAGATGTGCGCTGAGAGAAAAAGTGAGGAAAAGGGCTTTTTTTTTCTTCAGAAAAACAGAGCCTAAGGGTCGAGTGATGTGAGAATCACAAATGAGAAAGGGTGGGAAATACTACCCGCTGAAACAGGCTCCCTGTGCACATCTGAGTGTCGTGTCTTTTTGTTTTATCTCGATTCTTGTTTTGAGTCATTTCGAGTGTTACTCGATGTGTCTAGGTTGTGTGCCTTTTTATTTCCTTGTTGAGTCATTTTGTGGTGTTCAGTCGTAGGCCTAATACCTGGTCGAAAACTCATCTTTCAATTTCAAAAATAAAATCGTTTTGTGCTCAAAGTGTTATGCCATTCTTCACGTTTGTGCAAAACAAGTTTCGTTCTTTCATAAAACCGCACGGTTCAGCCCAGGTCATGTGAGAACAGTAAAACCAGGACCTATCTGAAGCTACATGGGTTCCGGACTGCAAAGCAAAAGAAAAGGGGGAAAATGGAAGCATCTGAGTGTGCTTCAACTTCAGAAAATTCCATGATTGTATTCCAGATATACCTTTTCAGGCCTCGCCATTTCTCTGGAGTATGAGTGTACCTCGATCCCAAGTGTAAGCCTGCTTCAAGTCAGAATGGCGATTAAAGCAGCAACAGATGTTATCTCTCTCTAATATGAACAGGGTGTGCCCGTTTTTGAGCTGAATGTGTTGCAAACCCCTCCGAAAGGTAAATCGGAGGTCGCGTTTTAATCTGGTCTCGTTAAGGCTTGTATTTCCTTATTCGGCATTTTGTTTCAAATATGCATTGTCACGCACATTCCACTTGCATTGTTATGCATCCTTCCACCCGCATTGTTATGCACTTATCATGCTTGCATTGTGATGCCCATTCCAATTGCATTGTTATGCACCCACTTCACTAGCATTATTATTCTCATTCATTGCATTGATTATGCACATCTATCTTGCATTGTTATGCACCTTTTCACTTGCAATTGTCTTTCTTTCTCCTCGCACGTGCGACGGGTCAGACTTCCTCTGGTTTAGAGCATTTGGAATATGTTCCAATGCTTATCCCTTTTCCGAAACACCGGGATACGTCCCTACGTTTCTCTCTTCTTTCTGAAACACCGGGATAAGTCCCTAAGTTTCTCCCTCTTTTCGAAACACCGGGATACATCCCTATGTTTCTCTTGCCTTTCCAAAACACCGGGATACGTCCTTATGTCTCACATTCCTTGCGGAACACCGGGATACGTCCCTATGTTTCACATTCCTTGCGGAACACCGGGATACGTCCCTATGTTTCACATTCCTTGCGGAACACCGGGATACGTCCTTATGTTTCACATTCCTTGCAGAACACCGGGAAACGTTCTTATGTTTCTCCTTCCCCCTGAAACACCGGGATACGTCCCTATGTTTCTCCTTCTTTTCTAACCATTGGGATATGTCCCTAATCTTTGGGATACGTCCCTAACCTCTGGGATACGTGTCTAACCTTTGGGATACGTCCCTAATCTTTGGGATACGTCCCTAACCTCTAGGATACGTCCCTAAATCTTGGGATACGTTACGTCCCTAAATACCGGGATACGTCCCTAAACCTTGGGATACGTCCCTAAACACCGGGATACGTCTCCATGTTTCTCCATCTTTGGTTAAGAGCATCTGGAATACGTTCCAATGCTTATACCTTTCCGAAACACCGGGATACGTCCCTATGTTTCTTTGCATGATCATAAGTTATGTTCGGCTTCTTACATTATCATTTGCATTTTCCCCCTGCCTACGGGCATGCCTGCGGGCACATCTTTGTCTATCTTGTCTGCTTTGTCTAACTCTTCGGCCTTGTCAAAAATGGGTCGTCTCTGGGCTTTAACATTCACTCCCGTCATTCTTATGACTTTCGAGTTCTGTCAAAGAGGGGCAACTGTAGACACCCCAATTTTGACCGACCTTAAGACTCAGACATCACCGATTGAGCGCTTGGTGATGTTGCATATTGTGCTCATTCTGAGGTTGCGGAGTCCCGGCTGCGAGCCTTGCCTCTGGACTTCCGGACTCTTTTGTGTTTTGCCTCGGTTTGCGAACCAGGCTCCGTTTTCTCTGTTTTCTCTTCCCGAAGGGAGGGAGAGGTCTCATAGATCATCTCTCAGTGGCTATAGGCTACGTTTCGTGGTCGTAGGCCATTTTTCCCGTTTGGAGCCCGGTTTCCGATTTTTCGGAGCCGACGGCCGTGTGCCTCTATTCGAGACCGCTTAACCACCTCCGTTTGCTCCGGTTTTTGGCACATACCTTATTTCCTCCCTTTTGAGGGACACTGTGGTCCGAGAGACCGACTTCCTGGTCAAACACCACTTCCGATGCCTGACAGTCAATTTTCGAGGCCCCAAGCTGCGCGTTTTGGCCCCCGAGCCTTGCTTGCAAGCATTGTTGGGCACCGACCCAAACTGTAAATAGTCATATTTTGAGCTTCTTTTCATGTTTGATTAAGGATCATTTGCTGTTTGAGGTCTCCTACTATCACTTGCCTCTTTAACTCTCTTTTAGGCCTATTTTTGCATGGTATTTTAGGCTTACTTGTGAGCTGTTTTGGACTTGGTCATAAACTACAAAATGTTTGGTTTTGAGCCCCTCTTCAACTTTGTTGAAGGGCTCTCTTCGATTTGAGGCCAGCAGCTCCCACTTGCCTCTTTTTCTCACTTTTTGGCCTTTTTGGGAGAAAATTTGAATTTCAATTTACTTCCCTTTTCCCCCACTCTTTTGCCTATATAAACACCCCCCCAACTCTGGTTTTAGGGGTTAGAAAATTTTGGTTTGGAGCTCTCACATTAAATCTCCCTTTCTCTCTACTCTAAGCCTTAAAAACCCCCTTGGTTCTTCACCAACCCATAGCCCCACCTTCCATCCTCCATTCCAGCAGCTTGAGGTGTTCTTCAGAGCCTAGGAGTGCTGCATTTTAGTCCAAAAGGCTGTCAAAGATTAATCTTCAAGGGTAAGTCATCTTCTCCCCTTTTTGACCCTTTTCTTGGTTCATATTCTAGCTCCTTGTGCTTACTTTTTTGAGCTCCGACCCTAACTGAAAATAGTATTTTTTTGAGCTTTATTTCATGTTTGTTTAAGGGCCTCTCACTGTTTGAGGCTTCCTTGTGGCACTTGCTTCTTTACCTTTCTTTTATGCCATTTCCTTGCATAGTATTTTAGGCCTATGTATAAACTGTTTTGAGGCATGTTGTAAAATGTAAAGTGGCTTATTTTGAGCCCTTGTTCAACATTGTTGAAGGGTTCCTCACTGTTTGAGGCTTCTATTTGCCACTTGCCTTTGTATCCCTCTTTTGGCCTTATTTTTGCATGATTTGTTAGCCCCTTTTGCTTCTGTTTTTGGGCTCTGGTCTGAAATATAAATAGCCTTATTTTGACCCTATATTCATGTTTTATTAAGGGTCTTTTGGTGTTTGAGGCATCCTTTGTATACTTTGTGTTGAAGCCCTCTTTTTGGCCTTATCTTGCATAGTATTTTAGGCTTGTTTGTGCACTGTTTTGGGTTTGGTCACTAACTGTAAAATGCCATATTTTGAGCACCTCTTCAACTTTTTTGAAGGGATCTCGGCCATTTGGGGCCAACATCTGCTACTTGCTTCATTATCTCAATTTTAGGGCCATTTTTGTATGCTAGCTTAGCCCCATTTGTGTTCACTTTTTGGCCTTGCTTAAAACTATAAATATGGATTTTTGGGACTGCCTTGCTTCTTTCTTCATGCTTCATATTCAGATAACGCATGCTTTGCATAGCTATAGGTCATTCCATGTACCTAATTTCATGTTTCGGGATTCATCTCATGCATCGGGTGCCATGTTTCCATGTTTTGGGGCTGTTTAGCATCACATTTTGGTACTGAAATTTGCATGCTTGTATGCCATATTCCATGCCTTGCCATGCTTTGTTAGAGTGGCATTTGGTGCCTTAGGGTCGGTCTTCAGTTTGCATGCACGTGTGCACGCATCTCGAGTGTCTCATTTTCATCCAATGGCCTCTTATGTGAGTGTGGCTGAGGTCCACTTGTATTGGTGTAAGTCCATTATGCATTGTGTATGCCATTTCATTTCATAGCATTGCGTATACTAGGTTGTATGTTAGCGCATTGTGTATGCCATGTTACCTCGTGCATCGTGTATGTCATTTCATAGCATTGTGCATGTGAGGGTGTATCTTAGTTGCATTCATGCATGCCATGCATATTGCATTGTGTTTGGGATAGGAGTTAGCCCGAGCACGGGAAACGAGGTATGTTTCGTACTCCAAGTGACAGAACGTGTCTCAATTCCCCAGTCGCCGACACTCCGGATTACCCATGATGGAGTTTAGGTCTTGTTGTGTTTATATTAGCATTCATTTCATATTGAGTTGTGCAATTCGACTTCTCGGCCAGCGTGCATCGAGATGCGTGATTGGTGGCACGAGGATCGAGGCATGCATACATATGTGAAAATACATTGCCATGCCCCTTTCCTACTCTCTGTTGCAGTAAATCAAGAATCAGCAGCCTTCCGGAGCTTGGTGCGCTTTCCAAGAACAATTGCAAACAAAGGCTAATTGGGGCATCGCAGTGGATTTCCGCGCAAAGGCAACCCAAACATGCATCATTCGTCATCCGGAGTAAAGTCAAGGCGGTCCACGACTTGCATGCCATTATTACTTTCCTAGTTAAATTTGTTAATTAATTAGGGTTTTGTACTTATTGATTTGTATTTATTTAGGACCTGTATATTATTCTTTTCGGACCCACTGCGCGTGGGCAATGTTGTAATAAGCGTCTGTGAGAGTGATGTATGTCTTCCAACCCCGCCTTTCTTCCCTTTCATTTACCAAATTTTATGATGGTTAGATTAGGGCATGTTTCAATTAGCATACTGATATGATAGCATGTTTGCATTCATTCATCTGTTTTGCATGCAAGACTCGGCATCATACTAACTGCATTTGTATTTCAATTCTGAGTTGAATACTTGATAGCTGTTGCATCTCATATGCCATGTTTAGAATAGCCGAGCCTGCTATAGTTGCATTTTTGCATGTGTTGCATTAGGCATTTCTGTATAGTTAGGATGATGCATGAATTTCTAATTAGCTTCTGTTTTGGCTTGGAGTACTCGGTGAGTTTTTATGCTTTAGCATCCTTGCATGTGTGTGAGTGACTGCCATGATAGCATGCTTACCATGAGGCTATTTGTTTATGTGATATAACTGCCTGAATGCCTGTGGGTGAAGGTTGGGTTGTTTAGATTGGAACAAATCATCAACTGTGAGTTTTAAGCCCACTAGATAGTGGCAAAATCATGTTTTCTAAGCCCACCTGAGGGTGGCAAAATATGCATTTTAAGCCCACCTGCGGATAGCAAACCATCTCTCAAAAACAAACATGAAATGTTTTGTTCCAATTTAGGCGACCCGGTCTATACTTGTATGGTGTGCGCATCATATAGTAAATCTAGGCTAATAATCGGAATAAGAACGCATAATGTTTTCAAAACTAGATATCGTGGTTAGTAGAGGCCGATCTTTGAACGGGCGAGCGGGGCTGCTCACGAAGTGACTTTCCCCAATAGTACCCAAGTTCCCGAGCCGAGGCAACTTTGGTGATGACGGACACGTGGCCTTAGGCACGAGTCAGGGTTTCCTAAATTTCCCAAAAATAAAATATTTAGGTGGCGACTTTGTATCTGGCAAAGCAGTCCATGTTTGGCACTTCTTTCAAAAATCTGTTTTCTCAAAACGATTTGTCGGATTTAGACTCTTTGGTTTAGATTAAGAACCGTGACATTTGAGTCCAAGCTGTAGCGAGGTCCCCCCGCGGACTTGTTACACCTACAGACTTCGTCCCCACGGTCCAAGTGATACAGGCGTATGACAACCCAAGCAAAGGGGACATGAGGACAACAAAAGTGCAAGTCTAAGTGGGCCTATCTGAGCAAGAGATCAAGTTCCACGTACTGGATGTGCCAGCTACCTTTAACCTGCTATTAGTGAGGCCTTGGTTACATCACGTGAAGGCTATGTCCTCTACCGTCCATCAAATGCTGAAGTATCCTCAGGAGGGAGGAGTAGCAACCGTTTTTGGGAACTCGTCCATATATGCACCGCCAGAGATGACTACACCATTACTAGAGATCAATCATGGTGATGAAGATGTATTCCTCTCAAGATTCATTCTCGAGGAAGCCCAAGTAGTGCAGGAAATATTAGTCACGGACAAAGGCATATACGTCAGTGCCTAGTCCATCTACTTCATGAATAAGCGGCGGCATATTTGTAGACATCCCCAAACATCCCAAAAGGAAAAATCTCGTTTTGTTCATTGGGGCTCACTACTGTTCAGGACTCAATGTCACGGTCCTGTATCTAATCTCGCAGAGTGCAATGCAAGACCAATGAATCACCAAAGAGTCCAAATCCGGCAAATCGTTTTGGAAAACAGATTTTTTTGAAAGAAGAGCCAAACATAGACTGCTTTGCCAAATATAGAGTCGCCACCTAAATATTTTTTATTAGAAAATTTAGGAAACCCTGACTCAATGCCTAAGGCCATGTGTCCGTCGTCACCAAAGTTGCCTCGGCTCGAGAACTTGGGTACGATTGGAGAAGGTCAGCTATGAGCACCCCCGCTCGCCCGATCAAAGATCCGCCTATACTAACCATGATATCTAGTTTTGAAAACATTATGTGCTCTTATTCCAGTTATTAGCCTAAAATTACTATGTGATGCACACAGTACAAAAGTATAGACTAGATCGCCTAATTTGGAACAAAGCATTGCATATCCGCTTGTTTGAAAGACGGTTTCAAATTTGCTACTCGCAAGTAGGCTAAAACACGGATTTCAACGAGTTGTTCCAACTCAAGCAATCCAACCTCCACCTGCAGGCATCCAAACAGTAAATCAACTAAACAGTTAGCCTCATGGTAAGCATGCTTTTATGTTAACATTCACACTCATGCGAGATGCTAAAACATAAACACTCACCTAGTACTCCAAGCTAAAAACAAGGAACATGTTAGTAATCAAATGTATGATCCAAGTCCATGTTAAGATGGCTAATGCATCGCAAGCAAAATACAGCTAGAGTAGGCTCGGCTAATCTATAGATGGCATGTGAAATGCAACAGATAACATGTATTCAAGTTAGATTTGAAATACTATGCAATTAGTATGATGCGCCGAGCCCGGTGCATGCAATATTGATGAATGATGCATACATGCATAACATGAGGATGCTAATTGAAATATGCCCTAACACTAACCATCAAAAGCAGGTAAATAAAAGGGAGAAAGAAGTGGGGGTTGGAAGACATGCATCGCACACACGCACACTTATTACAAATTCTCCCTCGCTCGGAGGGACCGAAAGAATAATACAATTTAATCAACTAACAAGCTAATTAAATAGTTACAAACCAATTAACTAGTTAAGCAAATTAACTAAGCTAATAAAGAGATAAAATAGTCTCGGGAAGATGGTCCAATGCAAGCGTGCTCGACTCCGCTCGGAGATCCACCACCATGCACAAGCTTCCTCTGTTTTCACTGTTTTATGCCTCTGAAAATTGCACAAGTCCCAAGGAGCACTCTCTGAACACTGTGTGGTGCCACCGGCCATGAGGAATGGTCATCGGCCATGGAGGAATGGTCATCGACCATAAATGTGGCTCTCGGCCAGAAGTTTGTGGTCGGCCGGCACTCAATGTGGTCGGTCGGCCATATATGTCTGCAGAATCCTGTTTTGACAGCAGCAGAGGACAAGACAAGGCATGGCAATGCATTTCAAAGCAATGTTTGCACCACCACACCCCTTATCATGTTTATGACTTAAAGGGGTATGGTTTTCGACCCTCGGACCACCATTCGTGCATTTCAATGCGTGATGGTCCAAGATGTCGAGTTGTGCATTTTGATGTCAAATGTAATGCACATAAACACATAAGGGACCCAACCTCTATCATGGTGATTCAAGAGGCAAGGCATGCATGCAAAATGCAACCTAAGCATGCGAGCTAAGTATGCAACGTGAGCATGGGGACAAACATGCAAACATGCAAGCATGTGACAACCTATCAAACATGTGAACAAGCAATGTATACTAGGCACACAACCTAAGTGAACAAGCATGTACCAAGCATGCGAGTTAATCAAGCATGCAAGATGCAATGTAAACATGTAAGCATGCAAGACATGTAACATGTTAAGCAACTTAATCAAGGAAGTGCATGCCAAATGCAATGTGATTCTAGCATGCAACAACATGCGACAGGCCAAGCATGCAACAACACGCAAGGTGAGCATGCAACAACATGCGAACAATGGACTTATACCAATTTGGGCAGCTCTCAAATAGGCCCAAAACAGTGGCCAAATGCCAAGGAAATGAAACCAAATGCACATACAAATATGCATGCAAACATGGTCCAACACTTGGGCATCAAAGAGCAACTTTTAAGCACACTTAAACGGGACAAAACATGGACAAATGGCTTACATTATAAGCTTTGAAAAGAAAAAAAAAATCATGTTAAGGATGGTGCCAAACCAACTAAACTAAGCAATCAAAGCATGCAACAAAGTCCAAACTTGAAAACTAGCCACGGGACTCAAACCAAGGCTATATGAAGCAAGCCCCAAAGGGCCATGGAGACCTAAAACAGTCCCAATGCAGGTCTGAACAAGACCAAAGACACACCTAGATGGCATCTAAATGGCCTAAATCTAAAGGCATGCACAAAGGTCCAAACATAGAGCACAAAACACAAACCTTTTGAAGCATCAAAGGAGCCACAAATGCAAGTATACAAGCATGCTATATGGACTGAAATGACATGATAAATGGTGCCAAACCACTGAAATGATGCAAGGAGGGCATGCTAGAAGGGCCAACACTCAAGGCCTACAAGGGAGATTGCATAGTAGCTATACAAAGCAAGTCATAGATGACCCAAACAACCAAAAACAGATCTCAAGCATACTGAAACATGCATAAAAGCTTCACAAAGCTAGGCCAAAATCATCCTAAAAACAAGGCTCAAAGCATGTGAAGGCAATTTCATGGCATTACAAGATAAGTATGCAAGGCATGCATGGTGTGTCTAAACCAACTAAAAACAGTTCTATATCATGGAAAAATAAGCACAAATATGCATTGAAAAGAAGCTAAGAAAAGCTAAGCATACAAGCTACAACATAAGCCATTTGTGTGAGCATCAAAGGCAATATGGAGAGGGGATGACCTTCTCCCATTTAGGACCTCAAAACCATCTCTCCACCACTGAAAATCCTCTGGATTTCAGTATTAGAAAGGTCATGCAAAGCTCAAAGAAAGGGCCAAAATAGATGGCCTTAAACAAGGCCTAACAAGGCCTTGGAGGGGGGGGGGGACCAACCCCAAACCTCAAAGCAACCTTAAACAAAGTACTAAAACTAACAAAATCAGAACTTTTATATGTTATACACTAAGCTCAAAAACAGATGCAAGATAGGTTAAAAGCTAGTGCAAGAATGGGGAATAAAGGGGTAAGATTCTTACCCTTGAAGACCTTCTTCACAAGGACCACTCCAGCAGCCTCTCCAAACTTATATCAACTCAAGAATTCTGAAAATCACTCCTTAGCACCTCAGTAGCCAAAGGAAAGTGTAATACTAGGTGTTTGTATGCAAAACTATGAACAAAACACCTTAACACAAACAAAATATGGAAGAGAGGGAGATATAGAGATAGAATAGATACACAATCCTCTAACCCTAATCTCAGAGCTCTGGAATTTCTTGGAACCCTTGAGGAGGGAGGAGAAGCCCTCCTCTTATAGAATTCCAACTCTTGTAAAGCTTACAAGACAAGCTAAACAAGAGGGAAATCCCTCCATACACGTGTATGGAGGGGGTGCAAAGTGGCTGCCAGCTGTGCCAGCTGGCACAAAATATCTGCCAAAAGTAAATGAACAGTGGTCGACCAACAAAAATGGCCATTTGACCAACAAAGGTGGCCGGTCGACCACCAAGAGTGCCGACCGGCCATCACCAATGGCCGGTGGCAAGAAAACATGGCTAGTGGCCTCAAGCCATGGCCAGTGAGGTGTGGGAATGGCCAACAAGCTATTTCCCACCCTCAGAAGCAAAAAAAAAAACAAGTGTTTGGTGCCAAACCAAACACAAAACAAACAAGTTAAGAGTTCCTAAGGCAAGGCACGTAGCCGAGGCCTCCGAGAACTCAAAACGAACACGAACATGGATGATCACCGAGTGTTCAAACGGTGACGTCCAAATCTTGAGGACGGTCAAAAATGAGGTGTCTACAGTTGCCCCTCTTTGACAAAACTCGAAAGTCATAACAATGACGGGAGTGAATGTCAAAGCCCAGAGACGACCCATTTTTGATAAGGCCGAAGACTTAGACAAAGCATACAAGCTACAAACAAAGATATGTGCCCGAAGGCAGAGGCAAAATGCAAAACAACGCACAAAGCCGAGCATAACTTATGATCATGCAAAAAAGCTGTAACGAGGCAAATCATGCAACAGTTTTAAGCTAGCATAAACCAAACTACACTACAATGCAGAGAGGGTGTAGAGAATTATGTAATCCTCGCTACGTTTGACGCGGAGAATACAATACCTGTGCGGTTTGTTTGGTCACACTAGCTTCAAATGAACCATACATACAATATCGTGCCTGAAAGAGAAAGAAACTTAACAGGCACAATATTGTTAGCAACATACATAACAATGCAATCTAAAACCACGTGACAACGCGAATGAAGTGTGCATGATAATGCGACCTATGCGTGGCGCATAACAATGCGGAATGGATGCATGACAATGCAATATTTACAAAACTATGTATAAACAATGCAAATGTTATGCAATGCATTTAAGATGATCAAACCATAAGCAATACAAAACCACACAAATATCATAAAGATGATGGAGATGCAAAATCCGTCTACCATAGAAAAGGTGCCGACACTCTCAAACCACAATCCTATCAGTGGAATAGGCACGTACACATGCAGAACTATGTGTGTGTAGACGGAACAAAAGATACAAGTAATTGGGTGGGATGATATAAGTGAGGCATGCTCTGCTCAGGAAAGACCATGATCCTAAATGCTGGATGCAACAAACTACACTACAATGCCATGAATGCAGTGGATAAGGCGCGTGGCCGAAACGTATCTTGCCTAGGAAAGGCATGGACACATACAAACTGCGTCTAACACAGAAACGGTGCCGTCACCCACAACACTAGGTGCGTACACATAATATCATAATCGTGCTTCAACGTGAAAAGTATGGGCACATACCAGACCAAGCTCAACTTGGGAAGGCACAAGCGATAAATGGATGTGATGTAGTAAACGCATGTAATCTACAATGCGATATATATTCTATATGCAATGTTTACAATGAATGCATGTAAGCTATGTACAATGCAATGTAATGACTAAACATGCACTGGATGGATGCAATGCAGGTGGATAATGCAGTAAATGCATGCAAAATACAATGCAATATATTCTATATGCAATGGAATGGAATGGCATGCGGCCAAACCATATCTTGCCTAGGAAAGGCATGGACACATACAAACCGCGTCTAACACAGAAACGGTGCCGTCACCCACAACACTAGGTGCGTACACATAATATCATAACTGTGCTTCAACGTGAAAAGTATGGGCACATACCAGACCAAGCTCAACATGGAAAGGCGCAAGCCATAGATGGATGTGATGCAGTAAATGCATGCAATGCTTTCTATGTACAATGCAAATACATGTAAATGCAATATTTACAATGAATGTGTGTAAATGCAATATTTACAGTGAATGTGTGAAACACGCATAACAATGCATGTTCGTTTTCTTTTTTTTTTTGTTTTGTTTTTTGAAATGCATGATAATGCGAATGAAAGAAAAATGCATAACAATGCGAATGGGACGTGCATGATAATGCATGTTTTTTTTTTTTTTTGAAATGCATGATAATGTGAATGAAAGAAAAATGCATGACAATGCGAATGGGACGTGCATGATAATGCATGTTTGTTTGTTTTTTTTCTTGTTTTTTTTTTTTTTTTTTGTTTGAAATGCATGATAATGTGAATGAAAGAAATGCGCGACGATGCATGTCTTTTGAAGTGCATGACAATGCAATGAACTGTGCATGACAATGCAATGAACTGCGCATGACAATGCGAGATAAGGAAGATGCATAACAATACACGTAAGGTGCATATGACAACGCGTGATAAGGATCATGCATGTGAATGCATGTGAGGTGCGCATGACAATGCGACCTAAAGAAGATGCAAAACAATGCAAGTGTGGCGTGCGTGACAACGCGTGATAAGGATCATGCATGTGAATGCGTGTGAGGTGCGCATGACAATGCGACCTAAAGAAGATGCAAAACAATGCAAGTGTGGCGTACGTGACAACGCATAACATATGTGCATGACAATACGAGTATGATGCGCACTGCAATGCATACGAGATATGCATAACAATGCAACGTATTTAAAGTAGTTTCTGGACTTTGCAAGATACAAAAGGATACGAAAAAGGATACACCTCGTACGTATTCGAGTGCTAAGCAAAGAAGACATGGCATAGAGGTCGGTTAAGCTTCAAAAATGCAGTTTCTTGCACTGTCTTGAGCAAAGAGAGCCCTAAACCACATATCTGACCCAAACAAGGGTGTAGAAGATTCACCGGCCATCGGGGGAAACCACCGGCCACCACCGGCCACAAAATAAGGCTACCGACCATCTTTTTGGCCGACCGGCCAACAATGTGGCCGACCAGCCAAAAATGCCTGTTCGGGGCAGTTTTGTCAATTCGACACGGGTCTTTAAATATAGGGCTTTAAACCCTATTTCTTTACTTGCCTCTTGCTCGAAAACTCTTGCTCTCTTCCTCTAGGCGATTTTTCATCCTTCGATCCATCATTTTCCTCGATTTTCGGGCCTGTTTCAACGTTTGATTCGCGAAACCCTTGCTGTTTCGAACATTTTGAACTGAACAAAATTTGTATTCGGTGCCTCTCTCTTGATTTCCACCACTCAGGGTTTGTTTTCTCCGAGTTTACCTTGATTTTTGTGCCTTTTCTGCACTTCGACATTTTCGCTCATTTTCTGCCCCCTTGGGGTTGACTTTTCAATTCACTTCTCACATTCTCGCTCGGTTTTCACATTTCCGACCATTTTCGCACCCTACTCGACATGGTAGACGATCTTCCACAGGGCGGGGCTTCCCCGGAGATGGACATGGACCTCAAGGTCAAGCTCCTCCCTCTCCGCGTCCGACCGTTCGATCCAGCGACCTACAGGCCGGCAGTGCACGTGCTCCCTCCTGATAGCCTCCGTCACTTCCGGAGCTACGCGCGAGGCGCGCCATTGGAGCTTCTACTGCGGGAGCCGTAGAGGTACACTCTTCCCCGTTTCATTTTCTGCAATGTAGAACATATAACTGTGCTAGTCAATACTGTTCTTTAACTGCTTAACTCAGATACACTGGTATATCGTATGCTGTGGTCCACTGTGAACACACCTACACTCGATATCTGTTTGATCTTTGAACACATACACACACGTCGTCTTCTCACTGAACCACTTAAACACACCGATACATCAGATGCTATAGTTCACTGCGAACACACCGCCACCCGATGTTTGTTTGAATCTGAACACGTGCACACACGCTGTCTTCTCACTAAACCACTTAAACACACCGACACATCAGATGCTGTAGTTCATTGCGAGCACACCTGCACACGATACCTGCTTGAATCTAAACACGTGCACACACGCTGTCTTTCCACTGAACCATTCAAGCACACTGACACATCATATGCTGTAGTTCCTTGCAAGCACACCGACACTCGATGTCTGTTTGAATTTGAACACGTGCACACACACTGTCTTTCCACTGAACCATTCAAGCACACTGACACATCATATGCTGTAGTTCTCTGCAAGCACACCGGCACCCGATGTCTGTTTGAATTTGAACACGTGCACACATGCTGTCTTGTATGCATGCTGTATGCTTTCAAAACGTTGTATATCTGATATTGCTTTACGACTGCCTGCTTTTAATCATAGGGAGATTCCTATGCCTTCCGAAGGTATGGGAACGTCAAGGCCCGGGGATGGTACATGGAGCTACCTGACGCAGTTCGTCAGATCGTTGATCAGGCTGGTTTCGGGACCTCCTGCAAGGGACTCTCGCACCTCAGTGCGAGCAGGCCCTTTCTTGTTGCTTTGGTGGAGAGGTGATGGGACACCACTAACTCCCTCCACCTTTCTGCTACCGGGGAGATGACAATGACTCTCTTCGACTTCTCTATGCTCACAGGCATCGGAGTGGGGGGTGATCCGATCCCCATTGGCACTGACATGGGCAAGTGGGACGCCACTCAGCTTTACCTTCTCGGCACCCAGCCACCTCTCGCTCAAGCAGGGTTAGTGCGATATTCTTGGTTCGAGGCTCAAGATTCACTCTAGAGGAAGCCCAAGTAGTGCAGGAAATATTAGTTGCGGACAAAGGCATATACGTCAGTGCCTAGTCCATGTACTTCATGAATAAGCGGCGGCATATTTGTAGACGTCTCCAAACATCCCGGGAGGGAAAATCCTGTTTTGTTCATTGGGGCTCACTACAGTTTAGGACTCAATGTCACGGTCTTGTATCTAATCTCGCAGAGTGCAATGCAAGACCGATGAATCACCAAAGAGTCTAAATCCGACAAATCATTTTGGAAAACAAATTTTTTTGAAAGAAGTGCCAAACATGGACTGCTTTGCCAGATACAGAGTCGCCACCTAAATATTTTTTATGGGGGAATTTAGGAAACCCTGACTCGTTGCCTAAGGCCACGTGCCCGTCGTCACCAAAGTGGCCCCGGCTCGGGAACATGGGTACGACTGGGGAAGGTCAACTATGAGCACCCCCGCTCGCCCGATTAAAGATCGGCCTCTACTAACCATGATATCTAGTTTTGAAAACATTATATGCTCTTATTCTGGTTATTAGCCTAAAATTACTATGTGATGCACACAGCACAAAAGTGTAGACTAGATCACCTAATTTGGAACAAACCATTGCATATCCGCTTTTTTGAAAGACAGTTTGAAATTTGCTACTCGCAAGTAGGCTAAAACACGGATTTCAACGAGTTATTCTAACTCAAGCAATCCAACCTCCACCCGCGGGCATCCAAGCAGTAAATCAACTAAACAGTTAGCCTCATGGTAAGCATGCTTTCATGTTAACATTCACACTCATACGAGATGCTAAAGCATAAACACCCACCTAGTACTCCAAGCCAAAAACAAGGAACATGTTAGTAATCAAATGTATGATCCAAGTCCATGTTAAGATGGCTAATGCATCGCAGGCAAAATGCAGCTAGAGTAGGCTCAGCTAATATATAGATGGCATGTGAAATGCAACAGATAACATGTATTCAAGTTAGATTTGAAATACTATGCAATTAGTATGATGCGCCGAGCCCGGTGCATGCAATATTGATGAATGATGCATACATGCATAGCATGAGGATACTAATTGAAATATGCCCTAATACTAACCATCAAAAGCAGGTAAGTAAAAGGGAGAAAGAAGTGGGGGTTGGAAGACATGCATCGCACACACGCACACTTATTACAAATTCGCCCTCGCTCGGAGGGACCGAAAAAATAATACAATTTAATCAACTAACAAGCTAATTAAATAGTTATAAACCAATTAACTAGTTAAGCAAATTAACTAAGCTAATAAAGCGATAAAATAGTCTCGAGAAGAGGGTCCAATGCATGTGTGCTCGACTCCACTCGGAGATCCACCACCATGCACAAGCTGTCTTTGTTTTCATTGTTTTATGCCTCTGAAAATTGCACAAGTCCCAAGGAGCACTCTATGAACACTGTGTGGTGCCACCGGCCATGAGGAATGGTCACCGGCCATGGAGGAATGGTCATCGACCATAAATGTGGCTCTCAGCCAGAAGTTTGTGTTTAGCTGGCACTCAATGTGGTTGGTCGGCCATCTATGTCTGCAGAATCTTGTTTTGACAGCAGCAGAGGACAAGACAAGGCATGGCAATGCATTTCAAAGCAATGTTTGCACCACCATACCCCTTATCATGTTTATGACTAAAAGGGGTATGGTGTTCGACCCTCGGACCACCATTCGCGCATTTCAATGCGTGATGGTCCAAGATGTCGAGTTGTGCATTTTGATGTCAAATGTAATGCACATAAACACACAAGAGACCCAACCTCTATCATGGTGATTCAAGAGGCAAGGCATGCATGCAAAATGCAACCTAAGCATGTGAGCTAAGTATGCAACATGAGCATGGGGACAAACAAGCAAACATGCAAGCGTGTGACAACCTATCAAACATGTGAACAAGTAATGTATACTAGGCACACAACCTAAGAAAACAAGCATGTACCAAGCATGCGAGTTAATCAAGCATGCAAGATGCAATGTAAACATGTAAGTATGCAAGACATGTAACATGTTAAGCAACTTAATCAAGGAAGTGCATGCCAAATGCAATGTGATTCAAGCATGCAACAACATACGATAAGCCAAGCATGCAACAACAGGCAAGGTGAGCATGCAACAACATGCGAGCAATGGACTTATACCAATTTGGGCAGCTCTCAAATAGGCCCAAAACAATGGCCAAATGCCAAGGAAATGAAGGCAAATGCACATACAAATATGCATGCAAACATGGTCCAACACTTGGGCATCAAAGAGCAACTTTTAAGCACACTTAAAAGGGACAAAACATGGACAAATGGCATACATTATAAGCTTTGAAAAGAAAAAAAAAAATCATGTTAAGGATGGTGCCAAACCAACTAAACTAAGCAATCAAAGCATGCAACAAAGTCCAAACTTGAAAACTAGCCACGGGACTCAAACCAAGGCAATATGAAGCAAGCCCCAAAGGGCCATGGAGACCTAAAATGGTCCCAATGCAGGTCTGAAAAAGACCAAAGACACACCTAGATGGCATCTAAATGGCCTAAATCTAAAGGCATGCACAAAGGTCCAAACATGGAGCACAAAACACAAACCTTTTGAAGCATCAAAGAAGCCACAAATGCAAGTATACAAGAATGCTATATGGACTGAAATGACATGATTAATGGTGCCAAACCACTAAAATGATGCAAGGAGGGCATGCTAGAAGGGCCAACACTCAAGGCCTACAAGGGAGATTGCATGGTAGCTATATAAAGCAAGTCATAGATGACCCAAACAACTAAAAATAGATCTCAAGCATACCAAAACATGCATAAAAGCTTCACAAAGCTAGGCCAAAATCATGCTAGAAACAAGGGTCAAAGCATGCGAAGGCAATTTCATGGCATTACAAGATAAGTATGCAGGGCATTCATGGTGTGTCTAAACCAACTAAAAACAGTGTTATATCATGGAAAAATAAGCACAAATATGCATTGAAAAGAAGCTAAGCAAAGCTAAGCATACAAGCTACAACACAAGCCATTTGTGTGAACATCAAAGGCAATATGGAGAGGGGATGACCCTCTCCCATTTAGGACCTCAAAACCATCTCTCCACCAATGAAAATCCTCTAGATTTCAGTAGTAGAAAGGTCATGCAAAGCTCAAAGAAAGGGCCAAAATAGATGGCCTTAAACAAGGCCTAACAAGGCCTTGGAGGGAGGGAACAACCCCAAACCTCAAAGCAACCTTAAACAAAGTTCTAAAACTAACAAAATCAGAACTTTTATATGTGATACACTAAGCTCAAAAATAGATGCAAGATAGGTTAAAAGCTAGTGCAAGAATGGGGAATAAAGGGGTAAGATTCTTACCCTTGAAGACCTTCTTCACAAGGACCACTCCAGCAGCCTCTTCAAACTTAGATCAACTCAAGAATTCTGAAAATCACTCCTTAGCACCTCAGTAGCCAAAGAAAAGTGTAATACTAGGTGTTTGTATGCAAAACTATGAACAAAACACCTTAATACACACAAAATATGGAAGAGAGGGAGATATAGAGATAGAATAGATACACAACCCTCTAACCCTAATCTCAGAGCTCTGGAATTTCTTGGAACCCTTGAGGAGGGAGGCGAAGCCCTCCTCTTATAGAATTTCAACTCTTGCAAAGCTTACCAGACAAGCTAAGCAAGAGGGAAATCCCTCCATACACGTGTATGGAGGGGGTGCAAAGTGGGTGCCAGCTGTGCCAGCTGGCACAAAATATTTGTCAAAAGTAGATGAACAGTGGTCGACCACCAAAAATGGCCATTTGACCAACAAAGGTGGCCGGTCGACCACCAAGAGTGCCGACCAGCCATCACCAATGGCCGGTGGCAAGAAAACGTGGCCGGTGGCCTCAAGCCATGGCCGGTGAGGTGTGGGGATGGCCAACAAGCTATTTCCCACCCTCAGAAGCCAAACACCAAGTGTTTGGTGCCAAACCAAACACAAAACAAACAAGTTGAGAGTTCCTAAGGCAAGGCACGTAGTCGAGGCCTCCGAGAACTCAAAACGAACACGAACATGAATGATCACCGAGTATTCAAACGGTGACGTCCAAGTCTTGAGGACGGTCAAAAATGGGGTGTCTACAATATTCCAAGAATGGGGCTCAGAAAAAGTGGGCGAAAAGGTGTTACAACACTAGCAGAGGTGCCACACAATCCATATACCTTTGGGTTAGGCTATGTACCCACCAAAAAGGACTGGGTAAGAAAGGGGGAAGAAATGAGGAATAGAGCCAAGGCCAAGAGAGCTGGAAAGCACTATGAGCTTGTCCACAGGCCAATCGGGGGGACATTAAATGGGCGTTTTGTTAGAGAATGAGATTATTTCCCTTTTTGTGGCTTTCCTGAGCCTTGGGTGGACTCCTCGAAGAAACATGTCCCCGGATTCAAGATCTTTTTTGACCATCAATTGCAAGACAGAGATGAAGAAAGGGCTAAACCAAGCATCAGCACTGGCCGAAGCAAAAAAGATGACTCAGATAACAGTGAGGTTGACTTAGGGACAACACTGGCCGATCTCCTGGTAGATCCCACGACCGACACAAAGAACTTGGGCGATAACTTTACTGTCTCTATGATCGTAGAGAAATCGGGTATGGATCCCACCAGTGGTATTTTGGATGCATCGAGGGCACCATGCCTTACTTAGCAGCTGAAAAAGGGCTTCCTTTCCAGTTCTAAATCGGATGATGCGCCAGAATCTGATTCCATTGAGTCTGTGGAGTTGGAATTAGATTCAAGTCAATCTGGGAAGTCTATGTCTAGCATTCTCGGGGGTGGTAACCCGGATGCCAAGGTCATGTCAAGGTCCTCTCTTTTCTTTTCTTTTTTTCTCTTTTGAGTCTATTGTAACCGAAGAGCCATAACTTATGAATGAAAACACTGCAGATTCTGTGTACTACTCTGTGCCACTAATTTATTTCATTGACCAAGATTTTTAGAATTTTAATGAAAACTAAGAGGAAGAAATTCCTCTGCCTTTGAAAAACTTAATTAATCGAGAAGATGAGAGGCATGCTAAGCCCTGTATTGATGAAATCATTGCCATTAATGTGGGTACTGAGAGGGATCCACGCTTGGTCCAGATCAAGTCCACATTGCTTTTGGAGAAACGCGAGCGTTTAATCTCTTTATTAAAAAATTTCAAAGATGTTTTCGCGTGGTCCTACGAAGACATGCCTGGAATCAACCCTGAGATTGTACAACACCAGATCCCTCTTGACCCTAAGGCCTGACCAGTCAAACAGAAACTGCGCAAAGTTCGTCTGGATTGGGCACTGAAAATCAAGAGGTTACCAAGCAAATTGATGCAGGATTCTTGTTAATGTCCGAGTATCCAACCTAGTTGGCCAATATTGTCCCAGTTCCAAAGAAAAACAGCATAATTCGAGTTTGTGTCGACTTTCGGGACCTGAACAGAGCTAGTCCAAAAGATAACTTTCCATTGTCGCACATTGATGAGTTGGTAGACTTCACCGCAAGCCATGCATTGCTATCATTCATGGATGGGTTTTCCGGATATAGCCAGATTCTAATGGCACTGAAGGATAGGGAGAAGATTGCATTCGCCACACCATGGGGTACTTATTATTATCGAGTAATGCCTTTTGGGTTGAAAAATGTTGGGCCTACATATCAGAGGGCTGGGACCACCATTCTGCAGGACATAATTCACAAAAAAGTTGAGGTGTATGTGGACGATATGATTGTCAAGTCCAAAGAGCAAAAAGGCCACTACACCACACTGGAAAAAATTCTTTCAACAGATCAGGGAATACAAATTGAGGTTAAAACCACAGATATGCACCTTTGGTGTAACGACAGGAAAAATGTTGGGATTTCTGATCACACGGAGGGGAATTGAACTAAATTCTTCCAAAATCAAGGCCATCTTAGAAATGCCACCACCAAGGACTGACAAGGAGGTGCGCGGCTTTCTAGGTAAAGTGTAATTCATAAGATGATTTATTTCAAAATTAACCTTGACTTGTGAACCACTGTTTGGTCTATTAAAGAAAGGGAAGAAGTTATGATGTGATGATCGATGTCAGTTTGCCTTTGAGCAGGTCAAATAGTACCTCCAAAATCCGCTTGTGTTGTCACCGCTAGAGCCGAGGAAGCCTCGAATTTTGTATTTGTCAGGTAACAGATTCGACCATGGGGTGCATGCTAGCTCAAAAATCTGAAGATAAAGCGAAGAAGGCCATCTACCATTTGAGCAAGAAGATATTGGATTATGAGACCTGTTACACTCCCCTAGAGAAAGCTTGTTTAGCTTTAGTATAGGAAACAAGGAAGTTGAGACACCACCTGTTAGTTCACTTCGTAATTCTAGTTTCAAGATTAGATCCCATCAAATATATCTTTGAGAAACTAGCACTTACGAGTAGGCTAGCTCGTTGGTTGCTTCTTCTCTCCGAGTTTGACCACAAGTATGTCACGCGCAAATCAGTTAAAGGGAGAGCTATAGCAGAATTCTTGGCAGACCACCCAGTAAAAGGAAGTGAAGTG
The DNA here is from genome assembly GCA_025200525.1 of Camellia lanceoleosa. Classification (NCBI taxonomy): domain Eukaryota; kingdom Viridiplantae; phylum Streptophyta; class Magnoliopsida; order Ericales; family Theaceae; genus Camellia; species Camellia lanceoleosa. Next base: position 86,571,429 of record CM045760.1, on the reverse strand, counting down.
GTAGAGTACCTGTTCCCAGATAAAGACATTCTACAGGTAAAAGAGAAAACATGGACAATGTACTTAGATGGAGCATCCAATCAGTATGGTTATGGGATAGGTTTGTTGCTTATAGCACCCGATGATTCCTATATACCCTTAGCTTTCAAACTTTGGTTCAAAGTGTCCAATAATGAAGTAGAATATAAGGCGTATATTGCTGGTTTGAAAGCTGCCCTAGAACTAGGGGCTAGAAGGTTGGATGTCATCGGAGACTCTAACTTGGTTGTTTCTCAAGCTAACGGAGACTGGAAAGTCAAAGATGAGGAAATGAAGGTTTACCATTAGACCCTAGATATTCTGATTCTGAGGTTTGAAAAACTAACGTTCACACATCTATTGAGAGAGAACAACCAGTTCGTTGATGCATTGGCAACTCTATCTTCCACGGTAGACATCCCGCTGGGAGTAAAAATGCATCCAATCATCATTGAACAGTAGTACACGCCTATCTATGAAACCACCACCTCAATAGATGAGGTTCCAGACAAAAACCCCTGGTACTACAACATTTGGAATTTTCTGGAATCTTATACGTATCCACTAGAGCCAAATGCTAAGGATAAATAGGGAATATGGCGTCTAGCCATCTAGTTCATCATCTGTAGAAACAAGTTATATAAGAGAGGTCATCTGAGAATGCATAAACTCTGTGTTGAAGAAAAGGAGTCGAAGCATCTCAATGAGGCCATCCATAGAGGAGAGTGTGGAGCACACATGAATGGTGTAATGCTAGCTTCGAAGATCCTTAGACAAGGCTATTATTGGTCAACTATGGAGGAAGATTGTATTAGTTTCTTTCGGTAATGCCACAAATGCCAAATCCATGCCAATCGCATGAACATCCCGCCATCAAAGCTTTACAACATGACTTCGCCATGTCCTTTCTCAGTTTAGGGAATCGACGTTATCAGTGCAGTCTCCACAAATGGGTCAAATGGACATGAGTTCATCTTGGTGGCGATTGACTACTTTATGAAGCGGATGGAAGCTCAGTCTTATGCTATGTTGAAAGCATCGCATGTAGCCAAGTTTATCAGAAACAACATCATCTGCCGGTATAGGGTTCCAAACGAGATTGTTTTAGACAATGACTCGCATTTCAAGAAAGAGATGGTGAATCTGTTTGAGAAATACAACATGGCTTTTCACAAGTCATCAACATATAAACCACAGGCCAATGGAGTTGTTGAGGCCACTAGCAAGAATGTTAAGAACATCCTGCGGAAAATGGTTGAGACTTACAAGGACTGGTCAAATAAACTACCGTTTGCACTCTAGGCTACAGAACGTCAATTCGGACATCCACAGGGGCAACCCCCTATTCTCTACTGTATGGGATGGAAGCTATTATGCCAATTGAGATCGAAGTACCGTCGCTGAGAATTATGGCCGAGTGTCAGATAGCGGAGGGCAAATTGGCAACAGAGCAGGTTCGAAGAATTAATGTTGTTTGATGAAAGAATGTTGAAGGCATTATATCACATCCAAGGCTACCAATGCAGAATTACTAGAGCTTTTAACAAGAAAGTCAAGTCTAGAAATCTCAAAGAAGGAGATATTGTGCTCAAGGACAACCGAGCTCCTATCTATAATCCTAGGGGCAAGTTTCGACCCAATTGGACTGGCCCTTACATCATCAAATCTATCTGGTCAGGAGGGGTGATTATCCTTATGGATTTAGATGGCCAGGAGTTCTCACAACCAATCAATATGGACAAGTTGAACAAATACTATCACTGAGAGGCTCGCTAGGCCAAAAACCCAAAAGGGCGACCTAGGCAAAAGTTAGAGCATGAAAAATTCGAAATAAGAAAAATAGAGCTCGCAAGGTTAAAAACCTGAAAGGGTGGCTTTGGAAAAAGTTAGAGCGCAGAAGGAGAGAGTTAATACTCAAGCAAACCTTAACCGAACTACTAAGGCCTGATTTCCATCTCCAACTCAACTGTCCTATCCATTTTGTTTGATCAGGCTATCTTTGTCCATCGTCTGTCAGCTAGGTTGTGTTATCTTCATTGTTGCAGAAGGGCCAGTCACAATATAAAGCAGTGATGGTGAGTGCAGTTTTGAGCAATTATGATCTTCTGATTTGGGGTTGTGCTTCTTAAGGACTGATTCCATGTGTGTCAAGCAGTGACCATTTCTGAAAATTGTTTTGAAAAGTTTTAATGAGTTAATTTTCTCAAAATTTTACCTCTTATAACTTAGAACATTTTGGGACCAAAAAGGAAAATTTTTAGTGCTCACAACTTTAATTCCATTGATTTCAACACAAGTACATTTTCCAACACTTTGATTTAAGTCAAAGTTGTTTTTACATCATAAAACTTGAAAAGAAAAGGTCAAAGTAATAAACTAGGGGCATAGGTAAGTCAAGTGGTCTTGCGTCCTCTGCTCGTGCTTGCGGAAGTCTCTGCAGCCAAAGTTAGCCCAAACCGTGCTTCATCCTCACGCTAAGTCAAGCACTTGCTGGAAAGGGCATAACCAAATCTAACCACAGGGGCCAGAAGCTCTCTCGTCCTCCAAGCAGTGAAGTACCAGGTCAGGTTTGAAGCATGAATTGGGAATGGAGCCAAGTATTCCACCCTTTCCTCTAGACGGATCTGATCATATCCAAATTGGTGTCTGAACCGGAAAAGGAAATAGAACACGCAATGCATGAGACCAATCAACTATATACCCGACTGTCGGGACATGTTGTAGCTCATCTCAGTGAAATTAAGCTAGGGGCAACACCAAGTAATGTTAACTGCAGATCTATTGCACATCCAGTCACACCACCATCCCTCAGAGGGAAAGTCCACTAGCCGCTGTCAGAAGAAGTAGGCTCGGGTTGAATACTCCGAGCAAGGGTCCACCACTTTCATCTTATCCATTAGCCACACCTGGGAAGGGATGAAAAATAAGAGAGATTAAAGAATAGAGAGATGTACATTGAGAGAAAAGTAAAGAAAGGGGCTTGAGAGAAAAATGGAGAATGAGTGCCTGAGTGATATGAGAATCATAAATAAGAAAGGATGGGGAACAATACCTGGAGAAGCAGTGGACTCCCTATGAACTGAGTAGTCTCTTGCCGATGGAAAGTATCTAAACCCATCAGGGTTTCGGCCACTTCCAAACCAATGCAGCTCTTACCCTCTTTCAGGCATTGGGCCACTTCGATCAACCTAATGCTGGCTCCACCACAACTAGAAGCAAGAAGAAAGTGTGCAAGCATACATAAACAGAGGGCATGTTGCTGATAACCTTTCTAGAGAAGGTCACCTCTGTCATCGATGACGAAAAATCGATGAATCAAGCTGGGTATATCTAGCTCCCCGTCATGAGCCAAGGATCGAGCCTCGTGCAAAGTAAGCCCACACATCCATTCCAAAGCCCGTGCATGGCCAAAACAGTGCTGGGGCATGATCTTCTCATCACGTCGGGATTCTATTAATGCCTGAATTTCTTCAAGAGTCGAACACATTGTGAAATACATGTGTAACTGGGTCCCAACATCGGATCGTGTCAAGAAGGAACAAAAAACAAAGTGAAGTATGGCTCAACGGAAAAAGCGCGTTTATGCCAAAACCTCAGAGAATTGCCCTCCCATCCAAAGTGGCTATCCAATTCCTGAACCTCTTGGCAAGGAATATCTCTATTTTCATAAGAAACAACTGCAAAAATGAGGTTCTATTGAAAAAATAGAAAAGGAAGGCATTTTATAGAGAATAAGGCTATGTGAGTGGATGCTAGCTGTCAGCTAGCTGTCCAGCCACAGCACCTGGCCTGTCGGCCACCTTTAGTGGCCGACCAACCACTTTTGTTGGCCTGGCAGTTGGGTAGTGTGGTTTTGTTCCAGTCTTTGTGCTTTGAGGTCTTATTTTGAGTCTTTTTGTTATTAAAATGTGCAAATAACTGTTTAGGTTGTTTTTACTTTATTTTCCATTTATCGAGTTGTATTTTGTATTTTAGCTTGTCATTGGCTCAATATCTGATTACGAACATTATTCTAATGCAAGTGTTTTCAGTTTCAAATTCAGTTCCATTTTTGTCTTGCAAGTGTGGTCCCATGCTTATGATGTAAAACAAAACTCCTTTCATAAAACTGCAGGGTTTTACCCCGATCATAGTTTTTATGAAATAGGGAATACAAGTTTTTCAAAAAGCAAAAGTAAAGACCTATCTGAAGCTATACAAGTGCTAAGCTACCAAAACAAAAGAAAATAAGCAAAAAAGTACAAAAATCTGCGATGGTCACATCAAACCCAAGAGGCCCTATTCGTCCTTTTCCTTGAAGGAGACTTAGGGGCACTATTTTTGTCGACGCCGGCTATCATCAGAAGAATGGGACTCCGAACCAAAGCTGGCATTGCCATTTCCACTCCCTGACTCAGAGCCGATCTCGGCATCCTCCTCGCTCCCTGACCCCGAGTCAACATCATGGTCCTCGCTCTTAGACTCAGAGTGCCTCCTCACATCCTCCTCAATGCCACTGGTCTCAGTGTCATTTTCACTCAAAATCAGCTTTCGAGAAGAAGGAAGTCTCCTCTGTCTAGAACTCGCTACTCCGACCCCGAGCACCCCTACATCTGCCTTAACCTCGACGCTCATCTCGGTTGCGTGCTGGGGCCTTTCTGCCTCTCCTCCTCGCCACTGGAGAAGGTGTCACCGGTGCCGCTAGTGCCATCGGCGCAGGTGGAATCTGAAGAAACAAGCATCAGAGTATCAGTTACAATATAAGTATGTTGTAGAGCGTAGTATCTAAGATGAGTATGATACAGAAGGCAGACTCAGCATAAGTGCAGTGTGTCAGTGCAGTTTAAGGCAATATCAGAATACATGTCAGTATACAATGTGAGTATCGTATATCAGTGTGAATATGGCATGTCGGTGCAGTATGGTGCAAAACAATATGGGTAAGCAATGACCATCATACCGTTGGGAATAAGGTACGGTTGGTGCTATCTCATCTACAAGAACTGGGGCCAGTGTAGGAAAATAGGAGTAAACCCATAGCTGCAAGCAAAAAGAAATCAGTTCTGTAAGCACAAGTATAAACAGTGAGAAAAGACAGAAAGTGCAAAGTAGAAAACATAGGTATAAACAGTGAATAAAGATAAAAAGTGCAAAGTAGATAGCATAGGTATAAATAGAAATAAAGACAAAAAATGCAAAGCAGAAATCATAAGCAAGCAGAAATTAAAAGTGTGTACCTCCCAGGCTCTCCAGTAGCCTCCAACCTTGTTTCCCTTCTTGCGGGAAGCGGAGCTTATATAGTCGTATAGGGTGGCAAGGCCAGCACACCCGAGTTATAGTACCAGACTCAGGGCAATGTCACAAGGGTGCTTAGCAGATAGCCCTACGGTATTCCACCTGTTCGCAAACAAGGTGGTACTGAGAAGATAGATCAGAAAGCCCTGCGTGTACTACTCCACCTCCTCCTATGTCTTTGGTTGGCTCCCATGGAAGCTTTCGTAAAACCAGTTATAGCGTACCATAGCCAGTCTGTCTAGCGGAGGGTGTGCCCCGAGCAAATGTATCCATGCCACCTCCTATCGACCCATGTCCATGTCAAAAGGGATCGAATCACCCCCTACTCTCAAGTTGGTGATCATCGAAAAATCATAGGGGGTCACCGTCATCTCCCCAGTGGAGGAGAAGTAAAAAGAGTTGGTGGTGTCCCGCCACCTCTCCACCAAGGCTCCAAGTAAGGCCCGGCTAGCCAATAGTCGTGGAAGTCCAGAGTCGAAAAGGTCAAAGCATGCCTTATCAACAAGATCGCGGACCGAGCAGGGAGCTCATGATACTAGTCTCTCGCTGTCACCGTTCCATATTCTCTCCAAGAGCGGGCATCACCCTATATTGGTAAAATAGGAAAGTATCAGTTGTGTAACAGGCATTAGTTGTGTAGCAAAATAGAATACAGTAATGAGAGGCAGTAATGAAATAGCATAGTGCATGAAAGCAAACTTTGTACCTCAGTAGCATCGTAAGAAATGTGGGAGGCCCGCTCCCTCGACAAAACGTCCTTAGGTATGCCCATCACGAAGTCCTTGAATTGCATTCTTCTGGGGGCCATAGCATGGGTCCAAGGGTGGTAAGTGACCGGGTCGAATGGCCTCAACCTCAATGGAAGTAACTCGGGCTCAGGCCTTGGAAGAAAGACCTCCTCCGCCTCAAAGTCTACAGCGATGTCCTCCAGTGCTCCGTCGACCTCATAAACTATGGGCTCCTCCGCCTCTGCGACAGGTGGAAGTACGGGGTACCTCACGAGGGGCGCTGTCGCATAGGATATCATCCGCCATGTGGAAAATGGGTGAAAAGGTGGTGTAAAATGGGAAAAATAAGGAAAAAAAGAGGGAAAACCCAAAAAAGTCAACCTTATGAGAGATAAAATGAAGGAAAAAGTCAAAACCTGAGAAAATTTGTGAAACCCAAGAAAAACTCGAGGGAAATAAGCCCAAAGTGATGAGAACCCCAAAAAAATCAACGAAAACAAATTCCAATTGGTTCAAAGTGAATAGGATCAAAGGTGTTTCGCGAATAAAGTTTGCGTAAGGCATTGGGAAACATGTATGAAGCACGAATCTAAAGAGAGAAAACACCTAGAGAGATAGAGAGGGTTTTTGGTTGTGTGGGTGTGTGTAAAGTGAAGTCTTGTGTTGTTTTAATAAAGGCCTGAGCCAAAAACCCCAAATTGCCCCTGATTTTTCACGGGTGGCTCGCCGTCCACCTCTTGACCGACCATTCCCTTTTGTGGCCGGTTGGCCCTTTTTGTGGTCTAGTTTGGGTTGTTTTGCTCCTCTCTATGTGGAAGTCTAGTTAGGATCGTTTCTCACCTTTCTACGTAGAAGTGTAGTCTGGCTTGTCTCTTGGTAACCTTTCTGCGCAGAAGTGTGGTTTGCATTGTTTCTTATACGCGGAAGCATAGTTAAGCTTGTTTCTCGTTTATTGATTTCAATTGTTGCATTGCATTGAATATCTTCATAATTTTCGGGCGGTATGCTCGTTTGTGTTCTCAACTGTAGCATCGCATCATTTCCCATGTTGCATTTTGCCCCTGAACTACGTTGGTTTGATTCCTTTTATGTCTTGATTACTTGCCTAAGTCTTACGGCCTTGTCAAAATGGGTCATCTCTAGACTTTGACATTCACTCACGTTATTTCATGACTTTGAGCTCTATCAAAGAAAGGCAACTATAGACACCCCATTTTTTACTGCCCTTAAGACTTGGGCGCCTCAGATTGATCACCAAATGATGAATTTATACACAATACAAACGCTCAATTTCCTCAACAGGAAGCCTCGGTTTTGAGTCTCAGAAGCCTAAAAACCTTGCACCACTTTTGGACCAAAATAAAATTTTTCCAAGCCTGACCACTTAGGGGCTTGCAGGCCAACTAGTGGCCGGCTGTCCCCCACCTGGCCAACTGGCCAGGTATTCCAGTAGAATAGATATTTGTTGCTAGCTGTCCCCCATATGCATGCACTGCACTAGCTGGCTCAATACAATATTTCCGAGATATCAACTAGTTGTTCTATATATAGAGAGTCATACCTTATGTTTTTAGGTTAGAAAAAATTCCAAGAGCTCAAATTCTTGCAAATCTCTCTCTCTCTATATATATCTTGTAACCTATATACACCCTACCTATACTCCCTAAACCAAATTTTTAGGGCTCCTTGCTAAGGTTCTTGAGCTCGAATTTTAGTACTTGAAAGTGAGAATTTGTTGGTTTGTGAATCAAAGTGTTAGTCCTTTTCAAGAGGTATAACTTCTAGCTTCTTTACACTACTTCTTCCCTATCTTTACTTGCTATTTTTGGACTATTTTTCCATTGTTTTTATGGGCCGAAACTTGTGGCTTAAAGCTATCCAAGGTAGAGGGGTTAACCACCCTTCTTTGAACCTTATTTTCCAAGCTTTTGCCCTTGTGTTTCCCATCTATGCTCCAACTTTTTCCGACTGTTTTTCAAAGTTTTTCAGAGGCTAAAAAAGTGATTTTGAGGTTCAAAAAGTGGAGGGGTTAGCCACCCCTCCTTAAGCTTGCTTACTGGCTTTATTTCTCTATTATTTTAGCTCACTTTTTCTAGCTTTTTTCATATTAATTTTAGCACTATTTTAGCTATTTTTAGGACTGTTTTGGTGTATTTATTTCATTTCTGCATTGTATAGTACGCTTGTAGTGTAGTGGTTCTCATAGGTTTGGTGATTTAGGCATTAGACACCAACCTATTTGAGTTGATAGCATTTATTTTTATGCTTTCCATACCTCTGTTCACATTTGCATAATCATCTCTGCACTCTCCCTCCTTTCTTGGTTTTTTATTTCATCAAAAGTCATTTCAAACGAGTGTTGTTTAAGCTTGAGAAAGAGACCCTTCCATGCTTGATGGTTTAATCTCTTCGGAGGTTCATTACCAAGGCATTACATCTCTCTCATGCCAAAAAGAACTTCTTGTTCACACTTCTCTCCATTAGTAGACTTAATTCTCATTTTTGGACTAAAATGACTAAAGAATGGAAAGGTAACTGAAAGAGGCTAATAAAATTGGACTAACATGGTACAAGATAATAAAATCGAGTTGGGTTCAATCGGACGTTAATTGAACCCATTGAGTTTTGAGTCATTTCATACTCTCTTGTGATGATAATGTTTCAAAAATCAATGTCATCCACTTCCCTTGATTAATTCCATGATAGAGAGGAGGTTTTGTTGGTCTTTTAGTTTCACTTATTGAGCCTTTATCCAATCGAGTCATGGATCATCATGCAATAACCTTGCAACCATTGATGATTTGTGAATCGATTCTACCCCTCCTTTGATCAATTTCATGAGAGTGAGAGAGGATAAACTTCCTCTGGAAACACTCTGTCTCTTTTCTGTTGCAGCAGGGTAGTACCAAAAATAGTGGTCGACCGGCCACCATTTGAATCCGGCCAACCATTTTCCTTGGTCAGTCGGCCACCTCTTTTTAGCTAAATAGTGTCTTTTTCTTGCAGAATAGAGCAGAAACTGAGGCAAAAACAGAAGTATCTTCTACAGATTGAATAGCTGTGGCAGCAAAACAGAGGTGTTTTCCGAAGGATGTTCGCATTGGCATGTGTGGTTCCTTAACCCCCGCTCAATTTTAATTAGCTTACATAGCTCTTAGTTAATTCCTTTGAAATTGTAATAGCTTAGTTAATTAATTCCATGTTGTAACTAATTAGCTAGTTTAAATCCTTATTTGTAATAATTAGTTAGTATACTTAATTCATTTTTTGTAATAATTAGCTAATTAAGACATTTATTTGGACTCTCTTGTGCGAGGGCAAAATTGTAATATTATGTATGCCTTCCAATCTCTATTTCTTTCTCCCTTTTATTTACTTGCTTATGATGGATTGCATGTAGTATCATGTTTCATTTAGCATTTTTCATGATTTGCATCCATTCGTCTTGCATACGTAAGTGTAGACACCCCATTTTTGACCGACCTTAAGACTCAGACGTCACCGATTGAGCGCTCGGTGATGATTCATATTGTGCTCGCTCTGAGGTTTCAGAGTCTCGACTGCGAGCCTTGCCTCTAGACTTCGGGGTTCTTTCGTGCTTTGCCTCGGTTTGTGAACTAGGTCCTGTTTTCTCTGTTTTCTCTTCCCAAAGGGAGGGAGAGGTCTTGTAGACCATCTCTCAGTGGCCGTAGGCTACGTTTTGTGGTCGTAGGCCACTATTCCCGTTTGGAGACCAGTTTCTAGTTTTCGGAGCCGTCGGCCATGCGACTAGGTTCGGGACCACTTAACTACCTCCGTTTGCTCCGATTTTTGGTACACATCTTGTTTCCTCTCTATAAAGGGACACTGTGGCCCGGGAGACCACCTTTGTGGTCATACGCCACCTCTGGTGCCTAACAGCCTATTTTCGGGGGCCTCGGCTACGCGTTTTGGCCCCCAAACCCTCGTTTTGCATCGGTGTGGGTTCTTTTTTGGCATGGAACCTATTTTCATTGTTAAGAAGGTGGTACAGGGGTGGTAGACCAGCAATTCTTTTGGAGACCATTTCTCTCTCCTCCAATCGGTTTTCTTGGCAGGTAAGTAGTCTCCCTCACTTTTGGGCCACAATTTCTGGTCTCCCATACCACCATTGTGTTGTACTCATCTGGGAGGCCACTAATATGGGTAGGCCGACCAGTATTTCTTCTTAACCCTTTTGAACCTTGCTAGAAAGCTGGTTTTCCTCTCTCTTGGGTCACATTTTCTGGTCTCCCACCATACAGTTGTATTCTACTCATCTGGGAGGCCACCTTTCTGGTATGGCCGACCAGCTTTGCACCTTGACCCTTTTGAACCCTGGTCGGCCAACCATCTCCTTTTTGGCCCTCCTAAGTGCAACACAACTGTGCCAGCTGTGAAGCACTTGACCCTTCCTTCGAGATTTTGCCCTTTTGTTTGTCTTCTTAAGGAAGATTTGATCCTTTTGCTTAGCTTCAAGGAGAAGCTTGACCTTTTTGGTTAAGCTTCTTTGAGAAGTTTTGACCCTTTCTTGAGGCTTCTCCAAGAAGCCTTGGCTCTCTTCCTCTATAAAACAAACCTTCTCTCTCCATTTGCAAGGGTTAGAAACATTTGGCTGAGATAGATACACCCCACCCTCTATAGCTCTCTTCTTCAAGCTCCAAACCCTAATATTCTTGGCCATTTACACTACACCTCATAGCCTACCACCTCCACCATCCATTCAATCACCTTGGAGCTATTTTTTAGAGGTTGAAGGCTCACCTTCTTAGTCCAGAACTTGCTGCATTGCTGTGCTACAAGGGTAAGTCATCATTTCCCCCATTTTTGCATTATTTTGATTCATCACTTAGCCCTATTTGCAAGCATTATTGGGTTTCAACATAAACTAGAAAAAGTCTTGTTTTGATCTTCTAAACATGTTTGTTTAAGGACTCTTTTCTATTTGGGGTCATCTACCCCTTTCATGCTTCATTTCCTCATGCTTTGAGCCATGCATTTGAGCATTTGCATTAGCCTTGGTTTGGTCTTTTAGCCACTGAAATCCAATATGTTTTTAGTGGCTTAGACGTGCTTTTGAGCCCTAAAATCAGAGAGGGGTGACCCTCTCACCCCTTGTTCTCTTTACTAGCTTTGTTGGCCTTCCAAAGGAGCTCCATTTTTCAAGTTGAGAAGTCTTGTTTCAAGCCATTATTTGTGAGTTTCAAGGTCTGCCTTGACTCTGTCCAGAGCCCTTTTGGACATATTTTGTATCTTTGATGCATGTGTAGAACAATCTCATTCAAGGCCTTTCAAAGGGGCCTTTATTTGCAAGTTTCCTAGACCCATTTCAGGCTCTTTTTAGTGGGTTTTAGGACCCTCAGAACCTCTGTCCAAAGGTGGTTTTTCCATTGTATGTGCCCATCATGCATGTGTAGAACAACCCCCTTATTGGCCTTTCAAAGGAGCCCATCATTCTCGCATGCATTAACTAAGTTTCAGTGGTTATTTGGGCATATTTTGGCATGGCATACTTTTGTTTTTGGCTGGTTTGGTGAGCCTTCATATGCTTCATATACGTGTAGTGTAAATCATGGTTCACTAGCTTTCTTTGCATGCTTTGTTGACCCTTGATTTTAACACTTTTTGGCCATGCCTTAAACTGATATTGTGCTTATTTTGGACTGCCCTAACTCTATTTTTGGGTCTCATGGTTGAATGATGTTGGTTTTGCATGCTTGTAGTTCAATACCCATGCTTAACTTTGAGTTTTGAGGCTCATTACATGCATATACTGAGGTGTGTTCATGTTTTAGGCCCATTATACATCATATTTCAGAGCTTGTTTGAATACCGTATTGTCATGTTTTATACTCTTTAAATGCGTTTGAGAGTCGGGCTTGTATGCCTCATTTACCGACCATTGAATGAGCTCCATTTCTTTGCATTCCGAGCCATCATTTTAGGCCATTTCCCCACTTTTTCAGACCTACCTAGGGTCTATTTGGGGTTGGTTTTTCCATTCGTGCATTGCTTTGTGTACCTCTAGTGTTACCCGCTTCACTAGTTTCGGTACCCGAGCCACCTAGCATACATTGTGTGACATATTTGTATGTTTCGGGACCATCTTTTATGCCATTTTAGGGTTGTATCATGTCCCATTCTATGCCGTGTTTCATTCTTTGCCATGCTTAGTTAGAGTTGCATGTTATGCCTTAGGATCGGTCATTTGCATCCGTGCATGTTTGCATGTGTTTCAATTGTCTCATTTTCATCATTTGGCCACTGATGTGAGTGTGGTTGAGGTCCACACATATTGGTGTAAGTCCATCGTGCATTGTGTATGCCATTTTAGTCCATAGCATTGCGTATGCTAGGTTGCATGTTCGCTGCATTGTGTATGCCATCTCATTGCATTGTGTTTGGAGTAGGGTTTAGTCCAAACACAGGAAATAAGGGACGTTTCGTACTCCAAGTGACGAAACTTGTCTCAATTCCCGGTCGCCGACACTCCGGATTACCCATGATGGAGTCTAGGCCTTGTTGTGTTGTCATGTGCATTCATTTCACATCGAGTCGTGCAATTCGATTCCTCGGCCATCATGCATCGAGATGCGTGATTGGTGGCGCGAGGATCGAGGTGTGCATACATATGTGAAAATACTTTGCCATGCCCCTTTCTTGCTCTCTGTTGCAGCAAACCAGAAATCAGCAGCCTTCTAGAGCTTTGCACAACATTTCGAGCTTAATTGCAAACAGAGGCAAATCGGGACATCGCAAGGAAATTTCCGACAAGGCGACTCATGCATGCATCTTTCATCATTCGAAACAGAGCTGAGGTAGTTCATGGATTTGCATATTAGTTGATTTCGCATTCCTAGTTAATTTGTTAATTAATCAGGGTTTTATAATATTTAATTATTTATTCGGACTGTATTATTTGGACCCTCCGAGCGAGGGCAACTTTGTAATAAGTGTGTGTGTGTGTGATGTATGTCTTCCAACCCCACGTCTTTCTCCCTTTTATTTACCAGCTTATGATGGTTAGTTTAGGGCATGTTTCAATTAGCATCTATATGTTCGCATGTTTGTATTCATTCATCTGTATTGCATGCACCGGGCTCGGCGCATCATACTAACTGCATTGTATTTCAATTCCAAGTTGAATACATGTTATCTGTTGCATTTCATATGCCATGTTTAGAATAGTCGAGCCTATCTTAGTTGTATTTTGCATGTGTTGCATTAGCCATCTTAACGTGAACTAGGATTCATGCATGATTTCTAATTAGCTTCTTTCTTTGGCTTGGAGTATTCGGTAAGTGTTTATGCTTTAACATCCTTACATGTGTGTGAGTGACTGCCATGATAGCATGCTTACCATGAGGCTATTTGCTTATGTGATATAACTGCCTGAATGCCTGTGGGTGAAGGTTGGGTTATTTGGATTGGAACAATTCATCGACTGCGAGTTTTAAGCCCACTAGATAGTGGCAAAATCATCTTTTCTAAGCCCACCCGAGGGTGGCAAAATCTACATTTTAAGCCTACTTGTGATTAGCAAACCACTTTCAAAAACAAACATGAAATGTTTCGTTCCAATTCAGGCGATCCAGTCTATACTTGTATGCTGTGCGCATCACATAGTAATTCTAGGCTAATAACCGAAATACGAGCACATAATGTTTTCAAAACTCGATATCATGGTTAGTAGAGACCGATCTTCAATCGGGCGAGCGGGGGTGCTCACGAAGTGACCTTCCCCAATAGTACCCAAGTTCCCGAGCCGAGGCAACTTTGGTGATGACGGACACGTGGCTTTAGGCAAACGAGTCAGGGTTTCCTAAATTCCCCCAAAACAAAATATTTAGGTGGCGACTCTGCATGTTTGGCACTTCTTTCAAAAAATCTGTTTTCAAAAATGATTTGCCAGATTTGGACTCTTTGATGATTCATCGGTCTTGCATTGCACTCTGCGAGATTAGATACAGGACCGTGACATTGAGTCCTGAACTATAGTGAGCCCAAATGAACAAAACGGGATTTCCCTCCCGGGACGTTCGGGGACGTCTACAGTAAGGGTTCGGCTCATCATACTAACTAATATCAAAATTCAAATTCCTACTTGAATACATGATTTGTTACATATCTTGGATTGATTCATATGCCATGTTAAATAAACTAAACCTATTAGTTGCATTTTTGCATGTGTTGCATTAGTCATTTGCATTGCTATGATCATGCATTTTTTGTAACTATTTCCTCTCTTTTGGCTCGCCTCAACTACTTGGGGTAAGCATTTTTTTGCTTTAGCATATCACATGTGTGCAATTGTTGCCATGTCAAGCATATTTTCCATGAAGCTAAATGCTTAAGTGATATATCCGTTTGACTGCCTGTGGATGATGGTGAATTGCTTAAATTGGGATGATTTGATTCATGTACATATGAGATCACTTTTTCAATTGGTACATATTCAAAACACTTTTGCAAACATAAAATCAAAAACATTCCAAATTAAGCAAATTAGTCTATAATTGTGTGCATCACATAATAAGAATAGCCTAAATAATCGGAACAAGAACATATATTATACATAAGAATCACATCATGATTAGTAGAGGTCGATTTTAGATCGAATGAGTGGGTGCTCAATTCATGACCTTCCCCTCTCATACCTAAGTTCCTGAGCCCAGACACTTTGGTGATGATAGATAAGTGGCCTTTGGCACAAGTCTCAAATTTCCTAAATTTCTCAAAACGTATTTAGGTGGCGACTCTATAATCTGGCAAAGCGGTCCATTTTTGACATTTTTTTATTCAAAATTAATTTTTCAAAAGATTTGTAGGATTTGGACTAATTTGTGTTTATCTATTTCACATTGAACTTGTAAAATCATATTCAAAATCACAAGAGTCCGAATTGTAGGGCTATAGTATCCGAAAGGAGCACGAAAAGCAAGCTATCGCTTCCAGATACAAAGTTTTTCCTGACATCAGGTACATGATAAACATCATTAAGACTTAAGACTTTTCCAGATGTGAACTCCAAATCCATTGTCTCTTTGCCTTTGATAGCAGTGGTCGAAGAGTTGCCCATGTCGAGAACTGTTCCATCACTCACTTGTTCATAAGTAGTGAAAAGGCTCTTGTTGTTGTAGACGTGCCTCGTTGCTCCTAAGTCAATCCACCAGTCACCAGCATCTTCGAGAATGTTCACCTCAAATATAATAGCCACGAACTTGTTCTTGGCATTTGATGCTTCTGGCTTCTTCTTGTATGACTGACATTCATTTATGAAGTGCCATGGCCTGCCACAGTGCCGGCAAGCGCCTTTCAGCTTCTTACCATCTTTCTCAGGTTGGGGGTTGCACTTACGTTTCCTTTTGTTAAACCTCTTGCCATCATCCACCTTGTGGATCTTACAAGTCTAAGCTAATTGGTTATCTTTACTTTCAAGAAGCCTTGACTCTTCCTCAAGTTCGAGGTGCTGAGCCAATTCCTCTAAAATAAGATATTCCTTTTTGTGTGTCAGAGTTTTCTTAAAATCCTTCCAAGAAGTTAGCAGTTTCTCTATTATAGATGAAACTACAATAGATTCATCCATGTTCATATTCTTTTGTCGAAATATGCTGGATCTCATGGAATTGTTCCATAATGGGCTTTGTATCAATCATAGTAAAACGCATAAAATTACTAACAAGAAATTTCTTATTAGTGGCATCCTCGATGAAGTACTTTGACTGCAATATGTCCTAGAGTTGCTTTGTTGTTTCCAAATGTTGATACACATCAAACAGAGAGTCTGACAACACATTCAGAATGTGTCCTCGACAAATGTAGTCGTCATTATCCCATTTGGTTTTGGTACGGGTTTGCTCTACCATCTCATCTTCTTGCTCCGCCGGATAAGGGGTAGTTAGCACATAGACCGCTTTGAGAGTGATGAGCAAGAAGTGCATCTTCTTTTGTCAGTGTTGAAAATTTCCTCCATCAAATCGGTCAAGCTTCATGAAATCTTGAGTCATTTTCTGTATGGACATCGCCATATCTAAATATTGTCTTTAGATTGTTGAAACAATTTGTCTTGAATTCTTCAATTGGTGGTCTTTGGGTCTTCAAAACTTTACGATGATCTTGCTATGTAGAACAGAAATTTGATGATTCAAGTCACATTACTCAGTCGCTTTCCTAAAGACAATATTCGCACCCACCAAAAGGTGTGCAATGGATTATAGCAAATTCGTCTCTGGGATATAATGAAGCTTGATCTAAGGATCAAGTCTACCGGCGTCTGCATTGACTATAGTAAATCAAAATACTCTTGATATAATCAATAAAACCAAGATACTGACAATCAAGTCTGCAGAATTTGATTACCAGTAAGACACTTGCTTTAAAAATCTTGATCGAAAACTCTAAATCAAGAGGGAGAGAGAGAAAGAATTGTAGAAATGCTTTCTGGATTTTTTGATTGATTGAAATGGATGATTTCATAGCCTGTTTATAGGCCTTGATGCATCTAATCGAATGCTCATTGTCCCTTGCTTGCATCCGATCAGATCTGATCGTTGGATCGATAATCTTTGGTGCAGATCATTCTTACACCAAATAAATGTCTTGACTAATCATACCTGATCACAATTGGGTGCCATCTCATTTGTACGATTGCACACATCTCCAATCAATGGCCATGATCAAACCGTTCCAGATTGGACACACAACCGTTTGATCGGTTGGTTGACTCACTGCCAACGGCACATCATGCCACATTGGATCTATGTCATTGCTCCAACCTGTTCGATGCAAATAGAAAAGCACCCTTATGGCCCCTTGCTAAGTTCAAAGTGTGCCATCAAACGCCATACAACCCACTGCCCGCACCACGTGCGCATGTGCGTGTGGTATGAAGCACCATCCTTGGTGTATGAGTGCATGTACACTAGCACCCATTCCACAATTCCATATTGAAAGGAATATTTCATGTAGCAATTAATTAAGTGCTCTATATTTTCCTCTTTTTCCAATATGGAACAAAATCTCTAAGCTTATTTTAAGTTTTCCAAAGAAAAATAAGGATGGTTTTGAAAACATCCAAAAGCTAAACAATAAATTTTAAAAACTCATTTTGAAAATTCCCCAACATTAACCCCTCACCCCCAAATTAATGCTTTTACTTTTTCGTTTTTCATTTTCTCTTCATTTCAGCATGTGCAGTTCATAGGTTTGAGTCCAATTAATCAAATAGATTAATATGAAAATTGGAGTTAATCCATCACAATGCCAAGATGTCTTTGAAGTTAAGGATTAGTGAATTTGATTTTGAAAGTTAGTTTAAGTCAATAATTTAAATTTTTTTTAATAATTTGCGACTCTCAGTCATCATTGGCTCTGTCACAAAAATAAAATGGAAGGCATGTACCTTTTGGGCATGCTGAAAAGAAAGGAAAAAAAAAAAACAAACGAAGGATGTATAATTATTACCATAGATTGCTTGACCACTCAATCGAGTTTATCCATTGCAAAAACTAATTTAAGTATTTTAATTTCTTCAACCCAACACAAAGTACTGGAATGCTATCTTAAATATTCTTGAGGAGAACATGCAAGGAAGATATTGTGGTTCCCATGGGAAGAACACTTTATTTAGTTGGTGCATGTGTGCATGCTTGCACTTCCATTCATTGAGCTAGTGACTCTGGCATTCTTTTGCAACTTTATGTGACTACTGTATTTAGATCAGGTTTTTGATTGAAATTTAGAAGGTTTGTATAGACGTTAGTATGTTGTAGGTTCAATTTCAGCTTGTGTACCTTGAAAAAGGAAATAAATAAAAGATTTTTTCTATTAAATGAATAGATTGAATTGGATTGTTTCTACTGCATAACCAATTTTCATTCACCCAAATGTTTGGCACCATCACCCTCACTATGGGAAAATCCATCACTACTCCCTTTGCCATGTAAAGAAAAGGATAAATTATAAATATATTTTTGAGATTTGTTTAAAATACGGATCATCTTTTGTGATTTAAAAAATTATAATTATTTCTATATCAAAAAAAATTATTTAATAGAACTGAGAGGGTAATTTACACTAAAGTGGGCCGAACCGGTAGTTGGGCCGAGATAAGCCCAAATGAAGAAGGTAGCCCGTATACCGGTCAGAGGAGAGTTGTGTTAGTCCGGTTAACAGACTTACGTGGTGTAGCCCGATTTCTAGTCCGTTAGTTCGGTCAGTCACTTCTACGGGTAGTCCGGTCTTGGCATGCGAAACCGGAGTAGGAGTGAGGGAATGGAGCGCCGACTTGAAATTAGTTCGCTCAGAGTTACTTGATTAATGCAAAGAAGGGTAGTCGGGCGTCATTGATTGATTTCTTCGGTCGTAGCATGTGTGAAACCGAGGTAATCTATGACTTTGATTGTAGTTCGGTTTAACTCCCTTATGTCTAGCTCGGCCTAAGCATGGGAATACCGAGGTAAGGGAGAGAAGTAAGGACCAAACTAATGGTTACTCCGGTCATTTGGAGTTCGGCTGTAAAAGGACCAACTCACTTTGTTTAAGCAGTGAGGAGGGTGTTGGAGGATAAGCATTATCTTCCAAGAGTTTGAATCCTAGGGGGACTCTATGCTAGGAGGAGTAATCTTAGAAGGATTCTACACTTGGAGTAAGAGTCCTACCAGGATTGTGCCACGTGAAACTTATATAAACTCACCAATATCACCTTTGGAGAGGTAATACAATTTTGCTCCCTGAATACATTGAGCTTTTGCCTTCTTGTCTTGCTTACTGACTTAGGCATCGGAGAGGTTTCCGGCACACACCCGCCGGCTAGCTCACGTTGATATTTTCGTGGTGGAACGACATCGCATGAGAGAACGAAGACTTGGTCAATGTGATTATACGAGAAGGTGAAATTCTTTCCGCATACAATTGGCGCGTCTGTGGGAATAACAGACAAGAACAACCTCTTGATCAAGCTTTCTCGAACATCAATGGCAAACAACGAAGAATCGCCTCGATCGCCATTGACGGATTAACTCGAAAGAAGGTGCAAGGCGAAGGCCTACCTTTGGTCCTCCCATGGCGAGCCCGAACAACAAAGCGAGAATTCGGGAGGGATGCGAGGGGCGAAGGAGGAATGGCGCCTCATCCCTCTCGTTCATAAAGCCCCGGAAAGACAAAAGCGCGAGTTGATCCTCAAATTCTGGAGGATCGCGTCAGAGAGCAAGACGAACTGATCCGTAAGATGGCGGCGGACATGGAGTCACTGAAGCGCCAGATGAAAGGAAAAGAAGTGGCGACAGGAGAGGGGCGCAACAAGAAGACGCCCCCTCGCCACTCTGAGGGGCGTGGTAGGGATTCTACACCGTCTCGGCCAGAGAAAGCCTCGGGGACGAGCGACACGCGTCCAGTATCTTCGGGACTCGTCCTCCAAGTCCGAGGACGAGGCCAGAGAGGCCATCCACTGAGGGGAGTACCTATTGGCCCTCACATACGCATCATACGAGGTCCAGACAGACAGAATTACCTAGGTCGTCCGACCTAAGGTCCATGTTGGAAGAAAAGGCACGATGGAAGGAGGACGCCAGGGCGCGATCCCCAGGTTCTGCCTTGCGGCGATTAGCTCCTCTGACGCATGGAAGCGTCGAGGTTGAATGCCAAGGCCGCACTTGGCATCTGAACAGCGGATAAGGCATTGGCGAGCTGCAGACCTCACCATTCGTCCCGAGATTGAGAACGCGCCCCTTCCGTCGCTTCCTACAACCCAAGTTCACGACATATGAAGGAAAACCAGACCCTTACACCCACTTGAGCCACTTTCGCCAAAGTTATGGTCAGATATCGGCGGAATGAGGCGTTGATGTGTATCCTATTCCCTCAAGCCTCGGCGACCTAGGCTTAACTTGGTTTGAGAAGCTTCAGAGGCGCATAGCCTCCTGGCGCATTGGCGAGGCGTTTGTAACCCGGTTTGAACAAACACAAAAACTCCGGTGGAGATCGACCGGTTTCCATCGACATAGGCGACAAGGAGACCACGAGGTCTTACAATCGCTCTTGGGAGACATTCAGCAGTTGAGATCGCCAACCAACCTCGCCATTGCGCGATACAAAGAGGCCTTCCGGTCGAGACGGTGAGGACTCTATCACCATGACTCCGCCACTTACCATGGAGGCCTCGATGGAGAGAGTGCATCGGCACATCGAGTAGAAGAGGATGGCGCTCGTGCCAAAAGGCAAAAGCGTGCGACCGCAACACGAGAAGAAGACCTCGAAAGGTCAATACTGTAGGTCGCCAAACCAAAACAGAGGCAAAGCGAGACAACGATGAAGACCAGGACAAGAGATGGTTAAGAGTCCGAACTGCCATAACCACGGTGTTCAAGAAACCGATCTACCGTATACTCAGTGAGATTCGAGACGAGCCTTTCGTCAAGTGGCCTGCCAAGTTAGGCGAGGCCCAGAAGGATTATGATGACAGATCCAGATGCACCTTCCACAAAGAAAAGGGGCACCGAACTGAAAACTGCACGCCGTTGAGGCAACATCTGGAAGAATTGGTGGCGGCAGGCCACCTAGATAAATACATAGAAGGAGGAGCGCAGCCAGCCCCCCAAGACCATAACCTCCCCAATGGAATGCCGATCGACGCCCCGCCACAAGGCACCATCAACGTAATCCATGGAGTCTTTGAACCAGAGCGAGTATGCGAGCTCAGAGGTTCAATCAAAAAGGCAGAGCACTTGAGAGAGGTGCTAAGTGCCCAACCAGTCGTCAAAAAGGGGAGGATGAAGCCACAAACATCATGTCCTTTCGGGATAAAGACTTGGACAGATTATATTGCCCACACAACGATGCCTTGGTCGTCACTCTCCGAGTCAAGGATTTTGACGTCAAGCGGATTCTGATCGACCAAGGCAACTGCGAAATCATGTACTATGAAACCTTCAAGCTCAAGTCGCAAGATAAAGACTTGGCCCCGCCAGATCCCCTTTGATTGGATTCAATTCTATGCGGAGTGGCGGTCGGCAAAATCATCCTTCGGTCGGCGGAAGTGTGACGGCAAGTAGAGTTACGGGTCTTTGAAGGTCCCTCCACCTACAACATCATCTTAGGCGTAACATGGCACTCCATGCGCGGTGGCATCCTCTTACCACCAAGTGATGAGATTCCCAACGACAGGAGTAATAGAAGAGGTTTATAGGGACGAGATAATGTCCAAGCGATTCGTCAACAAATGGCAGCAATGCCAAAGGATATGTTCATTCGGTTGAAGAACCGTAGAGTAATGAACTATTCGCGGATGTTGGCAAAGCGGTGATCAAAAGCGAAGGAGGACTGGTAGAAGTCGGAATAGATGAGAAGAACCGGAAAAGTTCTTCCTACTTGGATCGTCGTTGTCCAAAGAGAGATTGGAAGTCTTGGAATTTCGACCTCCAACATTGAAGTGTTCACTGGACCCCATACGACATGCTGCATTGATCCCAACTTCATTTGCCATCAACTCAATGTCCACCCTTCGCTAGACCGGTCATCCAACGCGCCTACAGATTCGGCACTCCACCATGCCGAGATAGTGGCGAGAGGTGGGTAACTTGTTAGAAGCGAGGCGATTAGAGGTGCACTACCCTGGTGGATCTCTAACACAGTAGTAGTGCCAAGAAGAATGGGAAGTGGCGGCGTCTGCGTCGACTATAAACCTCAACAAAGCATGTCCAAAGGGCTTCCCTGCAAGGATAGATCAATTGGTGGACCTAACAGTAGGACACAGCAGGCTTAGCTTCCTTGACGCATACAGAGGCTACCATCAGATAGCCATGCACGAACCAGATCAGGAAGTGACGTCCTTCACCACTCCAAGAGGACTATATTGTTACAAGGTCATGCCCTTTGGCCTAAAGAACGCAGGCGACGTTTGAAGAATGGTTACCAAGATGTTTGAGCCATTGTTAGGCGTAACAATGGAGGCGTGCATCGGCGACATGGTGGTCAAAAGCAAGGATGGAAGACCATCTAAGGGACCTAGATGAGATGTTCCAGATCTGAAGCAACACAAGCCATACTTTAACGCTTCTAAGTGCGCATTCGTGTAGGGTCCGCAAGTTCTGGGTTTCTGGTGACCAATCGGTATCGAGGCGCACCCTCCCAAATCAAAGCAATTCAAGAGTTAGAGACCTAACTCGTGAAAGAAGTCTGACACCTCACCGGCATGGCGGCACTTAACCGATTCATCACCGTCTTGACAGTTAATTCCATTCTTTCGGTCATTAAAAGCTAAGTTTGAGTGGGACGAAGAATGCGACCGAGCTCTGGAGAGTTTGAAGGAATACATGTCTTCTCCACCACTACTTGTCACCCCAAGACTGAGAAGAACTCTTTCTCTACCTAGCGATCTCTCGACGCCAGTGCAAGTGTTGGTTCGGCGGAAGGAATCCAACATCTACCTATCTTCTATGTCAAGAAGACATTCTTTGAGCCGAAACAAGGTACTTGCCTCTAGAAAGCTAGCAGCCTTAATGATGGCCTCAGGAAATTGGCGACTACTTTCACGCCACACCATTGTCGTCCTCACAACCTTTCCACTAAAAGCTTTGTTTGAGAGGGCAAACTTTTCCAGGCGGATTTTGAAGTGGGCGTGGAGTTGGGACAATATGACGTGAAGTTCAACCCGTAACCGCATAAAGGCCCAATCTTTGGCGGACTTCGCATGAGTTCACTCTCGAAGCCACCAAGTTCCGCCTAATCGATCGACCGACACAACCAAACTAGGGATGGAGATTGACGCCGAATAGCGCAATCCCTAGTCAGCTACTCTCAAAGCCTAAGGCGAACCCGAGAATAGAGAAGGCCGACCTTACTACACCAAGTCAAAACTCGCCAACAAGCGAGGACTTGAGCCCATCGAAGACAAGGCATCGCAACTATGGACTCTGAAAAAGACATTAGTAGCATGGAAGACCCCAAGGCATCGTCCACCCCTCCACTGTTGGAAGTTGTTCGGGGAGATGTGGAAGCTCTTTGTGGGTGGGGGATCCAATCGACATGGAGCAGGACTCGGCATAGTCCTCATCTCTCCAGACGGCCTAGTAGTGGAGCAGGCGATCAACCTTGGCTTCCCAGCATCGAACAATGAAGCAGAGTACGAGGCGCTTCTTGCAGGACTCAAGTCAGCGGCCTACATGAAGGCCACCGAACTCATGGTTTACAGCGACTCACAGTTGGTGGTAAATCAAATTTCTGGCGACTACGAAGCAAAAGATGAAAGGATGGCTAAGTATCAGGACTTAGTCAGGACAGAGATCAAAAAGTTTGAAGTCGTGAGGATAGAGCAGATCGGCAGGGAGGAGAATAGTAGAGCAGACGAACTAGCAGGCTTCGCCTCAATGGCAGACACATCCATCCCACATCCTTTATTGATCGACTATCTGCCCAGACCAAGCATTGAAGACCCAGAAGCAGAAGAAGTATGTTGTGCAGAGCTAGGTCCTTCTGGATGGATCCCATCATACTATTCTGAAGACGGCACTCTACCGTAAGAAAAGAAAGAAGCCAAGAATAGGAGCCAAGTCGCCACGATTTTGGCTCTCTCCATCCTTAGCTTTATACAAGAAGTCGTTTTCAGGACCTTACTTAAAGTGTGTTCACCCCAGCAAGGTGGAAGCATTCTTGTTCAAATACATGAGGTGTATGCGACCATCAAGGAGGAAGGTCATTGGCATACCGAGCTATTTCACAAGGATATTGGTGGCCCTACATGCAAGCGGATTAGAAGTATGTCAAAAAGTGCAAAAAGTGTCAGAAGTTTGCGCATCAAATTCACCAACCTGCAAGAGAACTCCTACCGCTCACTAGTCCATGGCCTTTCGCAATGTGGGGCTTGGACATAGTGGGACCACTCCCAACAGCACCAGGCAACAGGAAGTTCTTTCTTGCGGCAACAGACTACTTCACGAAGTGGGTGGAAGCAGAAGCCTTGGCGTCAATCAAGGAAAAAGATGTGAAGAAGTTTGTGCAGCGAACATCATTACTCGCTTTGGCATACCAAAAGCGTTGATTTGAATAACGGCACTTCGGTTTGATGGCAGAATATTCAGAAGCTTTTGTGAAGAGTATAAGATCGAGTTCTACAACTCCACACCAGCATATCCCCAAGCAAATGGACAGGCAGAGGCGTCAAACAAGGTAGTCTTGGACGGATTGAAGAAAAGGTTGGAAAAAGCCAAAGGCAAGTGGGCAGAAGAGCTCCCTCATGTTTTATGGGCTTATCGCACTACGCCACGGCGGTCGACAGGGGAAACTCCATTCTCCTTAGCTTATGGCATGGAAGCAGTCATTCCTTTAGAAGTCGGACTCCCCACAATTCAGAGCGAAAATTTTGATCCAGACTTAAACGCAGAAGCAATTGCATTAGAACTTGACCTCGTGGAAGAAAGAAGAGAAAGAGCATTGGTTCACATCGCCTCCTACCAACAAGAGTTATCTAGGAAGTATAACAAAACTGTGCATCCAAGGCAATTCAAGATCGGCGATTGGGTACTTCGCAAAGTTATGGGCAACACATTGGTCCCAGGAGATGGTAAGTTAGGACCCAATTGGGAAGGTCCTTACAGAGTGGTCGGACTAGCGGGCAAAGGGGCATACCACTTGGAAGATAAGGACGGCAAAGCAATTCCTAGGCCATGGAATACTGCCAATCTCAAGATATTTTACTTTTAGCTTTTTTCTTTTTAAGTATGTGTAATTTTCTACTTTCTCAATAAAACAAGTCGATTCTTTTCAGTATATTTGTTTTCCATAGAAAGTAGTTTTAGCAAGTTAGTAGCATTGTAAACGTAGTTGGCCGGAATAACCAACTATTAACCCTCCTAAGCCGTGATCGGGATCCGGTCGCAAGACGTTTGGAATAACCAAACATTCTATTCTAAGTTGGTGGAACAAACCAACTTAGAGGTTGGTCGATTAAACCAACACGTAGCCAAAGTATGGGAATGGCTACCTGAGAGGTTGGTCGATTAAACCAACACTTTGTACTCTTCACCAAGTAAGTTATATCGGCTAAAGTGGTTGGTCGATTAAACCAACTCTTTGTACTCTTCACCAAGTAAGTTATATCGGTGAAGAGTGGTTGGTCGATTAAACCAACTCTTTGTACTCTTCACCAAGTAAGTTATATCGGTGAAGAGTGGTTTGGCTGGATTAAACCAACACTTTGTACTCTTCACCAAGTAAGTTATATCGGTCAAGAGTGGTTGGTCGATTAAACCAACACTTTATACTCTTCACCAAGTATGGGCATGGTGAAGAGTGGTTGGTCGATTAAACCAACTCTTTGTACTCTTTAGCGAAGTAAGTTATATCGGTCAAGAGTGGTTATCGATTAAAACCAACTCTTTGTACTCTTTAGCCAAGTAAGTTATATCGGTGAAGAGTGGTTATCGATTAAACCAACTCTTTGTACTCTTCTTCAAAAAGTAAGTTATATCTCAAGAGTGGTTAACTAGTAAGTTAGACACTAACCGAGATCACAGTTGCACAAACAAGTTCATGAAAAATTCACTACAAACTCAAGCATGCAAGTGAAAAACCGGAATAAGAGTTGATAATTTTTCATTGAATAATTAAGGAAGTACAACTATGGGGCCATAGCCCGGTTTCAAAAATTCAGACACAAGAGAAAGGAAAAAGTACAAGATCAATCAAACAAATCATCTATTTTCAAGGCGTCGGATCGGCCGAGTCAAAGATATACTCCGGTATCTGCCACTAGAGCCGTCTCGGTTGGGAATTCCGACACTACATTTTCAGTTGATGCCTCCAACTGAGTTGATGGGTCACCGGTTTGATCTTGGTTAGCCGGAGTCCCAGTTGCTTCGTCTTCATCATCATCATCGTCATCTGATGAGCCGACAAATTGTTTTTGGAGTTCATCGGCATACTCTTGCAGTGAGGCCGGAATGAAGTGCTCAGGAGCATTGTAGACCTCGGTTTCAGGTCCACAACCAACCTTTTCCACTGCACTTCTCCAACCGCACTTGAAGAACAGTTGTTTCGCAGCTTCACACTGCAAAGAGTAGCCAGCCTCGGCTTCCTTGAAGCCTTCTTTGAAGCCGCCCTTGGCCTTGCTCCAACCTTTATTTGGCGTTGTTTTGTCTTCCGAGCGCCATCTCCATAAGTATTTGTCTTTCACCTCGGTCACGGCGCGCTGTTTGTCATTATCAGCCGAGGCAACCAGTCCGGTCAGACGTGTTACCTCGGCCTCTAGTTCGGCCGACCTTTGTTTGGAGAGCGCCAGCTCGGCCGCCCTGGTTTCGGCGTCCTTTATTGCGTGCCTCGCGGTTTCTGGAGTTCCATTATCACTTTGTGGGCAATGGTGTTCTTCTGAAGGCCCGCAAAGGAGAGTTCCTTGTGAGACCGAGCTCAGAGTTTGAAAATTAGATTGATCAAAGACAAAACAGTACTGCTTACCAAAATCATCGACTTGGTAGATGACCGGATGGCCTTCATTTCGGTGTTGTTACTTCTTGTGGTGCTCCATGTCTTTGGGCGGACAAACACCCTAGCCGTGTTGTGGGCTAGAAGGTGATCCTTGTCAACAACAAGAGTCATCTTCGCCGATATCTCGGTTGTTGAAGGCGAAGGTGGAGCCCATTTGTTTTTCGGCGCACTTGGTGAGATGATTCGGTTGGAGGTTGAGTTCGGGCTCGGTGGAAGGATGGGGTCACCTCGTCAACCAAGCGCCTTTCGGTCTCGATGGTCGGCGCGCTTAGCTCGGCGTGAGGATGATCGTTGTTGTGCAGGAAGAGCTATGATGGTTTCAAGGTTGGTCGATGGTGGCACTTGCCCTTCCGGTTGCGTAAGCATGGCCCTCATCTTGTTTTTCTTCGCCATCTCTGTTAATTTGTGAGAGGCACGAGGATAATTCTCGCAAGGTTGGGTCCGGTTCGTGGGTCTTCGAGGAGAAAATCACACTCTTGCTTTTCGCGGCGAGTATCGGTGGGTCGGCTCAAAGTCAAGTTTTGCCCAACTTCTTTCTCTCACTCGGAGTCTTGAGTAGTACGGCAAGGTTGGGATGACCATACTGGGAATGGAGGAAAGCTAAATCTGCAAAAAATGAATTAAGTGTTAGTTCGGTTAGAGAGAGGAAAACCGAAATACACAAAGTAAGGAATGCAACCGAAGTATGAATCTGGGCTCTCCTTTCTTCCAGCTTTATTCTTCACCGAGGATGGGCACGAAGTCTTCAAAATTTCCGGAGACCCAGAAGAAGTCATCATCGTTTAAGTCCTTGTCCGGTGTGTGTTTTATTATTTTTTCTCGGCCACGGCGTATCCTCAAGTAATAGCACCAGCCGTCATTCTTTGAGCCTATTGAATATTGGTGTAGTATTTCGGCTAAACCGAGGTTGAGGCCGGTTTGTTGGTTTAAAGCGGCTATACCCATTATTATTCTGTATGTATTGGTGGACAGTTGTGTGGGGCATAGTCTGGTTTGTCTTAAAAATTCACATATAAGGGGCTGGACTGGGAATCTGAGTCCGGTCTCTACTATGGATTGAATGGTGAAGGGGACAAAGCCTTCATTGTCCCATGGATCTATATTTGGTTATTAGTATGAGATTTACATCGGGATTTGGTAGTCCTTCCTAAAGTCATGCAGCCTCCCGGGTTTCTCAAGACATCTATATTTACCCATTTTATTGTATAAGTTATAAATAAGTTACTTCGGTTGAAAAGAGTGTGCTCAATAGCTCGGCCTTGATGCGTGCTCGGCAACAACCTAAGTGCAAAGTAGGAAAAACAAGGAGTTAAGCCATCTTAGAGACCGTACACGTAAAACAAAGCAAGAAAAAGACTGGTTTTATTTCGGCTCTACAGGGTGCTATGGTGTTTACGTTGGTTTCTAGTAAGTGCTCGTTATCTCGGTTCACAGAATGCTCTGTTATCTCGGTTTCAGGAGAAGGTTTTCTTACTTCGGTTATGCCTCAAGGGGCAGCTTTGAGTTCGGTTCAGAACTCGAAGGCTCCTAGCCCCTAGGGCATAGCTCGATCGAGACAGAATTTCAAAATTCAAAGTGTATTTTTATTTCGGCTAAGGAATATCGGATGGCCTGAGGAACTCTTGTGGTATGTTCTAAGTTCTAGTTCGGTTTCAGTTTGCCTGAGGCAATGAAAGATTCTATTCTTCGGTTGAGGCATGGATAAAGATCGAAAGGGTGTTCTACTAGCTAAATCGGTGTATTCAATATGTTCTTGTGGAGTTCTTCAAGAAGTATAGATATGAATGAAGAAAACGAAATGTTTTGCAAAAACATGCAACATAGGCTACCATGGATTGAAATGGAAGCGAAAACAAGAGAAGTAGAATGGAGTTACTTACTGTGTAAAGAGGGTGAAGAGGAGATGGAAGCTTCAAAAAGCGCAAGAACACGAGCTCGAGAGCAGGAAGAAACAGAAGAGCTCAGAGGTGGGGAGAGAGAGAAGATGAACAGAGAATAGTGTGATTTGAAATTGAAAAGTTTGTTTTGTGTAAAAGGCCAAAAAGGTGGGAATTTGTTCAAATGTTGCGAAATCTGAGGACGGCCTTCTGTATGGGAGGCCAATTAGAGCCACCACGTGTCATGGGAAGGACAAGCGTTCGGTTTAATCGAAGAGACGTTTGACGGACGTGGCACAAGACGCCCAAGATTAGCTTCGGTTGGATAAATCAAGGGTCTTAGCTCGGCGGAAAAGGCTTAACGGGTGTTTTAGCTCTACCGAGAGGTTAAGACTAGCTCGGTTGGTAGACAGTAATCCCAATCATGCTTTGCAGATGGAATTAAGGGGCAATTGAGAGGGTAATTTACACTAAAGTGGGCCGAACCGGTAGTTGGGCCGAGATAAGCCCAAATGAAGAAGGTAGCCCGTATACCGGTCAGAGGAGAGTTGTGTTAGTCCGGTTAGCACTTACGTGGTGTAGCCCGATTTCTAGTCCGTTAGTTGATTCGGTCACACTTTCTGGTAGTCCGGTCTTGGCATGCTAAACCGAGTAGGAGTGAGGAATGGAGCACGAATGAATTAGTTCGTCTGTAGTTACTTGATTAATGCAGCAGTGGGTAGTCCGGACGTCATTGATTACTTCGGTCGTAGCATGTGTGGAACCGAGGTAATCTATGACTTTGATTGTAGTTCGGTTTAACTCCCTTATGTCTAGCTCGGCCTAAGCATGGGAATACCGAGGTAAGGGAGAGAAGTAAGGACCAAACTAATGGTTACTCCGGTCATTTGGAGTTCGGCTGTAAAAGGACCAACTCACTTTGTTTAAGCAGTGAGGAGGGTGTTGGAGGATAAGCATTATCTTCCAAGAGTTTGAATCCTAGGGGGACTCTATGCTAGGATGAGTAATCTTAGAAGGATTCTACACTTGGAGGAGTAAGAGTCCTACCAGGATTGTGCCACGTGAAACTTATATAAACTCACCAATATCACCTTTGGAGAGGTAATACAATTTTGCTCCCTGAATACATTGAGCTTTTGCCTTCTTGTCTTGCTTACTGACTTAGGCATCGGAGAGGTTTCCGGCACACACCCGCCGGCTAGCTCACGTTGATATTTTCAGGTGGTGGAACGACATCGTACAGAGGAACGAAGACTTGGTCAACAGGATTATACGAGAAGGTGAAATTCTTTCCCGTACAATTGGCGCCGTCTGTGGGAATAACAGACAAGAACAACCTCTTGATCAAGCTTTCTCTCGAACATCAATGGCAAACAACGAAGAACTGCCTCAGTCCGCCATTGACGGATTAACTCCAGAAGAAGGTGCAAGGCGCGAAGGCCTACCTTTGGTCCCTCCCATGGCGAGCCTGGAACAACAAAGGCAGAATTCCAGGAGGGATGCGAGGGGACGAAGGAGGAATGGCAGCCCTCATCCCTCTCGTTCGCAAAGCCCAGAAAGACAAAGGCGCAGAGTTGATCCTCAAATTCTGGAGGATCGCGTCAGAGAGCAAGACGAACTGATCCGTAAGATGGCGGCGGACATGGAGTCACCAAGCGCCAGATGAAAGGAAAAAAGTGGCGGCAGGAGAGGCGCAACAAGAAGACGCCCTCGCCACTCGAGGGTCGTAGTAGGAATTCTACACCGTCTCGGCCAGAGGCAAGCCTCGTGACAGCGACCGCGATCCGTATCTTCGGGACTCGTCACTCCAAGTCGAGAGGACGAGGGCTGAGAGGTCATACTCGAGGGAGTACCTATTGGCCCTCACATACGCATCATACGAGGTCCAGACAGACAGAATTACCTAGGTCGTCCGACCTAAGGTCCATGTTGGAAGAAAAGGCGCGATGGAAGGAGGACGCCAGGGCGCGCGATCCCCACAGGGTTCCTGCCTTGCAGCGATTGGCTCCTCGGACGCATGGAAGCGTCGAGGTTGGAATGCCAAGGCCGCACTTGGCATACGAACCAGCGGATAAGGCATTGGCGAGGCTGCAGACCTCACCATTCGTCCCCGAGATTGAGAACGCGCCCCTTCCGTCAGGCTTCCTACAACCCAAGTTCACGACATATGAAGGAAAGACAGACCCTTACACCCACTTGAGCCACTTTCGCCAGGTTATGGCTGTATATCGGCGGAATGAGGCGTTGATGTGTATCCTATTCCCCTCAAGCCTCGGCGACCTAGGCTTAACTTGGTTTGAGAAGCTTCCAGAGGGCAGCATAGCCTCCACAGGCACAATTGGCGAGGCGTTTGTAACGGTTGAACAAACACAAAACTCCGGTGGAGATCGACCGGTTGCTCTCCATCGACATGGGCGACAAGGAGACCACGAGGTCTTACAACAATGCATCTTGGGGAGACATTCAACAGTTGAGGCGCCCAACCAACCTCGCCATTCTTGCTTGATACAAAGAGGCCTTCGGTCGGGAACAGTGAGGACTCTATCACCATGACTCGCCACTTACCATGGAGGCCCCGATGGAGAGAGTGCATCAAAGACATCGGGTAGAAGAGGATGGCGCTGCGTTAAGGCAAAAACTGGTGCGACCAAGAACACTCAGAGAAGAAGACCTCAAAGAAAGGTCAATACGGTAGGTCGCCGAAACCAAAACAGACAAGGCAGGCGAGACAACGATGAAGACCAGGACAAGAGATGGTTAAGAGTCCGAACTGCCATAACCACGGTGTTCAAGAAACCGATCTACCGTATACTCAGTGAGATTCGAGACGAGCCTTTCGTCAAGTGGCCTGCCAAGTTAGCCGAGGCCAGAAGGATTATGATGATAGATCCAGATGCACCTTCCACAAAGAAAAGGGGCACCGAATCAAACCCTGCGCCGCTGAGGCAACATCTGGAAGAATTGGTGGCGGCAGACCACCTGGATAAATACATAGAAGGAGGAGCACAAACAAATTCCAAGACCATAACCTCCCCAATGGAATGCCGATCGACGCCCCACCACAAGGCACCATCAACGTAATCCATGGAGTCTTTGAACGAGCGAGTATGCGAGCTCAGAGGTTCAATCAAAAAGCGAAACACTTGAGAGAGGTGCTAAGTGCCCAACCCGTCGTCAAAAGGGAGAGGCGAAGCCACAAACATCATGTCCTTTTCGGATAAAGACTTGGGCAGAATATATTGCCCACACGATGCCTTGGTCGTCACTCTCCGAGTCAAGGATTTTGACGCTGCGGATTCTCGATCGACCAAGGCAACTCGTAAATCATGTACTATGAAACCTTCAAGCAACTCAAGTGCAAGATAAAGACTTGGCCCTGCCAGATCCCCTTTGATTGGATTCAATTTATGCTTGGGAGTGGCTCGGCAAAATCATCCTTCCAAGGCGGGAAGTGTGGAAAGCAAGTAGAGTTCGGGTCTTTGAAGGTCCCTCCACCTACAACATCATCTTAGGCAGAACATGGTCACTCCATGCGCGGTGGCATCCTCTTACCACCAAGTGATGAGATTCCCCAACGACACGGAGTAATAGAAGAGGTTTATGGGGACCAGATAATGTCCAAGCAAAGGTTTGTCAAGAACAAATGGCAACGGCCGCCAAAGGATATGTTCATTCGGTTGAAGAACCGTAGAGTAATGAACTATTCGCGGATGTTGGCAAAGCGGTGATCAAAAGCAAAGGAGGACTGGTAGAAGTCGGAATAGATGAGAAGAACCGGAAAAGTTCTTCCTACTTGGATCGTCGTTGTCCAAAGATCGAGAGATTGGAAGTCTTGGAATTCGACCTCCAACATTGAAGTGTTCGCTGGACCCCATACGACATGCCGTGCATTGATCCCAACTTCATTTGCCATCAACTCAATGTCCACCCTTCGCTAGACCGGTCATCCAACGCCTTGGACGGCACTCCACCATGCCGAGATAGTGGCGTAAGAGGTGGGTAACTTGTTAGAAGCGAGGCGATTAGAGGTGCACTACCCGGTGGATCTCTAACACAGAGTAGTGCCAAAGAAGAATGGGAAGTGGCGTCTGCGTCGACTATAAGCGTCAACAAAGCATGTCCAAAGGACGGTTTCGCCAAGGATAGATCAATTGGTGGACCCTAACAGGACACAAAGAAAGCTTAGCTTCCTTGACGCACAGAGGCTACCATCGATAGCCATGCACGAACCAGATCGAAGTGACGCCCTTCACCACCCAAGAGGACTATATTGTTACAAGGTCATGCCCTTTGGCCTAAAGAACGCAGGGCGACGTTTGAAGAATGGTTACCAAGATGTTTGAGCCATTGTTAAGCGTAACAATGGAGGCGCATATCGACGACATGGTGGTCAAAAGCAAGGATGCGGAAGACCATCTAAGGGACCTAGATGAGATGTTCCAGATCCTGGCAACACAAGCCGTACTTTAACGCTTCTAAGTGCGCATTGATTGTAAGTCCGCAAGTTCTGGGTTTCTGGTGACCAATCGGTATCGAGGCGCACCCTCCCAAATCAAAGCAATTCAAGAGTTAGAGACCTAACTCGCTGAAAGAAGTCTGAGACCTCACCCGGCATGGCAATGACACTTAACCGATTCATCACCGGTCTTGACAGTTAGCCCATTCTTTCACCATTAAAAGCTAAGTTTGAGTGGGACGAAGAATGCGACCCGAGCTCGAGAGTTTGAAGGAATACATGTCTTCTCCACCACTACTTGTCACCCCAAGACTGGAGAAGAACTCTTTCTCTACCTAGCGCCTCAAAGACGCCAGAAGTGCAAAGGTTGGTTCGGCGAAGGAATCCAACATCTACCTATCTTCTATGTCAAGAAGACATTCTTTGGGAGCCAAACAAGGTACTTGCCTCTAGAAAAGCTAGCACCGGCCTTAATGATGGCCTCCAGAAATTGGCGCACTACTTTCACGCCCACACCATTGTCGCCCTCACAAACTTTCCACTAAAAGCTTTGTTTGAGAGGGCAAACTTTTCCGGGCGGATTTTGAAGTGGGCAAGGAGTTGGGACAATATGACGTGAAGTTCCAACCCGTAACCGCAAAGAAGGCCCACCTTTTGGCGACTTTCGCCGCAGAAGTTCACTCGAAGCCACCAAGTTCCGCCTAATCGATCCGACCGACACAACCAAACTAGGGATGGAGATTGACGAATAGCGCAATCCCTAGTACAAAGCTACTCACAAAGCCTAAGGCGCACTGTAATAGAGAAGGCCAGAGGAAGCCGACCTTACTACACCAAGTCAAAACTCGCCAACAACCGAGGACTTGAGCCCATCGAAGACAAGGGCGATCGCAACTATGGACTCAAAAAGACATTAGTAGCATGGAAGACCCCAAGGCATCGTCCACCCTCCACCTGCTGGAAGTTGTTCGTTGGGGAGATGTGGAAGCTCTTGTGGATGGGGCATCCAATCGACATGGAGCAGACTCGGCATAGTCCTCATCTCTCCGTGACGGCCTAGTAGTGGAGCAAAGCGATCAACCTTGGCTTCCCAAAGATCGAACAATGAAGCAGAGTACGGCGCGCTTGCAGACTCAAGTCACGGCCTACATGAAGGCCACCGAACTCATGGTTTACAAATGACTCACGCTTGGTGGTAAATCAAATTTCGCGACTCTGAAGCAAAAGATGAAAGGATGGCTAAGTATCGTGACTTAGTCAGACAGAGATCAAAAGTTTGAAGTCGTGAGGATAGAGCGATCGGCAAGGAGGAGAATAGTAGAGCAGACGAACTAGCCAAAGCCTCAATGGCGTACACATCCATCCCACATCCTTTATTGATCGACTATCCGCCTGCATCAAGCATTGAAGACCCGTAAGAAGTATGTTGTGCAGAGCTAGGTCCTTCTGGATGGATCCCATCATACTATTCCGAAAGACTAAGACTCTACCGTAAGAAAAGAAAGAAGCCAATAATAAGAGCCAAGTCGCAACGATTTTGGCTCTCTCCATCCTTAGCTTTATACAAGAAGTCGTTTTCGTGACCTTACTTAAAGTGTGTTCACCCCAAAGAAGGTGGAAGCATTCTTGTTCGAAATACATGAGGGTATGCGCTGACCATCAAGGAGGAAGGTCATTGGCATACCGAGCTATTTCACAAGGATATTGGTGGCCCTACATGCAAGGATTCAGAGAAGTATGTCAAAAGTGCGAAAAGTGTCGGTTTATGATCAAATTCACCAACCGCAAGAGAACTCCTACCCTCACTAGTCCATGGCCTTTCGCAATGTGGGGCTTGGACATAGTGGGACCACTCCCAACAAAGACCAGTAACAGAAGTTCTTTCTTGCAATGACTACTTCACAAAGTGGTGGAAGCAGAACCCTTGGCGCCAATCAAGGAAAAAGATGTGAAGAAGTTTGTCCGCGTAACATCATTACTCGCTTTGGCATACCAAAAGCGTTGATTTCGCATAACCAAGACTCAGTTTGATGGCGTAATATTCAAGCTTTTGTGAAGAGTATAAGATCGAAGTTCTACAACTCCACACCAAAGATATCCCCAAGCAAATGGACAGCAGAGGCGCCAAACAAGGTAGTCTTGGACGGATTGAAGAAAAGGTTGGAAAAAGCCAAAGGCAAGTGGGCGTAAGAGCTCCCTCATGTTTTATGGGCTTATCGTGACTACGCCACTGGCCAACAGGGAAACTCCATTCTCCTTAGCTTATGGCATGGAAGTCATTCCTTTAGAAGTCGGACTCCCACAATTCAGAGCTTAAAATTTTGATCCAGACTTAAACGCAGAAGCAATTGCATTAGAACTTGACCTCGTGGAAGAAAGAAGAGAAAGAGCATTGGTTCACATCGCCTCCTACCAACAAGAGCTATCTAGGAACTATAACAAAACTGTGCATCCAAGGCAAATCAAGATCGGCGATTGGGTACTTCTGCAGTTATGGGCAACACATTGGTCCCAGGAGATGGTAAGTTAGGACCCAATTGGGAAGGTCCTTACAGAGTGGTCGGACTAGCGGGCAAAGGGGCATACCACTTGGAAGATAAGGACGGCAAAGCAATTCCTAGGCCATGGAATACTGCCAATCTCAAGATATTTTACTTTTAGCTTTTTTCTTTTTAAGTATGTGTAATTTTCTACTTTCTCAATAAAACAAGTCGATTCTTTTCAGTATATTTGTTTTCCATAGAAAGTAGTTTTAGCAAGTTAGTAGCATTGTAAACGTAGTTGGCCGGAATAACCAACTATTAACCCTCCTAAGCCCGTGATCGATCCGGTCGCAAGACGCTTGGTCAATAACCAAACATTCTATTCTAAGTTGGTCGAACAAACCAACTTAGAGGTTGGTCGATTAAACCAACACGTAGCCAAAGTATGGGAATGGCTACACAGAGGTTGGTCGATTAAACCAACACTTTGTACTCTTCACCAAGTAAGTTATATCGGTCAAGAGTGGTTGGTCGGATTAAACCATCTTTGTACTCTTCACCAAGTAAGTTATATCGACCAAGAGTGGTTGGTCGATTAAACCAACTCTTTGTACTCTTCAAAGTAAGTTATATCGGTCAAGAGTGGTTATCGGATTAAACCAACACTTTATACTCTTCACCAAGTATGGGCATGGTCAAGAGTGGTTGGTCGATTAAACCAACTCTTTGTACTCTTTAGCAAGTAAGTTATATCGGTCAAGAGTGGTTATCGATTAAAACCAACTCTTTGTACTCTTTAGTCAAGTAAGTTATATCTACCAAGAGTGGTTATCGGATTAAAACCAACTCTTTGTACTCTTTAGTCAAGTAAGTTATATCGGTCAAGAGTGGTTATCGGATTAAAACCAACTCTTTGTACTCTTCAAATTAAGTAAGTTATATCTCAAGAGTGGTTGGCTAGTAAGTTAGACAAATTAACCGAGATCACAGCTTGCACAAACAAGTTCATGAAAAATTCACTACAAACTCAAGCATGCAAGTGAAAACCTAATAAGAGTTGATAATTTTTCATTGAATAATTAGGAAGTACAACTATGGGGCCATAGCCCTTACAAAAATTCGCACACAAGAGAAAGGAAAAAGTACAAGATCAATCAAACAAATCATCTATTTCGGGCCCGATCGCCCCGAGTCAAGATATACCCAGATTCGCCACTAGAGCCGCCTCGGTTGGGAATTCGACACTACATTTTCAGCTGATGCCTCCAATCGAGTTGATGGGTCACCGGTTTGATCTTGGTTAGCCGGAGTCCCAGCTTGCTTTCCTTCATCATCATCATCGCTATCCGATGAGCCGACAAATTGTTTTTGGAGTTCATCGGCATACTCTGCAAAGGAGGCCGAATGAAGTGCTCAGGTGCATTGTAGACCTCGGTTTCAGGTCCACAACCAACCTTTTCCACTGCACTTCTCCAACCGCACTTGAAGAACAGTTGTTTCGCAGCTTCACACTGCAAAGAGTAGCCAGCCTCGGCTTCCTTGAAGCCTTCTTTGGAAGCGTCCTTGGCCTTCTGCTCCAACTCCTTTATTTCGGCGTTGTTTTTGTCTTCCAGAGCTGCCATCTCCCATAAGTATTTGTCTTTCACCTCGGTCACGGCGCGCTGTTTGTCATTATCAGCCGAGGCAACCAGTCCGGTCAGACGTGTTACCTCGGCCTCTAGTTCGGCCGACCTTTGTTTGGAGAGCGCCAGCTCGGCCGCCCTGGTTTCGGCGTCCTTTATTGCGTGCCTCGCGGTTTTATGAGTTCCATTATCCGCCCAGGCAATGGTGTTCTTCTGAAAGGCCTGCAAAAGGAGAGTTCCTTGTGAGACCGAGCTCAGAGTTTGAAAATTAGATTGATCAAAGACAAAACAGTACTGCTTACCAAAATCATCGACTTGGTAGATGACCGGATGGCCTTTCACTCTGTTCACCGCCATCGGTGCTCCATGTCTTTGGGCGCATAAACACCCCTAGCCAAAGTTGTGGGCTAGAAGGTGATCCTTGTCAAGAATACAGAGTCATCTTCGCCGATATCTCGGTTGTTGAAGACGGGGTGGAGCCCATTTGTTTTTCTGCCAGCTTGGTGAGATGATTCCTTGGAGGTTGAGTTCGGCTCGGTGGAAGGATGGGGTCACCACAACCAAGCGCCGCCGTCTCGTGAGTCCGGGCGCTTAGCTCGGCGTGAGGATGATGGTTGTTGTGAAGGAAGAGCTATGATGGTTTCAAGGTCGGTCGGGATGGTGGCACTTCGCCCTTCTCGTTGCGGAAGCATGGCCTCATCTTGTTTTTTCTTCGCCATCTCCTGCTCGGCCGTGAGAGGCACGAGGATAATTCTCGCAAGGTTGGTCCGGCTCGTGGGTCTTCGAGGAGAAAATCACATTTTGCTTTTCGCCGGAGT
This sequence comes from Camellia lanceoleosa, assembly GCA_025200525.1. NCBI lineage: Eukaryota > Viridiplantae > Streptophyta > Magnoliopsida > Ericales > Theaceae > Camellia > Camellia lanceoleosa. The sequence goes on along the minus strand of CM045760.1, from coordinate 86,533,681 downwards.
ATCTAGAGGTCGGCTCAAAGTCAAGAAGTTTTGCCCAACTTCTTTCTCTCACTTGAGCGGCGCTGAGTACGGCAAGGTTGGGATGACCGCATCGAATGGAGGAAAGCTAAATCGCAAAAATGAATTAAGTGTTAGTTCGGTTAGAGAGAGGAAAACCAAATAAACAAAGTAAGGAATGCAACAAGTATGAATATCGCCTCCTTTCTTCCAGCTTTATTCTTCGACCAGGATCCGCCCGAAGTCTTCAAAATTTCCGGAGACCCGTAAGAAGTCATCATCGCTTAAGTCCTTGTCCGTGTGTGTTTTATTATTTTTCTCCACGGCGATCCTCAAGTAATAGCACCACCGTCATTCTTGAGCCTATTGAATATTGGTGTAGTATTTCGGCTAAACCGAGGTTGAGGCCGATTTGTTGGTTTAAAGCGGCTATACCCATTATTATTCTGTATGTATTGGTGGACACTTGTGTGGTGCATAGTCTGGTTTGTCTCAAAAATTCACATATAAGGGCCGGATCGAATCGAGTCCGTCTCTACTATGGATTGAATGGTGAAGGGGACAAAGCCTTCATTGTCCCATGGATCTATATTTGGTTCGGCTAGTATGAGATTTACATCGGCTGGGATTTGGTAGTCCTTCCTAAAGTCATGCAGGCCTCCTGGGGTTTCTGCAAGACATCTATATTTACCCATTTTATTGTATAAGTTATAAATAAGTTACTTCGGTTGAAAAGAGTGTGCTCAGTAGCTCGGCTGAGCGCAGTGGCGTGCCTGGCAACCTAAGTCTGCAAAGTAGGAAAACAAGGAGTTAAGCACAGATCTTAGACCGTGCTACAGAAACAAAGCAAGAAAAAGACTGGTTTTATTTCGGCTCTACAGTGTGCTATGGTGTTTACATTGGTTTCTAGTAAGTGCTCGTTATCTCGGTTCACCGAATGCTCTGTTATCTCGGTTTCAGGAGAAGGTTTTCTTACTTGATTTATGCCTCAAAGGCGCCTTTGAGTTCGGTTCGAACTTCGTAGTCGCCTAGCCCCTAGGGCATAGCTCGGTCGAGGACAGGAATTTCAAAATTCAAAGTGTATTTTTATTTCGGCTAAGGAATATCAGATGGCCCTGGGGAACTACTGTGGTATGTTCTAAGTTCTAGTTCGGTTTCAGTTTGCCTAGACAGCAGAAACAGTATTCTAGTTCGGTTGAGGCATGGATAAAGATCGAAAGGGGTGTTCTACTAGCTAAATCAGTGTATTCAATATGTTCTTGTGGAGTTCTTCAAGAAGTATAGATATGAATGAAGAAAACACGAAATGTTTTGCAAAAACATGCAACATAGGCTACCATGGATTGAAATGGAAACAGAAAACAAGAGAAGTAGAATGGAGTTACTTACCAGGTAAAGAGGGTGAAGAGGAGATGGAAGCTTCAAAAACAGCAAGGGCACGAGCTCAGTAGCAGGAAGAACAGGAAGAGCTCAGAGGTGGGAGAGAGAGAAGATGAACATAGAATAGTGTGATTTGAAATTGAAAAGTTTGTTTTGTGTAAAAGGCCAAAAGGCGGGACTGTTCAAATGTTGCGAAGTACGAGGGACGGCGCTACAGCTGTGGGAGGCCAATTAGAGCCAGCCACGTGTCATGGGAAGGACAAGCGTTCCAGTTTCTGCAACTGAAGAGACGTTTGACCGGACGTGCACAGTACGGCCCAAGATTAGCTCGGTTGGATAAACTGAAGGGTCTTAGCTCGGCCGGAAAGGCGAACGGGTGTTTTAGCTCGGCTGGAGAGGTTAAGACTAGCTCGGTTGGTAGACAGGTAATCCCAATCATGCTTTGCAGATGGAATTAAGGGGCAATTGAGAGGGTAATTTACACTAAAGTGGGCCGAACCGGTAGTTGGGCCGAGATAAGCCCAAATGAAGAAGGTAGCCCGTATACCGGTCAGAGGAGAGTTGTGTTAGTCCGGTTAACAGACTTACGTGGTGTAGCCCGATTTCTAGTCCGTTAGTTCGGTCAGTCACTTCTACGGGTAGTCCGGTCTTGGCATGCGAAACCGGAGTAGGAGTGAGGGAATGGAGCGCCGAACTGCGAATTAGTTCGTCTGTAGTTACTTGATTAATGCAGCAGTGGGTAGTCCGGACGTCATTGATTACTTCGGTCGTAGCATGTGTGGAACCGAGGTAATCTATGACTTTGATTGTAGTTCGGTTTAACTCCCTTATGTCTAGCTCGGCCTAAGCATGGGAATACCGAGGTAAGGGAGAGAAGTAAGGACCAAACTAATGGTTACTCCGGTCATTTGGAGTTCGGCTGTAAAAGGACCAACTCACTTTGTTTAAGCAGTGAGGAGGGTGTTGGAGGATAAGCATTATCTTCCAAGAGTTTGAATCCTAGGGGGACTCTATGCTAGGAGGAGTAATCTTAGAAGGATTCTACACTTGGAGGAGTAAGAGTCCTACCAGGATTGTGCCACGTGAAACTTATATAAACTCACCAATATCACTTTTGGAGAGGTAATACAATTTTGCTCCCTGAATACATTGAGCTTTTGCCTTCTTGTCTTGCTTACTGACTTAGGCATCGGAGAGGTTTCCGGCACACACCCGCCGGCTAGCTCACGTTGATATTTTCAGGTGGTGGAACGACATCGTACAGAGGAACGAAGACTTGGTCAACAGGATTATACGAGAAGGTGAAATTCTTTCCCGTACAAGAACCAACTAAAATAAATAAATTCGTAACTGCTATGTTATACAATGATAAAATTACTTAAATTATTAATTGAAATAAATTTCTGATATTATTAAAAACTATTAATTTACTTGATGATTTATCAATAAAAGTGGTTATTTGCTATGAAATTGAAATTTTCAAGAGGTGAGATGTAATTTTAAAAATTACAAAAAACAAATCATATTTGAAGCAAATCTCAAGATGTATTTATAATTTACTCTACAGAAAAAGGTTCTCTCCTTTCGTTTGTGCACAATGCGTTCGCAAGGCAAGGTCCACAAATCCAATTAAATTGTATGTTGAGGCATTTTTTTAAGGGTAAATTATCAACAGACCTTAATAGTTTGACTTAATTCTTATCAAATTTTGTTGAAAGTAAGTTTTGGTAAAATCGTCACTAAAATAATTTTTTGTAATAATTTTTTGCATATGTTGTTAAAAATTGACAATTAGTAACTTTTTTGTCACGATTTTTATAAATTGTCGCTAAAACTTACAATTAGTGACATTTTTCTGTGATGAATCTTTTAAACTGTTGTTGAAAATTAAAAATTAATGACTTTTTTGTGATAATTTTAACATTTTTTGTGACAGTTTTTTTTAAACTGTCACTGAATATTAACAATTAATAATGTTTTTTAATAGTGTTTGAAAAAAAAAATACCATTAATTATCAAATGATCTGTTAGATACCTTTTAGAATCTACACACAAGTCCCTTTTTTTAAAAATATTTTTAATATGTTGGAGCATTTGAAGCATTAAATTACTATGAAGTCATGGCCAGATTCTTGATTGTCTTTCTGCTCCATTTCTCAAGTGGGCCGTAAATGAGTAGAGTCATGTTTTAATATGTTTGGATTTATTTATTAAGATTTTAATGAGTTTGAACCCGAACTCAATAAAAATTTAATGAACTGAGCTCGAACTGAGTTGACTTATGCTTGACTCAGGTTCAAGTTCGAACCTATTCATGAACCTTAACAAGCTAAAGAAATTATAAATTAATACTTGCGTATGACAATAAAATTACAATTGAAATTTTAATTATACAATTATATAATATATATATATATAAACATACAAAAAAAAGTCAATATATTACTGTGCGGAGAAATCCCACATCGGTCTGTAAGGGACTACTTTCCCACCTAATAAGCAGGCTGGCTCCTCTTACCTTGCATAGGCCTTTTCCCCCAGTGGGGAAGAACAAAACCGTGCGGTCGGAATGCCAAAGCGGACAATATGTGCAAGGCACGGGGACCGGTGGCTTTATTTGGCGCCGTCTGTGGGAACTCCCTCCGGGGTGACCGGAGCTAGCGTGGCTGGGGGCTAATGTGCAGGGAAATCTCACATCGGTCTGTGAGGGACTACTTTCCCACCTTATAAACAGGCTGGCTCCTCTTATCTTGCATAGGCCTTTTCCCCCAGTAGGGGAGGAACAAAACCGTGCGGTCGGAATGCCAAAGCGGACAATATGTACAAGGCACGGGGACCGGTGGCTTTATTTGGCGCCGTCTGTGGGAACTCCCTCCGGGGTGACCGGAGCCAGCGCAGCTGGGGGCTAATGTGCGGGGAAATCCCACATCGATCCGTAAAGGAGTACTTTCCCACCTTATAAGCAGGCTGGCTCCTCTTACCTTGCATAGGGCTTTTCCCCCAGTAGGAGAGGAACAAAACCGTGCGGTCGGAATGCCAAAGCGGACAATATCTGTAAATAAAGCCACCGGTCCCCATGCCTTGCACATATTGTCCGCTGCATTCTCGACCGCAAGACGGTTTGTTCCTCCCCATCGGGGAAAAGGCCTATACAAGGTAAGAGGAGCCAGTCTACTTATAAGGTGGGAAAGTAGTCCCTCACAGACCGATGTGGGATTTCCCCGCACATTAGCCCCCAACCGCGCTGGCTCCAGTCACCCCCGGAGGGAGTTGCCACAGACGGCACCAAATAAAGCCACCGGTCCCCGTGCCTTGCACATATTGTCCGCTTTGGCATTCCGACCGCACGGTTTTGTTCTTCCCTCACTGGGGGAAAAGGCCTATGCAAGGTAAGAGGAGCCAGCCTGCTTATAAGGTGGGAAAGTAGTCCCTCATAGACCGATGTGGGATTTCCTTGCACATTAGTCCTCAACAAGGCTGGTTCGGCCACCCCAGAGGGAGTTCCCACAAACGGCGCCAAATAAAGCCACCGGTCCCCTTGCTTTGCACATATTGTCTGCTGGCATTCCGACCAAGACTGTTTTGTTCCTCCCCACTAGGAAAAAGCCTATGTAAGGTAAGAGGAGCCACCGCTTATAAGGTGGGAAAGTAGTCCTCACGCATCGATGTGGGATTTCCCAAGACAATTACCAAAATAATAATATCTACCACTACTATTATATAAATGGGCAAATTACACTAACGGTCTCTGTAGTTTGGGACTTGTGTCATTTTCGTCCCTGATATTTCAATTATGATATATTTAATCTTGAATTTTAAATCACATTTCAAATAAGAACAATTGAAGACATCATTACTCTATTTTAAGGGCAACATTGTCAATTTGATGAAATATAAACTAGTTTAACAAAAATAAATGTCAAAAAATTATTTTTGAATACTTAAAAACTATTTCTACCCACCAAAGATAAAATTATATAAAAATGATAAATCTCTTACATTTTTATTTTTTTATTTGTTTATCAAATTAATTTTTAGTACGTGTTTGAATGATGATCATATAATGATGGTTGTTTTTATTAATGTTTTTGGATGATTATCATGTAATAGATAACTGTATTTGTTATTAATAAATATTTTTGGATAGTTATCGTGCAATGGATAACTATTAAGTTTTTATTGTATAATCAATATATTTACTATATGAAATATTTTAGTTTTGGATTTTTTATTTAATAAATAGATTTAATAATGACATCAAAGTTGTCACCATATTTGGCTTTTAAAAAAATAGAAACTAATTTAAGAAAAATAAATAGGATAAACTACCAATAAATCCTAATAGTTAGATTTAATTCTCATCAAGTCTTACTGAAAATAAGTCATAATAAAATCGTTGTTAAAAATAATTTTTTGTGAGAATTGTTTGAATATGTCGCTAAAAATTGGCAATTGGTGACTTTTTTTTCACAATTTTTATAAATTTTGGCTAAAACTTACAATTAGTGATGTTTTTCTATGACGTATTTTTCAAACTTTCGCTGAAAGTTAAAAATTAGTGACTTTTTTGTAACAATTTTTTTAAACTGTAGCTAAAATTTATAATTAGTGACCTTTTTGTGACAATTTTCAAATTGTTATTGAAAATTAACAATTAGTGGTGTTTTTGTGGTAGTATTTGATGAAAAATGCATTAGGATCTACACATAAGTCCTCCAAATTAATATAAAAAATATATATTTTAAAAAATTATTTCTCCCTTCCAAAAAAATAAATAATATAAAAATGATATGTTTTTAATTTTTTTTAGTAATTTAATTTTTAATTTCTTAAAAAAGAAATTCTAAAAATAGATTCTGAAAACCAAACCAAACAGAATTTATAACCAAGAAAGGTCCAATATTATTTATTAAAAAAAATGCCATTATATTTCAACAACATACAAATTAATCAAAACAAAATAAGCTGCATGACGACTTTGCCCTTGAAATTAATCGTTTGCAAGGAAAATATCTTTGATTGTCGATATTTGGAATAATATTCCAAATTCAAAATCAAATGTCTCACAATTGAAAAATTATGAACTAAAATAACACAAATTCCAAATTACAGGGACTGTTAGTATAATTCGTCATAGATAAATATATCATATATAGTTAACTATTATTTACATATAAATAAATTTAACTATTATTTGTATTTATATTATTTAAATATATAGATAACATATTTATCTTGTTTTTCATATATATTTTGACATTATTTAATATGTAAATAATATATTTATTCTATTATTTAAATAAATGTTAAATGAATCAGTTAACGAATCAAATTTTAATATATTTCGATCCACTTATTAGGATTTGGGGAACTTACCAATAAGTCTCATATACAAAGTTCAAAACACATCTAATCCCAAAACAAAACACTTTGCACCAATTAGTCCTATATATTTTTAATTATTACCAAAAAATCCTTTTTTTTTTTTTAATTTACAGACGCTGTTCCATCCCACTACCATCAGACTTTCGTCAGACAGTCACCGGAGACTCGCTGGAATGTTCAACATCACCAAGAGGTCACCAGAGTATTGCCGAAAATTCACCAAAGTGTTCTGAACATCAATGGAAGTCGCCGGACTGTCCAGAACGTTCGCTAGACGTTAAGAATATCATTGGAGACTCACCGAAATATCCAGAATATTGCTTAAAAAAAATAAATGGAGAAATTAGAACTAAAAAAATATAGCAAAATGTGCTAAATATTGATAAATTAAAAAAAAAAATGTAACAACAAAAAACAGTAACAATAGGAAAAAAAGACATATGTTATTTTTTACTTTTTGTAGGGTTTAAGCAAATAATCTCCAATATTGATCAAATTGAAAAAATCTATTAAGCATTTATCCTTATTTGGCAAACTGAAAAATATGTTACGAAACTGCAAATTTTTACAGTTCTAAAGAATGTTATAAAATTGCAAAATTTTGCAATTTTAAGCCATGATTCATTTCAACACCAAAAAAACAAAAAAAAAAACAAAAAAACAAAAAAATTGGAAAATTTTACAATTTTCACCACTTGTAACTAAAACTCGAAAACAACTTATTCAAAACTTGAAAATTTTCTCTATTAAAACAGAAAAAAAGAAGTGTATGGCAGAGAAAATGTAAAAAAATTAAGAGATCGAATGAGAGAGGCAAATATAGAAAAAGGATTGTACTCTGACAGCTATTTTTTGTTTAGATCTAACCGGATCTGATGTAGATCTACTCAGATCTGATGTAGATCTACATCAGATTTAAGTAGATCTACTTATCTTCTTCACTATCGGTACGGGTGAAGTAAGGAGTCGGCGGTCGGTGGTTGCCAGTAAACCCCAATCGATGGTAGTCGTCGGTCGTCGGTGACTATTTATCAGAAAGAGAAAGAGAAAGAGAAGAAGTAAGATGCGGTTGCCCGTCAACAATTGCCAGAAATCACAAAGAGCAAAAGAGATAGAGAAGAAGAAAAGCAGAGAAGAAGAAAAACGTTATAGGACTTTTAAGTATAAACAAAAGGTTATGGGATTAAATAGGCTACATGTTTTTCAAAGAAGATTTCTTAATAACTGATCATTAAGATTTTAACGATTACAACCTCGAACTCAAACGTAAGAAAAATTTAATAAATCAGTTTCGAGCAAATCCTTACCATGTCAAACTTGAACATATTCATAAGAATGATGATATAAAATTCTAATAGTAGAGCTCTATTTATGTGATAAGGAGGGGGAAAAAAAGTGTTAGTACAAAACATTACATCACAATAGAGCCTATCACAATTAGAACTCCTTACAATTCTGTTTTTAAAATCTCTCAATCATTTTTGTATTCATAAATAACTTAATTGATTCAAAAATATTTGAAAATTTTAAAATAATAGTTCTAATAAATAAGACCCACTCGTTAATTTAATATTTTAACTTTTTTTTTTTTTACCTCATCACGTCATTAGAGTTCTTATTAAGCATCTCCAAGTAGATAATTAAACAAGACTTATTAGGCATTTTAATCAATATAAGTTTAATTTTGAGCTCCAATGGGCTAGCTATTGGGCTAGCTACTTTACTATCCTATTTTTTTTGTAGCTACAATTGAAGAGTCCTAAAGGTTCTCCAAACAATTATGTATATATATATTTTAGATTTTTATATATTTATATCTTGGATTTGGGATTTTATATTTTATGTATATATATGTGTGTGTGTGTGTATGTAGTAATTTTATATATTCTTTCAATTATGTTTGATGAATTACAAAATAACTTATTTTGTATTTTATATTTTTTTTTTCCTCATTCTACAAGTTTTAAATGTTTGTATGGATAAATTTATTATTATTACAAATTTATATTAGCAAAATATTAATAATTAGTATTTTTTATTTTAAAAATTAATTAAATTAATTAAAATAATTAATTAAAATAAAAAATATATTTTTTCATACTTTAATTAATAAAAAATGAAGAGTGTGATTAGAATTGCTCTTAACGATTCTCCCCTAAAACTTTGTATCATCACCGTAATTCATTTGCGGCCCCACTTTCACGGGTCCCTTTCTATCAATGATACCTCTTACTTTTGATCCTCCCTTCATTTACTCTCTCTCTCTCTCTCTCTCTCTCTCTCGCTCTCGTATTTGATTGGGATATGAAAAGAAGAGAGTGATAGGAATCTCCATATTCTAGAATAGAATACAGATCATACATAGGTACCTAATACTAATAGACTGGACTTTAATATTGATAATCTTTCGTATTTAATAATTGGAATATAAAGAGGAGAAAGTGCTAGGAATCTCCATAGCCTAGAATAGAGTACAGTTCATATATAGGTAGTTAATACTAATAGTCTATATATAGAGTGGACTTTAATATTGACACAGAGACAGAGAGTGTTAAATAATTTGTATGTTATGAAGTCGGTTTTAGTTAATTTCCATTTAAAAGTCAATTAATTTGACATTACCCTCTTAATGTTATGTTTGATTAAAAAATTTTAAAAAAAAAAGAAAAAAAAGTTAAGTATACTTTCATTTTACTTATGTTATGTTTAATTGAAATAATTTAAGAATATATTTAAAAAAGAGAAAAGAAATGTCCTATTATCTCCAATTTGGGAATAGTGTAAGAGCATCTTTTACATCTCCACACCACTCATTTTGGGACAAATGTCCTATTATCTCTTTGAAAAACGACACAAAATAATGAATTTCACTGGTAGAGACATCATATGTATTTAGAGCAAAGTAATATAAAAAAAAATTGTCATTTTTTTGATAAATTTCATTTCTAACTATTTTACTTTATCTAATTTTTATTTTATTATTATTTTTAATTATTTCATTAAGTCTTGTTTAATATAATATGATCAAATCACTCTTCTAACTTTTGTGCATATTTAAATAATAAAAAATAAAAATAGTCTCTCATTCTTTAGAGAAAATATTCCCTTCATTCTAAAGAGAAAATTTCTTCCTTATTCTATAAAGAAAATCTCTCCATCATGAATAAGGAGAAAATCTCTCTTATTCCACGGAGAAAATATCTCTCATTTCCAAAATCTTAAATTGTCTACTTTTTGAAAATCTCTCACTAAATATTGATGTGACTTTTTACATTATAAATGTATGCTGGTAAATAACATCCCTTCATGAAACCACACAAACACTCAATGTTACATGAGTATGTGAACATTAATATTGAGTGCGGCTACCTATTTGTATTACAAAATTAATGTAAACATTCAGATCTCTGTGTACACACTATGTTTGTGATCAAAATAGTGTATTGTTGCTAGTATGACTGTTTTTGAATGTCAATATTAACACATTGTTGTTTGTGCTTGTATGACTATTCTTGAATGTAAATATTAACATTGATTAATAATGTGTTGATCACAACACCAATTGCAACACATTGCAATGCGATAATCCACAACAAGTAATGACTCTATACAATGTGAACATTTACACCATATAATAATCGTGTAAAAACCATGCAAACTCTTACAATAATCAGTGATATGTGAACATTCACATTATACAATAATCATGCAATCATTAGTCTACATTACACATCATGTAACCATCACATGCTTCTAATGTTAAAGTTCACATCACCAAATACAAAACATTAAAATATGATAATCCACAACAACACGACTCAGTGGATGTGAAAATTCACATCCTACCAAACATTACTAAACATGAATCTCTACCAAACGATACCTATATGTAGTTGCAAAACAAAAATAGTGCTAACATTCTTCCAACAATTATGAGCTTGTAATGGATATGAAAAAGTGTCTCTACAATCTCGATCGAAAAGAAAACAGAGTTTCAAAATCACAACAACGGAAGAAAATAGAGTTTCAAACTGTGAATAATGGAAAAAAAATAGAGTTTCAAATCGCAATAATATAAAACACAAAGTTTTGAACTATAACAATGGAAGAAAACAAAGTTTCAACACGTAGCTTTGAACTGCAAAAATAAAAAGAACATAGAGTTTCAAACTAACAATGGAAGAACACAATATTCTCTGGCCACCAACATGTAAAACAGAGTTACGAAACCCTACCAAAATGTATAAAAGAAACATATTCCACTAATTTCTCCAGAATTGGTGATCACCAAAGCTGCCAAAACAAAAAAAAGGAAACATGAAGATTACAATTATGTGTAATACGTACTATAAAAAATAGAACAAATTGTCTAATAGTCCAACAAATATTATAAATAAGAAAAAAAAAAAAGAAAAAAAAAATCTCCTGTGAATACAAGTCTAAATATATTAGATTAGGTATGGACTTGTTGGACTATAAGACCTTTAAATGGGATTATAAATAAATCTCTCCATAAAAAAATGCTACAAACATTAAAAATATATATATATATATATCTCAAATCTTACTCTGAAAGTGACTATGTAACATCTAAATTTAAAATTAATAAAATGTAGGTCACACTTTTAATAAATGTAGACTATTGATTCCTTTTTTGAGAATAATTTTTTTGGGTATATAATATTGCTGAATTATAATTTCCCCTCTAACATAAAAAAAAATTATCTAATATGTCTGGAAAACTACGTGTCTATGTGCTTATCTAATAATGTTCTCTAGTTTATGTCACTGGTTCCTTGATTGGAGGGTTATACATTCATTTAGCCCTTTGATATTCATTGAAGACACAACCAACATGAAATTTTCAGAAGACATAATTCCTCATCATCAACATACTCTTTAAAAGAGGCAGGTTGATCATTATAGCGAGTCTTATTCCATTTTATTACCCCTAATGGGCTAATCACTGTAATAGTTATTTCAACGTTATTTGTCTGAACTGGCTATTTTTTAAGAGTATTGGGATACTTTTTAAGTAGTTTATTTGAATGAATATGTAAAAAAAAAAAAAAGAAAAAAAAAAAGATTAGTGTTGGAACATAAGTTTAAAAAAATAATTAAGTAAAATAAAGGGTATACCGTTCTATACTTTTGCTAGTGAGAAATGAAAAATAATGTTAAGAGTTGCTCTAGCGCCATCTCTATTCAATCATGCTAATTATATATCTTAGCATGTTACTGTATCAAAATGTTATATTTTATATTTTGCATTTTGATAGATTTGTTTCAGCAGTGCAATGCTAGTTTTTTTACTAGTAAGTTTGGGAACCTAAAATTTGGATCCAGTTTTGGATGTGCCATAAAGATTGAATGGGTGTATTGTATTGTAAGGTTTATGTATAAAATGAATCTATACCACATATTAATATTTTTGGATGATTTTATTGGTAAACTTTATGAAAATGTAGTATCAATGTTTTAAAAATCGGACTAGACTAGCCGGTTGACTCGTTGATCAGTTTAGGTTCCTATCCGAATATACTCTTAAATCCTTGCATTTTAAAAATCAATCTCTTTTAATTGAACTGATCAACCTTACGGTTGAACCGAATGACCCAACACCAATCCTGTCGAACCGACAGACTATATTGGTGATTGCTTCAAAAAAAGAAAAGAAAAAAGCAACCTCTAAGTTTTGAACACAGGACCTCAAATCACTAAACTACAATGCCCCGTGTTGATAAATATACTATATATTTTATTTATTGAATTCATTATTTATATCTTTATTACATTTTGTTTTCAAACATTATGTATGATAACGTAGTTCGTTCCCGGTGGATGGACTGGACCGATCCAAGCTCCTAGAGCCTGTGTCCGAGTGGCGAAGCCCACTAGATGACCTGCAAGTAAGTTCAATGGGGAACGGAGCAATCCCCCAGCGAACCCTCCGACGGGCAAGTTAGCAAGTAGAAAAAGAGATGAAGTATGTAGAGAGAGGTTGGAGATAGAAAGCTTAACTTTCTTCTTGTCTTCGATGCTTGCTTACATCCTTTGGTAATCGTTTCGATGTCCCTTCCGACGTGCCCCCCTCGTCGAAAGCCTGTGCTGTAGCTTACCTTGTTCAGGGTAAGGGGGCATTGTTCCGACGGGGAGGTGTTGTCGTAATAAATGCCGGATGGGTCATTAATGGTGATGTGTTGTGGCAATAACTTTGCAGATCTCTGCTCACGATGTGGCTCGTTTCTACACCTACCGTGTGTCCAATGCCATTGGCCCTTCACGCCTGGGCCTCCACCGTGCCTCGACTTTACCAACAAGTTATGCAATGGGGTCCAAATGGTGGGCTTGGGTTTGTTCATCAGGTTGTGACCTTTATGGGCCTATCCATGTCAAGAGTCCCCATTCCCAAGTGCGCCACCAACAAGGGAATAGTAATGAGGCAGATGTGCCCGGCCGTCAGGGGGGGTCGAGTTAGTGGATCGAGCGGGAAAGGATCCGACCGTGAAGGGGGACCGAGCGGCAAGACCAACTATGAGGTGGGCCGACCGCGAGGGGAACCGAGTGGGAGGGCCGACCGCGAGGAGTGCCGACCGTGAGGGGAGCCAAGTGGGAGGTCCGACCGTGAGGAGTGCTGACCAGGTGAAGGCTGAGCGGACGATCGATGAAGGCCGACCGTGTGAACCGACCGTAAGGAGGGTTAATCAGATGAAAGCCGAGCGACAAGCCGACCGCGGAAGGCCGACCGTGAGGAGGGCTGACCGTGTGAAGACCGAGCGGAAGGGTGCGGGGCTCAAGAGGCAGCGTGTGAAATAAGGATTTGAAGTGGAAAAGACAGGGGAATGTGGGGGGGCAGTGCATCGCGGCCATACACGTGACGATATCGTGGGGGTAAGTTAGGCGTTGGAGAAAAAATGAAACGATAGGTCATTATGGGGTTGAAAAGACAGTTTTGGCGGATGATTTGAAAAGTTTTCAAACTGGCGAAAATTAATTGGGATCCTTGGAATATGGGCAAACCGTGGGCTTTTGGCATCATTCGATTCACCTACTTGTTTACAAAGAACCAAAACATTCCAAGTCTTACTTTATTTGTTGCTCACGATACACCTTTGCGACACTTCTTCAATTTTCTTGCAACTGCAGCAGAAGCGATTCGCAAACATACCCTAGAAATGGTGCAGGAATGAGCTGTGAATGTAAGAGCGGACCCACTGGATGAGGACGACGCAGAGGAGTTAGCGGCACGATATAGGACGGAGACGCAAATGGTGACGGCGGGGGAATCGGTGGTACGATCTCAAGCGTCCACCATGGTAGCGGCTCCAAGGCCAATAAGCCAAGTAAACCCAGATCATTGGCATACTAAGGCTGACAAATTCACAATTACTGCCGCGGAGTTGGAGGCTATTCAACAAAATTACCAGATTCCGGCTAAAGTAGAGTTATTGCTGCCAACATCGACGGAGAGGCCATCGGACGCAAGGCCTGGGCAGTTTTCTCTTTATGAGGAAGCTCTGAAGGGGGGCTTGAGGTTGCCATTGCCGCAAATAGTGGTGGATGTACTCAACTGTCTAGAGGTAGCACCAGGGCAACTAATGCGCAATGCCTGGAAGATCTTGCTAGCTTGTGTGAGTGCCTGGCCAAAGGCGAATGAAGGGGAGGCCATGACGGCGGACGAGTTCTTCGCGTGCTACAAGGCCTTGGGGCAAAGAAGAGACTTGGGTGACTCAAGAAAGAATGGGAAAGGGTTGGTGGCGGGGTTGCCCTCGTCGATCAAGGGGTGGAGACCACGGTGGTTTTACGTGGGTGCCAGTGGAGGAGTTGGAGTGCGCACCATTTGGAAGGTGCCCACCAGGTCGATGGAGCAAAAATTGGGGCCAGAAGCAGAGGAGAAGGTGAAAAAAGTGAAGGAGTAGAGGGAGAGGGAAAAAACCAAGTGAGACGACCTTGTTCAGCCGTTCGCACTGTTTGAGGTAGGGTTGGGTCCACAGCCGATCGACGGGGACCTCGACCAAGCAGAATTGGACGCAAGGAGAAAAGCTCAAGAGGCAGAGGATCAGGCCATCCTTGCCAAAGCCCAAAAATTCAAAGAGTCCCAGGGCGACCGACCACCACAACCAGTGGCAAGGGAGAGGATTCGCCCTCGCCCTAAACCCTTGGGAGAGAAAAACTTAGGGGAGTTTGTACCATGACCGCCCCCCAAGGGATCCTTTGAAAAAGAGGTCTTTGAAGGAGATGAAGGCATTGGGCATAAGGAAGAAGAAGAAGAGATTGAGGCGAAGTGAGGAAGAGCCTACCCAAAAAAGAAGGAAGGAAGGAAGGGCAGAGGAGGCCAGTATGGCCAATGAGGGAGGGGTTGCTGGGAGGGAGGAGACTCCAGGGAGAGTGAGCACCCCAAATGTGGTAAACGTTGCCTCAGAAGTTAGGGAGGTTGTGCCAGTGGTGGCAGCAATCGGTGTAGGGCTTGAGGGTCGCCTGAACTTAGGAGGAGGAATGCCCAGAGGGACCCGCCTCAAGGAGGAAGAGTTAGCTTGACCACAAATGATTTATCACGCCAAGTGGCGGGCGCCCGAGGGAGAAGAAGGCCCAGCCAGAGCTAGGGCAGACCGCTTGATAGGCATCGTGGAAGAGGCGTTTCACGCCGCATCCAGATTCAACGAGGCGCACTCCATCAAGGGGTTGTGCTCCGCCAAATGGAGGTGACTACCTTAGCAGGACCCTCTTGAGGAAAGCTCGCCAAACTTAAGACAGAGGAAGCCAAGGCTCACCATGGAAATTGAAGGAAGAGAGCGCTTGTTGGAAGAGTGCCCACGCTGACCTGCAAGTGGCCAAGTCGAGCCGAGAGCACACGCCAAAGTTAGGTCGCCGAGTTCCAACCGCCACGAGCGAAAGAAGTTGGAAAAGGCCTGCAAACTGTGGTGGTCACCGCCGAATCCAAGATGAAGAGGCGATGACCAATAATGAGGAGTTGGTGAGGCAGAAGGATGAGGTAGACGCTAAGGTTGGCGTTCTGCAGAAGGAGTTGGAGGCCGAGCGGGGCGAGGCAGCGGGGGAGATGGAGAAGCTTCAAAAGGAGTTGAAAGCAGAGAGGACGAGGGCGATGGTGGAGAAGGAGGGCTTGAAGAAGGAGGTGGAGGAGGAGGAGAAAGCGAAGGCTGTATCGGAAAAGGCGACCCTTCAGAAAGAGCTGGGCCAAGAGAGGGCGAAAGCAGCTTCTGAAAGGGCGACTTATTCCGATCTGTGTGTCGCAGCAGTGGAGCAATTCAAAGGGTCTGTCGAATTTCAGATGGCAGTGGACGCCATTGCCGCCAAAGAATCTGCTAGGCAAGAAGTCGGGGCGGCCCATCAAGGACGCATCGCTGGGGAGCGTAACCGGCGGTTATTAAGAGCTTCCAACAGTCAGACTTCTATAAGCACGAAATGGCTGAGTATTGGGACAGTGGCTGGAAGATGTTCAAATGCAGAGCTGAAGAGCTGTTCCCAAACTTGGACCTGAGTAGTGTGACAATTGGCGAAGACGATGTAGCCCAAACCCCCCTTGATGAGGGCATTGAAAAGGAAGATCTTGCGTCCAATGAAGAGGAGTGATTGGGGGAGATCTTGTTTATTATGATTTTTTGTATTCACTTATATATATATATATTTTGTTTTTTTTCACTTTTTGAATTGATGTAATGAATCTTGTGTATACATTTGTGAATGAATAAAATGTCAACTGTGTTTTCAATCGCTTGCCTTTACTTGTGTATGAATCAGTGTGGACTAAATTCAAGAACTCCTTGGCACAAAGTGGAATTGGAGTTGTAAAAATACAATATGGGGTAAAGTTGGAGTCGTATAACAGCTCAATGCAAAGTAAAATTGGACTTGTATAGGACTCAATGCAAAGTAAAATTGGACTTGTATAAAACTCCATGCAGAGTATAACTGGGTGTGTATAAAACTCAATGCAAAGTAAAATTGGACTTGTATAAAACTCCAATGCAGAGCAAAGTAAAGAACACCCTAATGCAGAGTGAAACTGAACTTGTATGAAAATTCAATGCAGAGCAAAGTAAAGAACACCCTAATGCTCAGGGGAGTGGTTTCTTGGAGTTACGCTAAATAGTGGAGGAAATAATCTGATTAGTAAATGAAACACGTGAGGACATCTTTGAAATTTGACTAAGTAAAGAGTGGTGTAAAAACTGTGGCCTGGAACTGTGACTAGGTGTCAAATAGTGACTGGGTGTCTTGCTAATGCCATAATTATGAAGTTTCATTGACGATAGGATTATTTCAGTTTGGACCCGGAATTAATGTTGCAAGTAACTCACTCTAGGTCAGCAATGGTAGCACTCAGTTTGGTTGACGCCTGTAATGCTTGGTCTAGGTGGGGATCGGTCCGCCGAAAAGGCCAAGCCGAGTCTGTTGGGGCTTTTGTGCTTAGTCCGCTAAGGCTTTTAGTGCTCGGTCAGGACGACACTATTTAGTGCTCGGTCTGAACGAGGCTGTTTAGTACTTGATCTGAACGGGGTTTTTAGTGCTCAGTCTGGCTGAGGCTTTGAGGCTTTTAGTGCTCAGTCTGGCTGAGGCTTTTAGTGCTCAGTCTGGCTGAGGCTTTTAGTGCTCGGTCTGGACGACGCTTTGAGTGCTCAGTCTGGCTAAGGCTTTTTAGTGCTCGGTCTGGACGAGGCTTTGAGTGCTCAATCTCGGTGAGGCTTTGAGTGCTCAGTCTGGCTGAGGCTTTTAGTGCTCAGTCTGGCTGAGGCTTTTTGCTACTGTAACCAAAACGTCATTGAGACACCAAATAGACGGCTGAGGTACATAAATGTCAAAAGTTACATGTGCACGACAGATGACAAGAATATTCAAACGCAGGATTTTTCCGAAAAGAAAATACAATAATTGAGCAATACAAAAGCAAGATTTTATTGAAAGTAACGCTTCAAGTGTTCGGCGCTCAGGTGCCGAGGTCTCGACCTTCCAGATCCTCGGTCGGTAAGTGCCTCGGACGTGGTCCGGCTTTCACAACATAAGGTCCCTCCCATTTGGTCGCCAATTTTCCTTCACTGGATTCTTGGTGGCGAGGGTTGCTTCTCAAGACAAGGTCCCCAACAGCAAACTCCCTCGGTCGGACTTTACGGTTGTAGTGTGTTCTCATTTTTTGCTGGTATGAGGCCAATCTGACAGCAGTGGTCTCCCTGAGTTCTTCAATTAGATCTAGGTCAGCCCTACGGAGTTCTTCGGTGAGTGGTGGATCCGGATGTAAAACCCTGGGGGTAGGCAGACTGACTTCCACTGGAATAACCGCCTCAGCGCCATATGTTAGACGAAAAAGGGTTTCCCCAGTGGGAGTCCGAGCGGTGATGCGGTAGGCCCAAAGCACGTTTGGTAGTTTCTCAGCCCAAAGTCCCTTAACAGCTTCAAGTTTAGTCTTGATGATCTTTAGGAGAGAACGGTTGGTGACCTCAACTTGGCCATTGGCTTGGAGATGACCGGGGGAAGAGAAACATGGTTGAATCTGGAGGTCGGCACAGAACTTTTTGTACTTAGCGTTGTCAAATTGTTTGCCGTTGTCGGAAACAATGGCCTGAGGGACGCCGAATCTGCAAACGATCGACTGGCACATGAACCTGGTTGTGTTGCGCTCAGTGATGGTCGCAAGGGGTACTGCCTCTACCCACTTGGTGAAGTAATCGATGGCGACAATCGTGAACTTGGTCTGGCATCAGCCGGTGAGAAGTGGACCAACTAGGTCGATCCCCATTTGGCTTAATCTGCAAGGGCCGCATAAGCAGATCGCCTAATAGGAAGGGCATGGGAGATGTTGGCAAAATGCTGACACTTGTCGTATTTGAGCACAAAATCAATGGCATCTTGATTGAGAGTCGGCCAGAAATAACCAGTACAGAGTATTTTGTGGGCTAAAGACCTGCCGCCTGAATGATTGCCACAAATTTCCTCATAGATTTCTTGCATTACATAGGTTGCTTGGGCCGGGTTGAGGCATCGTAGATATGGTCATGAAAAACCACATTTGTACAAGACACCACTAACCAGGACGTAGTTGGACGACCGAGCCCTCACCTTGGCAGCCTGCTGTTGGTCATCTGGGAGTTCTCATGTTGTCAAGAATAGGAGGATGTCGGATGCCCAATGGATGGGTTCATTTTGGAGGAACTGCACTTTTTGAAAGTCGGATGAGATGGCTGGGTAGGCTAGGTATTCAAGGCGGACGCCGTGGCTGAGGTCAGACTGGTCTGCAGAGGCCAACTGAGTCATTTCATCTGCCTTGGAGTTTTCTGCCCGAGGTATGTACTTGATGTGGAAGGTATTGAAGAGGCGAACAAGAGGAAGTGCTAGATCCTTGTAAGCCCACATTGTGTCCTCCTTGGTGTCGAATTCCCCCGGGATCTGGTCGACGATAAGCTGGGAGTCACTGAACACCCGAATATGGCTGACACCGATGTCCTTGGCAAGGCAGAGTCCCGCGATCAGGGCCTCATATTCGGCCTCATTGTTGCTGGCATCAAACAAAAGGCAGAGAGCACATTTGAAATAGCCACCCTCAGGGGAGGTGAGGATGAGGCCAGCCCCACTACCTTCCCTACGGGATGACCCGTCAACGTTGAGAGTCCAAGAATTGGGGTCTTCTGGTTCGGCAGGAGTTGGTGAGGGAGGAGAGGCAGTGGTTGGGATCGGGTTGGTGAACTCCAGGATGAAATCGGCTATGGCCTGTCCCTTGATTGCTGTTCGAGGGCGGTAGGAGATATCAAACTAGTTGAGTTCTACTGACCACTGCATAAGTTAGGTGGCCCCAGCATTCTTTAGTCTGAACGGCATCACGCGATAGTGGTAAGTACCTCGATCGGTAATGAAGGAGGTATGTTCTTGGTCGGAAGGGTGCATCAAGATTTGGTTGTATCCAGAAAAAGTATCCATGAAACTGAGCATCTGATGACCGGTTGTGGCGTTGACAAGCAGATCGATGCGGGGAAGAGGGTAGATGTCCTTGGGGCAGGCTTGGTTCAGTCTGAGTAATCGGCACGAGTCGCCATTTGCCGTTGTTTTTGCGGACTAGACCACGCTTGAAAACCATTTAGGTAGTCTACGCCAGGATAAACCGGGCCTCAAGGAGCTTGTCGACCTCATCAGAATAAGAGTATTGGCGCCCGGTAGAAGATGCGCTTACTTGGTAGTAGGGTAGGAAATGAGGTGCGACATCGAGGCGATCGGTTATAAAGGTTGGGTCAATACCGCATGTCCGAATGGGTCCGCATTTAATACATCTTTGTGCTCGGTCGTAAGGGCGAAGGTCGGCCTTGGCTTGGGGATAGCCGACCGCCGATCTTGGCTTTCATCAAAGTTAGTGGGGTCAATGGAACCTCAACGAGCTCCTCAACAGTTCTCCTCTAACTAGTTCATCTTCGCCTCGACGCCAAGTCTTTCAATAATCATTTTCGTTTAATTTCCTTGAGTGAGGTGACATAGCATTCTTCGCCACGGTTTGTTCTCCCCATCGCTCCGACCCCGAGATCAGTGGGAAACTTGATGGCCAGGTGGTAAGTGGAGGTGATCGCTTGGAAGGCGTTAAGGGCAGTGCGACCAAGGATGATGTTGTAGGCAGAGGGGTAGTCGACAACAAGGAAGGTGAGCAACTTCGTGGTCTGCCGTAGATATTCGCCGATGGTGATGGGGAGATCAATGGAGCCGATGGAGGTCACCCGGTCGCCAATGAAACCAACCAAAGGGGTTTGGAAGGGAGACAGGCTTTCCTCTCCGATCTTGAGCTGGCGAAAGCAGTTGAGAATTATGATGTCTGAAGAGCTTCCATTGTCGATGAGAACTCGTCTGACCTTATAGTTGGAAAGGATGGCAGAAATGATGAGAGGGTCATCATGGGGATAACAGATGCCCGTACAGTCGGCGTCCGTGAAGGTAATGGGCTCTGTTCACTGTTTGGGCTATTTGGGGGGTCGGTTTACCGTGGTGACTGTCTTGTTTGAGCCCTGCCATATTTTTCTAAGTTCTGTCTTCTGAGCCGAGCGAGATGGTCCCCCACAAGCAAGACCACCTGAAATAACTCTAATTTCACCAACGGGTGGAGGTGGATTACCTTGTGGCCGAGGTTGTTGTGAAGGTCGATCATGACCTTGATTCGGTTGAACTGGCTGCCGCAATGAGGTGTACCGGCGATTGTCTCTGTCGGGTTCGGTTCTTTGCCTCTGTTGAGGGCGGGTGTCTGTGAACCGGCTTAGACGTCCCTGGCGAATGAGGGTCTCCACCTGATCCTTGAGGTTGATGCAGTCATCAGTGTTATGGCCATGGTCCCGGTGGAAACGACAATATTTGGACTGGTCTTTCCGGTTGGAAGGGTTCCGGGGAGGGGGAGGCTATTTGAGGGGGTAGTCCGCTGGATTCGTTGAGGACATGTTCCATGGGAGAATTGAGGGGTATATAGCGCTCGAACTGACCGGGCGGTCGGGCTAGTGCCGACCGGTCTGCACGAGGGGGTTGATCTGTATAGCGGGTGTTTGGTCGCTATATCGGCATTTCGGTTCTCGAAGTCTTTTCTCTTTTCTCTGGGGTCGGGTTTTTGGTCGTTGGATCCGCCGAAGCGCTAGTGAATCCTCAAGATTCATGTATTTTTGGGCTTTGGAGAGTAGGGCGCCATTGAGGTCGGGAGGTTTTAGAGAGAGAAAGGAAATCGCATTTAACGCAAAACCGCCATGAAAGTTGTCGATGACCTTGTCGCCATTTTTTCGCTACTTGTAGGGCTTCTGTTGAAGCGAAAATCTAAATCAAGCGATTCCCCTCGCTCGACGGATGTTGAGGAGTTGGGTGAGCTGCCGGGCGCCGCTGGCGATAAAGTGGCTCGTGAAAGAGTCACTAAGATATCGAAAGCGGAGACAGAGTCTGTGGTAATTACTAAACCACAGTAGCCGACTCCCTTCAAAGGTCACGAGAAAAGCTCGACACATGATCTCGACAGGGAACGCATGGCGAATCATGAGGGTGCGGTAGGTCTCCGATGGTCGATCGTCCGCCGTCCGCCAAAGGAGTCGATGGAGGGCATTTTGAACTTGGCGGGCAGGGGTTTGTCTCGGATGGAGGCAACAAATGGTGAGTTTGCCGTAGCGGAGGGCTTATGCTGAATGTTCTGCATAACTCCTTGGAGTTTGAGCTTCATGGCTCGGAGCTCAACGTCCCAGAGGGGAATGTTGTTGCCACCAGAGGGAGATAGGTGTTGGACACTGCTAGCCTCTCCCTCGGGGGCAGGTGCGGCGATTGATGGGTGTGGCGGTGGAGGTGGTGGATTTATATGTGGGTGAGGAGGTTGCAAACCTCCCAAGCTAGGTGGATTGGGTTGTGAGATAATATGGCTCGGAGTTCGTTCTGGATTGGGTGGAATATCTGGAGGTGGTGGTGGTGGAATGTGGAGGTTTCTTTTAGTAGAGCATTTATTAGAGCCTAGTTTTGCTCGGCCATGCGGTTGATACCGTTGGTAAGTTCGATGAAATACTGTGGTGGGTTGTCTGGATTGGGAGGGTCGGTTTGGTGGTCAGCAGCATTACGGTGGGAAGCCATAGATCTAGTCGTGACCATACACCTTGATAGATGAGATGAAAAGGTTGGTGGAACAGGGTCTCCGGCTACAATGAACACAACTGGCGCACGGATGAACCAGTTCCCACAGACAGCGCCAACTGATAACGTAGTTCGTTCCCGGTGGATGGACTGGACTGATCCAAGCTCCTCGAGCCCGCGTCTGAGTGGCGAAGCCCACTAGATGACCTGCAAGTAAGTTCAATGGAGAACGGGGCAGTCCCCCAGCGAACCCTCCGACGGGCAAGTTAGCAAGTAGAAAAAGAGATGAAGTATATAAAGAGAGGTTGGAGATAGAAAGCTTAACCTTCTTCTTGTCTTCGATGCTTGCTTATATCCTTTGGTAATCATTTCGATGTCCCTTCCAACGTGCCCCCCTCGCCGAAAGCCTGTGCTGTAGCTTACCTTGTTCAGGGTAAAGGGGCGTTGTTCCGACGGGGAGGTGTTGTCGTAATAAATGCTGTGATGGACTGCATTAATGGTGATGTGTTGTGGCAATAACTTTGCAGATCTCTGTCTGCTGATGTGGCCTGTTCTACACCTGCCGTGTGTCCGAATGCCATTGGCCATTCACGCCCAGTTGGCCTCCAGCTGTCCTGGACTTTACCAACCGAGTTATGCAATGGGGTCCAAATGGTGGGCTTGGGTTTGTTCACTGTGGGCTGTGGCCTTTATGGGCCTATCCATGTCAATATATAATTAATATATTTTATGAATAATAAATATAATTATGCATATTTTAAATTTTAAAAATAATATAAATAAATGTATTTTAATTCGTATATAATTATTAAATAATTTTAATATATTTATAAAATAATTATGACATCACAATTTGACCTGATGGTTGAACCAGTGATCTGTTCACTGACCAATTCTTTTTTCAATTCGCTCACTAATTCGAATTTTAAAACATTGTGTAATATTACTATATTTGTACACCATTACCACATTCAATAATTTTGAGTAAGCTACCTATAGGTCTTAATAATTGGATTTAATTCTGATTAAGTCTTATTGAAAATAAGTCATAATGAAATCGTCACTAAAAATAAATTTTTTTGATAATTTTTTACATGTCGCTAAAAATTGACAATCAGTGATTTTTTTGTTACGATTTTTATAAATCATTGTCAAACTTATAATTAATGACGCTTTTTTTGTGAAGATTTTTTTAAAGTGTCGCTGAAAATTAAAAATTAGTAACTTTTTTTTAAACTTTTGCTAAAACTAAGGGTGGAAGCGTATTGGTTGTGGCCACGGAACCTCAAATCCATCATTCATCTGCCAGATTGGCGAATTAGAGAAAATCAATTCATATCCATCTGCCAATCCGATGGATGTGGATTGAGCGAATTGGCGGATTGACGGATGGATGCGAATTGGTTTGGCGGTTTAAAATTTTATAAATTTTCAACATAATTCAACTTGTGCACAAAAATAAATAAATAAATAAGTATTATAATCAATGACTTAAAAAAGTATTACAATCACTGTATGCCTCATCCAAAAAAAGAAAGTTTAAAATTTTAGAATATTACAATCACAGCATACCTCATCCACATAAAGTATTACAATATATGATTCTTAAAATATAAAAACAATTCAAACCATCAAAACCATGAACAGAATAATAATAAAGATTGTATGTCTCTGTATTGTTACATCTATATCTGTTTTTAAAAACAAAAACCAACCAGCATATATCATCTTTTTTATTTATTATTTTTAGAGTTAGATTTAAAAACCAAAAATATAGATAAATAATACATTTATTTTTATCCATTCAAAAATATATTCAAGTTGAAAACTCTTTTTCAATAAAATATATTCAATGTAATATTTAAACTCTTTTTCAATTGAAAACACAAATAGAATATCTAAATAAATTGAAAACACAAATATTATAAATTATTAGGAGTGCTTACGGCTTGGTAGTTCGACAGGCCAAAGGAACTCAAATCCGCCATCCGTCTAAAATCAATCGGCAACCGTCCGCCATTATCGCAAGATCTGTCCAAAAATGTTGCAGATAGGTTCAGTCGGCCTGGTTTGATGGATCGGTATATCCGCCACCCCTAGCTAAAACTTATAATTAGTGATATTTTTATGACAATTTTAAGTCAGGTGAAAATAAATAATTAGTAACATTTTTTAATAATGTTTAATAAAAAAATATCATTAATGATTATAGTATCTAGGGGAAAGCACCAATAAATTCCAAATTTGGGAATGTTAACCCATTTAATCCCGGTTTTTGTTGGACTAATAGGTCCTATTTCCCAAGAACGCATTATAGGCCTTTTATGATTTCCTTCTTTTCAAACATCAAACATTATTTATCAAATATCAAACATTAACAACGCGTAATTATTCGTGATAATGCCGGTGAAAACATTAGCAACGCGGAATTATTCATCCAACATCAAACATTAGAAACGTCAGATTATTCATCAAATATCAACCATTAAACATTAAGATTATTCATCAAACATCAAACATTAGGATTATTCATCAAACATCAAACATGTATTCTCAACCATTAAACATTAGGATTATTCATCAAACATCAAACATTATTCATCAAACATCAAACATCAAATTTATTTTAAAAATTGAAACTATTGCTCGAGATCCATCATCAAATTCATTAGAACATCGATCCATCGATTCATCGACAGGGTGTTTGTGGGTGTTTCATCAAATTCATTAATTTGAAACATCATCAAAAAAAAGACCGAACAAGGCAGGCTTCGATCACCACCGACTTGGCATCGCAAGATCTGGTGATGGAGACACCGAAGATGGCGGTTCGTGCCCAATGTCTGCTCTGATCTTGAAAAATCTGAAATTTGTGATTTGGGGGTTTGAAAGTTTCAGAATTTCGAGTTTTTGGTAAAACCCTTTTGGAATTTTAGGTGTTTCGGTGTGGATGAGAGGAAATAAGTTTGAAACACTGTTAGGAAGATGACAACCCGTTGATGTCGATTCAAAAGAGGACAAACCCTTTGGCATCGCGAGATCTGGTGATGGAGACACTGAAGACAGCGGTTCGTGCCCAATGTTTGCTCTGATCTTGAAAAATCTGACATTTGTGATTTGGGGGTTTGAAAGTTTCGGAATTTCAAGTTTTTGGTAAAAACCTTTAGGAATTTTGGGTGTTTCGGTGTGGATGAGAGAGAGAAGTTTGAAACACCGTTAGGAAGAAGACAACCCATTGATGGCGATTCAAAAGAGAACAAACCCTACCCGTTGATGTTCATGATGATTAATGTTTGATGTTCATGATGATTAATGTTTGTTCACAGTATTATTTAATGATGTTTGATGTTCATGATGATTAATATTCTGCAACACCAAACACAAAGAGAGAGAGAGAGAGAGAGAGAGAGAGAGAGAGTATGTGTGTGTGTGTGTGTGAGTGTTGGGGCAATGGAGGGAGAACGTGAGTTTGGTGAAGGTAGAGAAAGGGATCTGATCGAGCATGTTCCATTACGGTAATGGGGAGGCTGTATGTTGTTTTGATGATGTTGTTTGATGATGATGTTGTGATGTTTGATGTTATTTTGATGATGATGTTTGATAGTTTTTTGATGATAATGTTGTAATGTAAAAAAAGGACTAAATGGCTTACAAAAACACACTCAGGATTAGATAGAGTAATATTTTCCAATATGGGACTTATGAGTAATTTTTACTAGAATTTATTAGATATATAATAAATTTACTTATTAAATCTTATACATAAATCTCCCTCCAATTTTCATAGGAGGTAATAGTGGCAATAAAAAAATAAATAAAAAATAGATATATATATGATGTAATAGTCAAATATTCATTATACAGATGACCAAGAAATGAGATTGGATCCTAAAAATACACAATACCCTGAGGTAGATTTTATGTCAACAGAATCTCCAGCCCAATTGGAATCGGAATAAGCATGAAGATCCAATGAGCTGGGGTTATAGGTAAGACCATGAGAAATGGTGCCCTTAATGAACCTAAGCAACCTCTTTACACCAACATAGTGACCAACAGTGGGATTATGCATATGTTGACACAATTGATTTACAGCAAATGAGATATTAGGTCTAGTAATTGTCAAGTATTGTAAGGCTCCAACCACTACAACAAAAAATCACTTTTCACTTAATTAAAATTGCAAATATCGTCAGCCGAAGTAGTCCAATTGGCGATTAAAATTGAATTAGTCACCAAAATTGATCACTTTTGCCACTAAAAGAGTTTAGTCGCCAAATATAAGGGTTTTAGCGATTAAAGGCGCTTAGTCACCAACATAGGGTTTTAGCGACAAAAGATTGTTTAGTAGCCAAAGTTACGCTTTTGGCACTAAAATAATTTAGTAGCCAAAGTGATGGTTTTGGTGACTAAAAAACAAAGTTAGTCACGAATGTGCGTGTTTTGGCTACAAAAAAAAAATTAGTAGCTAAAATCGACAATTGTCGACTAAAACAGTTTAGTAGCCAAAGATGACATTTTTGGCTTACTAAAAACATTTAGTCGCCAAAACTTTTATTTTTAAACTAACTTAATTTTTAGCTTACAAAAATAATTAGTAGTCGATAATTATAGCATTGGCACTAAAAATTTATTTTAGTCGCCAAAAGTGGCCTAAATTTTTTTAATAAATCATTTATTTTTACATAAATTATATTGAATAAAAATAATTATATTTATAAATATTGTTTTGTATTAATATCGGACAATATACTATATAAATAATATATATTTCATATATATTCATGTGATGTGTAGTGGCATAGTGGAGGGAGTGTATTGTTGAAGGTTTGGAATGTTGGATGGCTGCGGTTCGAAACTCAAAAACAGCAAGAAAATGGGATTTTTTTTTTCGACGGAAACACCTTCTATGATTAAAAATTTAGTCGCCAAAGTCTTTATTTTGGCGACTAAACGGTTTAGTCGGCGTTGATTGAGTATTGCCACTAAATTATTAGTCAGAATGTATGATTTTCAAAAGTGTAAAAACACTATTGGCGATTAAATTATTGGTCGCTAAAGACCTCCATTTTGCCGACTAAAATAGGTTTAGTCGCCAATACCTCCCGCCACCATTTATTGGCATAAAGGCAAATGACTAAAAATTTTTGTCGGAAACCAAAAGCTCGACTTTTAGCGACTAGGGATGGATCTTTGGCCACTAAAATTTAGTCGCCAAAGGTGATTTTTCTTGTAGTGAACTATGTTTCTATAGACGTATGGATTGGCAAGGGCTCATTTGAATGTGCAGCAGACTGTGCTTGACAGAGATAAGAAATGTGTAATCTTTGCAATCCAAAGATACCATTTTAAGAAGAATATCCTGAGCATACTTCTTTTGAGATAGAACAGTGGTGGAAAAAGCATCATACTCTGAAGGAAGACCATTTAGAGTAATGAGGACCACATCCTTATCATCAATGATAACAGAGGCCAAAGCTAACTGACTAACTATGACCTTGATTTTGGACAAATATTCTTCCATTGTATCTGATTTCGTAGCAACACTATTCAGTTTATTTTGTAATTGATGAACATGCGAACGAGATAAAGTTGTAAATCTCTTTTGCAGAAATGCCCATACCTCTGAACAGTGATGAAATTGTAGAATAGATGCATAAATCGATGGTGTAAGAGTTGCAGTGATGCAACTTAACAAATGTGCATCAATCATAGTCCATTGAAGAAATTCGGGATAAGGCACTGAACTCCCTGTTGAATCAATGATTGCAGATAAGGGACATGTGATTGAGCCATCAACATAACCAAGCAAATTGGTTGCTCGAAGAACATTCGAGAGCTGAGATTGCCAGATGATGAAATTTGTTCCATCAAGCTTTACTGTAACAAACGATGATAGATTAGAGATCCGTAAGGTCAGATTCAAAGGAAGAGAAGAAGAAATCGATGTTGTCATGGATCAATTGCTCGATAGAGCTTCTGTGGCTCTGATACCATAAAGAAGTTTGTAATCAAATCTCTTTCATTCACAATGAATCCCAAGTACACACATCACTTATACTTATATACAATATAATGACTCTAACAAACTAACAACCACTACAAATAACTCCTAACTAATTCTACAAATATCTTTTCAAAATATCTAAACTGCTAGCTGAGGCTGAAGCTGTGGTAGGAGTTGTAGCTTGGAGTTTCGACTACAACCTAGGCTAGCTGAGCTAGCAACTAAGCTAGCTGGTGGTGTATCTTCTACATTTTGTTATAAAAACAATTCATAGTTCACTCAAATATTTTATTTTTAAATATTTTAATCTAAATTATTTAAAAGTAAAATATTTGTAAATAAATCTTAAAAAGATTCAATAAATGTAAATATATATAAGTTTTTAGTGTATGTAAATTAAGTGAATATAAAACAATTTGATTAAAATATTTTCAGAATAATTCCAACCATATTTTCATTTTTATTAGTTAAAATATAAAAAGGTATACTTTTATTTTACCTAATTTCTTTTTAATGTGTGCACTACAACTCTACTCTTTATTTTAGCTATCCATACACACAAATTGTTTAAAAATCCTCCCAAAACTCTTCAAGTGTAGCTAGGCTTGATATTTTTTGAGGGAGGGGGAGGGGGTTAAAATAACTATTGTAATAACTAGCCAATTGGATTGACAAAAATATGATAATACTATCTATAATAACTAATTAACAGACCTTGTTTAAAGAATCTCTTGTAAATGCTCTAACGTATATACCAAATATTGTTCCATCTTTTAACTTTAGATTTTTTGTTAGTTTCAACAAAATCATCCCCTATTTATCACTGTTAGTTGTTTGAATAGGAGTCATTTGGAGTCTCTTTTTCAATTAAGTTTTGTGTGTGAATCTGACGTTCTGTGTGTTGTGTTGAAGAAGAATATCTACATTAGTCCAAGAATTTGCAATCCATCTCTCTTTCATTATAAAGAGTAGGTTGTTCTGATATAGTGTCAAATTTATGAGATTCATGAGAGATTTCTATTCTAGTTCATTTATTTTAGACCATCTTACAAACAGATTTAAATCTCAATGCTGCTGCGCAGCCCGTACAGCAGCGGTTGTTGTGTGGCAAAATGGGCCCATTTTGGGATCCATTTTGATAATTCGAACTGTTCATATTTTAAAATATATCAAGTAGAACATACCTGCAAAACATCAAGTTTAGGGCTGCAAATGAACCGAGCTGTTCGTGAACAGGCTCGGCTCGGCTCGGTAAGGGCTCGGCTCGGCTCGGCTCGTCTCGTTTAGTAAACGAGCCGAGCTCGAGCTCGCCTGTGTTCGGCTCAGTAGGCTCGGCTCGTTTATCTTTAATTAAATTATATAATAAATATATTAAATAATATATAAATATATATATAAATAATAATATAAATGCATTTTTTATATATTAAATAATATAAATAATATTTTTTATTTAAATATTTATATTTAAATAATATAAATAATATTTAAAAAAATTTATCGAGCCGAGCCGAGCCGAGCCTGAGTTCGATAAAATTAACGAGTCGAGCCGAGCTCGAGCCCAAACCCTTATCGAAATGAGTCGAGCTCGAGCCCAAAGAAGCTCATTGCTCGCTTTAGTGTTCTCACTCACATTTGTATCTATAAAAATAAATAATAATTGTGATTTAAAGTATTAAAATAAATACAGATGTGAGTGAATGAATAGGCAAACAAATATTCGATTAACTTGATTTTTTACAGGTATGTTTTACTTGATATATTCTAAAATGTGAATGGTTCGAGTTATCAAAATAAATCCCGAAATAGGTCCATTTTACCACACAGCAGCTGTTGTACAGCCCATGCAGCAACATCCCCAATTCCAGTCAAGGCACAGACCTATAATTTTATTACTAAACTAAGATGAATTTATTACAACCCAACGTACAATTTGAAGCATAAGGCAAAACATAGATACAAATTTGTACACATACAACTCACTGCATGTGGCTGAACGTAAAAATAAAAACAAACTATTAGAACAAAACTCCAAAAGAACGCAGCAACCAGTTACGGACAAGCCCGGCCCTGAGATTTTGGGGGGTCAAAGTCGATAATCAATTAATAAATTTCTGGGACTCTTTACATTTTTTATTTTCATTGAATGAAAAAAAAAAAAAAAAAAAATTGAAAGTAAAAGACAAAAGATTTGTGTCAAAATCACAAAAAATACTTGGCAATACATTACAATAACTAATAAGTATCGCTTGATTCTCACCCTTCTTGTATTTTTAGAACCAAATAAATTAATCATACTTGCATAATCTAATTTTTTTACAAAATCATTTTCAATAAATAACAATGCTAATTATTTTAAATGGGCCTTCCAATTTTTTAATAGACTAATTTATTTTAAGTTAATTTGGGCCTTCCTTAATTTTTTTTAGACTTAAAATTTACTTAATATATTAGACTAAACTATAATAAGAGAGACCCCTTTTTTGGGTCTATTTTCAATGGATAACAATACTAATTTTTTTTTAATGACCTTTCAATTTTTTAATGGGTCAATTTATTTTAAGTTAGTTTGGACATTTTTTAATTTTTTTAGACTTAAAACATACCTAATATATTACACTAAATTATAATAAGAATGAGCTCCTTTTTAAAGTCTATTTTGAGGGGCTCTAGGCCATGGCCTTGTGGTTTATGCCCTGTGGCCCCGTTACGGATACAAACCGGATGTCCAAGACAAGGAAAGATAATTGGGAGATTTAGTCAAGTCACTCTCATAATAAAACTTAATACATTAAGAAAAAGCACACAATTTTCATTAAAAAGTTCAATACATACCACTATTATCAAAATATACTTAACGAGTAATTTAATATTTTAAACTCTAAATAATATGACCTTTGATCTAGATGTTGGTTTTTAATAAAATTAATATTTTAAAAATTCTCTTATCAAGATCTATCAAACAAGATATATGTTGATTATGAAATTCTTAAAAAATAAAAAATAAAAAAAATACAGTTGAAATTGACATAAATAGTAACATGTTACTCTAGTTCATAATAACATTTTACTGTTACAAAAAATATAGTATATACTAGATGAACCAATCAAAACATACATATACAACATTTTAAACTTGTATAAAATAAAATAAAAGTATTCCACATTAAAAAGAGTTTTGTGAGATATATATATATATATATATATGTATGGGCAATATTGTCCAAGAAAAAAAATAATTTATTTTGTCCTTACTCAATTATGTGCTTCTTTCTTAAGAGTTTTATGAAGCAAAATAAATTGAGTTGTCATTTTCACCAAATAAGAGTCTAATGAAAGGATTTTGGCTAAATTTCCCCAGATAATTCCACCAATGGCAGCATAAACTATAACCACCCCCAAGTCTGAAATCAGCTTACAAACTGCAACAAATGAAACTAAAGTATATGTCACTAGAAATAGATATAACTGAAAATGAATAAGCTTCAGCAACATATCTAAAGTGCTTGTATGTATGACCAGCTTCTTCAACAAACATTTCACCAGAGACTAAACATTTCAAGTGGAAACCAAAATAAAATGTTAACCTTAAATCTACTTGAAGAACTGGATATTTTGATTTCTTATTTTCATAACTAGTGTCAACCAATGCTTGGTATTAAACCACAAGATTGCCTGTTCAAATCCATCTTCTTAGAAAATATAATGGCAAAGCATGTCAGTCTAGGCAAGCAATATATCAGTTTTACAGTTCCTATACTACACAGTCGCTCAAACTCTTATGCATTAATTTGTAATAACTTAAGTTGTGCTACTCAGTCTTCTTTTAGTCACTAAAAGAAGTTGAGTAACTTGTCTGATTCGGCAACCAAAAGGAAGTTTCAACATTTTAATACTAGTTCTAAAACTATTGAGATAAAGAGTGGCCCTTTTTCCCTAAGAACATGCAGCCTTTTCTTTCTTCATATTTTTCTATCTCAAGTAATCTTCCCAAATGACTAAACTCAACATTTTCAGCCATTCCAATCATTCCATCTATAAAAAAAAAAAGTTTAATCTTTGAAAATGAATGAGACATAGGATTGAAGACAAATATTACCTAAACTAGATTAGATGAAGATATTGTTAGTAAGGATGAAGATCAGTTTCACAAAGAAGCCTACAAATCCCATCACCACCAATTCAATCGCTGTATGGACAACCTTTGTGAATTCTTCAAAAAAAAAATAATAATAAAAAAGATGATAACAAAAACAAGTCAGATCAAATTAAAAAATATTTTTTTAACAAACAAGTGTAGAGCAATAGCACAGACTGAGGTTGCAAAACTTAGGAATTTTTGAGAACTAGCCATGACATTCTCAAAGAAAAAGCACCTGATAAACTATTTACCACATTGATCTATAGATCAACAAACCTTTTTGAAATGAAAAATAAAAACCTTCATAAAATCTAAAACTAATCTGTTTGTATGCATCAATATGACCATGATATGGTTGTAGACAGTAGCAATGTCTAAATTAAGATAACAGAGAATGCATAAAAAAAAAAAAAACACTCAATTAGATCCATATGTTCACGTACTCATATTCACAACCACAACTATATATATATATAATTTTTTTTTTTTTTTTTAAAATGCCAATATTTTTTTTTGTCAATTATTAAGCCGTCCTTTTGCATATTGTTCCTTGTCTCAAGCAAGTCCGAAAAACAGTATGAGAGACTGTTCAAATAGGATATGTGGCATACATAACAAAAGCCTTCCGACGAGTCCTCCAAAATGCCTGCCAAGTGCCAATAGTCACCATAACCAATGACGTAGAGTGGATTATGCTAGTACGGATAAATTGGAAAATCAAACCCATAACAAAGGACAAAAATGATATTCTAAACCTACCATTTAAAAATAATAAGAATAAATATGATGATGAAGAAGAAGAAGAAGAAGAAGACAAGAAAAATTAATATTATCTAAACAAAACTAAAATATATGATGGGATCATTAGGAAAACACTAGCATTCTTGGAGCACATATTCACTTGGAGCTTTATCACTAAGAAAAAAGGGGTATGAAACAATAAACTCATTCTTGAGAAGTGGCATGGAACAAAGTCCAGGTTCCAACTATATTATTTTGGCTCTTAAAGGATCCTCATCCAACTCAACAAATTTTGTATCAAATTATAATCCAAAATCACCTTTCTTCATCTTTTTTTTTTAAACTTTTTTTATTATTTTCATTTGTGGACAACTTCATAGATAGCTCAATTTATTTCATTTGTTTATTTCTTTTCCCATCCAAACTGTATGGAAAAGAGATATCAAGAACAATGGTATAAGGAGAACTATATGCAGCATGCATAACTTTTATTTGAGATGAAAGCCATCAATTACATGAAAGTATTAACATGCCCAAAAATTTAATCAGATCAATTAATCCACAACATAGAAGCTAAACAGAAGCCATTAATAACAATGAAACACAAAAGACATTAATCAAGTTAAATAGAAGCTAAATCATTTCACTTTTTCCTTCCTTTTTATACTTACATATAGAAGATAACCACATGTTTTCTAGGACGAAGTTAATCGACTCCACACACATCGAAGTTCGGATTTCATCTAAGTCATCTTCCCATTGAACTACAAGAGGTCATTAAGAGCCAATTAGTAAATGAAAGGTCACTCATAAATCCTAAGTGATCAACTATTAGAATAGATCTTATATTTGTTTTGGTTAGATGCTTTGATCTCGAATAAGGTCTTCCATGTACCTCATTACAAAAAATCCACATTTCTCTATTGTTGGTTGTTGTGGGCACTACATACAAATAATGTGATTTTTATTAGAAAACTACATGTAACAATTATACTCAAGATGAATCATCATGCTTACCTCAACAACTTTCCAAGTTGGCTTTCTATTCATCCCTTTAGTTATTCCATAAATCCAAGACCACTTTACAAAGAGATCAAAGATATGTCCATTGCCATAAGAATAGCTCTATTGCAAAGAAATGTACAAAAGGAATAAAGTTACGTTTATTACAATTTTCAAACTTCAGTCGATTTCACCATGACACAATGAATTAAGATAGTACACTATCATCAACGACAGATCAATGACTACTAATACCCAATGGTACCTAAAATTGAACAAACCGCAAGAATGTGAGCTCAACAAATAATTATTTTTCAAATACATGAAATAAATAGTACTAAGAAAATTACCCCATATTATATGGAACAATTAGTGGTGTCTACTTCTTCTCCATGCCATATCCATGTGAAGTAACTTTGATCAATGCTACTAACAAATAGATGATTTCTAATCTCTTGAACAGGTTGGCTTCTCAACTTCCCACATACACTACATGGACATCATATGGATTGAAGATCACGTGCATGAATTACAACAAAACTAAGAAACTATTCTATCCCATTCTCATAGTCTTTTGATCTTCTATCGTCGAGCATCCAAGATTTCTCCATTTTGAATGAATTTTAGTTAAACCTATTATGGCAAACCTTTTGTTAAAGTTCTTTTAAACTAATATCATAAAGCATTGATACAATAATGTGTAGGCAATATCAGATTCCTAGCTTTCTAGCTTTTAATATATATATATAGTCCCAAGGCAACAAACAAAACAAAGAGTAAAAACTCAAATGGAATAACCAAAAACAATATCTTATGAAGAACCGAAAAGAGAGCAACATATATATATATATATATATATCTAGGTTTTCAACAGGCTCACCCGCAAATTGGAAAATCAAACCCATAACAAAGGACAAAAATGATGTTCTAAGCCTACCATTTAAAAATAATAAGAATAAATATAAAGAAGAAGAAGAAGAAGAAGAAGAAGAAGAAGAAGAAGAAGAAGACAAGAAAAATTAATATTATCTAAACAAAACTAACATATATGATGGGATCATTACGAAAACACTAGCATTCTTGGAGCACATATTCACTTGGAGCTTTATCACTAAGAAAAAGGCATGAAACAAGAAACTTATTCTTGAGAAGTGGTATGGAATAAGGTCTAGGTTCTAACTAGATTATTTTGGCTCTTAAAGGATCCTCATCCACCAACAAATTTTGTGTCAAATTATAATCCAAAATCACTTTTCTTCATCTTTTTTTTTCTAACTTTTTTTGTTATTTTTATTCTTGGACAACTCCATAGATAGCTCAATTTATTTCATTTGTTTATTTCTTTTCCCATCCAAACTGTATGGAAAGAGATATCGAGAATAATGGGATAAGGAGAACTACATGCAGCATGCATAACTTTTATTTGAGATGAAAGCCATCAATTACATGAAAGTATTAACATGCTAAAAAATTTAATCAGATCAATTAATCCACAGCATAGAAGCTAAACAGAAGCCATTAATAACAATGAAACACAAAAGACATTAATCAAGTTAAACAGAAGCTAAATCGTTTCACTTTTCCCTTCCTTTTTATACTTACATATAGAAGATAATCACATGTTTTCTAGGACGACGTTAATCAACTCCACATGCATTGAGTTTGGATTCCATGTAAGTCATCTTCCCATTGAACTACAAGAGGTCATTAAGAACCAATTAGTAAATGAAAGGTCATTCATAAATAATTAGTAAACAACTATTAGAATTGATCTTACATTTGTTTTGGTTAGGATGCTTTGATCTCAAATAAGGTCTTCCATGTACCTCACTACATAAAATCCACATTCCGCTTTTTGTTGGTTGTTGTGGGCACTCCATACAAATAATCCCTTTAGTTGTTCCATAAATCCAAAGACCACTTTACAAAGAGAACAAAGATTAGTACACATTGTTATTAGAATAGCTCTATTGCAAAGAAATGTACAAAAGCAATAAACTTACGTGTTTATTACAATTTTCAAACTTCAGTCGATTTCACCATGACAAAATGAATCAAGATAGTACACTATCATCAACGATAGATCAATGACTACTAATACCCAATGGCACCTAAAATTGAACAAACCGCAAGTATGTGAGCTCAACAAGTAATTATTTTTCAAATACGTGAAATAAATAGTACTAAGAAAATTACCCAATATTATATGGAACAAATAGTAGTGGCTACTTCTTCTCCATCCCATATCTATGTGAAGTAACTTTGATCAATGCTACTAACAAATAGATGATTTCTAATCTCTTGAACAGGTTGGCTTCTCAAGTTCCCGCATACACTACATGGACATCGTATGGATTGAAGATCACTCGCATGAATTATAGCAAAACTAAGAAACTATTCTACCCCATTCTCATAATCTTTTGATCTTCTATTGTCGAGCATCCAAGATTTCTCCATTTTGAATGAATTTTAGTTAAACCTATTATGGCAAACCTTTTGTTAAAGTTATTAAACTAATATCATAGAGCATTGATACAATAATGTGTAGGCAATATCAGATTCCTAGCTTTCTAGCTTTTAAAATATATATATATATAGTCCCAAGGCAACAAACAAAACAAACAGTAAAAACTCAAATGGAATAACCAAAAACTATATCTTATGAAGAACCAAAAAGAGAGCAACATATATATATATATATCTAGGTTTTCAACAGGTTCATCCGCAACTTCTACCAACAATCCATAAAATAAATATAACATATCCTGGTTTTCCATAGGCTCACCCTCAACCTCTAACACCAATACGGGTTTTCAGTAGGCTCATCCTTAACCTCATTTGTGTGTGTGATTGTGTACATGTATGAGAGGGTAATTTGTGTAGCCAAATTGGGCTGAGCTAGGTTGGAGTGGCGGTCAAAGATGTTTTTAGGACCTAGCTATGGGACCTACTATAAGACCTAGCTACGGGACCTAGCTACGAGACCGAGCTACAAGACTAGCTACGGGACCAAGTTATTGGACCTAGCTACAGGACCTAGCTATGAGACCGAGCTACAAGACCTAGCTACAGGACCAAGTTATTGGACCTAGCTACGCGGCCTAGCTATGAGAACTAGCCACGGACCTAGCTACGGGACTTAGCTACTTCTTAGTGGCGGTCAACACTATGGCCGAGCTACCAAGCAAGGTAGTCAAACGGAGAGAAGAGCCGAAGTAACTTGTTTGATCGCAATGTTAGCTGAGGTCAAGATATCAGCCGAGGTAAAGGGGTCAGCCGAGGTAAAGGTGTCAGCCGAGGTAAAGGTGTCAGCCACGGTAAAAAGAGCTTAGCAAGTGGATCGCAAGTGTTAGCTCGGTCCAAGTGTAATGACGATCACATCATGTCGTGGCGCCATAGTCACCTTTGGTCGTAGTATTTGGAGCCAAGGTATGATGGCTTCTCATGGTGGACCTCGCTTTGGTTAGTGCGTCTTAACGCCATAGTTAGTTCGGTCCAAGTATGAAAAGGATTGGAAGTGTTACCACGGTCTAAGTGTGATTAAAGTCACCAGACGGAGTAAAGGTAGTTATCTCGGTCATGGTATTCAGAACCAAGGTATTTGGGCTTCTTGCGATGGACCTAGCTATCGTTAGCTTGGTCGGGGGTTTACTACGGTGAGCACGGTAGTAAGTAAACACCAGTTGGAGTATGTCAAACCAAGGTACACGCAGTGAAAGGAAGAACCGAGCTAGCTGGAGCTCAGTCTAGTCCGCGGCTTTAGCATGGTCATGTTAGCTCGGTCGTATTGGAATCCGACCATGGTAAAACCATCTCACTTGGTTTAAGCAGTGAGGGGGGTGTTGAAGGATAAGCATTATATTTTAGGAATGTGATTTCTAGGAGGACTCTACATGGTGGAGTAAGAGTCCTACTAAGATTGTGCTACGCAGAACCTATAAAAACTCACAACATCACCTATGGAGAGGTAACACAACTTTGATTTCCGAATACACAGAGCTTTTTGTCTATTCGTCTATTTTGCTGACTTAGGCATCGGAGAGGTATCCGGCACACACCCGCCGGCTAGCTCACGTTTGTGTTTTCAGGGAGTAAAGCGACGATGTACGGAGGAGTGCAATCTTGATCAACAGGATTATACGAGGACAATATTTCCTGTATAATCCTATCCTCGCATTGTCCTCGTGATAATACTATATATAGGGGTGTTTGAAGATGAGTTTGAAGCTAAAATAGCCTCAAACTAAAAAAAAGCACAAAGCCCTTAAACCAACCCTTTTACTAAAATATATATATATATATAGCTGAACCTACACTGTCCAAGTGGTGCATTGGACCACATTGGCTTGAACAACTACCAACTTGCAAATTAGTTAACATTAAAATTGACTTGTCTAATTCATGACTGACATTAATTTAAATAGTGTTGATTTAATTGTTGTTCTATAGTAGTCTGTATAGATGGAATCAAAACCACAAAAAAAAATTATATGATGAAACAACAAACCCAATTCGAAAATGCAAACATCTATCTTTACAACTGCTCCAAAAGATAATAAATAACATAAAGAAGCAAAAGATTACCTCTAGAACCAAGTTTGAGGGCGACTGTGTTGGCGAGCTTATTGATGCAGGCCTAAAGTGCGGCACATACACATTTCAAAATATGGGATATATCCTTTGTGTCCTGTGCAACAATAGAAACTAATTTGAGTTTCAAGCATACATATTGTAATTAAAAGTTCCAGTGCTAAATTTTCAAATTGGTTCAGAAAAAGAAACTCACTACCTCAACCTTGTTATCAAATTGTTATAACAAGGTGATTGAAGTAACAGATTATAAGATGAAAAAACTAAATAATCTCCGAAATATTGATTTGTGATTATGTTTCAATTTTAAACAATGAATAACAATCACAATCAAACAATCAAAGACAAATTGACACAACGATTTAACGTAGAAAACCACAAATGAAGCGCTTTCAATTGTGAAAAAAAAATTACAAGTCAAAACCACAAAACAATCCACTATCAAGACGAAAAAGAATTATACAAGTATACTCTCAATTGCCTAACGAATTCACACCCAAATTGAACTGACCCTGATGTGCCTCTTCCACTACCGTCTTCACCTCGGAATTGTCTTGCCCAATGTTGAATCCACAATGCCTATGTCAAATCCATGACAATAAGCCACTCTGGAATCTACCTAAGCTTCAAGCCTAAGTCACCTGGAATCCACCGAAAAACGCTTCTCTCTTTTGTAAATAAAAGAAAACAAACAAATCTCTTGATGATGTTAATACGAAGTTCATAGATACATTGATCACTCTGAAATCATCAAAGAAACACTCAAAAAAATACCCTCTCCAATATAGAAAACCTTGATAGTTTTGCTCTCCCAGAATTTGGACGGCTTAAACACTAAAAACAGCAAACAGCGCACTTCATAGTAAACTGAATCGCGAAGATCGCTCAAGCAACCACTTCATCGCTTGAGCGAACTCACTAAAATGCATACCCATCGCTCGAGCTAAGACTCCATTGCTTGAGCACAAAACAGATTCTCTCAGAGGTTCAATCTGCTCTGCAAAAATACTAGATGATGCCATTCACCACTCGAGTGCACAAATGATCGCTCACGTCGTCAAACAGCTTTGGCATCGGGGGCTATAGCTTGCTTTTCATGCTCCTCGGAGGGATTTAGTCTCCTCGGATATGATAGCCCTATAGTTTGGACTCTCGTGGTTCTGAATCTAGTTTTACAAATGCAATGTGAAATGTAAAAACTCAAAAGAGTCCAGATCTGACAAATCTTTGGAAAATCTATTTACAATCAGAAATGTCAAAAATGGACTGCAATGCTAGATTTCAGAGTCGTCACTTAAATATTTTTGAAAAATTTAGGAAACCCGTGACTCGTGCCAAAGGCCACTTGTCCGTCATCACCAAAGTTGTCTTGGTTCAGAAACTTAGGTATGAGAGGAGAAGGTCATGAATTGAACACTCCACTCACCCGATCAAAGATTAGCCTCTGTTAATCATGATGTGATTTTTATATACATTATATGCTCTTGTTCTGATTATTAATATGCTAACATTACCATGTGAGGCACATAATCCACTTTGGAATGCTTTGATTTCATGTTTATTTGAAAAAAAGTTTCGAACATGTGCTACTTGAAAAAGCAAGCCTATATGTACATTAATCAAATCATCCCAATTTAGACGAACTAGCCTTCCTTTATCCACCGGCATTCAAAAGGCATATCAAATAAGCACTTAACCTCATGGTAATATGCTTGATATGGCATCACAAACATACATGCAATATGCTAAAGCGAAAACACTCACCTAGTACTCAACTAAGGCAAGCCAAGATAGAAGAAACTAATTAGAAAAATGCATGATCCTAACGATGCAAATGACTAATGCAATACATACAAAATGCAACTAATAAGTTCGGTTTATTTAACATGGCATATGGCTCAAATCAAGTCATGCGATAAAGCGTTTTAAGTAATTAAGCAATTGACAACAATGTTAGAATGATGAATCGAACCTAACGCATGCATAAATGGATATTTACACATGGTAATGATATGAAACCGAAATATAATACTACATGCAACCATCATAAGGAAGTAAATAAAAGGGAGAAAGAATGGGGGTTGGAAGACATACACAATATTACAAATGTGCCCTCATGCAATAGGGTCCGAATGTCCAAGTGTCCGAATTAACTACTTATTACAAATCAAAATGAATACTATCTAATTTATTACAGCAATAATATTACAACAGACAAAGACAATCCTTAGAAATTGCTCTGTTTGCTTCTTGGGAAGTTGTTCTGTTTCACCCTCAGCCATTACTCTCTGTTTCAACCAAAAGTGCTTCGTTTACCATACATTGGAGCCCAGCCGACCCACAATGAGACCTGGCCAGGCTCTATTGTTTTTATATTTTTTTTTTGTGTAGAGAAAACTGTTTTTGTGCTCTAAGGTGAAAATAGTGCAGACAGAGCATTCCTAAGCCATGTTTGTCCTTTCTGCTCTTCTCTATCATAGAGATACTCAAGAGAGGAGCGGGTTTAGTTCTCAAACCATCAATGGTTGCAAGTTGATTGCGTGATGGTTTTAGACAAGATAGGACAAAAGTTTAATGAATGCAATAAATGACAAGCAACACCCCCTTCCTGTCATGAAATTATTCAAGAAGGGAGATAGACACGCCTCAAGAATCATCGAACATCATGAATTAGTATGTGATGACTCTAGAAGCGATGGATTCAGCATAACGTCTAACTGAATCCAACCAATTTTATTAGCTGTTTATGTCGGTTTTAATGCAATTTTAAACCAATTTTATTAGCCTTTTCTTAACTTACCTTTCCACTTCTTATCTTTTAATCCATTTTGTCCAAAAGTGATATTTACGTCCACTAAGTCCAAAAGCAATAAAGATGAATAAGCATCGACTTAACCCGAGCAATGAGTCTTTCTAGCCCTTTTCTTTGGGAGAAATTACAAAGGAGGAGTCAAACTCATTCACGAGTGATAAAGGATTCGAAGTCAAACCCGAGAGAGGGTGATAATGACTCTAAATCCAAACTCGAGTATAAGCTATAATGAAACCTTGATTTGTGATTTCCAAAGGTCTGACTAGAAAGTTAGTCCCTTAGAAGTAAATACACCGGTGATAAAGAGGAATGACAAACAAGAGGTTGTGTTTAGCATAAGTGAGATGTAATGCCTTGGTAATGAATCTCCGAAGAGATTAAACCATTAAGTATGGAAGGTCTCTTTTTTATACTTGAACAGCAACCTTTTGTTAAACACAACTTTTTAATCAAAATAATCAAAGAATAGAGGAAGGTTGCAGAAATGATTATGCAAAGTGGAGGATTACAATGACATGAATACTTGAATATTTACATGAAAGCTATAAGGAAAATGAAAGAAAAGGACTATCAACTCAAACAGATTGGCGGCTATGTTCTAAACACACCAAACTCATGAGGACTAACAACAATACAATCATATTCGAAGCATAAAATAAAAGCTAATAAACAGCCCCTAAATGCTAAGAAAAACGGTGGAAAAAGCAAGAGAATGTTGTTGGAATATGGAATATTGTATATTTAATTTAGGAATTTAATTTTATGGTTTGATTGTGTAATTATTTAATTCCTTTTTCCATGTATCTTATATTGATTATATATGGACATGGTCTCACCCAAATTAGGGTAAGCCAATATTTTACAACTCTCTTTTTGCTATCAGAGCCAAACCTTAGCCACCCACTCAAACCCTAGCCACCGACCACCTTTGTCTTCTATTGCCAACAACTCTAAACCACCTACCCAGCCACCCGACAGCCCTTCTTGTTCCCTCCACCTAGCTGAAAGTTTTCCTCTTCCTTTTCAGCCCCTCGGCAGTCCCTTTTCCTCACTGTCGAAGCTTCCTTAGGTGCCGACTAGACCCTCCTTGCCTTGGGTCTAGTGCGGCTTCCCCTCCTGGGTGTTGTTCTTCTCTCTTTACCCTTCTAGGGTTCATGTGCTGATGTGGTAAGCACTTTCTAGTTTGATTTTCTGTTGTCTTGGGCTACCGATGTGTTCGATAGCATCTCTTTTGTGTGACGCTGCTACTTTGGCTTCGTGGTGTTTCAACATGTCTAACTTTGTTACACAAACTCAGAGCATTATGCCTCATTCAGATGTTTCCTTGGCCTCTCATGTTCCGGTTCATCGGATTACCAATGTGTTGTTCACTGGTCAAACCTTTGTGGCTTGGAGTCGGTCTATACGTCTTTACCTTGGGGGTAGAGGTAAATCTGGATGGCTTTTGGAAACCGAGATATAACCTCCCGCTGATAATCCTAAGCAGGTTCAATGGGATATTGACAATTGCACCTTACTTGGTTGGATGTTCAACTCTATGGAAGAACGCATCTACAACATGTTTATATACTGTGATACGATTCCTCGGTTGTGAAGTGCTCTTACCCAGATGTACGCACATGCCCACAATGATGCTAGGATTTTCGAGCTCTATCACGATATTTCTCATACCTCTCAGGAAGCTTTGGGTTTTACTGTTGCTGAATTTTTTGGGTATCTTCAGTCTCGCTGAGAGGAGTTAGCACAGTATGAGCCATTAAGTGATTTTCCAGCTGTTGCCACTTCTACTATGTCTGCTCGTCTTGCTCGCTAGCACGCTTATCAATTTTTGATGGGTTTAAAACCTGAATTCGAGTCTCTTCGTATTCAGATTTTGAACACATCACCTATGCCATCCTTATATGAGGCTTTCACTACTATTGACAGTGAGGAACGTCGTCGTCAATTGATTCAACCAGTGGCTCCGCTTCCTTCTTCTATTCCTACCTCATCTTCCGTTTCAGATCAGATGGCTCTTACTGCCAAGTTTAGTTCTCGTGCTTCTAGTGGCAAGGTTATTTGTCACCATTATGGTGCAACTGGTCATGTCCAAGCACAAAGGCTTCAAGCTTCATCCTTAGTTAAAGCAACACTTTGCAAGGAACGCCCTTCAAAGCTCTCCCTATATTGTCGCTATTGCGAACACCTTTAGTACTCCTCAACCAACTCATTCTATTGATCTTCACTTCACTTCAATATCATATTGGTCGCTTTCAGAACAACTTGGTTCATTCACTACCATGTCTCCAAGTGTTCCTTCCACTGCTACACTCACTACAAGTACTCCTACAGCCTTTCATGTTCGTACTGCACCTACTTGGGTATTGGATTCTGAGGCCAATGATCATATGGCCGGTGAGTTTTCTTGTTTATCCTCTCTTATCTCTACTACTGCTCAGACTATATGTCTTGCTGATGGGTCTATTTCACATGTCCAACATAAGGGTGATGTGTTATTATCGTCTGATATTACACTTACTTTTATCTTACATATGCCTCGTTTTGCTTATAATCTTCTCTCTGCGAGTCGTCTTGCTAAAAACCTTCATTGTGCTGTTATTTTCTTACCTACTCATTGTTTATTACAGGACCTGACTTCGAAGAAGATTTTTGGCAGGGGGTTTGAGCACAACGGGCTATACTACTTCAGGGACCCACCACCTTCTCATCCTACCACCTTCGGCCTGCAAGCAGCTGTGTTACCTAAGTCGTCTTCCTATGTGTTTTCTTTTCAAACTTTAGCCTTATGGCATGCTCGTTTAGGACATGCAAACTTTAATTATTTACGTTTATTTTTTCCGTCACTTAATAAAGCTTGCAAGGATCATCAGTTCATTGTGTTGTTTATGAATCGCCTAAACATACTCGTACTTCTTATATTCCTCTATGTATTGTGCCTCAGTATGTTTGACCTTATTCACTCGATATCTTGGGGTCCCCTTCTTCTCTTCT
This sequence comes from Camellia lanceoleosa, assembly GCA_025200525.1. Lineage (NCBI taxonomy): Eukaryota > Viridiplantae > Streptophyta > Magnoliopsida > Ericales > Theaceae > Camellia > Camellia lanceoleosa. The sequence goes on along the minus strand of CM045760.1, from coordinate 86,489,062 downwards.
TTTGGCTTTTTTCTAGGCATCGCTATTATATAACTTTCATAGATGACCATTCTAGGTATACTTGGTTTTATTTGTTTAAAAGAAGTCGATGTCTTCCACTTTTTATTCAATTTCTCCAAATGGTCAAAACCCAATTCCACCATTATGCGCAAATGTTCGTTCTAATAATGGAAGGTACATCTTCGATACATTTTGCTCCCAACTTAGTCGGCAATGAGAATTTTTGCATTAACTCACTTGTACTTACTAATCTTTTAACAAAATGGGATTAACTTTGAGCACGTAAATGTCATGATTATGTCTTTTGTGCGAATTGTCTTCTTTATGTGGGATGAATGTCCCTAAGTGCAAATGTACTTGGCATATGGTTGTGCTTACTGCTATTTACCTCATTAATCGAACACCTAGTGAGGCATTCTTCACGGGTTGGCCCTTTTAATTACTTCGGAATAGATGCCAAATGTTATTTCCTCTTTGCCTCGCGGTGTTTGGTTGTACTTGTTTTGTTCAAGATACGTAGTCAAACTTCGGACCAAGTTAGATAACAAGTCTCTTAAATTCATCTTCGTGGGTTATTCCCAAGCTCTCTCTAAAGCTATAGGTACTATGATCCATTGTCTTGTTGTTTGATCATTCTATGGATGTCATATTTTGCGAAGATATGCTACATTTTGGTTCTAATCTTTGTGTTTTAAGATTCCACCTCGCGTGCACCACCTCTGCTTGTGTGTCACTTCGAGTGCTAAATTCCTGTTCTATCATTGATTCCTTTGCTCATTCCTACAGCCATCACGCTTTGTATTCGCAGACCTACTAGTCATCTACCATTACAGACATACTCTTATGCGCCTCGTGCTCTACCTCCAATTTCTTCTTCGCCTTCGAGCAAGAGTACACCCTCTACTATTTCCTCCCGAGATCCTTCCAGCATTATCCAACTCAGTACAGCGTTGACGTCCCCCTAATCGGTTTGGTTGTGGTTTAGTAGTATAGATGCACCCTATTTCCCGAGTCTTATGTTATGAGGCCACTTTGCAGAAACTACTCATCGATCTTTCTTGGCCAGCTAAAGTGATCTCTATCACGAGAAGGTCTATGTTTGAGGCCCTCCAAAAAATCCCAGTAGGTTTAAGCTCACTGGCAAACAGAAATGGTTGCTTTGGAGCATAATCTGCCTCTTGGGATCTTACATGTCTCTTACCTTCTAGTGGGAATGACTATTGGAGTTCAAGTGGGTTTTTTACTGTCAAATACTTAGGTGATGGTGCAATTATGGACCGCTATAAGAGGCTCGATATCTTGTTGCTAAGAGGCTTTACAGGAGTTCTTGGCGAGGACTTTGGGAGCTACGTTTACCTTAGGTTGCTAAATTGACCACTGATTCATTTTACTTATTTCATAGCTACCTCTTCTTCCTAGCAGCTTTTGTCATTAACTTGATGTCAAATGCTTTTTCTCCATGGGGACTTACTTGAGGCGATCCTACATGGATCCTCCACTTTGAGGTTTGGGGGAGGGAGTATCTTGGCAAGAATGCATCGTTTGCATAAGTCTCTCTGGGCAAGCAAATCTCCTCGTGCATGGTTTTCCATCGTTTCATTTCTCTGTTATCATATCCATGGATTTTTACCAAGTGTCACTCCGACCGCCACATGCTTCAATTAAATCGTTAGCCCTTTGGAATAGATGTATTATTTTGTTGGTCTATATGTGGATACGTGGTATCATCCTTACAACAGAGATGACTTTCCATTGGTATTTAGCTAAAAATTAAAACGAAGACTTAGTCAAGTTTTGACATCAAAAGACATGGGTCCTCTCGTTAATATTTCTTGGAATTGAAATAGCTCTCTCGATTTTACTCGCAATGAGATAATCAATTTGTCCCAACATAAGTATACTTTGGATCTTTTTTTGGGACAGCCTGCCAATATTTAGAATCAAGCGGGTGAAAGGATATATGACTGCTCAATACCATTTGAAGGCCGATCCGATCCGCCCGCATTTTGAATGGATGCGAAGTGATGGCGGAGCGGACAGTTGCCGGATTGATTTTTTCGATCGCTAATTTTGGACATATAGGCGGATCACGAGATTCGCTTTGTGTATGGCAACCAAAACAACAAACAGAAGTGATCACCGTATTAGTAATTTGAAAGACTTTTTATTGTTTTCGATTTGATTAGATATTCATTGTGTTGTCAATTGAAAAAGTTTTTAACTTCAATATATATTTTGAATTAAAAAAATAAATATATTATTTATCTATGTTTTTGGTTTTTAAATTTAACTCTAAAAAATAATAAATGAAAAGATTATATATATCTTGGTTAGTTTTTGTTTTTTAAGCAGATATAGATGTAACAATCTGAGCATACAATCTCTCTCTTCTTGATCTGTTTATGGTTTGTGGTTTGAATTATTTTTATATTTAAAAATTTTAATACTTTTATGTGGATGAGGGGGCATACGCAGTTATAATATGTGGATAGGGCAAGTGATGATTGTATTATTCTGAAATTTCAAGGGATTTTCTTTATTTGGATGAGACATGCAGTGATGTTAATAATTTTTGTATCATTGGTAATATATATATATATATATATATTTGAGGAAGTGCACAAATTGAATTATGTTGAAAATTTATAAAATTTTAAACCACCAAACCAATTCGCATCCATCGCCCGTCCGCTCAATCCCAAATCCAGTGAATTGGCCGGGGCCAGTGGCAGTTAGAATTAAAAGTGGCATAGCAGGCCGCCCACCTAACTAGTATGATGAGGTGCAAGCACGCATCACTACTCCTGGGATCGAGCTTTTAGGCTGAGTCTGGTGAGTTGTTTTGGTCAACAATTTACCCGGAATTGGTAGGATGTTTGATCTATTTGACTAATACCTGACCAAATTTGACATTCTTTACATGGTGTGGTTAGTCGATTTATACATTCACCGTCTTTATTTCCATACTTGATCTTGTTCCACGACATCTTGAGATATCTCAAGTTATGTCTGGGATTTGGAGTTTATTCTTCAATGGTGGGATTC